>JBBCAQ010000027.1:1200000-2400000 GCA_038050395.1 Parthenolecanium corni | reverse complement strand
ATGTGGGGGTAGAGGAGGTGGGTGGTGACAATTTAAAAACGTTCTCTCGTCTATCTGGACTCTGATTTGTTACACAGGTAATTTTTCATATTTTCTATTTTACATAATATTTTCTATTTTGTCTAGACATTATTAAATTGGTCTAGATAGTCTACATAAAAAATTTTCTAGATAGTCTACAGTAAAATTTGGTTTTGTCTATTTTGTCTAGGTATTATTAAAATAGTCCAGATAGTCTACATAATATTGTCTATTTGGTCTAGGTATTATTAAATTGGTCTAGATAGTTTACATAATGTCGACTAAGTTTACATCCAATTTTAGATGTATCATGTAAATGTATTTTGCCTAACTCTTTCTTTAGGTAAAATGTAAATTATCTTAGGTATTTTCCATTTCCGTTTTTTTATCTATTTTGTCCTCCGGTTCTGGCAGGCTCCGGCAGGCATTATTAATATGGCATTGAAAATCGGATCATTCTTAATTTGGCCTAGGCAATTTTGATAAAAAATGGTAAATTTGAATAATCCCGGTAAAATTAAAAAGGACTAGACATTTAATACCTTACAATTAATATTAACTGCGATATATACATGTAAGACACAACCTGAGAAAACGTTTTTCCATCTGATGAACATACTTTTCTTTTTTATATGACCAAAAAGGTCAAAATTTTATTTCTGATTTTTATAGCTTGGCTTAACAGAAAAAGAATTTGTATTTCGGCAAGTTCACATTAAACTCACTATTCATTTTCAACAAGAAAAGAAATGGCGTAGATACTATTGGTAGAAATATTTTCTAACCAATGCTGTCTTATCTACAGGGTCTTTCACAATAAACGCTCACGAGAAATATGTGGTTAGCAAGGGTTTTAAACTATCATTTTCTTTTGTTATCGCCACCAATGCATTCTCCCAACCATGACAATTACTCTGACGATTTCATAATGGGGTATCCATACCAAAAAGGGACCTTGAGGTGAAAAATAATTTTTTCAATTTTTTATGGTTAGAGCATAAAAAAAAGAAGAATTTTTTTTCACCCTAAGATCCTATTTCCGTAGTGGAACCCCCGTGTATTTATGATTGGTGTGTTTGTGCGGATACAGTGGTATCATTTTTTGAGTAAAAAATTCATCCACGTAATCATAAAATTTGTTTTTCTGATGAGCCCTATTTAAAAAAAATACTCCGTAGGCCTATTTTATATTATAAAAAAATACTTTTTCGGACGAATACATTTATCCTCGATAAATCAAACCGAATTAAGTCATTCCATAGCACGTGAGAATTGTCATGGTTAGGAGAAAGCAGTGGTGGCGATAACAAAAGAAAAAAATAGTTTTAGACCCTTGCTAACCACATATTTCTCGTGAGCGTTTATTGTAAAAGAACCCCGTACATCGTTTCCACCAACTATTAATATTGCAGACATGATTTCGTAGCTATTGCCAAAGTTGGAAAAGTGTAGATGTAGATACTGAGCAATTTTCCGATCAAGACAGGTACTTAAAAGTGTATTCAATAATCTTACGATATACTTTCAAGTTTATATCCTGCCTGTCATCATTATTCGCCTGTCCAAATTGGACACAGACATTCATATAATATGTACGAAATAAAACAATATCTATCTTCCAACGAGAAAACTTATAGAATTTCGTAGATGGAGTATTCCTTTCTTTGAAATCGTTAATTAGCTTTTAACCCCCTACAAACTTGTACACAATTCAAGCTTAAAAACTAACGTGAGAATACTGGATGTCGAAACATTCAACTATCAACAACAGCAACAACGAGTAAATGTACACAAAAACTTGACCAACTCTGCACAAAGTTTTGCATCGAAGTTCAACGATAATGTCGTAATCGAGTTTTCGCACTTCAATTCAGCATGAAAAAGCAAACGTGAAACTTATAAATAAAAATCTAAGATATTCCCCCATTTAATGTTCAAGTTTTTCTCTTTTTCTCTCAAATCTCAAAGGAAAATTCTCATCTCATCTTCCAAAATATATCATTTAGAAATTGACTCAATTGACGCCACATTATATTGGAACAAGAGAAATTTGAAAGTTGAAGTAATATGATGGATAGTTTTTCATGCTGTATTGTGCATCATTATTATTTCTTCTTTTGATTACTGTTTTGAAGCGTATCTTTTTCAATATAACAAATCTGGATGTACACCCAATTTTCCAGATAAAACACAAGCAGAATGAAAAGAAAAATAAATTGCTTTGAACATGACATCTGGTGTGAAAATACATAACACGTATATGTAAGATATATTCTGATAAAGTCAAGGACAAACAATGCCTGCGTCTTTTAAACTAGAAGTACAGGGTTTAGAAGCAATAACGAAAGATGAAAAGGAAATCGGAGAGACTGAAAATGCAGTTTTGAACAGATGATGTTAGCTATCTCGTTATTCGACTCAGACTTTAATTTGCTTTATGTATGAGTGAGAAAAATGTTTTTATTAAAGTTAAGGAATAGTTAGGTACCTACTTAATTGGTATAGACAATAGTTCAAGTTTTCATAACCATAATCTATTCCAAATATGATGGCCAGTGACTCTATTAAAACATTGCCAAATAACGCTTTCTCAGCAATTTTCATCAATACCTACTATGAACAGCGAACTGAATTTACTAACTCGAACAAACACTCATGATGAGAATGAATGATTAATGGAGCAAAACAGGGACGATTTGTTGAAAAGAGACAGTAGTAATAAGACATGATGACAGCGTTGCCAACCAAAATTGTAAAAAATTCTTGCATCAAGCCAAAAAAAAAATCCCTGTAGGTGAAACAAATCCCTAAAACAGGTTTTTTTTAAATAAATTTTAAGTTGAATTTGAATTTTTTCAGTCATTAATAAAAAAATAAAAAAAGGTAATTGTCTGTTAGAATTTTAATTGGAATAATTTTAAACACAAAGATAAAATGCCAATAATACCATTTCAATTGTAAATTTTAGACAAAATCCTTAAAATCCTCAAAAAATACTCTAAAATTTCAAAAAATCCTTGAAATCTCAAGAAATCACAGACTTTGCGGATTAATCCCTGCAGTTGGTATCTCGGCATAATGAGTGGAACAAGGATAGCTTATTCCTAATCAACACATATATTCTACATCCCTCTTCACTATAAACCGGTTTTTCGGATTGAAATATAAGTATGTAGTAGGTGGGAGAAGGACGGGCTATTCACAACCATTCTCTCTCCTTATTCTGTTCAGTGTTCGTTCCAGTTGGTAAATTCAGTTTTTTGTGTGTTTAAGACAGCTATTCTATTTTTAGAATGAAAATTAAAATGTGGAGCTGTGGTGAAATAAAAATTTATCGAGTTATTTCAGTTGACTCTTTCGTCCACTTCCACCTTCTGTAAAAGATAGAAACAGCAGTAGGACAAACAAGGAAGAAAAATATAAAAAACAAGGGGATGGTGCCTAATGCATAAACTATAAATCAACTCTTGTCATTTGCACGGATACTAAATCCTAGCCAACTTTATGTTTGGCAACTTTTGCCCGTGTTAATATTGTAAAATGAAAACTGAAGATATCTACTTGGGACCTAATATTGTCGAAACAATATTATTATGGGCTAGATAATTTCTTACCTATACAATGTTCTACAATTTACAAACAAGAAGACATTTTTAGCCACCAAATGAGATGAAAGATATTACAAGAGGCAACGAAGAAGGTCGCTTCCATTTCAAATATTTCTTTGGAAAAAGTTTTCGATTATGGCTTTGATTCTCAGTTAGATGAGACTTTTTTTCTTCTACTTGGAAAAGAATTTCTCTTATACACAAAATAATGGTTAAAGCTTGATACGAAATTCCTCTTCCCCTTTCAACTTTTGTAACTGAATGACGTTGAAAGTTCTGGCAAACTAATTTGGGTTTTGCGGAGGAAGTTGCACTTTTTTGGCCACTAATAACTTTCGGCTCATTGTCAGTTCTTTTTATCGCTTTCCATATAAGGGATTTTCTTAGTTAAGAATTCTGGAAGCAACTTTCTAATCTCGCAAACAGAATTTGTAATCCTGATGAGTTCTAAAATTTAATTCGAGGAGGCGGAAAGTCTGAAATCTAATTTTACTTGTTCACTAAAAAAAAAGCTTTTGCTAATAATTTAACCAAAAATTTTGTTGTCTAGCATCTTATTTTTTATTGACTTTCTGAAAAACCTTATGTTTCAGCCAACGACTGAATGGGTGACTCATTTTTAAACTGAATACGGTTTTCATTATTTGGAGAACCTAATTTTTGGCTGACACAGTATTGTGGCTTATCTGCCCAAAGGAATATAGATAATTACAACAATTGGGTTTGGTTAGGCACTATATTTCACGAAGCATTAAGAAAATTCACTCTTGCAGATCCTCAGGAATGTTTTTGTTCGTCTGAAAAAAATCTTTGTATGTTGGAAAAAACACTAAAAAAAAAAATTGATTGACCTCACCCTGTAAGAGATTTTTCACACAAAAAAATGACAGTGACGAAAGCATCACAGACACAACATTTTTCAACTGATATCAAGTAAGATTATTTCCTACAGCTGGATTTACTTTTTACTATACGTACGCTTGCGTTGTTGTTTTTATCAGCGTGGGAACACGTATTCTTTTGTACTCGTACTTGAAAACAGGCACGTAAATCACAGATTTTAATGTATGAAGAACGAAAAAATACATTTCTGCAAATATAAGCCGCAAATAGTCTGCTACCAAAAACTAACAACGTCTGTTTTTTCCAACATCTAGGTATACAAGAATTCTTTCAGACGAACAAAACTATTTAAAAAGATCAATGAAAGTGAATTTTGTATTGCTTCATGAAGTGTGGTGCCTGATTGTACCGTCTTGAGAATACCTCTAAAGGAATTCATTATTATAACTTTTTCAAGGATGTTAAAAACTATATCTTGTTTAATATTCCTATTTCCTGTTTTTATTACTTGTAATTTAAGTTCAGAAAGTGAAATTCTTTTTCCGACTCCCCTCATCGACCCTCCAATTCATAAACCCTTAGCAGAAAGTGATACTTCTCTACAGACTAATCTCGAGCCTCCAAGTTATGAATTCAATGCAAAAAATGATATTCCTCTTCCGAATAAACTCGAACCTATAAGTTATGAATTAGTACTCCTAACTCACGTTGAAAAAGTCGAACCAATATTCGAGGGTCATGTTCATATAACGGTAATGATATTATAACTACTTATAAAAAGAACATTTAATTATATTTTACTATTCCTATCATATTGTGTTGATGTATTTGAATTTTCTAAACTAAAATGTGAAAAAAACCTGCTAAAAATTATTTTTGGTGCAGCAGTTTCGGCCTGAATTTATTGAGCCATCGCACCGTTTCATCAAATAAAAGGCACAAAATATCTATTCTCGCATTCGCTAATGTACTCGTAATTTAAATAATAATCATTCCAAAGTCACCCACCTATCAGTCAAATATTGAATAAATACAAGAATTTTTCAATTATCCCCGCTGAAAAGTGAAAACAAAGTTGTTGAAACATGAAATACATGTACCTAACTATAGATCATGAATTTTCTTAATTTTATCAATATTATTTCTCTTATTGTCAGGTACGATGTGTTGAGAAAACCGACGAGATAATTTTGAATATAAAAAATCAATTCATAAGGGCGGAAAAAGTTGAAGTCTGGGCAATAACTAAAGCAGGAGAACGATTCATTCAAGTTGAAGGCCACAGACCTAACGTTGATCATAAATTCGACTGGTATTCGATAAAACTGAAGGATTATTTGGAAGAGAACAATAACTATAAAATAACTATATATTTCTCGAAATATTTAAATTCTATGGTTTCTGGCTATATCGATGTATCTTATAGAGACCAAGAGTTGCATCATGATCTCAAGTAAGTGCACTTTATAATACTGCTGGAAAGTCAATCCAAAATTTTGTGCTCGTTACGCAGGGGTGTAACGCTGGATGTCACAATGAGAACATCAATAGGTAGGATGATGACGTCATCAATCATATATATTGCCAGAATTTTAAGGATATCAGGCCAATATAACTGTATATATACGCCAAGGAGACCGGATGATGACGTCAGCATATTAAATGTGTACAGTACTGGATTGGCAGGACGATGACGTCATCAAGTATGAACATTCAAGATAGTGACGTCATTCAAAAAAATCAGCATCAGGAACCAGTCATCAAATTGACCCAACACATGTGTAATTTATTCATTTTTTCACGCTGAATCAGAATCTGTGAACGGTTTTACTTGACGTCACGATTTAGACCCATTTTGAAACATTTTTCACTTTCTTTTGGCCATATCTCGCTTGGCGAGAACCGCCGCCAAAAACGGCTTCTAAATTCGTGTTCAACGACCCCGAAAACCCCCTTAAAATTGAAAAAATACCAAGGGATTTATTGTTTATTGGATTCGTTAAAAAATGTAAACATATAAAAACTGATTTACCTATAGGTACGAGTAATTATGTTAATTTTATACTTTATAACCATAGTAATTTTAATGAATATTTTCTTCAGACACATAGCATATACGAAGGTGAATGAAATTGATGCAAGAACGATCTTCCCTAGTTTTGATAATTTAAATAGTAAAGCGACATTCAAAATAAAAATTGGACATGCTTCCACTGCAAGGGCTATTACTAATTCAGAATTCATCTACAGTAGGCGGATGTGAGTAATATACTTTTACCTAATTATTAATTTTATTTTTGTGGAAAAATAATTTTTGAACTCTTAAAGGGTGAAGGATAAGGAAAAGACGCAATCTTCTTCCCGCAATTGATTTATAGAATTGTACCTACCTACTTGAAAATGATTACAAGTTGAACATGTTCAAAAATTAGTAACCCCTGGAAAATAGTGGTTCATCATGAATAAGTTTCTAAAAATGTTTTGATTATTTTATTAATTTGACTACCTGTCTATTTTCAAAATGAATTCTTCAATTACAGGAGCAGTCGTTCAGGATGGGTTATGGACGAATTTGCAGAAATAAAAAATCCTTTGTCAACATTTTCTCTCGCTGCAGCTGTTGTAGATTTCGAATTCATAAAAACACATGTTCAAGCATTAGGGTCAAATCGAGTAATGTCGACAAATATAGAAATACGAGTTTCGGCCGAGCAAGATATATTAAATAACATGAACGAAATCTTGAAAGTTGCATCAAAAAGTTTTCTGTACTTTTCAAGATTCTTCGATGTGCCGTATGAATTGAAAAAATTGGAGTTAATTGTTCTGCCTGATCCTCGGGTGGATATTTTAGGATACTACGGACTGATTTATCTAGGGTGAGTCACGTGGCATTGAATTTGGTTGGGTATATCTAGAATAGAGAGGCAGGTCAACTATTTTTGTGTTTCATATCTTACCTTTTTCTTTAAAAAAAATAATAACAAGTATGTAATAGAAAGCAAAATTCTGTTCTACTGATTATATAAATAAAGACATCACGTCTCTAACGAACATTTTGCAACAAATTTTCATCATTTTTGGTAAATTCTATGTTTTTTTGTAGGAGGAATAATGTGGTGAAATTCTTTAAAAAAAAATTCGACCAATATACTCCAGTGAAATTTACAGTGACATCACAAATATGTCATGTAATGAGCACTCAGTGGATTGGTCACTCTGCAACAATGTCCAGTTGGAAAGAAACTTGGTTGCACGTTGGATTGAATAAATATTTGGAAAAATTTTGCGTTGATGATGTGTGTATATCAGTGGCGTGCCAAGGGTATTGTGAGGTCTCAGCATGCATTTACCTTGGGGCCCCTATTCTGCCCAAATTTTGCATATTACAAGGAAAATTTTGCATATTTCGAGGAAATTGTTTTACTTTTCCTAAAAAAATGACTGAAAATTGTGAGATGGAATTTTGGGCCCTCAGCATATTGCTGAGTAAAAGTGAACTTAGCACGCCTCATATCATTAGTCTCTATCATGCTGTTTTGTAAAAGAGAAAATGAAAAGGTTGAATTTTACATAATTTTCAGCTTTTTCCAAATTGGAAGATTTCAACAGAACGGAATATAATGAAATCGTTCTTAGACTTGCTAAAAACTGAAGAACGAGGTGATTTCAATCCAATTGCTCTAGTGGGAAGTGATTTTCCTTTTACAGAGAGTTCGGCGAATGATGAAACAATTTCTAAAAGTACGGTAGATCTACATGTAAATAATTATTTTAGAATAAAATAATGTAGCACAGTTTTATTTACAATTGAAATCTATAACGTTGTAGTTCATCATACAATTCGAATGTTAAGTTTCATTTTGAGATGGAGGGAAGAAAATTCTATACTTCAAACAAGCATTAAAAATTATTTAGAGCTATACAAATCGAAAAATTCAAATTTACATGATCTGTGGGAAATATTTACTTCAACGGCCAATGAAGAAGGACAAATTTTACCTAAAGGTATCACAATTCAAGGAATAATGGAGTCTTGGTTGGGTAAGAGAGGACATCCATTAATAAAAGTTAACAGAAATGTGGGATCTAATAAAATAATTGTGACACAGGTAAATTTTATTTAGTTTCAAACCATCGCATTTGTCATTACTCTGATTAGATAGAAAATATTATAAAATAATTTTTTTTAGGAACCCTTTGGTGCTTCAAATAATGGTGAATTAAAAGAAAACCAACAGCCATGCTGGATAATCCCTCTCAGATACAGGATTAAACATGAATCCCAAAAGACTGAGGGTGGAAGAATACGTGAATGGTTGAGATGTGACGGTCAACCACTGGTAATTGATGTGAAAGATGGAGACTGGATTTTATTCAATTTAAATCTTCATGGTATGCCACCTTTTCATCTTACTCAGTTGCTATTTTTTCTAAATGTCGGATTTATTGAGAGTGAATACTCATTTTCATTATTAGATTTCAACTAACGGGTCTGTACTCTGTATAGAAAAGAATCGTAGCTATAGCAAAATATATCGGGACGAATCAAATGTCTAAGGGGAAAATTGACCCATCTCTCCCACCATTCCAACAAAATGTATTTCTTTTAGGTAAGTTAGAAGTTAGGGGGGGATAAATGACTTTGCTTGGAGGCATTGTCCCCAGCCCTCCTAGCTTTGGCCCTGGTATGCATTGTTTATGATAATGGTGAGTAATTATCAGGAAAATAATCCGAGTTTAGGCGAGACTGGAGATCATTTTTGCCTATCTGTTATACCATGGCATTGAGTAAAGTATACTGAACAAATAAACATATTTCGTTTCTTTTGCTTGCTTGATATGAAACTAGTAAGATGGTTTTTGATTTGTGTTTGATGGAGGGGTGGGGGAGATATTTATCGATAAATAGAAACAAGATAAGATAAGCCTGCTAGTTGCAAAATTTTGGATATTAACAAAATCTTTGCATTTCAAAAATTCAATATTTATTATTTTGCTTCTCCAGTTCCTGCTCGAGTGACCTATGATGTTAAAAATTGGTTATTAATACACGAATTGCTCAAGAATAATAAGTTATACTCAAGTATAGAATTGTCCGCTCGGATGCATTTGATTTCCGACATGTTCGCATTAGCTGAAGCTGAAAAATTGTCGTATGAGTTCGTATTTAGCACAATGAAGAAGTACTTGATTCATGAAAAATCCCATCAGTGTTGGACACTGGCCTATGAAGAAATGGTTAAGATTAGGTCACGTCTGATTGGAACAAAAATGTTTGAGCCTTTCCAGGTGAAAATGTATTTATTTAATTTACTCTCCACTTCCTATTGCCTAGGTAAAAAATCGGTCATTTCTGTTGGAGGAAAGTATAGAGGTCTTTGGAATTATTTTAAAATTCATAATTATACTAGTATATGTAGTTGCAGTGGGTACTGGGTATCATTGAATTGCAATTTGGGATAAAACTTTTGGATGCGTTAACATCTTAGTTGTTGCAAGGGAATGAATTTGGAAATTTAAAATCGATGGCTGAATCTATTGGGAGAATTGAAGAAAGTGACCAAAATACAATTTGCGTTGATGAGCTAACACTTACGTGTACCTAGGTTTTTTTTCCCTTTAATTTTTCTAGGTTTCATCAATTTATTCATTCTTAGGGTTATAGCTTGGACTCACTAAGGTACAAACATTGATTATTGGTTATTTTATAAGTTTGAGTTTATTTTAGAAAATTAGTATCATGTTTGTACGTCGAATGAAAATTTCAAGGTTCTTTATGCTAGATCTATTCTTAATAACTAGTGTACTTTATATTGTAGAGCTATGTACGCAGTATTGTAAAACCAATTTTTGAAGAAGAGATCGAGAACATTGAAAAGTTTGTCAAAAGTGATCGTCGATCCAATTTGTTCGAAAATATTATTATCAAAACAATTTGTACATTTGAAGATCCTAAATGCCAGAAGTATGGTGAAAAACTTTTGGAAAATTGGTTCTTGAATAATGAAGATAAAAACCGAGACTTGTAAGCTATACATTTTTTAGTCATACGATTTTGAAGACTATTTTTCTTTAGTTACTTGAAAAATAAAAATAATTGATTCGACATTTTTGCACAGAATACCTCAAGACTTAGTCGAAAGTGTAATTTGCCTAGCAGTGAAGAATGCTGATGATGAAAAATGGGAATTCTTATATGCAAAAGCTACTCTGGACAATGGCATGTTAAATCCGCTCGGTTGTTCTTCCAACACCAACATACTGAGAAAGTGCGATTCCCCACCAAATTATTTAGTAATATTACGTGGTCTGAAGGGAGGGGGAGGAAAATACAGAACTGAGTTGTGCATTAGCACCCTCACTTGATAATTATCTTATGAAAATTTAAAATTATACTGGTTTTTCACATCGAAATTTCATCAGCGGAGGATTATTATTTTTCTCACTATCTTTTAAAGTTAAATTAGCTACCTATAAAAAATAGATAAATCATGTGTCTTATATTTTTGGGGAAGAGAGGGGGATAGGAACGAGTAGTTTTTGGACTTGAGACTGACAAAGAGATTCAAGAATGAAAAGGCATGGATATGTCAGCTGATGAAGAGAATGAAAATAAAAGTATGGTGAGTTGGATGGACAAGGGTGTGGTCGTTCTTTGATAATGTTGAAGTATAATGAAATACTCGTATTCTCATATAGTAGGTCAAAATTTATAATCTAATTATAATACAGTTAACCAAAATTAGAATTTTGAAGGTTCAAAATTCCAACTATCATATCCCAGCCTATTTTCATTCGATTCAGAAGATTTTTTTAAATCAATTATTCAGGAATATTTTCTTCGATTGAAAGCAATAACCATGTGAAAAATAATTTTTCCAACTTACGATACTATGTACAATTTAGATATCAAGATACATGTATAAGTATACCTACCTACCTAAAGTATTTTCTATTGACTAAAATATTTCATTCGACACGATTATACAGATTCCTAATATATGGCACGTTTGTAAAGAGGGGTAATATTTCACCAATACTTTGCCTCAAAGTGTTTGAAAGTTTGTTGTCAAATGAGCTGGGATATGCAATAATTAAGGAGTCCCTCCGCTTAGGTACAGACAACTTGAGCCAACAGTAAGTGGAATCGTCAATATACTCCAGTAAAACTGAAATTTTTCTCCATCCTAATGACAAATTGATTCTTAATTTACATTGTCTTCAGCTTGTTGCATCAAGGAAAATTTATAACTATCGAAGATATTTTTGCAAAAGTATACGAAGCAGCTAAAGCGGATGAGATGCTGAAAGAGGTTTTAATTTGTTTTATTTTTTGTTTTCGGCTGATTCACAAAGCAAGAAAATAACTTGAGACCAAAATTTGTCCATCGTATGTTTAAAAGTGTAGGTATTTTCAGTGACACTTTTATATTTTTCTCAGGTGGTTTCATATTATTCTCAAGTCAAAACACGAATAGAAACTAAAGAAAAGCTTTTGGAGGAGAGCATGTTGAAAGCAAGAAAAAACGTATCATGGCTTCAAAAATATGAAACCCCGCTATCACAATATTTGGAAAATTTAATTAACTCGTAGAATTTCATTCTGATTGAATCACTTGTAGGTAAGAAAAATAATAATAGGTATAAAATGTTTTTAAATAAAGTTTATTTTTCTTCTGAAATATTTAGGAAACGATCTGTAAGAAAACAAAAATAATAAATAAATACTTGAATAAATCATAATAGATTTTATTTATTTCAACTTTTCTAGGTACAAAAAAATTGATACTTCAAAATTATTTGAAATCATTATTATTTATTTTCTGATAGAAGAAATTTTAAATGGGCCGAGGGTGAGATCTGAGAAGTCAAAGGTGTTGCGAAGTTCAATATTATTAATTCAGAAATTCAATTTTATTTCTGATCAACCACATAGTCAAGACTGATGATTATCACTATTAATTATGGCCATTGGTTAGGCATTGTAATTATTTTTGAATTTCATTAAGTTTTTGGGTATTTGTGTTTAGTGGTGAAAGATTTTATAATTTGCATTTCTCACACTACACTGTGGCATGCAAGTACTAATGAAGGGAGCACGATGAAAATTGTTCTCCAACTTTGCTTAATTTGCCATTTTCTGAATCGTCAGAATTTTATCGAAGATTTCTAAAAAAAACAAAAAAAACTCTAAACCTCTAAAATTGTTTCGCACCGAAAAAAGATGGGGAGTTCTTTTTTGAGCAGGCTGTTATCTATTCAAAAAACTTCCACTTCAATATTTTTCGATCAGGATGAAAGAATATTTTAAATAAAATTATGCTTAACCATAAAAAACACAAAGCCATCTAAAGATGCCACCGTAATATTTATTCAAACTGCAGAAAATTACGCCTACGAAAGGAGAGAGTAAACAACAGCACCATAAAAAGAAATACCATCCAACTTTTTCCCATACAAAAAGGATGGGCTCGTAAAGAATTCCTTATAAAATTCCTTCGTGCACGCTTAAAAGGATAGATTTGTATTCGTTCAACTAATAAAATAATTTGAAAAATGATTTAATAGATTTTTATGCACGATAACGTCGACAATATGCATGTATAAATCTCAAAAACGACCATCGTGCATGTATACCACTTATTACAAAGTTGAAAATATGTTAACATATTTTCTTATTTACAACTTGAAATAAGCTCGTATACAATATGCTCTTCTGGTTTTTCTTCTCTTTCAGCTTCTTGTGAGCAGTTTTGTAGTTTTTTAAGCTCATCGTGTGATAATAGCTATACTTGGAAGCAAATTTTTCTAAATGGATTTTTTCTTTAAGGGATTATACGAGTAACTTGTATGTATTTTTTTATTTGGATTATACATTCGTCAGTTAAATGCAAGAGCACATTTTTCTGATGGATGAATTTTGTTTTGTTATTTTGCTTATACTCGTAATTCCACGATTCCAGTATTTATAAATCCATTTACACGTACGTCCCCCACAACAAGCGCCCAAAAGCCCAAATACCACGGGGGGGGGGATAAATTTGAAATATACAATTATTACATAATTATAATTTCAAACTTCTCTTAAATGAGAGAAACAGAGAACAATAAAGAAAGAAAGAGACAGAGGGAGAGAAAAAAGAGGGAGGTGTAACTAACATCGAGGTAGGAATGAAAACAGCCCAGTAGCAGGGATACCAACTGCACGGATTAATTCCTGGAACCAGGGATTTTTTACTGTCTTGAAAAATATGAGAGATAAAATCACGGATTTGTTGAAATTTTTGGGATTTATGGGATTTTTAAAAATGTTGCTGATTTCAGGGATTTTTCTTTACGAATTCAAGGATTTTTTTCTCAATTGCCAAATTATTATTCAAATAAGAGATGATGAATTATGTACTCTGTTTTAGTCAAGAGTTTCATGACGTCCCGATGGTTGAACAAATGAGGAGAGAGTATTTTTTGATTTTAACCAATCGCCTTATTCAAATCCTTATGACGTCATGGAACGCACAACTGGACCATGCTGTATTTTATTTTTGTTGCTTCAAATTTTTCCAAACAATTTTTTTGTGGCAAAAATTTTAATTTCTAACGGAAAAACAAGATTCTGTCTTTTAAAACGTCTCAAAGAAGGATTAGTTCGGCATATTGCCTCATTCGTCTGATAATTTTTATAAATTAATTGATTGAATAATGTAGACGCAGTTGACTCAAAAATGAAGAATTCTCTGTCAGTGAAGAAGAACATTTTTCAAAGTTCTCATCATTAAAATAAGTTCAGTTTTCGAGACTTCGAACAAAAAACTGATGACATTACCTCATCTCCTTATAATAAGACTACTACACGGATTACGTGCCTGAACGAAAATTTGTAAAATTAAACGTAAAAGATAATACGAGTATTTCTTCTTGGTATAAGGATTACGTCTCTAACTTACACATAAGTTTCAGCAAAATAAGGAAGTTGACGCTATTTTCGTCGAGGTTAATTGAATTTACGCAATTTTAATTCTTTATTGTTGCCAAAAATTTCTAAATAGGTGAAGTTTTGAAATTTTTCATCGCAGTAAAACTATGTAATGAAAGTAAAAATCTATTTCAATGATAAGTTATAGTGAACCGTTGAATATAAAATAAGGATAAAATTTAATAAGGATTAGTGAAGCATTAGCACAACTTGAATTTACTTGCTTAAAATACGGATATATTTTACACAGAATTATACCTTATTGAAGCTACCACGTATCAGAGAAAGATTTTGAGTCACAGAATTTTTCAAAAATACCCAGCAACGAAAATAAAAAATACCTTCAAGTAGAAACTAAAAAATTCTGTGAGCTGTAAAACTCCACCATTTTCAGAATATCTTAGCAAAATCTTAAATTTGTGATCATATAGATTATTATTATGGCAAATATTTTGAAACACCCTGTCATATATGGTAACACTGTTCTTCAGACGCTTTTCCCAACAGCAATTTTTAGACTCTGAGACCAATATTATCTCATTATTCATCAAGCAAGGACGAATTGTTTTGAAAAAGCAATTTTCTCTTCAAAATTTGAAACATTCTCCCTTTGTACGTGTTTTATTTTCACTCTAGCCAAATCATTAATTTCTGTCGAATCGATTGAATTTCTGATTCGGCCACAGTCTAATTACGTATACCCGAGGGTGTTCTACAGAGAAAAAACCTAATAAAATAGCCTAATCATCGTTGGAGGGTTTTGACAGAGCAAAGATTACGAAATTATTTCCCTTTAGCGTTGATTTCGAATATTTCAATCTTGAATTCTGTTCCAGAAAGTTGGTGAATTCTTAAAAACATAAGCGTAATTAAGGTATATCATGAAAGCAGGTTTTCACGCTTCGACTATACTATAAGTGCACACAGAAAATAAAATTAATCAAACTAAACTTAGGATACTAAAATCAAAAATAAACAACCAAAATAATAAAAAAATCAAAACATTTATAGAATCAGCAATAAAAAATCGAATACAAAAAACTAAAATTTTTTGTGGTCTTATGAAGCATTTTCCCCCAGTGATAAGCTACAGTTCTTGAAATAGGAGTATTTGATGGAAAGTCTGCTGCAGTATTGAAGCGTAAAATTGAGAAAAACAACGAAGAAAGAGAGAAACAGCTTACCACGTTTATAATGAATCTATTAGATTGAAATACGAAAATGTGAAATGAGTACAACGGGGGCAGTCATTTTTGTTGATTAAATTCTTCATTTTCTCATTATTGGCATACTAAAACGCGTGGGTACATAGAGAAATTACGAGGTACGAAATCATGATTAAATATTCAAATTTCAGTACTACCCTTCGAAAATTTTTCAACTATGGTCATCGAAACAAAAATAAATTGGAAAATATTAAATGCATGAAAAGGTCTAATCAAAGGTTTTCTGTCTTTTGTAAAAGTTCAAGGCACTTTCATGCGCATTCCAACTACACACTTTTATTAAAATCCTCTCAACGGATTGCTTTTTACATTGAAAATTTTGCATATAAAGGAGTTAGTACTCGCACTCATTAATAATAGAGACCAGTATTCTACCATTCTATAACTTTAACTGGAACTGGGAGCAGAGTCATGTGGGTTTGCCAGCACTGATATTATACTACTTCAAGAAACCTCAATCTTTACTCAAAGCCTAAAAATCCAGCTATTCTAGTCAAACCGAATTTTTTCCAAAAATTCATCATAAAAATAATTACAAAAGCAAAATCTCATTATAGTTTGTTCGCTATCGATACTTTTAATGCCTTATTGTGTGGCTTTATCTTGTTTTTTCATACATAAAAAAATGCTCCATACATTGCTCTGAGGCTAATTTATACCATAACCTCTACTTTTGAGAAATGTAAACTTCAAAATTAAGATATTTTCAAGGTTATCACGGATTTTTAAACACATAATTCAATCAAAAATATGGGCGAGGGTTACCTTAACACGACCTACGAATCCTTCACGTGTATTGCCTTTGTATAAAAAATTTCTCTCACTTACACATTTTCACTTTTGAACCTTGGTGGGTATTACAATATTACGTTGAGAGGATAATACATGTCCACACTGGTATGTAATACTGTATTTGTTTTTTTCAAAAATAGTATCACTGAACCTACTCGTACTTTAATAAAACTTCTTCATTAGGAAGGAACTTATATATCTACTAAATATACGAGCCCATTCTCGAGTTCAATTCCATCTCAAGAGACTTTTATTTCCCTGTTACAGAAAATGACATTAACTACAACCAGAGAAAAAGAGGAAAGTTTTCAGTATTATTAATTGCTCGCAATTTACTTTTCAGATTTTTCTTTCCATTTTCGTGTTTTCGCCGAGAATTCTTGTCTTTTTTTTTTCTAAACGAGCGAAAGTTAATTTCGATGATAATCGGAGGCAAGATTAATTTGGTGACTTGCAAACATTAATGACCTTGTATAAAGTTTGAAACAAATATCGAAAGACTTGACGGTTTCAGGATAAAATAACGAAGCAAAAAGTTTGAAAAATTTTTAATTACAGAATGTGGGTTCTGAAAATCTGAATGGAAACAAAGCGTGCTTTCTTTTAAGTTTCAATTTTCAATCACGATTCGAAACTATTCAAATACTCCATCCAAACATGAAATTTTCATATTCATTTGAATGAACATCATCTGTTGGAATACAAAATTCACGAAAAGAAAACTTTAGTTTGTGGGTTTTTCAAAAAGAATTTTATCAGTGATTTCAGTGCCTCATCGAAGGTAGCTAAAAGTTTCTTTCTTTTTTTTATTCGTAATATCTTGGCATGCACAAATCCAAACCGTGTATAACTTGAAAGACTGAAAAATTAGTTTCAGCTTCAAGAATCACAAAAAGTAGAAAATATTCTTTATTGATCCAAAAATTTTTGAACTTTTCAAAATCCTCACCACACTGTGAGTATTGAGTTATGACTAAAGACTTATTTAAAATAAAAACATTGTTACTTAAAAGACTTAGAAAAGAAAAACAATAAAAGCTTAGCATACAAAACAAAAATTCAATACAGCAATGGTAACATAAAGAAGCATTAAATCTCACTGAAGCTACACTTGTCACCAAAATAGTAGGGTATCTTTTGAATTATTTTTATTGTACTACGTAATACACTCGTCGAACTTCAAAAGAGTACCTATTGTACTTGTTTCCATTTCTGCAACGGCATGTTACAAATGTCGATTTTATATTTCAATTTTTAAAATTTATATCTTTTTCTTCAAAATTCAGATTTTACTGAAAATTAGGGTGGTCCTTATTTAAACATAATATAGGTATGATGAATTTTTTTTTGTGATCTCCTCTGCCACCCCCCGGTGGACTTACTTCATGAAAAAATAAAAAATTCTACTCAAGTTTTATCCTCCTCACTAAAAAGATAAAAGTACTTTAAAGCCAAGTAACTAGTAAGTTGAAGGAGAAAATACACATTTTCTTGCAATGGTGATTATAAAGTAAAATAATGCTAATTTCTGCATGTACGGATTTTCAATCCCCTTGAGGCGCCACTTTTTTTCAGCTTAGGGGGCTGACATTTTTATGAAGTTTTTTTTTTTTTTTTCAATGAAATGAAACCATTCTGCAAAGTGAGAGGTAAAAACTACAAAACTTCAAAATAAGGATTACCGTACTGAAGGTGTGACTGAATTTTAGACTAAAATATTGTAAAATATACAAAAACTGATTTTCACCATCGACACTTTCCTACTTCTATGCATATCTACATTTTGTTTAAAATGTGATTTACATGCCTCGTCTTCTAGACATCTCAGTTGTCAGTGCGACACATCAGTGAAAAAGGATATTTAGGGTTAACACATCTTCTAATACTATAGATACGAAACTACCTTATATTATAGTCACTCTACAATTTGATTAATGTCGTCTTTTCTACCTCGCCACATACTATACTTTTTCCTATTCGAAGCTTCCACCGATCATCTTAATTGAATTTTTTCGAATTAATCTATGTTTCAGATTTGAAAATGTATCTTCATCACTTGTGAGGGATTTTTATACGAAATGTTTCTCCATTTCTTCAGTCTTATAACAGATAAATAATGTCTGCACAATATGCACATAACCCTGGCTTGCTAGCTGGATTATTTCAAGAGTACTAAGATGAACGACTTTTAGAGAAGAAACTTTGATTCTAAAAAATTTAATGCAAGTCATATGAATTCATTAAATTCTCATCAGTACTTGCTCCTTTCTTTTCAAATCCAGACTAAGGAAGCTAATAATGTTGATATTTCCATTGGTGTGCAAGAGGTCTCATTGTTGGTAGTCTAGGCACTTATTGTGGTTTAAGCACGTATAAAAATAATTTCTTTATAATTCAAACAATTTGTACACTTAATCCATAAAGTGCTGAAGAGCTGGCAAGGTATAATTTTCTATTACACCAGTTACCCAATCAACTCAAGTTCAGTTAGGATGCACATGCGCAGAACAACAGAATCATTCAAATCAGCTATTTGCGTACTAAGAATTCTTTTCTGAAGTCTTTCGCTACTAACGAGAGAAATCCACTTGCAGGCCAATACCACGTATATGCGAGGCATTGAAATTTTTGAATTTATTGCCTGCTAATAGAATCACGAATAAAAATGATAAAGTTTTCTTCATTTTTAATTCTTTGGCAGCTAATAATAATATTGAAATTTCAATTCGGTATATGATATATATTTTGAAGCTGAGCTGACATTAATTTCCTTAAAATGGCATTGGTAGTTCTAAGGATAAAGAAACTGGTATCAACATCGCTAAGACGTCTCAGGTACATTTTATGGAACGCATGCGCAGAATACCAATCTTCGATTTTCATTTTACCAAATCGAGTACCGGTTGGAAACATTCCTTTTAGTTGTCAACATTAGTATAATGGGCTCGAATCCGAATCAAAATCACGAATCATTTTTCCAGTATAATTTGTGATTCGTGATTCGAATCAAATTGATGACTCAAATTGGATTACGAATCACGTCACATTCTGAATAACAGCAATGAAGTTTCCAAATTGAAAATTCAATTCTTAAGGTAAAATACTAATTCTTCTTTTTTGTTGATTTGAAATGATTCACGGTTATGATCCGTGATTTGCGATTTGTGCCCATTACTGGTCGACATCATCAGCTATCAACCATTAGTCAACTGCTGGTCAACCGTGTCAACAATTAATAGTTGTTCTGCGCATGCGTTCCCTGAATTGCATCTGAGACCTCTCAGCCATATTTGCAACACAAAATTCCGTTTTCTAACTGTCCAGCGCAATATGGCTTAAGGGTTCAAGATTCAACATACTACTGGTCACAATCTGCAGTACTCACCATGTCCAAGGATGACATTTCTGTCTGTCGACTATTGGTGACGACTATCGACGAGGTCGGCAGTAACGTCTCTTGGCAGGTTTCGTTACCATTGCAGGTGCGCTCAGATCGCCAGCCTGCTCTGCCCATGGCCTGGGCACCAGGGAAGCGTCGGTAATTTTGAAAGCACGGTAGTACTTGTTTGAATTCCTTACGAAAATTATCGTTAAGCCAAGCGTATAGGAACGGATTGTAGCACGTCGAGCTCATGGCCAGCGTGTGGGCGAGGAAAAAAGTTAAATAGTAAAATGACCAGTGGCCAGTTCGCGGATTTATGTCATTCATCAGATTGATTCCATTTAATGGTGACCAACACAGTCCAAAAATGGCGACCATAGCGATCAGCATGCGATTCGTGCGACGTTTGCGCTCTCTGTCGACCTCTTCTCGACGAGTATTTTTTGAACCCGGCTTCGAGCGCGCTCTATCGTTCAGCTTCACCGAAACGCGAATGTAACAAAATGCAATCACACAAAAAGGTATCACGAATTGGAAGACCACTGTGACAGCGCCGTATATCTGAAACAAGCAAAAACGATTTTCACTATTCAATTATTAGCAAGAATCTAAGTAAAAGCTGCTTATAGAAAAATACGGTTGGTTATTGAATTTGAGGGATGGGATATTTGTTGCACAATAATATCGTGCCAGGCATAACTAGTCATATCTCAAGAATGAGAGCAGATATCGAGATGTAGTAAAAAACGCCATCTTCTGAATTATTCATTGAACCAAAATCGCCGGAAACACCAAAAAAAGAAATTTTATCGAAATATCTATTATGGCTTTCACTATTCAATTATTTATTGCAAAAATAGTAAAATAGCTGTAGCCTTCACGAAGAGTAGTGAAGGCGAAGATGAATTCTCTTTTACATTAATTGTACCCCTATAATTATAAGAAAGTTTCAGTAATTTTCTTGAGAAAAAACTTTTAAATCAAATTTGAAGCGTACAACTTTTCATGTTTCACGTAAAATACTAAATTCAATTTGTAAGCTCAATTTGGGAGCAAAAAAAAAAAGGTTTCGGCCGGACAGACGTCAGGAGTCAGGACACACAAGGACGCGCACAAAATCAACCAAAAGTCTCATTGATGACGTCATCATACGATAACATTGGACACGCACGGACACACATTTTGACTAAAGGTCTAGTAAAAAAAAGTTATCTTTAATTTATATCCGAGCCTGAGAATCAGGATGATCCAAGTTCAAATTAAGTGATAGGGTGCAGATTCTATTCAGGACTATTTTCAATAGGGTTTACTATACATCCTTTTTTATCCAGTAAATTCGACTGTAGTGTGCGAGGAAAATTATAAATATAAAATCCTCCATACACTAAGCGCGAATCTGTTTAAATTCGAAGTCGAGAAAAAATGAATTCCAGAAATAGGTCCTAATTTTTGAATAATCAATTTCATTTGCTGGGACTCGCATGAAAATATTGATTTAGATTTTCTTTGCAAGCATAAAACAAAATCCATCAACCTCATAAAATTCTAATTGAATGGAAACTCAAGATTAATCCAAGACAAAAATATGTCGCGATCCTTTTCTTGAGATTCAATAAAGTAAAATACTCGTGCTTTCACTTAAACGTTATGATAAGAAGAAACAATTGTTGGCAAGTAAAATGTAAGTGTATAGAAGCTATGGCTTAACTTTTCGCATCTGCTTATATATACAGCATTAATGCAGGAGTAGCGCCATTAAGAGCATTAATTCAAATAAATGGGATAACTACAACGACGCGAAAAATAATGAAGTCGTTGATATTTTGACCCCTGCAGAACTTTGTAATGGCCAGAAGTTTTTTTTTCCATCCTCGAAATGCAGTGTGGGTGTTCTTCCTTCTTTATTATCAGCTATTTCTTAAACGCCTCAAAAACCTATTTCTCTGTGTATTCTCGGATGATTTCTCCCTTTCAATCGCTTCACGTTTCATTAGGCCAAAGACCTGCTGTACACGAATTCCATCTCTTCGCACCATTTTTTGGCGCACTCATTTTTCAGCTTCAACAAAAGTTGTTCACGACATGCCAGTTATTTCCCCTTTTTCTGCTACGCACAGTCTCTATTACTCTTATATTTTTCTCTTTCCCTCTTCTTCTATACAGAGTAATACGTCGTTTATATTCCTTGTTTTGGTATTTCTTTTTCGACAGATGTAATAAGTATGTTAAACAGAATTTCTGAATGATAAACAAAATTGGGTATTTGAATTTTTCTGCTAGCAGAGGTTGGTAGAAAACGAAATACAAGATCTTATTTTTCCTCGAATCTCAGGCTGACTGGATTTTTAGAGACTGCAGGAACAAGTATATAGTTACATCGACTTACTCATGAAATGTTTGCAGTGAGTGTAGAACTTGACGAATGTGCTTTTTATGGGGTGGATCTGGCCTGCCAGGGAGTAACAGTATGCTCAAGTTTAAAACTATATTTCTATAAACTGATTTTTCAAAGTTGAAATATTCACAGATTTCAACCAAGTTGAAAATGAGAAGACATTGAAAACGTCGACATATCTTAGCTGAATATTAATAATAATGATGTAAAATAATTTTCTTAACTATATAAATATCTTGTAGTGTTCCATGAAGTTAGTTTGATTGATAATACTCGCAGTGGCGGATCCAAGGGGGAAATGGGGGAAATCCCCTCATCCAAAAAAAAAACCGATAATTCACAAAAAAATCTATTTCGCTCCTCCTTTATGGTGAAAAAAATACAATCTCACAATTTTAGCATTTACCATACTTTTAAAAAATTTCGATCAACCCCCCCAAAATGGAGCTCTGGATCCGCCATTGAATACTCGTAACATTGAGAATAAAGTCCACCGACATGTTGCTGCAGTTTTGCTTCGGAGCCGCGTTCAAACTGTACGAAATTGTGGAGCCACACTTATTGCATAACTGATCGCCTTAAATACGAATATCTCTGGCGTTAGTGCTGTTGTGGCACCCCTACCACAGGATGACCTTCTCCATTCCACTATTTTTACATCTCTTTGCTTCTTCCTTTACTTCTTTCCTGTTTCACGCTCCTCCAAAAACCGGATGCCAGTCCTATTCCACCCTCTTTTCCACATTCTTCACACTCGTCTCTCAAATCTTTTCTACCGTCGATAGCCCGGTTTTGCAGTGAGTTCAGTTGTCCAATTTCATCTCGCATCGACGTGACGTATATACTAGTAATAAATTCGTTTTTCCATATTTTAATAAGTGTTTCTTACTTCATCGTAATTAGGGCCTTTCATCTCCCCCCCCACCCAAAAAAAACTGGTTCCGCCACTGCTCTGAACAAACACATAAATTTTGCGACAAACATAATATTTAATATGGCTTAAAATAAAAAGTTTCATGCTACCCTTACTAATGGGACACGTACACTGTCGAGCATAAACAGCTGGTTTTTGTTTGTAACAAGTAGGGGTGGGGGTGTAGAATATCTTACGAGCGACTGGTTCATGACTGTCTCTTGACCCTTTCTCATGTGAAGCCATAATTATGATGTCTTATATTTTTCCGTCATATTTCATCATCCAGTCTAATTTATTGCTACTGTAGCTATCTTTTTTGTTTATTTTACATCCTCTATTAAAACATCAAATTTCTAGTGACAATATATAATATGAGGGGTCTGTGTGGCATAATGGTGACTGCTGAGCACTGCAATCAAAAGGTACCTGGTTCAAGACTCATCGCCACAACCCAGCACTGACCACATACCTACCCACATGTAACCAACTACTCCACTGTCTATGTATTCTGTTCCACCTCATCTCGTCTCGTTAATAGACAACAGCCCATTGTCCTGAAAGACCTAAGAAGTCATACCCCGACGTTAAATAATATAATATACAAACAATATAATTTTAATCGGAATTGTATGGAAAGAGAAAAGCGCAGGATTCATCTGAGAAATTGGTATCAAAGTCAGCTAAGCTGACACAACAACTTGAGAAGTGAAAAACCATTTTTCAACACACGTACTCTTCATCAATCATTATTTTCTTTTTTTCTTCTTTCTCTCTTTTATTTATTTACTTTCTTTTATTTTTTTGTTCTCAACTTCCTTATAGCTGGATAGTACGAGTAAATCGACCATTAGTTATGAGACCACAATAGATAACTTATCATCGGAAAGATTTTCTTCGTCGAGTATATCGACTTATGCTTGTACGAGTTTGTTGTGGTGAATAAAAGAGAAAAGAATTTTCAAAATTCCTCTTTTCACCCTATGAAGAAGCAATAAAAAGGAATCGTTTACTAACAAAAATCAAATTACTTAGTAATTGGTATCGTTGTTTTAAGTCGAAGTATAAAATAGCGAAAAACTCGTGTATTCATCCAAAATTTAGAATTAAGGAAGAAGTTATCAAAAGGCAAGAATGGATCCCTACATGATTTTAGAAAACTCGTGAAATAATTGAGAAGTAAAAATCTGCTGACCAATAAAGTTGTACTTTTTGTGTGAGATTGCCACATTTCACTTTTCATAGAACCTTAGAATTTGGAGGGCCGGATGAGTAAAAATTTTAAAATATTGCAAAAATGTCTGCACTATTTTCAGTTCTAAGCCATCAAATTATTTTATACCATTCAACTTGTTAATTTTATTCACTGAACTGTTACAAGATTTAAAAGCACCTAAGTTTAGAATTGTCATCTTCTATATAAAGCTCTTTTTCTCGAACAATGTGTACAAATCCCAAGAAGATAATGAAAGTGTCACATACATATTATGGGAGGCTTATTATTTATACAGTTTTTTTTTTCCTTCACTTCACAATATTGAAACTTTCTACATTCACCTTCGAACCGTCATTTTACCCCTGCCAGACCCGACCTCTCGATTCTGTTTCTACTTTGTTATGCAAACAAATACTCAATTTTGTATCTCACTACGAGTTAGTTTTAATGTATTTGCGACAGACATAAGAAAAATCCTGAGAAATTGCATTTACATTTTGAAAATATACAAACGAAAAAATTTATTTCGCACGTCATCCAGTTTTTATTAGAACGTATATTATGTCGTGTTTTCTTCTTCTATTACGATTATTGACATTCAGTTGCAATAAGTTTAATATTAGTTTTCACTGAATGGAGAATCTATTCATGTTTTGTATAATGGGTTGAAAGCAATACAGGAAGGAATAATGAAATACGTCACTCATGATGCGCAGGTTTTTCTTGTTATAAACTTCACGTGAGTTGACTTTTAGAAAAGTGGAGGGATTAGAAAATATATATTTGTAATGCCACGTAAGATTGGTTTTCCGATTATAAATTATTATAGAAGGTCAGAAGTTAAAAAGTGAAAAACACTTTTCAAGAGTATTCATAACATTATAGAAAAACTAAACAATACTATGTGATTTTTTAGATATTGAATCGCTATATAAAATGAATCTGCAAAAATGTATAAAAATACAAAAGTATCAAAGGATATAAAATTTGTAAAATATAAACAAATCACTGCACTGTAGCTGGCTTCTATACCTATTTACAAAGAAAGTAAATGAAAATGAATTTGTCGAATTTATTTCCCCACTAAAACAAATTGTACTTATGCCTAATAAACTCACAATAGTAGTTTGTTTCCCAATACTCTAATCTTGTCACTTTACTTGACATTTTTTTTTTTTTGCCATAGGGAATTAGTTCCATTAGAGATAAGCATTTTTTTCAACGACTCCATCTCGAACCTGTCACGTATGAAAATATTCTCATCTTTCCTGGTGCACCACAGCTGTCAATGTTTTTGAAAACAAAATTAACCTAAGAATTCTCCTCGTTGTTTCATATGACGTGGATGATAGGCTTTCAAAATAAACAAAACGGCATTTAAAATTCGTCTTGTGTTTGCTGTGGATGGATGGGAAAGGGAGTAGAGATATGGAGCGTGTGAATTTAGTCAGTTTTCCCAAAATTACGTTCAGGTATAAAATGGGAGCACATTTTGTTTAAATGGCGTCGTCAAAACTTTTAATTATTAGGAAATATTAATCTGCTAACGAAGGGATGATTTTGTTTACAGCTGGGCTGCCCTAAGGAATACAACATTTTTTTTGTGCAAGGTCGTTGACCTAAGCTTTATTTACTCTTGGGTAAAATGTGAAAATTAAATTTATTGTTTGCTTCGTTATTGATGGAAAGTCTTTACTTGACCTATAATTTCAATTTCAACAAACCTTTCGGTTGGAGCAAAATCATGTGGAATTTTCCCAGAATCTTCATACGTATAGGTTTCGATGGGACCTATGACTCTGGTTTTCAACAAATACCACAAATTCCAGTGAATTCGAATCATTTAGAAAATATAATAGCAGGTTTTAAAATTAGAAACTTGCAAAAAGTTTTCCATGCAGAAAGACCTTGTAGATTCTATTGATTTGTAACTTATAGTGAGGATGGTCCTTATTTATATACTTGTACGCCGATTGTTCTTTCTGTTTTTGTCATTTCGACACTTCCCCTCCCCCAAAGTGGTTCCATTTCATGAGAAAATAAAAATTCTACCGTCGAATGGGGCGACTTTACACACTTTTTTTATGTTTTTCAACTTTGTCCTTCAATAACTCCTCCAATTTTAAAGCTATTGAAGTGAATTAGGTTTTAAAATTTAGGTCTAACATTTCTCAACACAATTGTAAAAAAAAGTTTAAGTTTGCAGCCATTCTTCTATTTTTTATGATTTTTCAAAAAATTTGTGTAAAGTCACCCCTCAATGGGGCGACTTTACCCATCAATTTGTTATTGACGGGTTATTGATGGGTGGGAGGCAAAATTTGAGGATGTTTGTACTCGGACATACGATTGAAAAGAAACTAGTCAAGTCCCAACTTCAACCGGTTGAAACCGAACTGAATATTATGAGTGTCTGTGGTTAAAAAAAAAGACGAATAAGAAAAAGGAAAAAATCATATCGCCGCTTCATTTTCTTGTTCTGTTACTGGGTGAAGTGAGGTAGGGGCGGCGATCTTTTTTTTCTTTTCCTCCTTCTACCTGCTTCGATCCAAATCGTATTTTGGTTTTAATTTTTTCCTGGCAATTTATTTATTGAGCTAAAACGAAGTGGGTAAAGTCACACCGTTCAACGGTACTTAAATTTCACTCCCTCGCTACAAGAGGAGTGGTGCCTCAAAGCTACTCTTTATTTGAGGATTATGGCAAAATTTGAATTTTCAAATTAATGAAGCGGAAGGGGTTAAAGCAACATAAGTTTTTTCTTAAAATGATCATTTATTTCTTGATTACATTCACTCATAATAATAAATGATTTTTTAATTCAACAAGTAAAAATAGTGATTTTTTTAGTGATCTTGAAAGTCCAAACCCTCTCCATATCCCCTCGACCTTTTTTCTAATTACCTCACTGGGTTGTTGTAGTGAGTTGATGGAGAAAATGCATATTTCTATTCAATGCTGATTATAAAATATAATAATATGGATTTTCAACACACTTAAGACACCATTTTGTTTTAACCGGCGGGGGGAGGGAGCTAAGATTTTGATGTACGTATTTTCTTTTCATGAAATGGAGTTATTCTACCAGGTGGGAGAAAAATAATTCATAAATTCAAAATAAGGACTTCTCCATATCCGTGTTTGAAATTGAATGGCTTTCTTATAAAAATAAGGTTTTTTAAAGTGGATCTGCAACTAAATCTAAGGTTAGGATTTGAGAAGTAATGCAGAATTTTTCTGACTCATAATTTCTTCTCCATGATGGAAATATTCTACTTGTAAGAATCCAGGAATGAAAAAAAAATTGAAATTTCCAAGTTTTTTTTTTCTTCAAAATTTGCTTACGAGTAAGTATATACTCGTAAATTCGACTACCCACTTGAAATATCATAAAATATTTTTTCTGACTAAATTAAACTAAAAATTCTATTATAAAAAATGAAGATACTAAAGGATTTTTCTGGAGACCAAAATAGAAAAACAATTCAAGTTGATTCTTGGTCATTCTCTAAAATTACCTCCTATGGCTATTATGGCGTGTAACTTTTACACACAATACTCATTTGGTAACTTCCATCTACTCCAGTTGGCTATACATACAACAATAATGTCAACAAATTTCGATAAACGACACCGATATTATGCAGTTTGGGCCATTCGCCAGCTTTTAAATAATAAAAAATGGAGCTAGTCGGGGAAAATAGCTGAGAACAACGAATGGCGAGGAAAAGTTTAAGGCGTCGAATTTAATGTCTGAGTACAGAATATCCATTTTAGCCACTTTTTCAATTGGGATTAAAGAGAACGTTCTTTAACTGCCTACAGTAATATAAGACGATGTAACACTTTGTGTAGAACGTACAACTAGTATCAAGGGACAATGAAAAAGTCTGTGAATTACATCAATAAAGCAGCAAATTGTGGGTCGTAAAGTGAACGAACTGAAGGGCTGTTTGTCTACTTAGCTCTTTAAGGGACTGTCACATTTGAGAAAAGAAATGAATTCGCTACGAGTAACTAAAACACTGACTAAAGTTTAAGACGACATCGAAAATCTAGCTGAGTTGAGAATATGTGTGAAAATGGTGCTGTTTTATCAAAGATTTCCATTTAGATTTAAAACTTTATATCTACAGTAAAATAAATTATAAATTCAAGTGCGTCTGCTCACTTTTACTTAAACTCTTTATTATTAATTTTGCAGGTACTCACTATACCAGAATCTTATTTTTTATTAGGAACATAATAGTAGACATCATAAATGGAACATTTGAAAAAAAAAACACTTTTTCAACAGTTCTTCAAGTATCAAAACCCATTTATTTTTAAAATCACAAGTTCAGTCAGATTTCTTTAAATCCGCATTGGTAGTTTCCAAATTAAGCTCAGATTTTACTAGTGTTTGTGATGTCATTTACTGGTTTAACAATTTCTCAACGTGTGAACAGTGTTCACCAATGTTCGTAAACCCGAGAGAAACATGAATCAAACAATTATTTGGTGCTGAAATCACTTCATCTATGCACACGTTATAAATAAGCAGTGTATATTTTCTTCCAGTTCACTTCTGTATAATGTGAATAAATTAGTTTTCTTGTGCATTCGAGGTAATGCATTTAATACCAATCGAGTTCCAACTGTCTGCTCTATAATTAATGTCTTCGGAGGATTCCAAAAAAACCTTTAGCTTTTATCAGTCTATTCGCGAAGCAAAGTATAATTAATAAAATCCGTGCTATTGTCTCGCAAAAATCTGATAACTATTTGGCTAAAGCAACGACAATACAAAGGCGTCTCATTGTTCATGAAAAGCAAATAAATATGCTCGAGGAGCACACAGCTTTTACAAATAAAACGATTTTTCATGTTAGATTTACTAGCATTGTTACTAGAGAGAAAGGCAAGAGGCGTAAAATTGGATTTACATCTACTCCGCTTTCAAAAACTATGCATGTTATTTTTGTTCTTTATTTGGGTTACGTCTTTTACCATTTACTTCCGAATGAGCGATCTGAGAATCTCATGATACAAGAGAATCTTTAGAATGCAGAGTTAAATGGGAAAGAGGGAAGTATGTGAAAGTATCTAAATTTTACTCACCATTCCTGCATAGTCCATCGGCCATTGCTCTTCGCAATAATATTTTCCGTTTATTGGCTTTTGTAACATATAAATGCAATATGGAAGCGTTATGATGATTGAAAGTGCCCACACAGTGACAATAATGGTGATACAGGTTGACAGCTTCATTCTAGGTCTGAATGGATAGATAATCACAAAAAATCGATCAACTGCGATCGCTGTTAGTGTTAGTGTGGACACGTATACACTGGTTCCCTGTGCAAATGGTACTAGATGGCATAGCACATTTCCAAAAGCCCAGTGGCCTGAAATTTTATTGAAACAAAAAACAAAATAAATTAGTTTAAAAAGTCAGGTCAATTTTATTTTTTGTCTTGGACAACTTTACGCGTCTTTACAAGCTGTCCCGGTGGAAAAAGGAAAGTCCTAAATGAGTTGAACTTGTGAGCAGTGCAGTATAAAATGAATACATTATTGAATGATTTACGTGTTCAGAAACATTTTTAACTAGGAGGGTAATTTATTAAATATCTGAGAGTCCATCATTGATTTAGAAGATTCGAATTCAAAAGGTTGTTTGGAGAAGGTCTTTATTTTTCCTAGTGTTGTATTGATATGATTTTTTTGTGTTTTTGAAGCTGAATTAAAGGTCAGAAGAAAAGTTTCCAATAGTTGAAATTTTTTAGATAAAATTTCTATCCGTACGAGTAGTCCTGGGGTTTCTAAAAACAATTCGCAGTACCTCCTTCCTTACTAATTTTATTCTGCCTAATGACCATATTTTGGTAAAAAATTGTAAAATTTTACAATGGGTATTTTTTGGTTACATTTCATTTTTTTTAAATTCTATGAAAAATTCAGCCCCATAGGTTTAAAACAAGTGGTACCTTAAGGGGGTTGAAAATCCGTATGATTATGCAAAAATTGGTATTATTTTATTTTATTAACAGCATATTGCATAGAAAAGTGTATTTTCTCCAACTTACTGTACCTACACATATACTATATTATTATTATGATTGGATGCAACTGAAAAATGAATAACCTTAGAATAAGTGGTGTAAATATAGACCACTCCTCATTCGGAGAGAACCATTAGAGACCCAAGTGTGAAAATGCATGAAATAGTTTCCAAATGATGAGAAATGACTCTAATGGGAAATATTTGACAAAGTTCAAGCTGAAGTAAGAAGAAGAATATCTTTTGAAGAAAACTGAGAACTATATCAGGTATGTAGACATGTATATTTACGAATTTTGCCAATAAATCATTTTTTATAATTTTTTTCAATTTTAGTCACTTTTCAATCAGAAAATTTTTTCTAGATGGTCCATATTTGTACTACTTACTTTAATCTATTAATTTATTTCGGCTTACCTATTGAAAAAACTTCTTCAAAATATTATATAAATGAGCCGTGCCCCTAGCATAGACCCCCTGTTTTCTATCCTGACAAAAATAGTGTCATATTCAGATTCTTCTCATGAGTCTATTGCCAGATAATTGAAGAAGCCTGTGAGACACGCGATATCACTGTATTCTTCACAGGAGATTCGTTATGCGAACCAAATTGGAAAAATATTTTGCAGAACAGGAAAAGTTGGCTAAACAACAATTTTTGGTCCTCCTAAAATATGGCTTTTTATTTAGATCTGGCCGAATCAAAGCCAAACTCCATCAACAATGGCATTCAACAGAAAAATGTCGTTTTCCTTTGAAAATTTTACAATAGGCTTTCTTTGGGGCCGAAATTAATCATTTCAACCCCCTTTTCGAACACGGCAGGGCATTTGCGCCAAAATTCGAATATTCGACGATTAATTAACAGCAGGCTCGCTTTTTCACCAGCTGCTGAGGGGACAGGGAGTTGGTTTTGTTGTTCGATGCGGTAATCAGTTTGAAGAATGAAAATTACGCTGCCTACAAGAGGTGGTGTACAATTTGATTACGAATTTTCATTAACAAAAAATACTTTTGTTCGCGCGGATATGCCACTTTCCACCAAATATCGTTTAATTTTTCTTATTTTTCCTCGTCCGAATTTCTCTTACTTTTTTTTTGCACCTCCCCACTCTTCTAAACGCCGCTGTCAAATAAAAACGAATTACTTTCCGCCTTTCTAACTCGGCTGAAGGAGAGCTCTGTGTGAGCGGCAAAGAGTCGAGAAAATGTTTTTTTTTTGGCCAAAATTGGTTTAAAGTTAAATTAAAATCCGAAGGCTGTCCTTTTTTTTCTCGCTCGCACCCCCTTTATTTTGATATCCTTTTCTCTGTTCGACTTTTTTTTTTTTTTTTTTTTTTTTTTTTTACCAGCACATCGACTAGTTTAGAGAAAAACTTTTACGCCGTCAAAAATCGTTTTGGCGAGAACAATACGAGTTTCCGTTCCTCTCCAGTTGTTTACTGGTGACGGGTCCATGATTCATACTGAAAGTTGTGAAGCTACGAGTCTAGTAGCGAAAATGAATAATACAAAGTTGTAAGAAAACTTCTATCGTCGAACATGGAAAGGTGTGCTTCGGTTTTTAGCGACTGTGTAATATAATATGTACATTGTGTAGGTGTTTCAATGTCTGATCTGGCAGAATTGATGAAGTCGCACAAAGTAAATCAACCTCTCTAGTGCTTAGGTACATTGTCAAATTCGAGCAAAGATTGGAAAATCGATAGAAATGTGATAATAGAGTTTGCTTTTGGAGTAACTCAGACCCATTCACACATGTTTATGAAAAAGTAATTACATTACTTATTCAGAAATTAAAAATGGATTTTATGGTTCTTCAAACCGAAAAAACTGTCCATTAGCCTCTTAAAGGTACCTAGCAAAAATTATTTTTCAAGAGTGGGTCGGTGGAAAAATTTCTATACTTATTTTGTTTTTTCTCGCTTGAAAAAATTTTATTTCTGCATTCAAAATAACTTTCTTTTAAATTTCAAAGTCGAATTTTCGCGAGTAAATGTAGTTTTAAACAACTTTACTTTTCGGTTACATTCAAAAAAAGTTGATAATCTTTACAAAAATGAATAAAATCGTTATTTTCTTGTAGCGGACTACGACTACAGAATATGCTAAGATCTGCTTGTAAAACACGCAATAAGAAACGACTGAAAATTACCATAATGCTGTAACAAAAATTTGTGAAACCAAAGAATACGAGCAAGAAACTAGGAAAAATGAAGGAAGTTATGGAACCCAAAACAACGCAGTCGACGATGAATAAAAAATAGCTTGTAAAAGCTAACCAAGTTTAAAAATAGTCGAAATACGCCTAGGGGATTTGTGAAAACATTATTTCGATAAAAACAGATTCGTTCTTTTTTTCTTCTTTTTTTTTCCTCTGCGAATTTTCATTCAACATAGACCAACACGAAGTTGGACAGCAAACAAATGACTTAGTTTTATGCAGCCGTGTTTTGTTTTTTCCTCGACCATTACTATTGTTATTTAGAATCTCAACAGTTTTTCTGGCTTATGATATTGCTCAACCGTATATTTGTTTGGCTTACCGAAATTTTGGCTCAGCTATGAACTTTGGTGGACAGTGGTTCTATATTTTTCAACCTTATTTAGAACGAACAAAAATTAATAGTTTGTCGAGCAATATAAATTATAAAATTTGAGTTAATGAAACCGTAGGAATCCAAGTTTTAAATTCGAAAAGCCAATATTACTCAAGAAATCTTGAATTAAAAAAAAAAAATTAAATGAGAAGATTTATTTATTCCTTCATCTTGCAGAGAGTGGTGGTTTTCAATTCAATTAGGATCTTAAAAATACTTTTTCAGAAAATCAATTTTCTCACTCAAAAGGCAGTTAGGACAATTTATTCACAAGCAGCTATGATTTTACTCCAAAAAATTTTTCTACTTCTATCTTTAGAATCCTAAGTGGACCACAGGTGTAGAAAATAAATCAGGACGCTAAAATATACTGAAGATATTATAAAGTTTCCATTTGTTGGTAAGAAAGTAAATAAAAAATATTTCCTTGAAATGGCCAACTTCCCTTGAACTTAATAGAATAGCTATCGTGAAAATAGATAGATGAGTAAATCCTTATTCTTGTGCAAGGTAATCGACCTTTGAAATGAGTCAACTCTGGCGACCAATTCAAAATTAGAAAGAATTAAACACGTTTGAAAGTACACAAAATTTCTCGACCAGAATCCTAATAGCCACATGTTCTGTGGATTTTGAAACAATCACCACAGAGCTTCTACCACCATCAAACTTATCTTTCTAGCATTCTCAAGTGTCAGCAAATCCCCATCGACTACTTTGTAATGTGAGTGGTATTCTGGTGGCTGTTGTGTGGTATTTTGTTTCAAAGCTGGATAGAGAGCTCATTTATAAATTTCCGTCGGTGATTTCATTACGGGCGTTTTGAGAATTGTTTTTATGGTTTGTGGTTTGCAGGAAAACGTTTAATGGCGGAAGATTCTCGAAACATGAGAAAGAATGGTCAATTGAAAATAGTTAGAAGTGTAAGTGGATGCTGTTAAGCAATAAAGAAGCATTCTCGCTTCCGCCAAGCTGTCATTAATTGGCGGAGAGCTGATAAGAAGTAAGAAGTTTTTTTTTTTAAATTAATCATCAGAATTTGGAATTTAGTAGGGTTAGAATAGTTTGAACGATATAAGATACTAATGGATAAATTCAAATGGAAGTGCACGTTTGGTCTAAAGCAATTATTTGAGCTTGGTGGATAAAATGCGGACTCTTTTAATTGGATGAAGTGTAGAGGACAATAGTATTTACAAAATTATTGGTGGAAAATGTCAGAACAGAATTGACGCTTAGATTATAACTATATTGTCAGGAGAAAATTAATGAAATCCTGTTGGTGCATTTGTGTATCATACATAAGTTTCTAATAGGTTCTAGAGAACACTTTGTTTTCTACCGGCTAGGTCTCCAACGGTTCATAAGGAGTCGGTTACTATTTTTACTTATCTTAGATTTCTAGAGGTCTTAACTTTAAAATTGAGTGCTGTGAAAGATTTGACCCTCATTTACTTTTGCTTACTACATCTTACACTGACAGACAATATACCCTCAAGGTATTTCAGCAGTTTACTTGGAACTCGAATAACTAAAGTCATTTAGCATCCTTTGAGAAGGCTTAAATAAAGAATTTCGCTAGCGAATGTGATATTTGCTAATATCAACTTTATGCTGTGTTTCCAAGGATACTGAAATTGGTTCATATCGTGTGTTTGATTCCATAATTAACAAGCTGCTGAATATGTTATGTACGATGTTTCTGACATTAATTTGAAGAGGGAAGCATTAGATTAAAGGGATTTCTCGTATATACCCTTTGACGGTATTTACCAACTAGCGAAGTATCAAAAATTTCCACTTTACCTGTGAATGTGTATAGTGGCGTAAATGGCACAGCTAAAATGCATAGCAAAATATCCGACAGAGCTAAATTCGTTATGAATAAATTGGTGACTGTGTGCATCGCTTTGTTTCGCACCACAACATATACGACCAACATGTTGCCCGTCAGTCCCAGCATGAAAATTGTCATATAAGCGATGCAGAAGAAAATTTGAAAGAATTTATTTTCGACGAATTCTCGGCTGAATTCCTCGTTTCCAGTCTGATTCAGTAGTTCCAGTGATTTGGGAGTCGCATTATACGATTCTACAGCCAGAAAGTTATACAGTTCTGTGGAATTGGAAACAGAATCAGTCATACTGGTTTTTGGTCCTGGCCAAAACTGCAGCCTCTACTTCAGGTCAGCATTTTAGTCTGTAAAACAGAATATCAATAAAGAGAACATTAAAAGCAATAATATGTAATTTTTAGTAGCAGATTTTGCAACTTTTTTGAGAGACATAAATTTACTGAAAATATCAGTGCGAGGTTGTGAGGGGTTTGCTCCATCAATAAGAAAAATGATTGAATGATTATTCTGCCTTTCGATTAGAAACACTCCAAATACTTTAAAATACAATAAAATAAAAAGGATGATAAAAAATTAGCTCTTTTCATTGAAATTTTCCATACACATTTTTTTGTAAGTAAAAACCCAATACTTCAACATTATTTGCAGTGAAAATTAGATTCATGATACTTTTAGAATATTTTTAAATCAAAATTATACACCATCAGATTCCAATTCCAATTAGGTATATTAATTTTATACGATAGTTTAAGAGAATTCGAATCTCTTCAAAGCCTGAAAAATCGGATTACTGGGCCGAAATTTTATATCAAAGATGAAATTGAAAAGAAAGCGTTTTCCGAACCTTTGGCTTGCTTTTACCTGTACTACACGTTTTAACTCATTTTTCTAACATTTTCTTATTTCTTCTTCCGGTAAAATAAAACTTTTTTATATAACTGAATTGCTCGAGTCTTGGTGGCTTAAATTTTTTGAACATCGTTTAGACCTTAGGCTTGCAAAAAATGTTTTCTTTTTTTTTTGTTCAGAAAGAAAAATTGTTGCTGGAGAAAATAAAAAAACTTCACAAGACGAACGAAAAAAGAAAATACAAAATCCCTTGGAGACAGTTAACTTCTTGTCTTCGTTAACTTTTCAATTTTTAATTCACGAAAAGAGAAACAAAATTTTCTTATTCATACAAGTAAATTGATAGCTACATTGAAGTACTCACAGAAAATATAATTAAGCAAAGAAAAATTTAGTAAAGGGTCTGGCCGGGTAAGGAGGGTGTTAGCGGCCCCAAGCCGGATTTCAAATTTTTTTGGTTCCAGTTGTTGGTCATGATGAGTAACTATTTTGACCAAAGTTTCAAGTCTGTAGCTCCTTTGGTTGCGGAGATAAAGGTGTTTTTTAGTCATTTTAGCCAAATTTTTATTTTAGGGTTTGAATGGATAGAAAATTTTCAAATTTTGGTTGGTGCTAGGTATCAATGAGATAAATCTATGGTATTTTTTTGGTTTGTCTATGTTCATTTATTTTGGTGTTTTTGACACATGCAATTTTCAACAGGCCATAACCCTAAGAATTTGGGGGTGGCATAGAAAAAATTTTACATTAGGGAGATTCCTACCAAAATATACTTTCATTCCATAAAAATTTTTTTTTTTTAATTTTATGGCCGCACCATGCAGCGCACTCGTGAAAAATAGAGCATGTGTGATATTGAGACGGCACAAAAAATTTTTGGGTTTAAAAATATCATAAATCTATACACTTTCCATTTATGAAAAAAAAATTTTCAATTTTACTTGTGTACAGCTTTTACAGCTTATGTAAAAATTCAGTATAATGCTCCTTTATAGCCTACTTTCTCATATAAAGCAATATAATGATTAAAAGGGTCAAAGTATCACTTTCTAACATGAAAAAATACATACCAATATTTACCCTCCCTATCTAACCCCCAATTAGTTCATTATGCATAAATAAGAATATTAGTAAGTCTTAACAGTATAACACTCCGTTTTGCATAAATATATGTAGAGGAAGTGCTTGAAAGTTTCAGAAATATTCAAAATATGACCATGCAAGTTTGTTCTCATTATTTATACTCACTTTTCAGCCCTTTCCTGTGGAAGTATATTGAAAATAATCTTAATTAGTCTGATGTAGACTGCAGAAAGCCCTTGTATACTTGCAATCTTGACTGTCTAAGGTTATTGCACTTACAAAGTCCGTGTAGTAACTTCCTTATTATTAGTTAAAAACATCAAAGAAGGAAAAAAAAATGGTAGGAGTAAATGTAATACCTGTATGCACTAGGGTGGTCCTTATTTTCAAAGTTTGGAATTTTTAACGTCACGCACCCCCCCCCCAAAAAAAAAAAAAAATTAGTACCATTCCATGAAAATAAAATTCCAAAAAAATATTATATTATTTATATTATACATATTTACAACTGATTGCGAGTTTGTATGCCTGTAAGCCTCTATACTGAGGCAGGTTATTGTAGAGTATACTACCAAGACTTTGTAAGTGCAATAACCTTAGACAGTCAAGACTGTAAGTATACAAGGACTTTCTGCAGTCTACATCAGACTAATTAAGATTATTTTCAATATACTTCCACAGGAAAGGGCTGAAAATTGAGTATAAATAATGAGAACAAACTTGCATGGTCATATTTTGAATATTTCTGAAACTTTCAAGCACTTCCTCTACCTATATTTATGCAAAACGGAGTGTTATACTGTTAAGACTTACTAATATTCTTATTTATGCATAATGAACTAATTGGGGGTTAGATAGGGAGGGTAAATATTGGTATGTATTTTTTCATGTTAGAAAGTGATACTTTGACCCTTTTAATCATTATATTGCTTTATATGAGAAAGTAGGCTATAAAGGAGCATTATACTGAATTTTTACATAAGCTGTAAAAGCTGTACACAAGTAAAATTGAAAATTTTTTTTTCATAAATGGAAAGTGTATAGATTTATGATATTTTTAAACCCAAAAAATTTTTTGTGCCGTCTCAATATCACACATGCTCTATTTTTCACGAGTGCGCTGCATGGTGCGGCCATAAAATTAAAAAAAAAAAATTTTTATGGAATGAAAGTATATTTTGGTAGGAATCTCCCTAATGTAAAATTTTTTCTATGCCACCCCCAAATTCTTAGGGTTATGGCCTGTTGAAAATTGCATGTGTCAAAAACACCAAAATAAATGAACATAGACAAACCAAAAAAATACCATAGATTTATCTCATTGATACCTAGCACCAACCAAAATTTGAAAATTTTCTATCCATTCAAACCCTAAAATAAAAATTTGGCTAAAATGACTAAAAAACACCTTTAAAAGGCTATATCTCCGCAACCAAAGGAGCTACAGACTTGAAACTTTGGTCAAAATAGTTACTCATCATGACCAACAACTGGAACCAAAAAAATTTGAAATCCGGCTTGGGGCCGCTAACACCCTCCTTACCCGGCCAGACCCTTTTTGATGACTTTTGCACTGTTCTTAATATCTTCATTTTGTAGTTCTTAATTCTGTAAAATCTCAGATAACATACTTTACTATTTTTGTAATAATTTGGTCTACAAATCTCGAATGTTTCCTGTAGCCCACTAATTTTAAATTTTTCTTCCTCAATGTATTCAGATTAAATTAACTACCTCGAGGCCTGAAAAAAAAAATCAGATTTTAATAAACTAAAGATTTTGAAAGTGAATAATAAATTGGAGCCATCACAATCTTGTTCCTTTTTGCGTTTCATAGTCATAAACAGATGTTCAAAAGTTTACCAAGGTTCAGACTGTAGGTCCTGAATAACGAACGTTACCTTTGCGTGACTGAAATTCCCAAAATTGACGTTTGATGAGACCGTTTAATTTATTCACTGTTCTCTTTGAAATGTATTTTCAGTAAGAACTGCTAGCTTTTGCGGCCAAATTTGCCTTATTGTGGTTATTTTCTGTAGGCGTTGAAAGCTCCAACATCGTATCTTCTTTTCTGATGAAAGTTAATTTCGGAAATTTCCGGCACAATATTTCTTTTTGTTTCTATTCGAAAAAATGCTGACTACATCAAGGCCAGAAAATAAATTTTCAAGTTTTCGTCTTCATCTTTTGCCGTACATAATATGACTGACTTTGAAGAATTAGGCGAATATTTTATTTACAAAATTTACATTAAGCCGAAGGACTTATTGGGGGTGCAAAATTTGGACGACTTTTGTCGTTACTCTCTACTGTCGAGTATTTTTCAGTTCAAATGCTCCATTTTCTCTGTACTATAGACTACTCTGGGTGGTGGGAAAAACGTCGTCAGTGCTCATCTTTCTCTCGAAAATTTTGGGATTTAAATTCAAACGTGAATTTAATATTATCGTCAGTTGCTCTAAAGACCACTAGGTATTTTTTTTCTTCTTCAAACAAAAATCTTGGTTGGTAAGTATTTTTTACACCAAAGATATTTTGGTTTACATTATACGAGTATATCTCATTTAATTTTTACTATCGTATTTAAAATCATCACGAATCTGAAATCTTGAATATCCCAAGTTTAACTTAAAACTCATCTGGTCAAAGTCAAAATTATTCTTCTCATCCTGACATCATTATTCCTTCTCTTTGTCTCCTCATCCTCCTATTATTTTTGAAGGTTGTCTGAAAACAAAGTTTTTCAACAAAAAAAATTCACGAGTGCAGAGTAGCTATATTTATAGACAATTCGCAAAATATAACCGTATTAAACTTTTTTTACGCTTCCAGCCAGCTCGATCATTTCTATTCGCCCCCTTCCCCAAGTAGCTTGACAATTTCTATTTTTTAGCACTAAATTTTCCGATAACGACCAGACTGAGGGAGGGGGCGCAAAATTTAAATTTGATTTGTTGGGCCTCTACTCACCTTAAAAAAACTTCTCTTTCTATGGTAATCCAGTTATTTTCACATTTACGTAATGAAAGCTGTAAAATTTTTTAGGAATGTCATAAAGAGCAGTTTTATGTGAAAAAAAAAAATCACTATATAAACGACTTGGTTCTTTTCAATTGAAAATTTTAAAGGTCATAATTCTCAACAACTCTTTTTTTCTTCTCGTTCCTCTAGTCAACTTTTTCGTGTTTCAAAACCACAAATTTACAGATACCATCTTTTTTTCCTGTAGAACTCGATTTTTCATATATTTTTCTGCATGCATTCTTGCTACTGCCGTAGGAAAACTTGAAGATTAAATGTGGGCGTTTCGAAAAAAAGAATTTATGTGTTAATTTTTGAACAGCACTAAATTTACACGTTTACAGAATGAGTACGAGTGGAAAAAAGGAGGTAGCTTTCTTTTTGAACCAGTGAACTTTACTAGCCATTGTAGCTAACATGAGTAAATTTTTGGCCCATTTTTTCCTCGTAGCGTCAATTATGTAGGCGACTGACCATATCTTTTAACTAAAACTTTTGTCCAATGTGTTTTCTTTCGTGTGTGAAACGTATAGTTTATGCTACTCGGAGTTGCTTATTTTCTTTCTTTTTCGCCACCTTGTTTACAATTTTTTTCTTGACATCCGAACTACTCGAAGTTACCCTTATCCTTTTCGAAAACTGTCTTCTACAAAGAAAAAAAAAAGGATGAAGTAGAGGAAACGAAAATAAAAGGTGGGTTCCGTTTTCGTATACAGATTATTTATGGTGTGCATCCAGCTCTGTGAAAAACTCCACACGAGTCTTGAATTTGCCTCCTCTTTATCGTGTACGCATTTTTCGCATTTTTACACGTTGATTTTTCATGGCTCTGAGATTCCACTCAAATGATGAATGTTGGGTAACATTTCTCTCAGCACGACCAAAATTTTGGCTGGTGAATGATTCAATGGAATTTCGCAGATCAGAATTCCCAGCAGGTATAAAATGATGGACTTTTGCAGCGACATAAAGGTTGAACATGTAAGGCATTTGAGCGTGTGAATTATCCAAGTAGAAATTTAAAGTGGGGTTGGCTTTTCAAGGTTGTAACTTTCAGTAAGCATACCTACAAGAAACTATAATTTCGAAAAATTAGTCAGTCAAGTGGAAGTTTCAAGTTGAATTTTGAAAACGTAGAAATTGAGTGAAATTCAGGAAAATTTTCATACTAAAACTCTGGAAAAATTTTGGAACTTGAGAAAGTTTGAAGCTAAAATTTGAAGAAATTTTTAAACTGAAATTTCGGGAAATTTTTAATTTAAAATAGGAAAGAAATTTAGTTCGGTTTTTGAGAAAATTCTAAAACTAAAATTTTGAAGATAAAATGAAAGAAAAATTGTACATATAATCATTTGAGAAAATGTCGAAATTAAATCCTAAGAAATATAAAAATTTTAGTTTGAAAAATACTCTACTTTTCTTTTAAGTACCAGTGTATTTGCTATTAAGACTGAAAATTTAAATTCTCTATTACCATGAAAATTCAATTTTGAAAACTTTGTCCAGCCAAAAGTCCTTTTCAGAACTATAATTTCTTTCATTGTCTCAAAGTTCAGTAATTATAGAGAGTTTCATTAATCTTTTTTCTAAGGTCTATAAATTGAACCTGTTACAATCTACTCTACACGTGAAATACGTCAACAACCAACCTGCCTTCCTATCTTCATGTAATGAATTCAGTATACGAGTAATAAGAAAGCATAATTATAATAAATTAAGTTATTGCTAATCATTTTTCAAGTAGTATAATACACGAAAAAAATATCAACTCCAACCAAATTTTTTTTCATTTTTTCGAGAAAAGGGTGAGAAGGAAATTTTTCGTCCAGTTACTTGCCCCCATAAAAAGGAAACGAAGAGATGGAAAATGTACTCGTAGTAATACAAAAAAATATCCACTTTATGATACCAGTAATTAATCATACTTATTTGACGACATTTTTAGGCCTTTATTATTGTTATTTCTCTTTTTTCCAACTTTTTTTTTTTTTCATCTCGCAAAACTGCAACGTATCGTAAATCATAAAAGGTGACGTTAGTTACTGTTTTTCAAATGTTTTTTTGTTAGTTTACTTAACGGGATTTTATTTACGTGGTTTTTATTATCACCGCACACGCACTAATTGTGTAGCCGTGAATTAATTCGATAATGAAAAACTTTTCGTCGAATGATGCAAATAGCCGTAGAATTATTGCGTGTAATTCAGAATTTTCAATTAAAAGCACTCTATAAGTGTTTTTAAATTGATGGTTGTTAGGTTCACTCTGTGCATGAATGAGTTTTTAAGAGTTGTGTTTTATTTTAATTGCTACCATAAATCTATGCGAGTGGAATTTGAGTCTAAAGGTCGAAAATTTTAAGTAAAAGTAGAATTTATTCTGTTAAGGTTGTATAGTTTTTCATTTTAATAAATGAAGGATGATATCATGAAAGGGCGTAAGTTGACCTGAGTTCTTAGCAGGTTTTCACATTCCAGACATTCGTTTAATTTACTTGAATTAAGTAGGTATAGTACCTTTTCCCAATCGGAAGAATAAGTATTTGTTTGGCTAGGAAATGAGCGAACAGTGAGAGCTTTAACTCCATTGAAATATTAGACATCTCATTGATACAAAAAAAAATGTATACTTTGCTGATGTCTTACCAGTGAGTTGTTTTAACTCATGTTGATGTTCCCCTTAAATAAAACATTTTACATTAAAACAGATACCTACCTAACGCTAAATTCTTCATTCAAAATTTAAGATTTTTTTCAAGCATGATGAAAGTTACGAAGACGAAAACTGAATTAAAACTGAAATATGCACTTACTTCATTTTTTCTCGAAAAAAAAAAAAAAAAAACCTACTAAAAATATAATCGCGCGATAAAGATTTCTCATTGGGCATTCAGACGAATCGGTTAATTTTGAAGAATCCTTTCGCAAACAAAGTTGACATTTGAAGGAGAAAGCTTTAGAGCACTTTCAAGGGAAGTTCGTTATTAATTGAAAAGATAGAAGAACGTGGACAGAATTATAATGTTTATTTCTGATTTGGTCGAAATTCGCTGGTATAACTCTGTTGGAAAAGCAACAGGTGGGTCATATTTTCTATTTTCTCGAATTTTTCTCGTCTTTTTGAGAATATAATTTGATCAAAATTCACGTGCGTTTATATTCAATATTGGAGTCCGAGAAAATTTTATTCTCGACTTGTGGCCATTTACAAACTAATAGTGTAATTAGGAATATTTACACGAAGCTACGACGACCTTAAAACTAATTTGTGCGTATTCATGTTGATAAATTTTCAAGATGAAAATGAAAATCTTGCTCATTAAATTTCGTATCATCGTAAACACAGTAATCAACTTGAATTGAATGAAGGTCAAACTATATGAAAATTGATGCAGTTTACATTGGTTAGTAATGACTTTGAATGTAAGATATCATTTGTTACATGAAAATATTACATTGTCGTAAGTTAATCGACTTTCAAAGAAATAAGTTGCCCGGCGAGTACAAAACTAAGTTATTTATCAGAAAATGGCATTTTGAGGCTCGCATCTTTTTTTAAATATGTTCTATGATTTAGAATAATAGTACTTTTGGTTGGGAGGTGGGAAGAGGGAGAGTTACAGCATGCAATTTCAGCAAATTGGAAAAATTAAAAAAAGAGCTGTAGGAAATAATGCAATATTATAGTTTGACCAGAAGTTTATTTGAAAGTAAAAACGTTATGTTGTGAGCCGGTGAGCCCGCATGAATATTTAGTTTTGAAGTTCTTTCATATTATTTAAATAATACATTTTTCGTCTTGATGACATTGTGTTGTGATCGCTTTCGACCAATTTGTAGTTGCGATCAATTATCATTCGGTCAATTGTCTGCGGTCAAATTGTTGGGGGGGAAATTTCTTGCGACCAATTGTCATGGAGCCGTGTTGTGTGATGTAATTTCCATTTAAAATATGTGATTTTGTATTGTTTATTGAAATCGCGTGAGTTTGGAAAATGCAAGTTATTTTGATCAATGATCATTCAATGAAGTTTTCATTAAGAACGTACATATACTGATAAAATTGATGAATATTTCATGGAAATAAAAATGTTATCACATCAAATGTTACAGTACACATACCTACTAGTACTGAAATTTTCATAACTTTTTCAGTATTCTCGTGGTATATAAAATAGAAGTTGGTTTCTAAAGAATAACAGGTAACCCTAAGAAGCTTTGAAAACACGAAACAATGGCAACCTTTGTTTAGGCAGCACCATCAGCAGATTGTACACGTGCTGCAAGCAGGGTTGGCCATTTACACGTATATGAATTCTCTACGCGTAAATGTAAATAATGGTGTATGTAATGTAAATAATTATTCTCCGTAAATAATAATTCTCTGCGTAAATAATTCAATTGAGTCGATATTTTTAATGGTATTTACTGATTATTTACAATTTTCTACATTATTTACATTATTTACGCGTAGATGTAAATAATTCATCTACGTGCCAACCCTGGCTGCAAGAAAAATAGCTTAAACGTATTTTCAAGATACGTTTTTGAATAAACAACAATGAAGAAAATTATTTTGAATTCGTATTCTTTTTTTGTTTGTGGCAATAGTGTACTTTTTTCGACAACTTGGAAGCTGAGAAGCTTGAAATTGGGTAGCTTTTATAGACAAATAATGAAGAGAGCATAAGAGTTATGGTGAGTGCACAACTTAATCGTTTTACTTTATATTTTGGCCACCAGAAAAGAGATGATTATTGGTTAAGTGAGAAAAAAAGGTCAAAATGGTAGTTTAACGTAGAACACAATTGAAAAAGAAACACATTTTGGGTAAACACAGTCTGATAATCATTTGAGTTCGAAAAGCAGACGAACTTAATTTTAAAAACGTGAACAAGCTTCATGAAATTGGTCCAGTCAATATTGGGTTTTAAAAACATTTTTACAATGGAGGGGATAGTAGAAAAGAAAATGTTTGAAAAATCATAAAAAAGTTAACCGCTCAAGGTCGCAAAAATTTGTGATTGTAAAGATGATTGAGCTTATATTCGAGTTTTCCTTCACGATTTTCAGTTTTCAATCAGAAGTTCACTAACTGACTGTATTGTGATTAGGTTACTTCTAGCAGGTTTTCGACTGAAAATCTTTAATTTTTTTATTCTTTTATGTAATAGTTTAATTTACGTCTTGGATTTTTGGAAACATTTTCCAGCATTTTATGTATAAACTAAAACCTCCTTCAAGATTTTTCATATTTTGTTTCAATTCGAAAATAGTGTGTTCGATAATTTATTGATTTTTTAAAAACAAATTATTTAAATGCAATGAATACAAAGGTTCAGCTCTACTTCAAATTTAATACTTGAATCGAAAAAAATTGGACATACTTAATCGAATAAAATTGAAAAAACTGGAAAAAATCGGAAAAGTTGGAAAAAATTGTATGGATTGCAAAAAAATTGAAAAATACTGAGCGTATTCACGCTGGAATAAAAATAGTTGAAAATGGATAAAGGCTTATCAGTATTATATATAATGACGTTTTGATAATGTGTTGAAGTATCCGAAAAAAACGCTTTATTTTTACAAATTATTGTTCTTGTTGTTAAACATAGTGACTAAATGTGAATGGGAGAGGAAAATAATTAACATCGACTTTTAATAATTTTTCTTGCTGTAATTAATGATGGTGCACTTTCGTTCTCGGTGGGGGTATTAACTAATTGTCTCCTCTACGAGAGAACAATGAATCCAAGCAACCCGTATAATGTATCCTTTCCCAGGTAGGTATTATAATATTTGAGCAAAAAAAATAAATAAAAAAAAATAAACATAATGGATGATATGAACCGTGAAATGCTTTTCGAAAACAAACGGTTTGCGAAGAGTGGACGAATTTGAAAATGAGTTTTTGTACGAGAGCGAAGAATTAGGGTTCATTTTCCTCCTAATGAACATCGAATGTTAAGCTACAGAAACATAATGCAAAGGTTCAGGTTTCTATGGTTTTGGCCAATTTTTTACGAGGTTTTTGAACGGTTTTGCGAATTAACAATTAAAAAGGGATGCTTTTGATGTATCATCTCATTTTTTTGGAGGGGTACGTATTTTATTTTTGCTAAGGATATATTATGAAAAATGTATGCTTTCTTGGTTACCGCACGTGAGCCTGAGTATTTTCCTCTTTATTTCTCTTCTTTTCTAATACTCACGATTTTTTCTCTCGTTACTTTAATATAAAAATAGTTTTCAGCCTATTTGATTACTTTCTGCTGAAACTTTGGCCCTTTAACAATATTTAAAAATGATTTTTGACTTTTAGAAGTAAAGAGAACCACATCCCAGACATTGTAAATGTACAGAATATACATAGGCGGCTTGCTTTGAGTAAAGTTGACAAATTTCAAAAAATTGAAAGAAAATATTAAAAAGACTGGATAATATATTATAAAGGATACTGAGATATTTCATTTGAGGCCAGAATAGTATTTTTAGTCTGATTAAAGGGGCAAATTCAGATTTTCAGGAAAAACTTGTAATATTGGTCTTAAAATTGGTCTCCACCCCATTTGCCGGTTATATCCCAAACGAAGCAAATTGTAAGAGTTTCTTATAATTTCAATCATAAAATTTATTATTTCTTTACTCTATATTTCGCTGAAGAAAGTGTTTCTCAAATTGAAACCCGCGTATCCACAACACATAATAATATTAATTTCATTTAGAAATGGTACTCGTTAAGTCAGTTCCACTGAGTAAAAAAAAAAGAAGGTATCTGGGTAACGAGCAGATTTGTAGGGCAAAATCATAAATTTGTCTCGTGTTCTCTCCCATTAACCATATTCCACTATAAAATGTTTGCAATATATATTTTTTATGTTCCATTTTTTGTGGTAAAAATGTCGATAATTTTTCCTCTTTATATTTTTGTAGAAAAAGAAAAAAAATATGGAGAAACACAAGAAAACGAGGAAAAATAGTTAAAACGAAGACTGAAAATAGGAGGTCCGTGATTCGAACAAATAGACCAAACTAAAATGCGTGAAACGATGCACATTTAGTTTTATTTTACTCCTTTGGTACATTTGGAGGCACCAACTATCGCGCAGTCGTTAATTTTCCAAAGAAAATTTCTTAACGAGCTCCATAAAATGCTGAGAAAGGAAAGTGTATGAGCTGTATTTAGAGAAATGGAGTATGTTAAGCAATAAAAATATATGGCCTGCTAATTCTCTGACCCCAAAAAAGTACTTTATGAACAAATAGGCAGCACTGTTTAGGTCTCCAAGCTATAGACAGTTCATTGGAAACCTTGATACGTAGTAATTTTCATCCTATGCCCTTTCCTGTTGCTATATCTAATAGATTGAGTTTATTCAGTAGAAGCTTGCAGCGTTCATATTCATAAAATTGAAATTTATAACTTTGGAAACCCAAATGCCAGAAATAACAGTAATATTAGTATTTTTACAAAATCTCATTATGAAAAATGTTCATTGAAAAACATTTGAAAATTCTTTTTTTTTTTTTTTTTTTGAATAACTCAAGTGACGCAAGTCTGATTTATTTTACGTTTCGATTGAACATTCTGCCTAGCTGTGTAGGTGATACTCAATTAGATTGAACAACCCTCTCATCATTTCCGCTTGTAATTCAAGAAAATTCAATAATTTGTTCACCCTTTTAAAAAAATGTAACCCAACTGAGGCTGACTCCGCGAAAGTTTTGATGTTTGAAGCGACGTCAACTTGAAGCGTATTGTTAATTCAAAAAGTTTATGGAGGAGATTTTGGAGAAAGTTGAAACTGATTTCCGTTTGAAACAAACTTTACAAGCTTTCACCAGCCAAGTTATAATTATAATCGCCTTTCTACCAATCGAACAACACCTGCAATCTTAAAGACTCATGTTCAGTCTCTCCAGCCCTCTGAAGTTGGATTCTATCATCTCACTTGTATTTTGATTTTATACAGTTCTCAATTTTTGCTTCTTTCACTTACAACTATACGATTTACTTGTATTTGTAATATTGTCCCGAATTAACTTAGCTTTCTCAGCTCAAAACCTTCCAAGAGTTCTTTGTATATCCATGTAGGATAGGATGAAAATAGTTTGGGGGGGGCTTCAGCCCCTTTCTCTTAGGTTCGTCACTAAGAAATATATATGTTACGGATAAAGATGTAAATTTAATTTTTACGTCAATAACCAGTCAATAACGTTATTGGCTAAGACAATTATAATTCACGTTAATAACCGGCAAAGAACATTAATGTACAAGCAATGTGGACAATCTTGTCAAATGATAACTAAAACTTAAAAGTTAATAATGCAATACATAGGTACTACTTGTTCTTACACAATAAGCTACTATGACATTTAGAATTACATAAGTGATTAAGTGCTTTGCACATGCACCATCCACTCATGCATCCTGACTTACAGTTATACCTTTTATATCCTTGGGACCCTGTGACGCTGTTATGACCTGCCACTTCTCTAATAGTGATTTCAGTGTCACCTGCTGATGCTATGACATCTTCCGCATCCAGCAAGGCATCCCTTGTTGTATTCCTTCATTACCTATACGTTATTGACCAGCGTTCATTCTACTTGACGTCATTCACCGGCTAAGAACGTTATTTGTTGCATTTCATATTACTCATTTACGTTACTTTCCACCTCACCAGTTAATATCAGTCATTAGCCGGTCATTAACGTCTTTTGTCGTATTTACATCTTTAGCCGTAACATATATATAGTGACATAAGCCATTTTTCATAAAATTTCATACTACATAAAATTGAAGGTGACTTGAATTTAATTTATCTCAATATGTTTCTAAAGAGGAGAACGTTTCATTTTCTACAAAATGTATTTTTTCAGACACGTCTGGTAATTTTATTGTATTTTTCAAATAAATTCCTGTCTGCCAATTCTCGTTTATGTGAGGCAGTTGAAAATTTGCCCTTTACGGAGTCTAATTTTTCAAACGTTTAAGCCAATCTTTCTTTTCCAGCAGACCTCTGTGGTGTCTGCCTTTACTCATGCAATACGACCGAAACGTGTGCAATATACCTTCGAATTTTTTCTACCAACTGACTAAAAATTTAATGCCACGTGGCATTAAGTTTTATAAATTCCATCTCGTCTGAACGTGGGTTTTTTGAAAATCGATTGTTTTAAAAAGATGAAGACTTTTATAATATAAATTAAATTCATTTTTTAACTTGGTGGATATGTCGAAATGAATTTTCATTAAAACCCGGTCCAAAAAAGTCGCAAAATGAGAAGAAAGTTTATAAAAGCTGGTGCAAGTCAACAGTGAAGGGATAAAAAATGTTTAAAAGTTAGCCGTAAATCTGACACAAATGTGACATCGACCCCTCCCCTTGGTTACTAAATCGATGGAAAAGGCCAAATGCGTGGAACCGAAAGTGTTCAACGTCGAACCCTTTTACATTGTTGATTATGTCAATCGGCGACACGAGTTTGATGAATTAACATTTATAATTTGCAAACATCGATGTGAGAGGTGAAATTACAAGAAACACGCAAATGTGTCTCCTTGAATTGCGCTATAGTGTTGGAAAATTCAAATTTTATGGAAGATTGGTTTGACTTGATATTTCTAAAAACATTGTCAGACTTGAATTTAGGACATTATCTCACAAGTTTCCACCAACTTTTTTTACGAAGGTACCTACTTTTATTTAGTAAGGAGTTGTAGTATACACTGTTCCTTTGATGTGGATGTATTTTGATGAACGTCGTTGCCCAGAAATGATTGCATCGAAAGATTAAAAATTACAATTAATTCTGATGAACTAAGTATATCAATATAATAAGTCCACTATGCTGCACCAACTCGAATGTGTGATTACTAATCAGATAACAGTCCGAATGTCATAACAGTGAAATGTTGTATAAAATGTAATTATGCACATTACCTAAACCTTTTTTTAATACAATGGTGATGTCAGCATACCTCGTTGGCTTAAGTGAAAATATTTGCATATTAGGAGTATGCTTCACTATAAACTCGTTCTTCACAACTTGAAAATATCAATATCTTAATGGTGGTACTTCTGTTGCTGAAATATGGAAAAATATGATTCTAACCAGCAAATCTAATTAGCCAGGACCATCCGCAGTCAAGGATTGTTGCTATCAAATTGTTTGATGTAAAATGATGAAAGTATTTTCATAAAATGAGGACATTTTTCCGACTGTTTCCGGCTGAGTTTTCAACATGGAGTTATGATTTTTAAATATAAGTAGAAATTTTAATACTGTATGGTGTAATGAATATTACGGATGTACAGAATTAGATTTTTATTGAGACAAAAACAGGTAAAAACGAGACAAAACAAGAAAAAATGAAAGAAAACGGGAAAAAAATAAGAATAAATGAGAAAAAATGAGAAAAAAACAAAACAGGAAAAAATAAGAAAAAGAAGGAAAAGATAGGACAAGAGGTAAAAATTTGCTTATTTGAAAAATAGTGTTCATGAAATATTCCCTTCAAGCTCTTTATTTTCTTTCCTATAGATTTTAGAAATCAATTTTGAAATTATTGTTCAGAGTCGATGAAATCCTTGCCTTTAGTTTCTAACTAAATAACGATGAAAATGTTGATTCCTCGAGGGTACTAGAAGCTCACGAAGTTCATTCTGCCTTTCCCTAACTTATACTTAATTAAAGTTTTCTTAAAATTTCAAAATTATATGCAATAAAGCTACTGAAATTCTTCTGCAGCAATTCCTTAATGATGTAAAGAGAACCAATCATGAAAATCAGACTTGTAAATTTAACACCCTCCAATAAACATTGATGAAGGACAGCGTAACTAAATTCGTACAGTGCTTTTATTTTTAAAGCCCCACAGCAACCTGAACTATGTAGGTATACTTTCCGCTTTTGGAACACATAGCAATTCAAAACTGTGAATAAAAGTCTTTAATTAGTCAGCCAGCTAAGAAATGAACACTTTTCTCCTTTCAATTAATTAAATTTTCTTCACGTGAGCAATTAAAGATCAACTTATCAGTATTCTTGTCGTCTTAATTTGGCTTGAAAATATGCGCCTGCCAACTGTTAATTATACGTCTACCTTTTCTCGCTTGTGAGAATTTAATTCATCATCAATATTTAATGGTGAAAAATCATAAGTCTTGGATGTCGAAGGTGTTTCCAATTTCATGATTAGACAAACTTTGAAAAAGCATGAATACAGATGAGGATACGAAGCGAAAGTTCCTCTTAATGAGACAAATATAGTTTTTCGAGCTCTGAGAAAACAAAGAAAAAGAAAACAAAGCGAAGAAAAATTTTAATTTAAAACCCTAAGGGAAGGTGTAATTTGTAGAGCAAAAATCTACACCTGAGGACTTGGGAATAGTTCTACAAATGGGTAAAAGAGTAATTAAAGGTGGTTCAACATAATAACTCGTACTTTTCTCTTCAGTGGTCATCAAAATTTTTATTTTTACTTTTGACTATAGTTATGAGTGTGAAGTTTGAAATATTGTGCATAACTGATGCTTTCAAATTATAGTATGTCCAACGGGACTCACTCGAGAAGTAAGTTTCAGTTTTTATTTTATTTATTCATTCCAGTTGATTACGTTGTGGCATTTAAAAAGGTACCCTCCGGAAAAAGGGTGTCTCTTCAATCGCATTTTGCTATCTAATATTCTACATGAAAGTATTCATCAACATTTATTCTCTATTTTTTTCTATTTCATTCTCGAATATTTCAAAATGAGGGACAAAAAAAGCTTGATTTCAAAAGGTGACTCGTTTTAATTCACTTCCTCTATAAACATAATGATGGTTTTTTTTCTTTGATATAAATTTTTTTAATGTAAAAATTTTTTCATATCATGAAAAATCTTCGCTGGTTACGGACATATTTTAATTTAGAATTTGAATTTTGCCGGCGAAAAATTAAGCTTTAATAACAGCTGACTACTTTCCATAATACCTAACAAAGAAATTTATTAGGGAAGCCCTTTGATGAAAATTTCAAAATTTTATTACAAATAATGCAAAAAAATACTTCTAGAATATTTTCATCTCAAATTTCAGTTTGTTTTCCTTCTAACTTTGACAAAAAAGTTCAAAAAAAATTATACTAGCTTAGTCAATGTTCCCGAAAAAAAAACAACAACATTTCAACCGTTTTTTTCATCCATACTCGTTTCATATTTACGGCGAATCGGTTATGCAATAAGTGATACAGCCAAATTACACCTCAACTGCTAAGCCATCTGGCGGTGAAATTAGGGACTATAATGTGTTTATTGTTTTTGTTTGATAATAAATTTTTCGTCATGAACCTTTTCGGCAAAGTGACAGGTGTCAGCTTTGCGTATCAAAGATTAAAAGGAGAAAGGAAAAAACTCTAAAAAAAAAAGAAGGTTGACTGAAAGGTACGCTTCGTTATTCGACGTTTAATAAACCAACATGTTTCGTAAAGCCATGCAAACAGAATACTAAGTTAGATACTCTTCGTGTGTGTTATACAAATACATATAAGAAAAGAAAACAGAAATCCAGCGGGGAGACCTGTAATCATGTAAATTAGTTTTTATGGATAAAGAGAGGGCGTTTCTTGAGCACGTTACGTTTTTTCAAAAATAAATTTGCTTATTAAATTACTTCAGAAGTGGCCTTTAACCTTTATGGGAATTCGTGTGATGAAAATAATTTATATCACTGCTACAAACCAAGAACTCATCATTACTTCTACAAATACTTTGCATACTCTGAGTATAATGCTTTGGTAAATCAAAGGAACTTACACATACACTCACTCCATCTCTCATTAATATATTCCTGAAGCATTCAAAAATGAGATCACCATTAGTGTGGAGATCATGATTACCTGACAGTCGAGAAATCATCATTCATATGAATCCAAATTACTCAGAATTCTTCTGTCAGTGTGGGTATCAATTATTTTTTGTGAAAATAAAAATAAATAAATAAATTTAAACAAATCAAAATAAAATGAAATTCCTACTTAGGTAGTTATAAATAATAATGATAGGTAATGAAAAAATATAAAAAATATAATAAAAATAAAATAGAAAAAAAATGGCTGAGGTGTGATTGCCCTGTTTATATATTTTTTAAATAATAATTAATGGACTATTATAATACAGTTTTTAAATGATGAAGTATATTTTTCAAATTCAAGAATTTAATTCGAGAAACCAATTGTATTCGCAGTGATTCATAATACAAGGCAATTCTACTTGATTGTTTTTTTTTTTTTGCCTGTCGAATAAATTCTATCGAAAAAAATAGGTACCTTATTTTCCTTTTAAAACGCTATCTAAACGTTTATGGAAGATTAATTATTCGTTTACTGCCAATATTTTGACATCGTATTAAATAAAATCAACTGACAACCATTAAAATGATTGGCATTTCAACTGCGGAAAACGGCGAATTTATCTAACTGTCAATTTTTTTACATTGTACCTATTTTCAAGGACGTCCGATCCATATCATGTTTAAAACTTTGGTTGGCATTTTAATTTACTGTAGGTATCCTCCTCTTTTACATTTTTTTCTTCGTGTTTATTTAATTCAAATTTAGAGGGCTCTGAAGAGATATTTACATGTTGCGATCAAAAACATACTGGTAGTTGATTATGGAAATTTTTTATACGGTTTTTACATTTTATGTTAGTCATCATACCTTCACAGAGAATAATTTTGAGCGTTTTTGGGAAAACAAACGATGAATATTTACACTTTTCTTTCATACCATTTCTTGCTTGCCAATCATGTACTATTGAATTTCATTTTTCGTCGAAAGTCACCTCAGGTAAAGCTAAAAGCAATTTTACGACCACCAAAATAAATTTATAGAGATGCATAAAATTGTCACACCTTTAAAGAAAATGGATTTAATTTCGTTACCTTCAAAGTACCCTTTTGTAAAACGTACCACTAACAGGATGATGGAGATTTCCCAAGGGATTATAAAATGCACAAACTTATTCGAATATTATACATTCGTATATTTGGTCATCATGTAGCTACAACTTCCATTAATTTATTATAGCATGTAATTCATTTGTCCTATATTTTATGAGTAACAGCTTTATAAAAGAAAGCGAAAAAAATAAAAATAAAAAACATGATTAAGGCGAGTATGCACCTAATCTTACATTCACATTTACCGGCAAGAAAAGCCCCTGTTGAATAGTTTTATATTTTTCAAGCTTGATTATTATTTTTGAAGAAATGAAACTAGCATTTAGTTGACCATTATTAAAATTAAGACCGATGAAACGGATTAAAGATTATAACGAAACCAGTTGAAAAAAAAATTTTTGTAGAACAAATCTACAAAAAAAAAAAAAAAACTGATGAAAACTAATCAATGAATATATTGCGACTGTTCTTCACAAACCACGTAAGTCCAATTTTGGACGATTTTCATGTTTTTGTTGATCCCTATGCGGAAAAAATCGAGAAATCGGCTCGGACTAAATTCAGCAGCCAAAAATTTAAAAAAGGCCTAAAAAGCAAACCACGTGAGTCATTCAAAAACCACGAAGTCATTCGTTAAAAACAGAAAATCAAAATACGAACCACTAAGTCAGAAAATTCTCTTATAAAATATAGTGTGGAGGCAGTAAAAAAATTTTGAATTTATTACACTCGATCTGTTTATTCACCTAACGATAGTAATGCGATTGTATTCATATACTCGTAGGTAATTTAATGGGTACAAGCTAAGAGGATATTCAACCCTGTTTCTCAACTTGAAGCTGGAGGATGAATAGATAATTAAATATTTAGCGTCCCCACTCATATGCTAAGAGCACACCAATATCCTAATCGAACTCATTGAATAATGGCTAATACATACTTGGATTCAAACTCCAAGCATTTAGGTTAAAGAGCAACGTATCTCACTACAAGCCAACTACTACCTCTACTTTTAATAAACGTTTCAGTCATGACATTAAAAAAAAAACAGTTACTTCTCAACTAACTTGGTATAGCTGCAAAGTAGAAAACTCAAATTCTTCTTCATTAGATAGCTCAGAGTAAACGTGAATTCTTTTTTTAAATTATTCATGTCATAATAACATTTATAAAGGGAGTAGAAATACGTAATATTATATGTAGTGAATCAGTAGTTTGGCTATTTGAGTATAAAATTATATGGATTAAGTATTCTCATATCTATAATATATCCTAATTTTGGTTGATAGTAAAGTTCTACAAAGTAAAGGCTTATTGAGACAAAATTATCATTGAACAGCTAAGTGTGGCTTTGTACTTGAAAAGCCAAAATTGGAAAAACTGATGCTCTAGTTTAGTTTCACACAGCTTTACTTAATCTGAAAAACTGAACATAGTCATCAGTTTTTCACCTCACCTCGCCGAAAGTTGAAAATTTGAAAAGACAGCCATAGGTATACATGTACTGATTATTATTTATATTGATGAATACAGAAAAATTTTAGAGAGAATTAGAGAATTTATGACCAAAATAGAGTGTACGCAATTAAATACATAATAAATTATAAAAGAAGCTATATATTGAAACAAGTGCTACTATTTAGCGCGTGTATGAAGTAAAAAATATTCGAATAAAGTGGATGGTATTTTGTTAGATTCGTACGTTGTGAGAAAAATTAAATTAAACTTGAATAAATTTAATAAATCAAGTAACATTCGCACACCTATACACAAAAGCTATTCATCACACATACAAATATTTTGTAATCAGACATTGACTGAATTTAGTATTCGTTATATAGACTCAGTGGTGAGAGAGAGAATTACATAATGACTAGCATTGTATACAAATGTCGTGAACTTTACATATTGCCTTAGCAGAAAACTGGTTTTGCACACTCATTCTGAGTTCAGTCAGGTACTCAATCACTCTGGTCATTATGTTCTCGTATTTCTCTCTTGCAGATGATTTCTCACTCTAAAAAACAATATGTCATAACGTAAAATCGAGCTCATGTTAGATCTACGTGTGTAGCCTCTATGCATTAGAAAATATACCCATAAAAGCAACCAGTTTACAAAGTTTTTAGGTTAGAGTGAGTGGCCATTTCTATAAATACTGCTTAATATTTTTAGTTGTAAAAAAATTGAGCTACTCGTGCTTAAATTCCACGCTATAATATTGTTTATTAATAAACGTCCTAAAAAAAGTTTTTAGATAAGGGCACAGTCATCTAAAGTAATTTTTATCAAGTAAAAACGATACTGAAAATTAAATTAAAACAATTTACTTTCGTAAAAAACTAAATTAGCCTTTTATTATATGAGCATATTTCTATACTTGACACTTGTATGAGCAGCCCATCTACGTTACAATAATCAATACGAATTCAAGTACTTGTTATAAATAATCAGCACATATTCAAAACTATTAAGACTAGAGAATATATTTTTTGAATATTTTTTCTCAGGAAACTTGATTATATTTTATGACATGACGACTCAATCAAAAATGACATATAATTTAGAAGCAACAAACACGATTTATTTTTACTATCATTGTTTTTATTCATTTCAAGTCTCTTTAGTGCACCAACATTATAGTCTGTAGATTATTTTTGGTGGTCCTCATTTTGAAGTTTTGAATTTTTCACCTCCCGCTATGTAGAAGTGCTTCTAAAATTGATACGAGTTAAACCACAACCAAGAAATTTCTTGACTCATCTATAAGTTATTATTTTCAAACGCTAACGTCAGCTAAATTCACTTCAAGAAGAAGCTCAGAATTTGTTGAATACGACTATACCTAATTGTCAAATAGTTTTAAGGGTCTACTGTCAAGTGATTCCTATGTGCAATAACGACTTAACCAAACAGGAAGCATCTTTACCTCTTCCATAAACTACACTGCCGCAGTCATTTTGCAAAATTGTTGAATCAACCACAAGCAAAACAGAACCCATGTCAGTATTAGAGGATAGAAACTTTCTATTTTCATACATCGTACATTAATTTTACTAACATTTCAATTTCCATTCTACTTAAAGTCTGAACGTTTTACCCACTTCATTACTCTGGTATAAAATTACACCATTTAAATGATTAATGCTCACAGAAGCCACACCAGAACGATGTTTAAATGATGACGTAAATTTTGTATCTGGTGACAAAATAATTATGGTGACTGAAATCTGCGAGCTTTCCTTTTTAGAAAATATTACGTTCGTCTCACATACAGAGGACTTGGCTATCTCTACGTCCCAGTATTTTTTGTCGATTTTTCTCATCTTGAAGGCGTGCATACTTTATAAGAATGAAAGAGGCATTTTCTAAATCAAGAAGCAAAATAAAAGCAGGAAAAATTAAAGGTACCTTCAAGTCAGCATTTTCTATGATGGAGAATTTCGAAAGTGAGCTCAGGTACTTCCACTTCTCAAAAAAGACGAGGCAAATTGAACGTAAAAATCGAATACGAGTATTCGTTTTGAAAATAGAGAATTAATCAAGATAGGTATAGGTAGTACAACTCATTTACAACAGTCACAGACCATTATAATTCACTTTTTATGGTGACAAAATGTCTTAAAAACAATCAACGTGTTGAAATCTTCTTCTCTGTCAAAAGAAGTGAAACTCTCTGCAGTGAATGAAAAAAAAATGTTTCTTTTCAACACTTCTGAGGAGGAAATTCATTTGAATATTTTTGTTTTACTTGTCGTCTATCAGCTTTAGTGAGTATTCAGAGAATGAAAACTGAGATTATCTTATCTAGTTTTTTTTTTTTTTTTTTTGCAGAGAAAGTTGGGTGCGACTCCATCTCAACAAAAATACAACAACGTGGGTTTGTATAAATAATATAATAAATTAGATAAAAGAATATCCGCTTACTTCTTAAGTTTTGAACCATCAGCATTCGAATTTTATGGCTGTAGTTGTTCACATCATCTATCTTGTATAACTGAACCAAAATGCGTTTCTCTTTGACTTCATTATTTGGAAATATTTCATCGAAATGAGCTGAAATTTAAAAAATAAGTTTTCATTATTCAAGAATGTCTGATCAACATTTATATTCAAGTCCCCAGCTCATCAGCATATAATGAAAGCTGAATTACGAGACTTAATCTATCAAATTCTATTTCATCTTCATAATTATGGTTGAAGGAAAAAATGGGTCTGTGGTCAATTCATTTCCTGTAAAATACGTACCTATGTATACCTTCTAAAAAAAGAACAAACAATACAGATAATGTATGCTCCACAAACTGTTTGTACTCGTACAAAGTGCTCAAATTGTGAAATTTTTAATATTGCAATGGATTCATTGTGTGAGATATTGAATGGGGTGCGGCGTTCATGGAGTTGCAAGTTTTAGCAGAAAAAGTATTCAATCATAATTCTTTTATCCGTGATCTCTTACTTAAAGAGCTTTACTCTTCCTTTTCATTTGATGTTTATTTCTTTGGAAATCTTTCGCTTCCTTTCTTCCTTTTGAGAAACACATCGAGCCACATAATAAGAAAACGGTATTTCGCACAATAAATTTTTCCATTATCTGATGGGTAGCAAAAGATGTGCTGGTGTTGTTGTAAAAAAAGACTTATAACTGTAAAAATGGACATAAAAAAAAAATCTGATGGAAAAAGGTTTTGAAAATGATAAACATTTTCGAAAACTTTTCCTTAAATGTCGGAAAAGTTAGTGTTTCGTAGAAAGAAAATAAAGTTATCATCACGAAAACGAAATTCAAGAAATATTTACGTTGACAAATTAGGTATCCTACTCATAATTTATCTCACGTCCTTTTGAATGAATGAGTATACGCTGAAAGGCTAATGAATAGTTCAAACTGATGAAGCAAAAGATGAATGCAAAAATATTTAGAAGGATATGCAATCAGTAGACGTTTCAGTTAAGATGTATCTATAATAAATGAACAAATAATATTAATATTTAGATACACCAGAGTAAATCAAAAATAAAGTCTATCAGATTAGCGATTTATAGTCAGAGTCAGTCTCTCGTAAGTGTAATCTGAATTTGTTTTGGTAAAGATAAAAGTACCCACTACCTACCTAGATAAAATTGCAAAACCAGAGAAAACCTTTCTACGTCAAAAATTCGATGAGAAAATTCCGGATATGTACAGTGAAAAAGCTCCAACAAAATTAGTCCGTACGAGTGACCTAATTGAGCTGCCAACTTGAAATGTGTACCAATTGTGTTTAATATTTCAGGCTGTATTTTGATTTGGTCAATTTTAGGGCCACTGGATAAAAAAGTTCGAATAATTTTGGACCACCCTGTGTAATGTCATCAAAAATGAGGTTTTCAAAAAATCTGATAACTCTAAAATACCATCACGGGTTATATTTTATGTCATAGTGATGCGAGTGAGAACTTGATACTTGCTTCCGGATGTAACCTTCGATTACTTCAATTTATTATACTTGTGCTGTGATATGTGATGATGGTATCTTTAAAAGTACACCCACGCCACGAGCTAGAAATTGATGTAATTTAGTAACTTACAAGCTATAAACCGGAAGTTAATACGAGTATCTCTCGTCTGTGAACTTTTTCTTTTTGATCGATTCATACGCTTCTTCAGGAAGGTCTTTGCAAAGTTTTGAAGAGTAATATGCTATAAAGAAAAACTGACGGTTGAAAATAAGAAAGTAGGTAAACCCAAAAAGTGAAGAAAATAGAACTTTATCTCGCGTTTTCTGCCGAAAATTGTGGCGGAAGATGATGGCGGTTAAGCGGCTGTCAAGTAAATCGAATTAAAGGGGGCATTGACATGAATGAAAGAGTATGAAAAGAGTTTGCGAGTAAATGTAATAATACCAGGCTGAGGAAATATTTTAGCACACCACGCTTGAGGCGGTGTTCACTATAAATTTTGCAACACATCTTTGCTATAACTCCATGTGATAAACGAATTTCGGATTTCCAAACGAAAGTAAGTTTTTATTTTTCTAGCTCGACGGTATTTGGTGTGCTACACGTAGCTCTTCTGTTTGTAAATCGATGAGCTCACTAAGCTGCTGGCAAAATATTATTGTTATTGAACAAATTTTTGCCAAGCAAGTCAGAAAAGTAACCTACCCAATGATGCCTCTGTCTTGGGTACAAAATTTTGTATTCATTTTGACTGAGAAAAAAAATTTTTCACTAAAGTAAGTTTCATCATTTTAAAAATAAGCTGTGATAAAAAATGAAAATTATATACAGTACCCATTATAGTGTAATTTCGTATGCCAGATTTTTTTTAGCAACCATATTAGGGTGACTCGTGGTCATTATTTTGAAGTTTTGAATATTTTATCTCACACCTTGCAGAATGGTTCCATTTTATGAAAAAAAAAAAAATTTCAGCCCCTCATGTTGAAAAAAAAGTGGTGCCTCGAGGAAATTGAAAATCCGTACAATGCAGAAATTAGCGTCATTTTAATTACTTTACAATCAAAATTGCATAGTAATATGTATTTTCTCCTCCAATTAAACACTACAATCCTGTAAGGTGATTAGAAAATAAGTCAGGTCTAAGAAGCAATGATCAGCTGATTTGCAAGGTACGTGAAAGAAGTTCCCATTCGTTTTATTATCTATAAGTATGAAAATCCATCAGATACGAGCTTCTCTGTTAAATCTTCTCAACAATGCATGATTAAATTTGAATAATTTGATTTGAAGGAGAAAAAAAAAACAGTAGGTAACTTCAATATTTTATTTATAGATTGTCCATAAAACTAATAAGGATCCACTCGATTTTTCTCCAACCAATCAGGAAGAAGAAGAAGTAATTGAAAATACTTCGAATGATTGGTTCAAGTAAAAGCAAAAGCAAAAAGCAACAGTACATTACGAACGCAGCTTAATAATTTCCCATCGGACATAGGTAAATCAAGCCTTGATTTCTCACCAATTTAATCATAAACAAACTTGATAAGAACTCTAGAAACTGGGATCGTTGAGATTTAATATCAAATTACATTGTGAATGTATAAAAATTTGATAGTGTAAACCTTATTGTTAATTTCTGGACGTGTGAGCTCATATAAGGTCTTTTCGCACGAGGAAATGTCACGAATTTGTTTTTCCATCAGCCAGGGTTCAAAGTTGGTTGGCATTTTCAAATATCAAATGTCCTGGTTTTCGGAGAAAAAAAATCCTATCCAAAGTAACTCGACGCATTTTGATAGCTCCATACATGACGTCAGCTTATTATTGACTTTTGCAAGCCTTTCAAATTAGATAGTGTAGAGTATCGTACGTGTCTTTATTGACAATATTTCGGATGGAATAACCTTTCAACATTTTTCATCATTCGATGTTGTTATTCTATTATATTCGGGCCCTCCAGTAACGTTATGGCTCAATTCTAGTTTATATCATTATTACGAGTAGGTATTATATGTGTATGAAAGTACGAAGATAAAAAATAACTTTTTGGGCTCACTTTTTCCGGTTAACTTTCCTAATTCATATTTTATCTACGTACCTGATCCAGAAGAATAAGACACAAGCTTATAGTGTTCATTAGTTTTGTCTTTAATAGAAGTTGGTTTCATTGAAGTAATAGGTATACAAATTTATAATTTATTAATTTAAAAAATATCTTAATATTCTCTTTATACTTTATTAAATTATAAAATATATGACTGAAAATTATTGAAAAGTTGGAATTTATAGTTCATTTATTAGTCTGATTTTACTTGTATAGTATTTATATGTATTCATAGATTTAGTTGAAAGAAATAATTACTCGTATATTTCTTTTAATGCAATAAATTTCTCGATTCAACTCCTGGTGTATAGTTAGATTTTATGTACTTAGGCTATACTGTAAGTTAAATATAGATATTTATTTACTGGGCGTCTGGCTGGAATGGTGGCAGGTAATTGTGCTTTATGTTTAGAATGTCGAGAGATCGAAGCTACTCACTGTTAATTATACTCGTAGTTGCTCGTATTACATAGTATATAAACGAACTCTCTTGAAGTTGTTTGGTTTAAATCGGTGATATTATCCTGTTGGTATATGGAAAGCCCCTCCACCACTAAAATATCTGACTGATAAGCCCTACCTCCTAATATTAGATAAAATAGGTATATACTATTTAAAGCCCATCTAAAAATTAGGTACTATATATATAGAAGTGAACCACAGCTGTTAATCTTTCATGTAGTTATAGACCATTGCGTAGGTACAAAAGCCATCTCTGAAGCACGCGTGGAGTTGGTTTTTTTTTAGTTCTCTTATTTTCATCGCTATTCTACTTTTTTAAAATTTTTTAATTGAATATCATACTTGTCATACTTGTTGACTCATTGAAGATGGTTGTAACAGTGATTAACTGAAACTAGAGTGTATTAATTTTTTATAAAAGTTATCTTAGACAATTCACAAATAATTTTCTCAACTCCCCACTGCTAGCAGGTGGTTACCTGCTAGCAGTTCGCCCGCGACACCTACTATACGATAATTATTTGTAAATACTCACGTTGATTAAGTAGTCCAAATAGGTATATCCTTGTTAACAAAAAAAAAACTTCCTAGACACACCTACCCTTTTTGTTTTTCAATGAAGTTTTGAATTTCTCTAGTTGAACTGCTATTCTTTTCCCTCATTTTCAATATTTACAAAAGATCTGAATAGGAAAACTTAATATCACTCTTGTACAAATACTTCACAGTATCTACAACTTCTTTGCTCAAAGGCACTTGTGTTACAAGAAATATAAGAACTGAAAAAATGTTTTCTTGCGAGCAGTTTATTAATTTCGTTACCCTTACAAAACAATTCTTTAGCAGAAACACGATAAACGAGTGTGGCTTCTGGCAAAGTAATTTGTAGCTTCCTCTAAGCTACTTCCATTTTCTCGCATCTAAGTAATCGAAGGAGAGGAGTAAAAGCAGCTAACGTACTAAAATATTCACATCAACCCCAAGCAACATTTTTTCTTCCACTGAGAAACGCGAATCCAGACACGAAGATTTTTCACACTTTCATCCCACAAATGCTTCCCATATACCCATTATCAACACATGGCATATGCGTTTTCATGCACGCGAAACCTTTTAAAGTTTCGAATATTTTGTGTGCTTTCATCATTTTTGTACTCGACGATGATGATATTTCCGCGTGGAAATATGTACTAACGTTCGTATATTTTTCTTTCCACCAAATTTACCAAAATTATATGATTTATAACAGCAATTGCTGCTAGACAATTTTGTACCCCTTTTTTCATATGTTACCCCATGTCAATATGTGTTTTCCACCCAGATAACAGAGAAATATATGTATTTAAACATTTCATCTTTTTTCAATTTCCTATTTTTTTTTTTTTTTCATCTTCTATACACTCGTTTGATTTGTGCCCAAAATACGTTCTACTAAAAAGTATTAAAATAATCGATATCTTGTTGCTGTCGAAATGTATGGTTGAGATCAGTGACACAAAAGTCAATTATGAAATGATGAATGGTGTTCTTCGTCTGATATGTCAACCCAAGAAATAAAAAAATCATAAATTTTCTGTCTGAGTTTTTACCATCCATATTTATTATACGTTCACCATTCTATGAACTTTGCTTGCTGGTATGCAAATCTCAATGGTATACCTAACTTATGAAAAAATCGTGTCAACTTCACTATAGAACAAAATGAGGCACTCTGGAGACTTGATTTTTGGACGGTCTTCTCGTAATACTTCATTAAATAGCAAATAACTTGAAGGTTTTCATTTCTGAATGAGTTGCAGTATCTTTATCTGTACGTACGAGTATATAAGCTATATAGATGAGTGTAAAAAAATGGTAATCACTCTTACCATTTCATGAATATAGACTCGTAAAATGCTATCTCAAATAGAATTGCGACACACTAATTCCAATACTCTATAACCTCGAAATGTTTATTTTTCATAAAAAGTTTAATATTTAATGACAAATATTTATAAATACAAGTAATAATAAAACCACCTGTGTCAGGCAAATAGAGGAACTAATTCGTAACGTCATCACGTTCCGTGTAGCCAAATTTTCTAGTCACCTATTGAAGTTACCTTGGTTTTCTAGCTTTTGTTCTTTCATATGCATTCTCTCGAATTTCTGTAGCACCAGCTGAATTCCATCAGCAAAGGACATTTTAATCCTAAACTATTCTCACAAAATTGTGTTCTAAATTCAACGAAAAATCTAATTATGAAGAACAAATAATTTGGTCTCAAACAGCTCCTATGTACGCAGTTTGACTACATTAGGTAACCATTCAAAAACTCCATCTGTCAGTATAAATAGTTTCCAGTATCTTGTTTACTTTCTCAGTTGCGCTGAAGCTAATTTCGTTAACGATACACCTCGATGAGCTTCACACTTATGCAAAGACATTGAAAAAGCGAACTCATCATTCTCCATTCAGGTAAGGCAAAAGGGTAACCACACCATACTGCAATAAATTTGTTGGAAATACGCACGAGTGCCACTGCCATCGCATTACGATTCAACTTTAGTGTATTCGCAAGGTACTAGGCCAAAATATGCACAAAATGAAAGATTGAATAGAGGTATGGAGAGCTTACGAGTATATTGTGGGCCAGCATTTTAGCCCGGTGCCACAATGTTGTGCTTTTGGGTGAAAACGTGCTCCAGCACACTAACGTCGGCACGAAAGATTCACCGCCTTTTAATTTACGTAATCCAAAAATTAATCTACCGGTTAGACGCTTCACGTTTTGTTTTCCTCCCCATGGCAGCCCATGAAAACGCGTCGGAGCTGGAAATAAGGAAAAACGACGATATGCGACAAGCTTCGAGCACCAATTTCACAGCCCTCTGTGTCGTAACCTTGCTCTGTGGTTAGTAGCCTGCTGTTCCACAAAAAATAAAATATGGCATTCCTACGGCCATTTTCTTCCTTATTCCATTTTGTTGAGATTTCAGTGCCCTGAAAAAGCTCTACAGGAATTGTATGCATCCTGGTGACATATAAAATTATCATCAAGTGTTTATTTCGATGGCATTAAATGTAGTCTTCCATTTTGTAATTTGGTACGATGTGAGGGGAAAAGGTACGAAGTAAAATTTAATCATTAAAAAGTCTTGAATATTTCTTATATAGAAATATGAAGGTCTAAACAAATATACGCGGTTATTCCTAAAAGTTCATATCACGCTTAAATTTCTCAAACGCAGGCAACACTGATGCGAGTTCAAAAAGACCAGTACATGATAATACACTCGATACAGGTCATACAGGTAGAAATTTGATTAAAAAGCTATAGTGTACTCAAGTCCGACTCTGAACTCAACATATTTTAGAAAACGAAAACAAGAAAAGAGAATGGAAACTCAAAGAAATACGAAATAATTTACCAAACATGCTCCTCTTTTTTAAGTGTTTTTGACCTTTAATCTTATCCCAAATTTTATGATTTTTTTGATACGTTATTGATGAGGGTTGACTTGCTGACGCTATAAAATTAGAATTTTAGATTTCATTCTCCAGTAAAATTACGTTGTCTTAAAAATGGAAAAATCTGGGCCAAAATTTCAGTAAAACCAAGCTGAAATTTAAAATTTCAACTCTACAGCGCCAATAGGTCATACGTTGTCTATACTGGGCCGCACCAAAAAATTATAAAAATTGTCTTAAAATTGAGAAAGAAATGGTATAATGAGTAAGAGCATTTTCAGATAAAAAAATCGATTAATAAAGAAAAGCCTTAAAATCAAGTCATTTGAAGGGTTGTGAATAACGTTTTGATTCAGAGAATTAAGAAGGTATTATCATAAATTTTTTATCATAAAAATTATTAAAAAATTGGAGCAAGGAATTATTGTGAAGACATTTTCCTGTCTTTTTTTGGATTAAGGAATAATGGAAAGAAAACTGCCTTGACCTTGGCAAAATCAGTCAATTTTTCTGTCAAACTCATAGGACAAATGGAGAGGGGAAAATTATGGCTTTAGATGAGAGTCACTCATCTCTTCACTTTTAATTTTAGTAATAATTCAAATGTCTTATACAATTAAAAAATAAAGTAAAGACCAAACGATTTCATTCAGCTATCTCTCATGGGTTAATACAAAAAACAATGAACAAGTGTTATTTCTAAATTTTTGTAAAGATCATTAATATTTACTTCTCAGCAGCTCAGAGACAGCCTTCTTATTCCGATGAAATAAATGTCTCAGTTTATGTCAAATAAATACAAATTTATGGATGAAAATCAATACAGGTTTTTTTTGTCGTACAAAGTTGAAGTACCTATCCAAATTTTCCACTTCTGCTTACCTTTGGTAAAAGATGAAAGAAAGGGGGTGAAGAGTTTATTGAATTAAGTATTTAGTAAGTTTAAAGAGAGGGTAAGGGAAAAAATGAAAGAATAAAAGTATCACGAAAGAAGGAAAACTATAACTGAGTGAGATGAATGGATAAAGTGAAAAACAAACAAAAATATATCATCGATTTTTATCTCCCCCGAATTTTAAAAACCAAATACAGCTTTGGAAAGAAAAAATTTACAGCTCAACAACTTGTTGATTAGATTATCTTTCGTTTAGTTTATTTTGCAAAAGACTGCTTCATTGTAATTTACCAAAGCAATTAATTTTTTCTCGTGTTTATTTTAGCTCATTCGAAAGGAAAAAAATTGTTTAATTAAAATATAAATTACGAATTTCTTGAATATTCTAATGCAATAATATCGAAAAATTGTTTCCTTTTTTTCCACCCACTTTGTTTTTCCAAACTTTTTCTCATTCTCTATTGTTTCAAAAATATTTAATTTTACTCGTCCCACTTCGTTAGCAAATTTTTTCGTCATAGTGCGAATAGTTTTAGTCTTATTTATTTAGCATTTTGTTTTTCGTCGGTTTTTTCTAATTTTTCATCGTTATTATCATTTCAAATTTTATTTAGGTAATATATTTTTTTTTTTTTTTAGCTCGACAAAATTTCAACGTTCAAAAAAGTGTTTCTCTTACCATCATTTATTTTTAATACGTTCTCGTACCTATACCTTTTTATTCATTTTTCAAAAACAGATAAAGACAGGAAAAAGGTCTAAAGTACAAAGTAATAATATGGCACTGGACTTCAATCGAAAAGATATCGATTTTTCATACACAAGAAGATGTTGAAAATCAATAGTAGGGGGTTAGAAAAGAAAATCTGTATGTTGAATAAGGGGGAAAGGAATCTATATGTTGTATGGGTGCTTATTTTTTTGAAGTTGTTTGAATTTTTTACTTCTCACTTTACAGAATGTTTCCATATCATGAAAAAAAAAAAAATTCCACGAAAACTGACATCAAGGCGGTTAAAAATCCGTAAATGAAAAATTAGTCCTATTTTACTTTATAGTAGGTAAATATTGAATAGAAATATGTATTTTCTCCTTTAACTTTTCTACTAAAACCCAGTGAGGTGATTGGAAAATAGGGTGGGGAATTGGAGAAGGTTGGGACTAACCCTTAAGTTAACTGAAAAATTACATTTTTTTTTTTTGATGTATAATAGAATGATTTATTTACTTATTATTCTGAGTGGATTTAATCAAAAAATGAATAATCTAATGAAAAAGACTTCCCTTCTCCAACCCCTTCTCCCACCCTTTTCGCACCAAGAGGTCAAAAATTTCACTTTCGCCATGATTTTCAATAAAGGGTGGGTTTTGAGGCACCACAAACAAAACACCGTACGGATACATGAATACGAACTTTCTTTATTATTTTTGTTTCTCTGAAAATATGATTTTCCCTCACCGTCTCTGCGATAACTGGCATAAAATACCATTCTTATGTCAAAGTAAAAGAATGCGAAATTCTGCGTCAAAAAGTAGAAATCTATTCACAATTAAATGACTGATTAACAAAATTCGTTCACAGTGTAAAATTTCAAACACTTTCACAATTTCGTGGGTGTCAGAAAAATATCTTTGTGCCTTTAGATTCATGTAAATTTCAACATACGAGTCAGTGTGTATAATGGGATTAAAAAAATTTTTTTTTAAAGCTAACCTGTTTTGTTGTTATTTAATTCTCGTTGTATGCAGAAGCTGAAATGTTATATCATTCGTTGCTTAGCGAAAAATATGCTATTTTTTTAGTTTTCAAGAAGACTACTCATCTGAAGATATTTTTAGACCGACCCTGATTTTTTCATCCGTCTTATGGTCACAAGAGTGACTGATTAGAACTAAGAAACTTCTCTTGAATTTTTGCTCCATCTTCGTTTAAAGAATGATATAAGCGCTCTTTTTCACGATTTCCTGGTCAGATAAAGTGGGCGAAAAATTTTTTCACAGTTTGGATCATTTCACGTTCACTTTCGAGCACCTTTTGACCTTCATAAACGTTTTTCACGAACGAGATAGCAGAAAAGAAGGAATGGATAGTGTCAGCCTTTATGGGTTGGTTTTGTGTAACATGAAAACTCTTTACTAGTAGAATACGAGTGAAGCCCTTAGGTGTCACCGACCGAGTAAACTATTTTTACGAACATAAATTGTACTCTGGTGGCAACGTGTGAGTATAATTTAACCTTTGCTGGATGAAAGTTAATAGAGGATGAAAGTGAAAATTCTTGTGAATTGGCTTTACCGTTTGTCCCTTAGTTTTAAATGAACGAATCTGTATATTTTTGTGCATTTTTAAATCGGAATTTTTCAAAAATTTTTATTTTGAGAGTTTAATGAGGTACCTTTTCTCCAGCTGTATTGTGTTCAGATAAGGACTATGTCTACACTTAGAGAAAAAATATTGAAAATTAATATGCTTCATACTATAATTGAGGGACATTTAGGTTTTATGTGAAAAATTAACATAAAATATATTTAATTTTAGTATGACTAACTTTTAACATTTTATACTAACTTTCAGTATTTCGAATTAATTTTCAACACTTTTTATTTATTCTTAATATATTTATATTAATTTTCAATATAAAATCTAAACAGTCCTTGAATTATATATATTGAAATTTAATACACAGTTTTATCTCAATGTAGATTTATCATAGTTATGCGATACCTTAATTTTTAACGTAAATCAGCAAAATATGATTATTTTGTTCTGAAAATACGGTAGTGCTATTTTCATTGGTAGGTTTTCAAAAAGTTTCCTTTGTTCTACCGTCTAGCCTCATATTGCTGAGCCAATAAATATTTAATTTTTTCAATTCATCTAATATTTTCTCGTTGCGGAATTCCATCAAGTAGTAAAACCATACCCATAAGTATGAAGTTTTTATTATAATACTCTTCTTTTCAATATAGGCTATTTATTTAATTTTTATGAATCTTAATTTCTCACTTTCCTGAAGTATAAATAACTAAGGTCAAGTGCACAAAATATAGTTTGCAGGTTCATTTGTTGCAGATACCTTTGCTACACATTGAGTCCTGACATTCAAAATGTTTTAAGAAATGACAATTTTGATTAGTCTTCAGAACTTTTAGGTCCCAAAGGGAATTTCTCTCTGTTTGAATCAGCAAATGAACTCTCCTGCTTTCGTCTGCCATAATGGTACCTTTATTAATATAAAGCTTGGATCTGTTTTTATCACTTTCGTATGGAAAGCATATCGTGCGTCTGGCTAATTAATTTCTTGAAACTAAAGATAAGCAGTGGGAAATTTAAACAACTCTGTTCTAAAATACTTTACAGATCTTCGTAACACAAAGGATTTATCGGCGCCTCGTCGAGAGAAGTCGCAAAGAGGACCTTAAAAAGCGAATGGAAATACTGTAAATGAATTCGTTGCATCGTAATAAAGCAAATTATATCCTATTCATTCTCGTTGTTTCCTCGAATTAATCTGTCAAAACCTGAATAAAAGTTTCAACTTAAAGAAAGAAGCCAAACGAGTCCTAATTTTAACTCGATTTTATTCGAGTGAAACGAAACAAAGACTCGTAGCCTTTTCTATTTCGCACTCGTTTTTCGTTGATTTAATGTCAAAGGAATTTGTATCAATTAAAAAAGCCAATTCTAGTCAAATTATATTCAGTGGTTTTTATCATAAAAGCGAGAAAAACGACGCTTTTCTGTTAGGAGATGATCAATTCTTAGCTGCGCAAAATCATTTGCTCTGAAGGGAAACAAAAAAGGGAGAAAAAAATACACGCCTTTTCGCCAGGGAAAAATGTGAAACGGAAATTTGAATGAGAAAGTTTTTTCTTTTTCTCAACCACCAGAGTACAGGCGTCCAAACATTTCCTCAATCGTAACTTAAAATTTTACGGTCGGAAATTTTTGAACATAATTTTCTGGGGAAACCTTTTTTTGGAATCAACGCATAAAGGAAAAATAAAAAAAGATTCAACAAATTTATTGACGAAATTGTATTATCAGTTGATACAGTTTCGGTTCCCCCCTTTTTTTTTCTATGAGAAAGCCCATGCTTTTCATTTTTCTCTTTTTGATGCTCTCTTTTTTTCACAGGGAGGATAGAGTCTAAATTCTTTTTTATTAAGTATACATCGAAATCGTTTCAACTTATTTTTCTCTCAAAATTGTAAAATCCACCTTTTTTCATTCCTGTCAATAAATTTCATGTTTTTTTCTTTTTTGCAGGTCAGAAGATTTAAAGTTATTTTGGGGTTATGGAGCAGTCTTTTTGTATTACCACAGCGTGTAATATCAGACGATCAAAGTATCAATTAGAAGTACGGATTTTATTGTTAAAATTAGAGTGATCTTTGAAAATTGTTTTGTATTTTCCTGCTCCTACCCCCAAAGTGGTTCCCTTTCGTGACACAAAAATTCTATATAAGTTTCAACTCAATTACCAAAGCCTCAAAAACCATTTCTATTTAAAATTATGGTAAAATTGAAATTTTTCGACTAATGATTGGGAGGAGAGATTAGAACAGAGGAAATCTTTTTTGAGAAGATCATTCATTTTTTTATTATATACACTCGGAATAATAAACAAATCATTTTTCAACAAACAAAAATAGTGAGGTCCAAAGTAGTTGCTAAATTTTTATAATCCTAATTTATTAGTACATAACTACCTATACCTAAGTTAGTTTGTCATGACATGAGTAGGTTTGTCATAATGAGGTGAAGTTACTTTGAATTATACCCATGTGATAACCATTTAACAACTCCATTACTTTTTTTTTTTTTAATATTCTTCCCGGGTGAACGGTAGAATAAATTTAAATAGTTTTGTAGAAAATGTAGAGGTAAAAAAAAAAACGGAGACTACATTAAGGGAGATTAAAACAAATGACGAGTTAGATGAGTTGAAATATACTCGCACTAAGAAGAAACTATGTTCATCGATGAAGTAACAGGGTAACGACTTTCTTGCTTCGCTTTCAGGAAGTTTCTGCGTTAAAACGAATTAAAAGAAACGACAAGTGAGAAAGAAGTGAAGGAGAAAATAAGATGTGTCCATTATTTCAAGTACATACTTAATTTAACGAAAGAGAAAAGTTACCTTTCGTCTAGTTGTCTACTTTTAAATCGCATTCATTTAATGAAACACTTTTTTAGGTGGAATTGTGTTAGAAGGCAAGATTACCGCATAGCAGATCTGCATGGTCTGAGTAACGTAGAGAATTAAAATCTGTATTTCAATTTATTTTTTAGCTGTTGAAAAAACTGATTTGAGAGTAAGTTATTGTATGTGCTGTATCTATCAGATCATTGGGAAGTCAGGGTAATTGGGAGTTGGACTTCTATAATATACAGGTCACTGGCTCACAGTTAGGGCAGTAATAGGATTGTTCTATAAATTTTGAATAAAATTCCACTGCACTGTGACAAATGAAGAGTATTATTTACAAACAGAATAGTAACTTTTCGCATCACATTTGTGAAAATTACTATTTATTGCTAATAATCTAATATTTTTAGTATCTTACCTTTGACTATCTTTGCGATAATCGTAGTCGACTATTTTTGTAGTAATTTCTGCCACAATTCTCGAATTGTTCCAGTTTTCCTATCTAAATTGTAAAAATTATCTTTGAAATTGTTTTCAATGTCAAACCTCAGAATTTGGCTCCTTTTAGCACTTCTACACTGAGAAAAAAGGGTGGCTCTTATTACTACATAATATATTGCATAATTTTTCTCATCGAGGTGACAAAAATTATTACCTATTTTGCAGTAATAAATTCTTGTATGATAGTAAAATGTACTAAAAAGATAGTACCTAGGTAAATTTTACTATTTGGTTTTTAGCAATTTCTACCACAAATTTTGAATTGTTCAAGTTTTCCAATTCCTAAAATGGTAAAAAGTACTATTGAAATTTCTCTCAGGGCAAGGAACACGTAAAAATTTTGAGAAAAATTGTACCGCATATTCTTAATTATTAATATTTGTGATGCAATCTGAGATACCATACACAAACCCGGGATTCTTGATTTTAAGTTTTTGATTTTATTTGATAGAGGAGACAAATACGAGTATTTAAAAAAAAAATCATCCAAAAAGATCAATTAGACGCCGAGTTATAGCTTCTTTACTTTTGAAAGCCGAAAAAGCTCATTTTGAGAAAATTGACTTCAAAGTTTCTTTAGAAAAACTAGTTAAATTACAACAAAGTAATGACAAACTTTTTTTTGATGAACCGATCAGTGTGGGGAAGGGGGAGAGAACTGAAAAAACTGCGCGAAGAATATTTTTGATTTTTTGTAATTATGTTGCCCAGCACCGGGTTTGTGCATGGTTTCTTACGAGTATTTTGCGATGTTGTACAAACAATTCGACTGTATCTATCACATTCACAAAAATGTTGCTGGACAACCCCTCCTACCGTTTCTGTTAAAACTGAAAACTGACATTTTTGACCCCATCCACTTCATATCGCTGTAACGCGTTTTTAAGTTTCCCGGGTTTGTGTATGGTTTCTCAGATTGCATCGCATTTTCTTTATCGATCTATATACCAAATCTAGACTACCTACATATTTCGCAGTCGTTTTAGTGTTTTCAAAAATTTCTGTTAGGCTTAACACTTTTTAAGAACAACTTAGCCCCTTCAGACTCCCCTTACTACCCCTATACTAACTGGTAAATCTATATAGACTTAAGGTAGGCACGTCTTTCTTGACTTGAAAATGAAAAGCTTACCATCTCGAAGAGGTTTAGTTGAAAAAAACATTAAAAAACTCGTTCCAGCCTGTCTCAAGTTCTAATCAATTGATTCGTAGAATTGGAATATAGCAGACTTTAACGAAGTTAAGTTGAAATAATTGAGAAATTGTTTCGCATGCACCATCGTAGACGTATAATAATCTACTCGAATTAATTTACCGGAGAACTTTATCGCCGTGCGTCATAAACGATAATTCATCGAATTTAGGGCAATAAAATTTCACCTCGAAAATCATAAACGTATCGAGACGAAACTTTAAGAAAGTATAATTTTTTGCCATTTTCAAATCCACTTCTGTGTACGTACTTCAATTCGCATGTACGAGTTGCACAAACTTCTACATACAGAAAACTGCTGAAAAAACTTCTATTGTTTACGAGTTTTTCCTCAGTCGAGCCATTTTAACGCAACTTTTTTATTACCAAAATTGGTAGGTACTCGCCTCCATTTTTCGAATTTATATAATTTCTGTACGAGTTTACCAGAGTGCAACAAATTTCCTAAACATATCACCCCAGCCGAGTTTAGTTGTAAACGAAATCTTATTTTATACATTTTTTTCGCTTTTTGTCCTTTTTTGTTGTGCCCTTTTTATGATCATGAAAAAACTATATAATTTTCGCGCTCATTTATGACACACGTTTGGTAAAATTTCAATTTTCTATCGCATTACCCTTAACAAGTTGGAAAATTTATCGTCGGCCCGCATCCGAACAGTTTCCCCTTCCAACTTCTTTTTTTGTATGGAATTCTACAGAATACAAAAATTCAACTATTTGCTTTACACTCGTATATCTACGAAATGAACCGATTTTCAACGCAAAGCATGATTTTTTTTTGTTACACAATTCATTCGTGTAAAGGCCTAAAGGTACGTTAGGGCTGGGAGAGAGGATTTTGAATTTACAAACCCTGTAACAGTAACTATATAATGAAACAGAAAAATATTCTCTCTTATTTCATGAATTTGCATGAAGTCCTATATAAATGATAGACAAAGTGATATTCATAATAAGAATTTGACGCAGGAAAGTTATTTTTATAGTAAGACAGCATTAAGCAACGAGACATTAAAAGTTGGTTATGGCACAAATGAGATTTTATTTTTAACTACAAAATAAAAGCTGGAATATTGAGAAAAAAAAATTGAATGGAGCAACTTCTTTAAAAAATTTTTTTAAGATTGTCTCAGAGAGTAAAAACGATTCAACAGTTTTTGCTCTGAAACGACGAGATTGAAATTTCAGATGTATTTTGAGCTTTGTGAAGTAAAAAAATTGAGTTGTGTTTTAAAGTTTTTTTCAGCATTAAAATAAACGTTTTCCTACTAAAAATTTCAATCGAGGTTTTTCGCGGGACCAAGAAGATTGAAAAACTTGATTTATTAATAGAAGTCTTGTTTTCGATGTATCGAATTTCAGTTTTCCATTTAATGAGTCAGCAGTTTAGTGAGAGTGATAACCTTGTTTGCCTAAGGAATATCACTGTGGTTGTGATGGGAAACTTATCGATACTTTTTGATAACTTATCGATGTTATAGATAAAATTTTCCTGATAAAGATAGTTACTAATACCTCTGAAAAACGAGGATAACGTGGATTTACGTGAAAAATCGACCCAAAATCGGTTGTTCTTACATTGAATTAATCCAACGAGATCAATCTCGAAGAGCTAAGAATTGCTCAGCTTTTAAATAAAAAAATGCTGGAGCTTATGAAACTTTTCTTTTTAATGAAAAACTGATATTAGCCATATTATTTTTTAAATAGATAGAACTATAGAGATTATAACTATTTTTATTGTCAAAAATTGTTTAACTTGAATTTTTGAGAGTATTACTAACTCGATATAATTTATGGACTGTTGGTTATTAAGTTGTATTTATGGAATATTTTTTATTTAATGTTTCAAAAACATAATGTAATAGACTGTGGTCATTCGATTTCTTTGTCACTAAATCAGTGAAAACATTTCCTTACTTTTATTATAATAGTAAAAGATAAAGTGTGTAATGGTTCTGTATGGATTTTATTTGGAATTATGAAAGCCAAGAAGTTGCCTTAAACGAAGAAAATACAGCAATTTTATAGTCTTCTCAACCTATATAGCATATTTTAGAGCAAAATTTGGCTTCTACTATTCATTAAAACCATAATAGAGCAGATAACTGTCTTTTTTAGGCATCGGTTGTCATTTTTATGCCTAAAAATGGGTAATTTGACGGAGCACAGTAGCTTAATATCTCTGTTAGTTGTGCCATTCTATATGAAAAGAAAAAGAATAATATAATAAAACGCATTAGTAAAAAGTTTCAGTGTCTTTTATAGCGGGCTATACGGTGAAAAGTTGAAATTACCAGCCGAGTCTAATGGAAAAAGTACGTATTTTTCTGATTTACTACAGTTTTGATTATACTTCATGCCAGTTTATGATTTTTGTACCCGGAAAACGTGTTGATTTTCGAAATTTTGAACGAAGCCTCCTCATTTTTCTACACCACAGAATAATTGAAACATATTTTCGTGTGGTGACAAAAATAGAAAACCAACGATATTGAAAATAAAGTAGAATTTTGCTATCGTCTTCTGTAAAAGAGGAAGAATAAAAAAAGCCTTTCGATGGAGATTCAAACTCACTTCTTTCCTTTTCTTCTTTTAACTTTATCCTCGCTGTTAGGCTATGCTTTCATTTTGGATAAAGATAACAAATTTAGAAGGCAAAACGAATTCCTCGGTTAGCTTTATTTTTGTGTAAGTTCAGGATGAGGAAGCTCAAGAAGAAAAAAAGTTTATTGTCTAAGGTGTACGCTGGGGTGTACCGAGGAATGCGAATATTTTTTGAAAAACGAATTTTTAAAATTGGATTTGCGAAGCTGCGGGTAAGAGTTTATTCGTATTTTTCGCACCGTAGAGATCTCTGTCAGGTTTACCAGCTGATTTATTTATTCATTTATTTATATTTTATAGCTGCTGTTTGTAAGAACTTGGGGAAATAAAATTAATAAACGATAGTTCTAATGGTTTTATTTAGGATGGGTTGAGGAGTTTTGTGGAAACTTAGCGTGAAAAATATACCCAATCATTCATTTTGAAAAATAAATAATTTATGTGAAGGAATTTATTTTTGGGAAATCGATTTTCGTGCTAAAAGAAGTTTCACAAAACCCGAAAGACTTGCGTACTTATATTTTCCATTGGATGATTCTATAAAATGTTCATATTTTTAGATTAATTTTCATAAATAAGTAAATTTTAGCGGCCATTTTGGATATTTTTCTTTAGAAAATACTTTTTGCTATATATCCAAGAGTAATAAAATTATCTATGATTTTAAAAAGTCATTACATATGCTTACTTTTGTAGTGTTTGAACCCTAAGTTCGACAGGGACACTACTTTACCGAAAAACTCAAAACTAAAACCAAAAGGATGAAAAAGGCAAGCGACTGTCTGGGCTTGTACCCAGGGCTGTCATCACCAGTGTTAACAAATAAAGTTGAATAAAACATCGGAAAAACTGACCAAAAATTTCCCTCAAGACTGCCATTTTCTGGGTTTACTCGACCGTGTGAGAAGTACTGAAAGGATTTTGAGAATGTTGCCTATAACCCCATCACCCCGAGTTCCTAGATCAACTCATAATAAATGTTTAATTGGACATAATAATCAAAAACTCACGACCAATGATGTACGACACAATGATCGAGGCCACTTAGTGTCACATTGAGGATACCACCTAGCTCGCTACACTTCAACCGAAATACAATAAAAATACGTCCTTTAAATGTGGGATAACTTCGCGATAATTAGAAAACTGGGGCTTCACAGTTAAGCAAAACGATTGTACAAAATCAAATTAAATTAAATGTAATTCCCTTGAAAGTCTTCAATACATTTCTGAAGAATTTAAACGAATGGCCCAGCTCACTCAGTATTAATAATAAACTATAAAGCCCTGACTAAGATTAATATTTTCTGCTTTTACAAAACATAAATTCTATTAAAATACTTTCATGAACTCTTCAGAACACATTGTGACATACAACACAGATATTATGGCTTTGAAATGGCTGAGAAAACGTATAAAATTCTCATTTTTCTCTTTTCTTGAATACAAATTTACAAGCAGGGCTACAAAAGAAACGATGGGGTAATAAGAATTTTACGGACAGCAAAAAAATCACAGGCAATACCATTGACCTGTTTTTTGTTTGTTTTTTTTTTTTTCCCAAAGGTCTTCATCATAGCCAAAATTAATTATATTACGTTGACTTTAACGTAAAATTTATTTGTTTTTGGAGCAAACAGCTAAACACCCATTCAATCCCTTTCAAAATATTTACTCAAAATTCTTCAACTTCGATTTTTCGCTCTGAAAAACACCATCAAATTTTTATAGCCGTTCTACTTTCTCTTATTTTTATCCATAAAGGAAGTAGGTAAGGTACATTTACGAAATATCACTTGAGAAAAAAAAAGATTTTCTGATTTTCCCTAGATTTTTGCGCAGAAAAACACCAAACGAGCAAAAACCTGTAAAATCCAATATGAGAATCAAGTCTTCAACTTTAAAAGCCAGGAAAAACAATACCCTTATTTTTTTGTAAAATCCCAAGATGAAAGGATTTTACGGTTTTCTTCGCTGGCCAGTAAGTCGATACAAGCTCAAAATAAAACCATTTAAAATTTAGTTCATGAGAATAGAAAAGTACTTATCTATAGATGATTTTATTTTTTTGCCAATGTTAGTTTTTTTTTTATAAGCTTCCAGTGTAGGTACTTATCTCTCTGATATGAAATTCGACCACAGAATGGTTTCTTTATTTCATATTTTTTCACTGTACCAAACGATCCTATATGATTAGATTTTGTAAGGCCATAGATTTTGTCAACTTCTCTACCTGTCTAAATTTAATATTGATTGAAAATGTACCCTAAGCTTCGTTTCAAGGTAAACAACGATTTTATCATTAATGATAAAATACTCATTTTCCATTTCATTTAAAGTTACCCCAGAAGTGCCAGTTTTGTTTTTCTTAAGATTTGTATTGATATTCTGACTGTAGCATTTTATAAGAAAGAAAAATCCATCAATTTCTGTCCTGATACTTCAGTTATAGAGTATTTGTAAAAGGAGCAACAATATTATGGTACGTAGGATGAGACTACAGTGTTCAATGGATAAATTTTCCTGGATGTTTTCTGGATGAGTTGTTCACCTGTAGATAAGTAAATTACTTCGAACAATTCAACGATTAACTGAACTACTTCAATTGAAGAAGGGCCAACGTCATTTTTTTGGAGTATGTTGAAAAATATGGCCAAAAATACAAAAAATTATAGGTATCTAAAAATTTGTCATTCATGAATTGTTTTCACTTACCTATTTAAATAAACTTTTAGCTGAAATTTTTAAATTTAAATTTTCTATAAAATAATTCCATTATCGTACTTACCAGCATGAATATCGATGTTAAGAATGATTGAAAAAATTGTTGGCAATAATATCCACAATTTCACGAGACAGTTTCTCTTATCATCACAATGAACCTGAAACATAGCAAAACATTTTAAAGGTCAAGATTTTTTCTCTTCTATACTTACATATTAATAATTATTATGGTATTCTAGCTTCATAGGTACATAAATTGTTATAAACTTATTTATGGTCAAACTGATTTATTTTTGGCTCACAACCAATTTTATTCACAGTAGAAAAAATTGCTCAACTGAAATATCGATCATTTTGTCAGATTCATTGATCAGATCGATGTTTTGAGAAAGATCAATTATTAATCGAAAAGAATGATCAAAAAATTTTGTATGTTTGAGATCACTATAATTATAATCTAATTTGCAGATAAGTTACTTACGATTGCAAAGAAAAACTAATATCATTATGGTTTTACTCGATGAAAAATCACTAAAAAGTGCTAGGTTGGAAAGTAAATTTATTTTTCCTTTCTCAACTACTTACCTATTTTAATTATTTTAGTTTTGAACTTCAAAGTTCATTTTGAAAAAAACAATGATGATAAAATTACGAAAAGATTCACGTAGCATAAAAGTAAGGCAGTTAAGAGATAGCCGCTCTTTGGTGGCCACCTATTTTTAAATCGAAAAGCAAAAGCAAAAGCCACTGATACAAAGCAAGTTTCTTTATTCCTACTGCAGAGCAGATTTTTGTTTTCACTGCAATCATTAAAATTGCATTGGAAAGTTGATATTTTGATAACGATGTGCCATTTTCCAATACATAGTTTCATACTGTGCCCATAAAATATCAATAAATTAGACATGCGCTAATCTTGTGACATGTTTGCGCAATAATTTCCAGCACAAGTGTGTAATCTCATTAAAATATAAGTAAATAAAAAATACATTAACTTTTTTAAGTAATCTCAGTTGAAAGTGGTTTCCACCCAAAGCAATATTTTACTTTAGATTAAGCCTTTTTCGGAATTTAAATTTAAAAATCCTTTGGCAACAAAATTTTTAGCCATTTCAAACGAACCTATTTTATGAGCTCGTGCAAATTCGTTTATTTTTGCCAACCTTTTACCTGCATTTAATTGAAACACGTATAAGCTGTACTTTATTCGAAGTTCAATAGCCTGACACTTGTTGATTTAATTTCACTACTTTCACACGCGCGCTTCACCACAAAACAGTGAAAAACAAAACGTAGGCACCCGAATCGAATTAAAAAGTTTTGACTATAAAAGAAAAAACTTAAAAATCTCAAGTGGAAGAACGACTCAAACTGTGGGAAGATTATTAATGCTAAATTAAACATAAATTTGCGTAAATTAAGGAACTACGTCAAGTTAAATTACGAACTCATGGATTTTTTTTTCTCTCTTTTTATGAGATTCTGGTCGATTCTCTCGCACGCTAACTTGGAGTGGTTTTGTGGTCCACTTGTTGCATGACCGATTTTTTTTCTTCTAGCGACTTTAAAAGTATAGCAATACGGATTTTCTTGTCAAATATCTCAAAATGATGCGTAAAGGAGCTTATCTGGCTTATCATTTGCACTCGAATTAGAGACAATGTTGGTGAAATGGCTGCCTACGTTTTTCTTGCAATAATGTAAAAAATAAAGTTCAAGACCTTGAGACGATTCTAAAAATTCGAAACTTGATTAAAAAAATGTCCAATGCCAATACTTTGAGAGCCTCAAACCATAAACTGATGAAATTATGTTATTGAGGACCACACTTGTACACAAAAATGAGGCATTCTGAGCACGTATGTATCTCTCTACTAGTCCAGTTCTGACTCGACTCTGTCTTATGCAAGTGAAACTCAACTATTCTAGCAAGACTAAATAATTTTAATGCCAACAAGAGCACGATATTAAAACAATGCACAAGAGCATTCTTGTCAAAATTTAAAAAATGATCAATTTTAAAAGACAACATTTTACAGATTAACATGAAAAAATTGATTTAAATGTGTTTGGAGCATAGAGTTTTTGAAGTCAACACCAACTCGGGTGACTTGAAATATCACTTTTTTGTACTGTAGAAGAAGGGTATATAATCAACCAGAAGAAACAGAACCAAAACAAGGAGATTTGAGAGTACAGAGAATTTGAACTTAACATAAGGTTCTTATAGGATCTCAATAACACGAGTCAGAATAAGTGAAAATATACTCGAAAGAGTTCAAAGTCACCCTTTTTTGCAATAGCTTATATTTTTGAAGAGAAGAAAAGAATGAGCCCAACAAGTCTACAACGTATTTCTCTAATGGATTAACGATTAGAAATTACTTTGGCAGGACCTAAAATTGTTGAGATTTTTAATCAAACACTGTTAAATGGAATTTACACAACAATCAAGCTTATATTTACTTGCACTTTTCGAAATTTTATACCATTTTTTCCTGCTCTTAGAAAACAGTATTCGGTAGACTCGTGTTCCTTATTTTTTCTTTCACGCGCCTCTCTAATGGGTAGGTACCCTATCGATTTGTATTTGAAGTACTCGCGAGAAGTTGTTGAGAATATAAAACAAGCCTTTAATACTTTAATGGAATTGGATTTGGTGGCAGCATTTGAGTGCGAGATCGATTTACATTGTCAAAATGTGAACGTGCTACTACTACGTCATCGATAAAATAAATAATGGACGAACTTAAAGTAAAGTGAAAACGAGTTTCCTCGAAGAAAGAACATGTTTTTGACCTCGTTTGCTGTTAAGGTCATCGAATGTTGATGATATGAGTAGTTTGATGGTTTACTTTTAGGGGTAGGATCAGTCTTTTACATCATCACATGACACGATTGAGACATTGTAGCTGTAATCTTGGCAGTGGAAATTGTTTGTAGCTAAACTTATTATATTTGTTTCATAGCTGAGGACACGATTAAAATACTCGTAGTTTCATCTTACATTTTTTATTTAACTAACTTCCATTTTTTAGCTTTTAATAATTTGAGAAAGCTTTTTTTTTTAGTTTCCATGCATTATGTGATCCTGTTCATGGTTTTTGATTATATTAAATATTCAAAGCTACCGATAAAATATTTTTAAACCGGCTTAAAGGCATTGAACTTAAATTGATAAGCTTCCAAAAAAAAAAAAGGCCTTTGTAGAGTTTTACTCGAATCATTATAAATTCATTTCTAATAGGCACTGTACCTACACATTTAGCTTATTTAATAGCTAATAAACTGAAAAAATAAAGTAAATATAGACCCTCTATAATCCACAATGAAAAAAAGCATCTGTAGTAATTTTTACTACTTATTTTCATGAGAAAACAGGGACAATTCAAGATTTGAAGTGAAAATTACAACAAAAATATTATGATATACTATCTAAGATGGTAAAAAGTACTACAAATACTAAGAATATCTGCAATAATGTTGGATTCTCCCTATTTTCCTATAAAAAGTTATAAAAATTACAATTTCTTTCTTTCAGAGTTGTTGCTATATAAATTTTATAAGTAAAAGAAAACTTTAAATGTTAATATCTCAAAATGTTTTTTTCCGACACAGGACTTTTTATTAAAAATTGGGTACCTATAATTTTGATTAGATTACATCATAAATAAAAGATACTTAGTCTAAGTTGAAAAGTGTTCACTTCTAATAAAAATTTTATTTTGAATCATTAAACAAGGTAAAGCCGTTAACAAGATTGAATTATAATCATACCTTCCGAGACAGATACGTATATAATACATATATTAATTAGATAGGTATGACATAACTAGAACATAGAAATTCATTTGTCCTGCAATTCTAATCATTTTGCTGACGAAGAGGTTAAATTTTCAGCGAATTTTGGGCAGAGTTTTAGACTGGGCTTAACTTGAAAAAAAAAATTCTATCGTTGCTAATGTCCGTGTAAATGTATTTATGGTCATTTTTTCGCAGAACACAAAAGTAAAGGACATTTTTGCAGGAACCTGCGAACAGATGAAATATGGAATTTCATTTTCTTTTTTTTTTTTTGTCGTGCTGAACATTCTAGCAACCAATTTTGTTTTAATACAAGAACATTGGCTGTAAAACCGCCCACGAATGACATTTTTTCTGCCTTGTCTCCTTTATTTAATAAACATTTTCCCTAACGTCTCTCTTTCCTCTTCGAATTGTCATTAATTATTTAAAGTGAAATTAATTTTTTTTCTCTTTCGTAAGTTTATTTAATTAATTCTTCGGGTAAGTAATTGTTTTTTTTTTCTTAGCTTGTACTCCTGTATTTCATTGGAAAAAATTATTAGGTACTTCATTAATTTTACGAATTTAATTAAATTTTTTGAACTTGAACGATTGAAAAAATATTTCAGCTGCTATTGATTCAAATAACAGAAACACGATTATTTGTAAAAAATAAAATATATCTAGTTGTATTCAGCTGCTGAGGTAATTGGTAGGTTATGTGAAGGTTATCTGTAACTACACTGCAGTCTTAATTTAGATTATATGATTAGTTTAGCAATCGAGGAAAAGTGCTGTGCATGTAGGTAGTGATAGGTTGTAAGAAATTTTAATTAAGAGGCCTGTTTCGTATTTCCTTAATTTTCATTAGTAGATAATTGGGAAAAAATTTAAACTAAAGAGGGATATTCCAGAATGGCCTCCATCTAATTCTGATAAAAAGGAGCACAGCTCTCTTTGTAAATGAATTATAGCTCCAGCTTCCATGAGAAAAAAACCATAATTAAATAAAATTGTAGTTTTAAATTTTCAATTTACGTGTGAATGTTAAGATCACATTGCCGGGTTGACTTTATTCAAAGCCTGCTAACTAAAAATTATCAAGTTTCGCAAAATACCTCGAAATGGCTCTGTTGGTCATCTATCGAATACTATTCTAGATGAATGAATTCGACTTTGGGATGTTTTGCGGGTTTTTGCTTGAAAACCACTTTCAGACTAGAATTATGCATCTGTAGTCTATTTATGTCAAATCTGTGAAAAAACAAATTTGTCATTTTTTGGGACTTGACCGGTTGTGGACTTAGTCCGGCACTATAATTTTGATCTATTTGATCATGAAAAAGAGAAGCTCTTTAGAGTGATCCTTATTTTAAAGTTTTGAATTCCCTCCCTGTATAATGCGCTCCACTTCAAGAAAAAAAAATTCAATAAAAATTTCTACCTTCTAGATTGAAAATCAGTGGTGATTTCAGTTGGTTGAAAATCTGCGCATGTAAAAATTAGTATTACTGTACTTTATAATCAGCATTGCATGGTACAAATTCACCGTATGTAAATAAGGACCACCCCAATAAGGATGCTTAACATTAACAGAAATGAAAGATTGTGAAAAACTGGAGGTGAAGACATTAAAATCTTAAGAAAAATTTTTTAAGAATTGAAAATTATCATGATAATGGTCAGAAAATCATTGTATAGCATTAGTGAATTCGAGTAGAGTGCGCGAATATAGAATCTTAAAATGCTACAGCTATATGGTTAGACTACACAAATTAATACTTAGAAATATTCAACATTAGCTGAAAACGATAATCACCCTGTATCCCCAACAAAATGCAATTCCTCTGCACATACAAATATCTAAAAAATTCGTCAAACAAATAGCTGATGCTGCTCGTTTCGTATAAAACCAAAACACTGATTGAATAGTTGGAATTGTAATCGTATTCGTTGATTGGCTTTCAAAAAAAAACAGAACAAAAAATTTTCTCGTGCTTTTGAGATGAACACAAAAAAGTCAGTGTTTTTGGTTTGGATTAACGATATATACGCCTGGTGGAATAATGGCGAGTGAAAGAGAAAGATATGGAGGAGAAAGAGTTGCAAAATGAGAGCGAAAAAAAGAGGATTGTTTATGGTGAAAATCGGAACACGCAATTTCAATTATGACGAACTTCCAATAAATTAATTTCTACCATGCCAAAAACCCCCGTGCGATGTACCAAATGAGATTTTCTTGCAACACTCGCCCTAATCAAAGGTCTCTTGTGTGCTTTTCACGAGAGCCCATGCCAAAAGCAAATGCTTCGGTTACATTGATGGCGAATTAAATAATGCCCATGCACGCGAAATCATGTACTTTATGGCATAAATACCTTTGCGGCTGATCAGAAAGGGTTCGTATTAGTTTCATTCACATTCTTACTCAATATCGCGGTGAGTTATTGCATTATAGAGTCTTTCATACTTTTATATGTATCGCAATTTTCTAACGCACTGAAATGAGGTGATTTGATTAAAGCTATTGTACCCTCTTGATGAAGAAAGGGTAACTGAGCATTCGCTAATATTAATTTGAGCCTGCGTGCATACTGCAAGACTCTCTCGGTAATGGATTTTTCTTTGAGTAAATAATTTAAGGCAGGTATGAAAGAATGGTGTTAATATTGACATGGACCCTTTTTTGAAATCCATTAGTTTCATACGCTATGAGAGAAACGAGAATAATATCGAATTTTTCTCTTTCCAGTTACGAAAAATTACTAAGTTATATTCCTTATTTATTGTTGGAAGTATTTAGCTGCCTTGTCCCAAAGTCCACTGTCGTAACTCTCCTACAGAGCGAATATAGGTACCTACTCGTGGTCACTAAAATATTGAAATACTCAGCCGCTGAGAAAAAGAAACTTTACTGTTTGAGAATGCCTATAAATACGACTGGGCTATTTGATGTAATATTTCTCACTTATGTTGCGATGTGAAACTTTCCTATAATTGTTACCCAGTATTGTTTTTAACCTTGGTCATGAGTACATAGTAAGTTGGTTGTACAACTGGCCCCTATGATGTGTGACTTTTCCACGGATAAAGTACGATTGCTCCAACATTTGCTTGTTTATTTATTTATTTATTTTTATTTGAACCATACATGCTGACTTTGACCTATATTTGATTTAGTGGGATAGGAGTAAGTGCTCAGTATATTTCCTGACAGAGATAAATAGTAGCCCCACCTCTACCTATATGTAACCATCTTATACCAGATACCCTTCTCTACAACCTATCTATTCTTCTATCTAGGTATATTTCTTCTCTCACGATAAACATGATCGTTGCTCAGAGATTATGTTTCTGGGACATAAATTCAGAAATAGATATTATTATAAAATCTATTGTCTATTTATTTTCATGAAAGTAAGTCCTGTATGCACATCCCACGAAGAGTTCTTGATGATCTCAGAAATTTCTCTTATCTCGAAAATTCATCACTCGTATAATTATTATGAAACTGATGGTAGAATCATTTTTCAACAGAATATGAGCGAACTGAAATGTAGGTCTACATTTACTCAGTCAATATGGAGACTTGATTTTTGCAATCAGAATTGTATTTCTTTCTCACATCTATTTTGAGTCTTTTTATACAAACATTTGTTTCAATGTCGTCACAACGATTTTACTTTTCTAGGTTTGGCAGCCAATTTCCAACGACCATAAAATTCCGATTTTCCTTCAATAGTCGTACTTGAAGATACAGTCATTGGGATACAATCAGCATGAGTCCGAAATCTTGTAATTTCACAACTAAATTTTCTTTTCTCGATGGCTTGAAAAATATAATTTATTTGTAGCCTGATATCAACGCCAACGTCCATTCTTACGCAGCGTACTCACAGTTTGAATTTTTTTTCCCCAAATAAAGATCTCAAAATAAATTTTCTATCCGACATTTTAACTTTTTTCTTTTTTTTTTCTTTTTTTTTCTTTTTAGTTTGTTCAGCAGCACCTTGTCACTGAATTTGCGTAGGTTCATGAACTAGAATAGGCTCGAGTATATTTCATAATTGCTTTTGTAAAGACTTGTTTCATTTTTATTCTTTTTCAAGTCGCGTCTAATGTACAAATTTCCAACTTTTCGAGAAATTTTTCGATGTTCTTTTCGCTTTGTGTATCCCATTTTCGAAATAATGAAAAAAGTTACCGACAGCTTTGCTTGAGCTGCTTGTATTGTCTTTTTGTATGCTCTTATTTTTACAAGCATTTTCACTGCTTTGGAAATTCGTGTCAGAAACAGAAAATGGTTAGTGTTCATTTTTTGCTTGAAATATTTTTTTTCCTGTTTGTTTTGCCTTTTTTTTTGTATTTTTTTTTTTTTATACTACCACTTTAGTTTCTACTTATACGGTATCGCGCAAGCATAAAATTTTATATTCCATTTACATTCTTACTCGTATATATTTCTGTGAAGTATCTTATGTAACTATGAAAAATACAAAATACTTTCCCTGAGTTGATTATTCAAACATGCAACAGGTTTCATAGTAGTTAAAGTTTTGATTTCTATAGAAATAGGTACTGATAAAGGTAACAACAGTGTTGAAGATGAATTCTTTATAGGAGATGAATAGTGAGTCCGTGCGTTTTCGACTTGAAGCATTTTATATTTCAACGTTTTTTCAGAGAAGAAATGTTTGAAAATATATTATCATGATAAGGTCTAGTTCAAACATAAATTTTTAGCATTTTATATATCTTGGAGCTTTTTCAAAGCAAAACTGTAGGTACCTAATTATATTGTTTCGAGAAATTTGAGGTTTTTTTTCTTGTACCACATACCTAGTTTTTTTTTTTTTTATACTTAAGTATAAGTTAATATTAAGTTTTATGTTTTCTCTTCAAATTGTTTGTTAAATTCATTTTTTTTTTAAGAGTGCAGGCCAAGGTTATGAAGTGAATTACTAGCATTATTTTTATGTTTCAAAGTTTTCTCCATGTAAAAATCTTTTAAAGTGCCTATTTAATATAATAAGTTCAAGTTCAAACATAAAGTAGTAGTATTTCATGTAAGTATCAAAGTTTTTTTTTGAATCAAAAATTCAAAGTAATAATGTTATATTCGGGAAAGACGAATAGATGGAGGGTCTGACAAATTCCTTGATACAAGTAAAATTGGGAGTGAATGGAATAAATAAATAAATATAAATGAATGTAACGGAATGTAAATAGGTGTTAAGAGATGTAAATGAATGTTAAGGATTGATAAACTGGAAATTCTGAGGCTTGCTGTTTTAGTTTTAACCGTTTCTCCATCGCCTATTATTCTCTCTCTATAAAAGCTATAACAGAATTAAGAAGTATTGCTCGTACTCGAATTTGAAGTATAGAAAAAATTGACATCAGCCAGCCAATTTTGAAAAATTTATTTCATTCTCCAAAATCTAAAACCCACATAACGAAACAACATAATTCACTCGCTGCCTATCTGGTGAAAAACGATTCTCGATATTTGTTACTGTCTAGTATTTCTTCAATTTCACACGTGGTTTCATCTTCAACGTGAAACGTCAAATTTCACCAGCGTTTTCAGACTTTTCCTCTTATTATTCTGTTTCATACCCTCCCCACTTTTGCTCCCTTTCATCGATAACAATATCAATGCGGAAACACTTCAATTTCATTGGAGTAGCAAAGACATCATCATGATAGAGAGAAAGCCATATAGAAAAAAAAGGAGGCGGGAAAACGACGAAAATTGTGTTTGGCAGACGAAATGAGGTAAAGGTTGCAAATTCTGTCGAGGCTTAGGAGACTTGGTGCGAAGAAAAATTTATGCCACTCGCTGACACGACGGAAGTACCGTTGAAAATTTCATTTGCTTTTTTCTTTGTTTTAGAAATAATAAATAGACTCGATAATCGTAATCAGTATAAAGGCTTTGTCATCGTAACCGAATTCAATTTACTTCTAAATTGAAAGCTTCATTCGAAATAGACGAGAAAAAAAAGAAGCTCTGACGTTTAGTCGTCGAAAAAATATTCGTGGAATTTATCAACCAAATCTCTAATCGCGTAATTTTTTGTCTTTTTTATAAAGCTGTTCGGCCGCCATCCTTTAGTCTTTTTTATTTTCTCTTAAAGTCAACTTCGTTATCAGTGGAATCAACAATCAACGAAAGACGAAAAGCCAAAGGAAAAAAATTTAAGAGCTTCGATTCGTAAGGTTTAAAGAAAAATGTCAAAAGTCCTCCGAAAAAGGTTTTCAATTTTGATCGAAAATGGGACAAAGGGTAGCTCTTCTCTGAAGTTTAATGGAATTTTTTAGATTTTTATACTTATTTGCGTACCTGCTCCAGCAACTTTCATTTAGTGTAGGCGTTATCGATTTTGAGTCATGTACATTATTTTATCGAAGGCAAAGTAGGTACCTAATTAAAAATGTAATGCAAAAATCTTGCAATTTTAAAACTGGGGCTTAACAAATTGAATGGAAAAGGTGAGTGGCTCACTTCATCTTTTATTATGAATTCAATTTCTCAGTAGACCTGCTGTTGGAAAAGAAATATACTTACTCGTATTTATTAGCTATGGTTTCTCATTTTCAAAATTTTTAGTCTTTTGACTGCCAAATAAAATACGAGTGTTTATCACAGACCTGATTGCTTTTGAGTTATTTATGAGATCCCGTGTTTCATTTTCACTCTTTAAAAAAAAGTTTTATGGTATGGTATAAACAATATTCAAATCATATTCAAATCCAGTCTAACTAACTGATAGTATGGAAACTCGACAGCTAGCGCATTCGAGTAATATTTTCTAACAATAAATATTTTCTGAGACAATATGTGTTTTTTTATGAATGACTCATCAATGGCCATTTAGATGAGGGGGTGGGAGAAAGAAACTTTTCAAAGAGAAAAATACGAATGAAAAATAAACTGACCTGTTTTGGAGTTGGGGTGAGAGGATTTTTAAATATTAATGGGGAGTCGTCAGGGAACGAAAGCGATCAGAACGTCACCCTGATATTTAGCGGGAAAGAAGCGTCTTAATTTTTATAAAATCACTTATTAGTATAAGTATTACCTACCATTTCTGAAATTTGGCTTTCTGGACAGACTTCGCATCCATATTTTATTATTTTCTTTGACAAACTTCAAAGGTCAGAATATACAGGATGAAAGCTTCGTTTATTTTGTTTTTCCAAAATTTCTAGGGGAAAGAGAGAAGCAGATGGGTGATGTGGGCTTTGGGAGAAGAACAGCTCCAAGAAATTTGAGAGTATTCGGCAAGTCTCCCTCAACGACCTTCTTTTATGGTTTGGGAATCGTTTATTGAGGTACCGACGATAATGTGAACACATATAACACCTTAACCACATAGTGTCGTATAAATGGTGGAAAACCATTTAACTGATTGAAATTTGAGAATTTTAGTAATTTCTTCATTCGCTATATTATAGTTTTCTCTACCTTACTTACACCGTTGCCTTCATTTTATTCAAAGGATGTTCCTATTTTCTCATTAAAACCGATCAAATAAAGACCTAATGACATTGATAACGACAGTACGTGGTCTAAAATTCGAAAAAGGTTCACAATTTTCGTCCCTTTTTCCATTTTTAGCTAAACTACTAGGAATTCTCAGCTTGAAATAAAGAGAAAATAAAATGAGAAAAAGTTACGCGCAAAAGAAAATAAGTTTCCACCTTTTCAACAAAACTACAGCCTATTGAAACATTCTAAGACATTTACGAGGCATTTTATTTGCATTTCAACTTGGTAAACGACTTTTTTTTCTTTTTAATTATAGGACCTGATGGTGAATAAAAAATAAAACTTCTTTTTTCAATTTTTGAAAACTATAGTTGGGGAAAGAAGTGAAAAGGAATTTCTGTATTAACTCTTATTTGTTTTGTATTTTGTGCGATTATATTTTTTCGAAAATTCCAATTGAAAAAATTTATGCTGGATAAATAAATCGAGTAGAAAATAATGTTTCTCAATACTGGACTTAAATCGAGAGATGCTCGATGTTTTGCAGGTTTGAGAAATAAATTCGTGTTCGTTTTTCGAAATCATTGCTAAAAATTCGAGTTGATAAACTGAGAAAAACATTTATAGCTTAATGGACTGAGTAAATTGTCATTCGTGAATATTATTCGATGGAAATAAACAAGTTTACTGGTCTTTTATCTGAAAATATAATCTCTGATGAAAATACGTCCTACCTTTAGTATTTTAACACCTAAAATAGTAACTCTTCATGGTTTTTCATGCCTCAATGGCAATTAATCCGGGGCGCACAAGAAGTTTTTTTGTATCATACCTATCTGCACTGATATTACGAGTATACTCGTGTAAGATTCTTAGAAAATAATGAAGAATCATGCAAACACATCTATCATCTTTCTATTCTTAAAATCAAACAACAGATGAATATAATCTAAATCTGGTATATATATGAGAGAACTCTGCAACTCACTATATCAGCGAGTGCTTCAACACAGACAGAAACTGTGGCTATTTAAGAATGTGTTCACATATTCTTACACTCGTATAAATGAAAGTGCTTGAAAATTTGAAATCAATTAAACTTCAAACGGCTAGATTAGATTTTGAATTGAATTTTCACTATTATATGCCCATAACTCCAAATCGACCAAGTGAGCAGAGTGAGATAGGTACTTCCAGGCCTGAAATGAGACTTTTTTTCTTGGGTAGGCCCTTATTTTTTCACATCACTTACCCCCACCCCTCCCCCTCGCTGTCACAAAAAAATAGCAAAAAAATTTACACGTTTCTGAACGTGTAATTTTCAGAGTTTTCTAAAAACTGTCTTGGGTAGGCCCGAGCCATCCCAAAATTTCTTTTGGGTAGGCCGGGCCTACCCGGGCCTATCCTACATTTCAGCCCTGGGTATTTCTCCCTCGATAGCAGAGCACATTAAATTCTAGTTCTTGATCTTCTTGGATATGAGAGTTACTTGGCTTCTCAACTTTAAAATCTATAAAATATTTAACAGAATCCTTCTTCTTAGTCAAAAAAGAATTTCATTCAAATACAGTCAGTAAATATAATGTAGACCTCCCTAAATGTACGCGTAGATAATGTTTAAAATCTATCCTCGCAGCTTGTTAAAACAAACTGAATTTATCTATTTGAAAACGGGTTTGTTCTTTTGTTCTTTTTTTCCCTATCTGATCGCTTCCACCCATATCCCCAAATTTCATCCTATAAAGCTAATGTAGAAAAATAATCATTCATCAAAATCGAATAAATTAATGAAAAACTTGAGGATCCAGTGATAGAAATTGTATGTATTTTTATTTTTGAAAAATTTCACAGGGAAAGTTTCAGAAATTTTGGACTTGGTTATTATGTTTCCTATGGTGGCGACACTGATCACATTTTGTTCGTTATCATTCGTCTATCTTTTGATAATACTCCAGTTAGTAATTTTAGTGGTGCAGTGTAGTGCGTATCGAACTTCGACCGTTATCGAATTATCTGCGCCCAGTTTGCGCCTCTTATTTATTAAAAATTAAAATTCACAATAGTAATTTGGCGACGAAGATTAAAATCGTGTTTCTTTACTTAACTTGCGAATAGTTTATCAAAACTGTGATGAAATATCCGTTTCATTTATCAAACCTTCAAATGTTCGTAGTTGCATACTTAAATTCGTCGGCATTTATCACTATAATATTATTTACCGCGATTGTAAGTTCAGTTCAGTGCATTAAGTTATCATTTTTAAACCTTTTTCCTGTGCTGTGCCGTGTTGTGGTTCTGAATCTGATTAAACAAATATCTGAACATGCCAGGATGCAGTTCTTCAACAACCAACGCGTAGCTGTGTACAGCTGCAGAATCATGGTAACGAGCAGTTCAACAGCTGTGGTGAGTCATAACATTTCTTTTAACAAATAATTTGATCAGAAAGAAGAACACTTTAATGCTTATCTTGGACGTTTTGGAAACTTCCTTGGTATAAGAGGAATTATACTTATACGAACCACTAATTCAGTGGCTACAGAAGTTTGTAAAGCTCAATATGAACTCGTTAACATACAGTTTTGTTAAATTATTTATAAAGAATAGAATTTTTTAAATTCAAGTTAGATATTTACTTAATTGATAAGAAACGCGCTGACCTTACAATGAATTAGTAGAATTGTTCTGGAAACGTTGAAATGTTATACATACGTATACCTACTATGTTCCAATTATGATGGCTGATGACTGTGTTTTATAGAATGTTACCAAATAACTCATTCTTATCAATTTTCATAATTATCGTAAAACATTGCATAGTTTTGGGTAGCTTTGCAACTGACTTCAACGATTCTGATTAGTGGATGCGAAAATTTATCAAGTTTTCTCTTCGGCCATTATATTTGGAACGGTGTTTAAATTTTCAGATTGAATGTCATGAATTCTTCTGACTGTAGTTTAAGGTACGTTTGAGTCATCATCTGATTATCTTTCCGTATTAAAATTGACATCTCAGCGTTGTAAATTGGTTTGTCCATCTGAAACCTGTCAGAAACCTTTGCTAAATGCTATTTGTCAAGCTCACTTTATTTGAGAGCTGCGTAACTCGTTCATCCTTGAAAAATTATCAAGAATGATATCTGAGATTACATTAGAACGAACTCTTGACATGGCTCTAGCTTTAGAAGCTGCGTATAAACACAACATCAACTATTCTTGCACCCAGGGTGAAAGAATGAAGTATGAAACCGAAACTTCAGGATATTTTTTTCGTTAACTACTCGTATGATTTTTCGATCACTCAAACTTCATTTGCATCCACACAAACAGAAATTTCAGGAAGATAGTATTTTCCACCGCTAACCCTTCATCATTGGAACTATACGTTTATTAGAATATCAGCTGTCTGAAAAAAGCCCAAGAAATGACAATTATTATCGTAACATCAGAAAATCTTTCGCTTTTTGCATCGTTCGAAAGTCCTTAAAAATACAACTGACGAAAAAATTCATCGTTTATCGTCCGTCGTAAATCCATAATCTTGCAAAACTCATCTAAAGTTTCCCTAAGGGGCATAAACACGTCGTTAAATATTCAATTCGCCAACCCTTATCCGAATTTAACAACAAAAACCAACTACGAACTACATATAAATGATATGCATGTCATTATATTTTTCATACTTACTCAAACGAGAGGAACTTAGTTCGAACCAAAAGTCTTGAAAAATACTTTTCCACAAATTCTATTCTATTTTTTTCAAAAATTTCCAGCCAGAATTTTCATTTTGTCAATCATTGCCTTCTACGGAATGGCTTCTTTTTCGACTTATTCTTTCGTTTTTCTTTTTTCATAGTAGGTACTGTCTCTTTTCTTCTTTTTTTTTGTATGTGTCGTCTTATTTTTTCTATTTAAGCTGAAGAAAAAATATTTGATAATCCCTGCGAGAATATCGTCGCCGAGAAAATAAAATAAGCGTAACGAGATTTGCATAAAAAGCCTCTCAAAAGATGGATGAAAAATGTACGAATAAACGTTGCTAGAAATATACTCGGCACTGTCCTGGAAAGATGTACCTACTTTAAACGTTTACTTTGGATTTCCAGATGAAAAAAATCTTAGCTCTCTCTTCCCTCTCTTTTGCATACTGATAAAAGACTATCCACTGTTGACAATTTTTTGGAAAAAAAGCTTAACAAAGTTGTCGAAACAAATGTAAACTTTTGCCAGCTATACACTTGTGTAATATATTTACTCATCGATAATTTCATATATATTTTTTTGGAAGATTCTACATTTACATATACGTTGACAATATTTTGCATAAAGACGAAATATTTGAGCGAATGAAATAAATATGCTCAATGTCAAAGTAATAAAACCGACAAAAAAGCCTCAGTAGACCTACCTATAAAATGTGAAATTTTATAAATTTTTCATGCAGAAACTTTTTTGCGTTAGCAAGACTCTTTTTTTCCTGGTATTGAAATTCCAAATGTCTGTTATTCATGATGATATATATGTTTCTGAGGATTGTCAGACATTATTCTTTTGAAAAATTTGTTAGCTGTTGGTCATTAGAGCGAATATAAATTTTTTTTCCACAGCACACAATTTTCCTTGAAATTCGTTCGAATTTCACAAAAAGAGTCGAATAGATTTATCTTCATCGAATGCATTTCTATTCGATGATACGGTTTTTTTTATAAGGCCCAACAAAAAAAACTATAATAGCGTGAAAGATATTTTAGATGAATTTTTCCTGATATTTATTTTTTTCTAGGCTTAATAAAGGAAAATACTTTCTTTGTCAAAAGGAAGAAAAAAGTCTTGGATATAACGTCTGTAAAATTAATCTTTGCTGGCGCTAGGAATTCTAAAAAGTTGATTTTAGAAAAGAGTAGTTTGCATCACAATTGGACATTAATAGCAGGTTTTCACTTTGTAAGTCTGCTTATTTTCAATTATCCGTGTATTGTGACACATAACCTCAGCTTCGTTGTATTACATTCATTGTTATTTATTTCTTCCCTCCCTTGAATTTTCATTTTAAGTCCAACTTCTAATTTATTTTTTCTTTTAGTCAATCTCATTTATGCAGTTCATGTTTCTTTGCTAAGCAATGGCCAATAATGACCCAATCCTAACAAACTTGCTTAACCAGTGATATTGAAAATTTGATATTGATAATATTGATATTGTTTGATTATCGATATAAATCGATATATTAAGTATAAGTTACATACCAGTTGGTTTATTAAAATAAAAACTGCAAAATCAAATATCTACAGGGTCTTATTCTTAATTAGCACTCATCAGAAGAACGCATTTAATGATTACTTAGAAGAATTTTTTCGCTCAAAAAAGGGCACCTTTGCATTCGCACAACCATACCAATATAAAATGCACGAGGGATCTACCATAGGGTGAAAGTTTTTTCTCTTTTTTAAATTTTTCATATTTTTCTACAAAAACGAGAAAAAAAAAAAATAAAGGTGCAAAAAGAAAAGACACTATCAAAGTCACGCCTCATTCATTGCTTTTGTGAGTATTGCTGATTTCATATTGAGGGATTCAACACAAAAGAAGAAAATTAGAGTGAAAAATAATTCTTCTGGTTTTTTAATTTTTTTTTTGTCAAACGTTTTGTAGAATGTAAAAAAAATGAAATGAAGAAAGAAATTTCACCCCAAGGTCCCATCGCCCATGTATTCTATAATTGGTATGGCTGTTCAAATACAGTGGTGCCTAAAAAAATTCTTCTAATTAATCATCAAATTCGTTTTTCTGGTGAGCGCTAAATAAGAAAGACCCTTCTACCTCCATTATACGATAGAATTTTCGACAAAATCAAAAAATTTCATAAACTAGAACCATATTCTTTAACAAAATTGAAATCAAACAAGGTTTTACATAATATTCGTATGTTCCAAAAGTGGACAGCAGTCACTTGTACGTTATGGATTCTTTTTATTTCAAGATTTTGCTCGCAAAAGGAGGAAAAAATGAATACGAAACAAAATTGTAGAAGAAAAAAAAAGTGCAAAGAAAAAAAGGAAAGAAACAGTATAAAGGATCAGCATTTGATGGACGTTCCTTTCGGTTGAAAATAAGTTTTCCTCTTGTCCACTACAAAGCCGACAGTTTAACATCTGTTCTTAAAAAGCAGCCTTTGCAAAACAAGGAAAGATAAGGAGGAAAAGTTTGCCACTTGGTTTTACGTCCTTCAGGTAATCTCATTTCAATAGAGGATAGGTTGATTTTATCGAAACATTTCATAATCCGGAGAAATTTCTGAAATAACTGTGGCCTGAAGGGTGAGAATAAAGTTTGGTGTTATTTTATGAATGTTTTATTTTTGATGGAATTTAAATGTGTTCGAGTTCGAATTGATGAAGAACTTCTGTTAATCAACATTTGAAATAAGAATTAAATACCATACCGTCGAACGGGGTGACTTTACATTCAAGGGGCGACTTTACCCACTTCGTTTTAGCCCAATAAATAAATTGCCAGGCAAAAATTAAAACCGAAATACGATTTGGATCGAAGCAGGTAGAAGGAGGAAGATAAAAAAAAGATCGCCGCCCCTACCTCACTTCACCCAGTAACAGAACAAGAAAATAAAGCGGCGATACCGTCATTTGCCAATGGCGGACACCTTAAGGCATTTTTTTCCTTAATTTTTTCATAGCTTGCTGAAAAATGCTTCAATTATTTTGCTTGATGCCTTGAATATTTGCCCTCACCTTCTTCTAAAAACTTCTCCCCTTTTGGCCCCTGTAACCCATACACATATTACACCCTATCATTTTTCCCAACTATCTAAATTTTGCCTATGGCGGACATCAAAATTTTAATTTTTCCAGTAGCAGACACACCAATGGCGGACACCTAGAAAAATATTTGTAATGTAGAAAATAACGTGAATAATTGTTATTATATTTTTCAATTATGATGTTGACTAGTAAGGGGCTTCACCCTCTGTCCATTCCGGGGCTCAACTCCCCTCCACACATCCACTTATAGAGACAACTGGATAAAAAACAAATTGAAAACATTTTACCATGCACATTTATGTAAATATATTCATTTTTCAAATACTCGTAATTAAATGAACAAAAAAAAAAACAAATCCAATTAAACTCAATGATGTCACAAGGCATGGCAGTCATCCTTTGGCTTCATACCTTGGGTTTATGGTAGGTATAGGATTTATTCCAGCCTCAAGTTGTGCATAAAAGCAAGTGTCCGCCACTGGAAACCTTCGAACAGACTGAATTTTCCAATGGCGGACACTGGTGTCCGCCATTGGAAAATTGATATTTCTTCTATGCCAATGGCGGACACCCTCAAAAAAACGTTTGAAACAGATGAAATAATTCTAAAACTGTAAAATTCAATGTTTGTAATGGTTTAGGATCATTGATGCTTTGAAGGAACATTATTTAATAATCACAGGAATATAATTATCAGTTTTAAAAATATTTACTATCTAATCTTTTTCTTTGCAATAATTACGAAATTGAATATTTTAATTGACAAGAACATAATTAATGGCCAAATATTTCTATTGGATGGAGCAAAAATTCAACTGAGTGATTCAACGCATTACCATGGGTAACAGGTACCATGTGACATCATCAGTTTCATTATAAGTCGGTTTAAACACTAAATATACAAAAATGAAAAAGAAGGTGACCGCCATTGGGAAGGTGTCCGCCATTGGCAAATGACGGTATGGTTTTTTCCTTTTTCTTATTCGTCTTTTTTTTTTAACCACAAACACTCAAAATATTCAGTTCGATTGCACACGGTTGAAGTTGGTACTTGACTAGTTTCTTTTCAATCGTATGTCCGAGTACAAACATCCTCAAATTTTGCCTCCCCACCCATCAATAACCCGTCAATAACAAATTGATGGGTAAAGTCGCCCCATTGAGGGGTGACTTTACACAAATTTTTTGAAAAATCATAAAGAATAGAAGGAAGGCTGCAAACTCAAACTTTTTTTTACAATTGTGTTGAGAAATGTTAGACCTAAATTTTAAAACCAAATTCACTTCAATAGCTTAAAAATTGGAGGAGTTATTACGGTACTGAGTTTCAGATTTTGAATGTATCACAATAACGAATTTCAACAAGGTAATTTCAATATAATTATGTGACCAAAAATTTTCATCATTCATTATGTTAGGTATATTATTTCTATTCTTCCATAATTAATTTTTTTCTACAATTTTCACCACTCTGAGTATCAGACCTTCATTTTCCCTAAAGATATACCTATAATTGATTTTTTGCTCTACGCTTTAGAAATAACGTATAATTTGTCAGATTAATTAATTCTCCAAAAGGTATAGTAAGTCGTTTCAAAGTGAGTTGTGCGGTACCTAAGAGGAAAAAAAAACGTGAGAAATGCATGAGAAAGGTTTTCAAAATGGAGAGGGTGTAACGTGATAATCTCCGTATATTTATTTTTCCTGAAAAAGTGGAAAACGTTGAGCACTATATTCACAGAAAAAAAAAAGGAAACCAGTCAAAATCTTTTATTTTCTGAAGCAACGCTTCTAACTTTTCTCCCTTTTTTTTTGCACGCATGAATGGAATATCCTATCATTTATTTGCGGGTGTGAGGTCATTATTTGTGGGTGAGAGGTAATTAATTTTAGCAATATACGTGTAAACTTTTAATTCTGCAAAACATCGCATGTTCTTAAACTGCAAAAAAATCTAGACGTGAAAAATACGAGTGAAAGCTACGTGAATTAATGACGAAGATTAAGATCCACAGATAAATTAGAAGCTTAGAAAAAGAATGCATGATTTTGTTCTGGAATATACCTAAGTTGAAACAAATGTAATTATCATGGATGTAACTATCTATGTAAAATTCTGGTTATTGTCAAAAATAGTTTTGATTGGACAATTTTCTCGAATAGATTCATGGAACAGAAGGGGATGAATAGCCCTTCCCCATTTGTCCTGAAGTTTTATTTCTGACTGTTTTTTCATGCATTTTTTTATTCAGGGTCGTCATTGTAATCATGTTCAAGTATTTTTCAAAGAAAGAGGAAGCAAATTTAGAGTAATATAATATCTAATTTGTATCCATTAAAAATTTGAATGTAAATAATTATAGTTGTTTGCCCTTTTGTGTGACCTACGAGTATTTAATATTTGAAACAATATTTTTCAGACATTTACGATGAAATCGGATATAGAGTCTGAGGTAGTTTGAAGTTGAAAAGAAGGAAATCTAAAATTTGTTTTACTCTTTCATAAAAATCGTAAAAGTAGGTATTTTCCCATATTTATCTATTTTGCGATCACCTATTTATTTTTATTTGATCAAAAACCACTCATTAACCCTCTCATTTGAACAGTTTTTGAATTCACTTTTGCTCGAACACTCTTACCACACCTTCTCTCGTTTCAATGTCACAAAGATCATTGCAAGCAAGAAAATATCAACGAGCAACTCGATGATACGTAAATCAATAAAACATTTACACAACAATAGAGAAACGAAGCTCGATATAATTTATGAACTCTTATCGATTCTTAATCGCAGGTAAATACAGCAGTACAAATCCGCCATAAAAACTTACTGTAATAAACATTCTATTTTTTGATTTCGTTGAAACTCGTAGAGTTGAAGGAATTTCTAAACTTGGGTTTGCTCGGAATATTATTTTGTATTAATTTTTTTCCCTTTTAATTGTTCATCTATCAAATATTTTTCAGTTGACTTTATTTATTTTGGAGAAAATATAAATATATAAACATATTAAGTTACATGAATATATGTAATATAGTAAAGCCGTGAATAAACAAAGTTATCGATAAAGGCATTCCACAAAAACCGCCAAGTCCAAAAAAACAATTTTTCTGAAACAAGCAAAAACTACATAGTCGCTAGAATATTACAGTGCTATGAAGTTTTTGTTTCTCTCAAGCTCTTCTCCTCGAGTTCATTTATAGAGAACTACTCTCAGATTTTTTAAATACCCATTCACACAAGTTCAATCCCTAGGAGCAGAACTCTACAGTCGTATCAGTTTAGAAATGTATAATTGATGCATCATTTCATTAATATTTTAGCTACGATTTTCCATTAACTTACCATTCAGGGTTCTGCCTATGTGTGCATTTGAAATTAGATCTACACGTAGCCAAAAACCACTCTACACAAATTTCAAATTCCTTCTCTGCTCCAATATCCATTCGAAAAGACAAGTATATAGGTACATTTCGTATTAAATTTACCTCTTGAGACCTGTAAGAGGTTATGAAAATGAGACATTTGAAAGGGGAGTGGAAAATTCGGAAAAGAAGGACCATATCTAATGAAATTAACCATCGTGGTCGCCATTTTCCAAAATGAAATGCGACGATCCGCAATAAATGAATTGAGTAATCCGTTAAATTCAGTGAGAATTTCTCACAAAGTTGGTCAAATTAGAAAAGGTACCATACTCGACCAAGTTGAATTAATTTTGTGCTAGCGATCTACCAGTAAGTACCACTGATTCAATCTCAATTGATTTATTTAAAATTTCTCTCTCAGATTTTAGAAATATATTTTGGTTGCATATGAAATTGCAAAACATTATAGTATGCCTTCTGACGTATTTATGCTAGTTTGATTACATGTACAAGTAGACTAAAATTAGAACATCAAATATTGCTGTCTTGACTTCGTCTACAAGTTATCGTCGTAATTCAAAGAAATGTCGAGTGAATGCGAACAATAGTGTTAATTATTTGCTGGCATAGTTTAACTATATACAGATTACTAATTGACAATTCTTATTTCGAGTATTTAACCCGACGTTTTAGAATTTCAAACATTCTTTCAACAGGTAATTTTTTCAGATATAGGTGAATGGGAGAAACACTGTCCATAAAATAATGATTTTTCACTAAAATGTGTCTCATTGGTTTTATGTCTGCATTCATCTGCAGCTTCGTGCAAAAATTCAAGCAGTCTCTTCGGGAAGGACAAGATTATTTGTTTCATACTAATATTCCATTTTTAAAATTTCTTACTGGAAACACGTATTGGATTTTTAGAGAACAAATTCATAAGACAGGATTGGTGATAAACCCCCTCCACCGCACCCTTTATCAAAAATTATTATTATGTTTTCTGAATCTTTCATTTTGAAATGCAGTAACTCCAAAAGTATTGAACCAATCAACGCCAAAATTGAATGGATCATTTTCTATACATCTTTGATGGAGCGTGAGGCAAAATGATTTGCTACTTATTTTAAAGATAAATTATTCTTTGTAGGAGACGTTCAGTGGAAAATTTGTCCGTGTGTCCATGCATCGGTCCGTAGACTATGCATGTATCAATAGATTATCTTATAGAATATCGAGTTAAAAAAAAAAACAGAATGGATGTGAATTACATGTAAGATGAATGAATGTAGAAAATATAAGGAATTGGTGTAAGAATGTAAATGATTGAAAGAACCTAAAGAATTGTGTAAAATAAGAAAAAGAATGTTGAGAATAATCTTTCTTGCAAAGTTTTCATCATTTTAGGGTCAAAATCATTAAATTATAAGATTGGTCATCAGGTTAGGTCAATATGAATTCTCCTAGGAGCAGATATATTGAAGAAAAAAAAAACATTATAATTATGTTGCATTTTAGAAAATTGAAGCATATTTGTTATGTTTAATCTGAGTAATACATGGTTTGAAAGAATGCGAATCATGTAAAACAGAATTTATCTTAGCTTTCACAGGCTTCGTGAAGGCTCTTAGCTGTTTTCAATAAAGTGCAGCTAGTTCTGTGCAGTCTTTTCAAGACTAGCCAACTACGAGCACATATTATAATATTATTTTACTGTTATAGCTTAATACTCGTCAATGCACCATTTCTGTTTCCACTAGTAAAAATATGAATGTAAATGTAAGAATATACTCAGTTCTACGTTTGCCCTCCGGCATAATAAATCAAAACTATACAACTCTGAATATATCAGACTGAAAAATTCAAAACGTATCATTCTGTTCTGGCAAGCAAAAATGGATTGACGCATTTATTGGCCTCACTAGGTTCACGGCATGCCTTGAATAAAGCTATTTTCTATAAAAAGACTCACAAAAGTTCTAATGGAACTGAAATTTCGATTTATTCGAGTGTTTCCAGCGCTCGTATGTCATTCGGGTCAACAAGAAGGAGAAGGAAAGAGGTAGAAGAAAAAAACTTGTATTCGTTCGTCACGTTAATCTTGATTGATGTAGGATCTGAGATATAGGTTGAAAAATTATTTCGATTGCGTGCAGTTGTGATGGCTTACAATGTGGAATACTTGATTGAACGCGAATATTACTCGTATATCTTAATGGATGATAAAAAAGCTGTATTTTCTGACGGTCAAAAGAATCGCCGGATAAAAATTCCATTTCTCGGCCATTGGTACCTAAAGATTTGAACAAAGTGCTTGTAAATCATCAATCATCCACAAGACCTGAAATTACGAGTATAAGACACTATGAGCTGACTTATACGAAAAGACGAACGTAGCGATTCAACTGCCCAGGAAGTGTTTTGAAAAATTAGATGAATTTTAAAGTTCTTTTGAACTCCGTTCCCAATAAACTGTGCGAATACACAAGAGTTATGCACAAACATGGGATGTTGACATTGGTCAAGATTGTAAAACTGAGTTTTTAATATGAAGTATTTACATTATTTGGACAAAAGGACCTGACTATTTCGACTGTCGAAACTTCTATAAGTTTTCACGATTGCCTTTCAAACAAAATAAGTTAATTATTTAGTGTATCTTCTCGTTTCTGTTTTACTCGATTATTACTAATTTTCTAAGAACAGAATAACTATACCTTTTCTACCAGAAAAATATCCTACCTGCTTTTCTTTTCGTATAGACTACAACTTCACTTCAATTTCCATCTATGGACGATTCGCTTGTTCAAAAACTGACATTAAAAAGTGTTGAAATTTGATGTGTCTTTTTAATAATGGAATAGTGAATCCTGCCTAAGCCAAGGCTTCTCATCATCATAGAAGTTGGCTCTTAAGGGTACAGGCTATCCAAGAGTGCTGGACAAATCCAGTACAAACTATTTTTTGGTATTTTGTGAGAGTGACTCTTATTTTGACCAACTTATATAAGAGTTAGTTTATTCCAATAATATTTCTGACGTCATTGACTGGGTAAACAGATAATCGATTCTAAATTTTCCTTCAATTTCATGCACCTCAATAGAATTTTTTTTCTATTCTTCCTCATACCCACTTACAGGTATCCTTTTGGCCATGATGAAAAACTATATTTTTGTTGAGTTTTCTTAAATCTCATTAACATACTAGTCACGTACATGGCTAAGATAACAAAAGATAGAAAAAAATTATTAGTTTCAAATTTATTGGCACTCGTTGTCATCATAAGCTGTAGCCAATAAATTGCAGCTCCAAAATTTTTGGTTTGTTCGTTAGATAGCAACAGTAAAGTGTAATCATTTTCAGGAGTACCGGATGTGTCTCAAAATTTTTTATTCTTCCCATTTTTTCATTTTTTCTTTCAATTTTTCTTCTCCACCCTCAACATTTATCCTTACAACTCGTTTACCTTTTTTTTTTTCCACGATTTCCTTCGGATGGTTACTTCTACCCTCTTCCTCCACCATTGTTTCTTTTTCTTCCATTTTTGTAACGAAAAAAATTTCAATATCCTTACTACATTTCACGTTATTAAATTTGAAAATTGCTTATTCCGTTCTCGTCATTACCATTTTACATCTGGCGTTTGGTAACCGGAGATTTATAAAGGCGTGAGATGCTGAATAAGAAAAAGGAGCAGTAGTATAAAAAAAAAGAAGACAAAAAAAAAACTTAATCTTTTTGGTGTTTTGTTGACGAGACGACGACCGAGAAGAGGAAAACGGTTTTTTCTCATTTCCCGAAAAACTAACCACAAATCTGATTAAAGCTATTCGATGATTTTCTGTGCCCTAGGTCTCTTTCTATTTCTCAGTTACACCCTCAAGTCAGTTCGCATTTTCGTCGTAGTTTTTTTATCTTTTCACTTAGACAAAATGTTGACCGACTATTTCGTGATTATCTGCCGAACCTTAGGGTTGGAGGGAAAATTACAAGTAACTTTTGGTCAAAACTAACAACTTACCAATTATCTGATGAAAACGAGCTTTTCCGCTTTGAATGAAAAATCAATTTTCAAACTGTTCGAATTGAATTGGAATGATATTAAGTGAAATGATAAGGTATTTCATTTGATTAAGTATTGGATTATGTGTTTTGGTAATTACTATTTTGAAGAAGGTGGGATAATTCAAATTGCTACATGTCATCCTAGGATTTTAAAATACAAGTATAATCTCAGGAGTGAAAGATAAAAGTGGGTGTACTCCAAACAGTTTTGAGTGGAAAAAATGTAATGAAAATATTAAATTTTACAATAAGTTAGCTGAGCATGCTTTTTTATGAATGCCAGAATTATAAAATGAGAACTTCCAAGTGGAAGGTTGTATCAGACGTGTGATAAATATAGCTTACATAAAGGAAGAAAGTAGTGAATGATATTTTTTACAACACACCCCTTCCTTATTTGAGAGAATTTATTGAAAAAAAAAAAAAAAATTGTGATAAATAAAATTTCCACTTTGGTAAGTTGTCAAAAATTTTGGTATGGTTTGTAGATTTCAAACTTTGTTACTCCATCTGGTCCAACAGCTAATGACGCATTTTTAGTGGTAGTTTTCTTTCGATCGACTCTCATGATCTTCATTATTCACACTATATTTTTCATTAATGTGAAAGCTCTCTTTACCTGCTGTCGATAAAAACTTAACCTATTTAAAATATTCCATGATCATTAAGGCTACCTCTTCAGCGTTCAACTTTAAAGTGTATTAGGTGTAAGTACGTCATCGATAATGGTTACCAAATTTTTTCGCGTACCTGATATATTACGAGTAATTAGTGACAGGTTGAGTAAATAGCAGCCATCTGTTGATTATTCAATTTCTCACTCGCAATGGTACTGACGTGGAATGTATTTGTGCACGTGAAATCGTCATTACCTCAGCTTATTACTTGGCAAAACTAATTTCTTCTTTACGATTCGGTGGTTTTTTTGAACAATTGATTACGAGTAGAATCACGCATTATTATGAAGCGAAAACAAAACATTATAAAAACAACGGATTTTATACATACATAGCGTACGTATGTAAAATGAAAATTCACATTTTTGAATACCGTCGAATGGGGCGACTTTACACACTTTTTTTATGTTTTTCAACTTTGTCCTTTAATAACTCCTCCAATTTTGAAGCTATTGAAGTGAATTTGGTTTTAAAATTTAGGTCCAACATTTCTCAACACAACTGTAAAAAAAAATTTGAGTTTGCAGCCTTCCTTCTATTTTTTATGATTTTTCAAAAAATTTGTGTAAAGTCACCCCTCAATGGGGCGACTTTACCCATCAATTTGTAATTGACGGGTTATTAATGGGTGGGGAGGCAAAATTTGAGGATGTTTGTACTCGGACATACGATTGAAAAGAAACTAGTCAAGTACCAACTTCAACCGTGTGAAACCGAACTGAATATTTTGAGTGTCTGTGGTTAAAAAAAAAGACGAATAAGAAAAAAGGAAAAAACCATATCGGCGCTTTATTTTCTTGTTCTGTTACTGGGTGAAGTGAGGTAGGGGCGGCGATCTTTTTTTTCTCTTCCTCCTTCTACCTGCTTCGATCCAAATCGTATTTCGGTTTTAATTTTTGCCTGGCAATTTATTTATTGGGCTAAAACGAAGTGGGTAAAGTCGCCCCTTGAATGTAAACTCACCTAGTTCGACGGTACTTTTATTTAACTCAATTCTGAAAGCAGAGATTAGAGTTTTTATGACGAACTTACGTGCGCCGGAGAACCAAGCTGGATTATTAGACTTTGAAAGAAAAACTGCTGAGTGTGTTTAAAGATATAAGTATTTACCTTTTACTCTAGGTCTGATTTCCACAAATATAGGCATAGGATCTTCATAGTTATTCGTTTCATGATCTCAGGATTCCAAAAATGCTCATCTCGCATTTTCATATTTCTTTATTTCGTTGTGTTGTGTTTTAAATGGGGGGCTGAGGAGGTATGTGAATCGCAAATTTTGACTTCGAATGTTCAACAAAAATACTGAACGAAAATTACTGTTTTTTACACTACCCCACTCCCACCTGCTTTTAATGCATTTTATAAACTCCAAGGTACTGGTATTGAAAATATCGATCCTATCGATACTTTTTTTTTCGATACTCTCATCATCACCTTCTTGAAAATCACTGTTCTCATAATTTATGACTTCTTCCGGAGATTATATATGTTATAGCGTTTTAGTGGACAGATTTCAGAATGCACGATTGTTTTCAGGTAATCTTTACCCTTATGATCGAAATGTTGCTTAAAGTAAAAGCCTAATTTTCTAGAAACGTAGGTGCCAAAAATCACTAACTTGAAAAATAAGAATTTTAAAATGAAGTCTTCATAAAAAAAGTATAGTCTGTTATAAGGGTAGAAATATTGGTGAATAATTTTATGTCGTCGTATTGTAGATGATGGTCTAAACCATTTGCAAAGATAAAAAAATATAAAATCGAAATAACTTTTTACTGCGATAGCTGGCTTGGGGAAGAAAAAACAATTTCAAGCAGCCTTACTTTACTGTTCGCATTCAGTTACCGAAAATTCTTGCGAAGAAAACCATTACGTGCCAAGGTTTGCTCATTCAAAAACGATTTTACTCGATGAATTGATATACTTTTTTTTTCTCGCCTCGAATATCACGTCGACGTTTTGCTGGCCAGCTCTAGCGAATCCACGTCACGAAAGTTGTAAATTTTCGAAAATATTTAAGGACAGCTGGCGTGATTTGGCCTTGCTTTTAGATGTTTATGGAAACTTTTTGGCGTACTTTTATAACTTTCGCGAGGAAGAGAAAAAATAAAATTTTAAGACGACCAGAAAGATTTTAAATCTTATTGGTTATATTAGCTTCATAATCTGGGTAAATGAAAAAGCTTTTAGTATCTGCAGATTTCAGTTATGAGATTCGAGAAAGTTGAGGAATTAGATTTTCATATCTGCTTCTTACATGGTTTGTACACTATGTCGAGATTACATACATTATATTGTCTTCATAAAGTGAAAGCTGTGCTATGAAAAATGCCAATAAATTATTTAATCAACTAAAGTGCTATTGAATAGGCAGGGAATTGATTTTGAGGATTTTGTTCAGTGCCGAAGGAAAACTGAAATGGCTCTATTTTGTACTTTTATGCCTTTGATACGGAGAGGAAAAAGTGTAAAAGATTTTCATCATTCGAAAAATAAGAGGTCTTCTGATCTCGGTTGGGCATAAAAATGACTTGATTTCCGTTAAATATTTTACTACCAAAACGTTTCCTTAGATGCTTACCAATTTTTGAAACTGATATAGCATTTTCAACTAACTTTCAGGGAGAAGAGGTTTGAGTTTACAGCAGAGTTTTTGAGAAATATGCTTATTTCAATTTCTACGAATGTTTGCAGTTGTACGATGCAATTCAACTAGGGATGCGATAGTGAAAAAAGTTTTTCAACTTATCAAATTTTATAACAGTGCTCTAGAATTATGTATAGGTAACAATCGTTAATCAATTTCTTGGAAAATAATTGACTGTTTTTGTAACTGCACACCAGGTGCGATAAGAACTTCTGCAAATCACTCGTGCTTACTGATTTTTTGGATAGTCTGAGTGTTTGTAGTTCATTAAATCAAGTGCATCGTGTAAATTCTTTATCTCAAAGTTATCTGAACAAATTCATTTGTAATATTTCTGGTCCAAAATTAAATCCTCCTGTCAGGAGCCAAAGAATCCAGAAATAATAATTCTTCTGAATAATTTGTCGTACTTTTTGAAAAATGAGTTAAACTTGAATGGAGTCTTTCCATGACCGTCACGCTCTATCGTAGAATGGCCTTCTCTTCACAAAGCTGTAATTTTTTCTACGATGACCAGATGAGAAAGAAATAAAACTTCAAACGTACAAAACTAGCTGTTATATTAGTTTCCTCGTGTTGACCATTGTACGAGTAACTTTTTTTTTAGCTTTCTCTTTTTTGGTGTGACAAATAATTTTTTTCTCTCCTCCCTTTGTTCATCTGTAGAATGTCTTACGTGTGGTAGGTACTTTATTTGGATGTCATAAAAAAAAATTGTTTTGGTGAAGAAAATGAAAAATGCGACATTTTCCATCAGAAAAATTATAGTTGTCCTCAGTGTGTGAATATCCAATTTCAGTACTGTAAGAGTCTACTATACTGTTGTCATTTTGTGGTACATATTTATATGAGCTTTGGAGGCTATAATATTTTATTTTTGAGTTCAATTATTCATACTAAAATGTGGTGATTATAAATTCAAAAGTGTCAATTTCACCGGTAATCTGTTTTGAAAGAGAGTCTCATTTCAATGAGTACATTTCAACTACTACGTATATTTCATTTCATCGATGAAAGACCAAATTTATAAACTTCTGAATACATCATCCGTAATTTTGTTAAAAGCTAAGCTCATAAAAAAACTCCAAAATGTTGAAAAGAATTGAATATAGGGTGTGCCTAAATTAGCATAACCTCACTAATTTGTCGTCGGCTCAAGTCATTTGTGTAGGTTGACGAATCAGCAAGAAAAGTGAGAAAAGTTTTAAACGTTAATGTACGACAAAAAATATATGTATATACTTTTACAAATTAGCAAAAGTTGTGCCACCCCAACTTGTCTAACTTTTAAGGAATCGGCAGCATAATTAATGGAAAAGTTTATAAAGAATTTTCGCATTTTCAAAGTCATTTTTCATGTACTTATTCATACCTATAAAAAAAAAAGGAACTAAAGATGATTCTATGAGTGTTCCAAGTTCTCACTTTCGTTTTTCTTTTTTGCTCATTATTACGAGTATTAAGAAGCTTTCTATGAAAATTGGTAGAGTTTGGAAATATTTTTTTGGAAACATATTTTTATGTTGACATTTTTGCGTAAATGGTTTTTTTTTTTTTGCCAAAATCATTCAACAGAAATGATATAAGAATGAAAGTCTTTGGAATCTACTCGTATTCATGAATTTTATCAATAAGATACCGCTGTGTGCGTATAAAAACTGCTACTGACGAGGCAATTTATTCGTGTTTAGAATTTTTGCTAAGATCCAGTTATCTTTTTGTGAATTTTTCAGAGATAAGTATGTACTTCTCTCCGATTTTACTTATAAAAAATTTATGAAATTCATAAAATATGAGAAATTAGAATTCTATAAAAATTATTTCAAGAAGTAACCTGTTTTCATGCAAAGGAAGTCCTGAATTTGTCTTCATATCAATTTCCTACAGACCTCGAAAAATAATGAAAAATTCCCAAATCTTTATCAATTATTCTCCCCAACTTTAAACTCGCATATATAATTATATACTTCTCACAACTCGAGTCTTGTAATCTTGCGAATAAATTATACGAACAGACTATTCCTAATAACTTTAGCTATTGTTTCATAACAATGATCACAGTTTACTCAGGATACTATTTTTCAGCTACTACCTATACTTTGCCCTCAGACGTATTTGATAGTTTTAACTGAAACTTCAGTAGCTCTGTGACACTGAATTTCAAGCATCTGTTATCTATCCTATAACGATTATACAGTAATGCCATAAAATCAGCTTTTCGAGAAGTGTTGAAAAGTTTCAGTCAGATGGTGTAGAATGAGTTTTGTAACTTCTGGCTGTGCTCTGCGAAGTGTTACTAAATAGACAGTTCGTAAACGCGACTTGGACTGTAGGAAGTCAGAAAAAATAGTCAAAACCTTCAGCAGACTTGAGATTTGTCTGCTGTTTGAGTCTGCTGCTGAGTATATCCATTACGAAATCTGCTGTTAATGTGGTTTGTAAACACTCACCTACATCTACGTCACGTTTCGGCTAACATTTTATTAGTCTGTGGTATCGATTTCTCATAGATTTATTTTGGTACAATTATAGGAAAAGAGGCTAATGTGGACTTGAAGTATTTAATTTAATGTTACAGAAAAATTTTTCTTTCTCTTCTTGAAGTGATGCAAAGACTGGTATATCAATAACCACAGCGATACCAACCTTGAATATTTCGTGGAAATTTTACCTACTGCGTCAAAATAATCTGATAAAAAATAATTCTACTTATTAATCCGGCAAAAATCTTACCCTACGGGTGCTTCATATGGAACACTGGCTTTATTGGCCACCAACATGAAAACATGTTTCTTATATAAGTCATTTTTCACCCATATTCAAACGCACTGGCTTACGAAGACTGCAAAACCACTTTCACTATTTGAACTGGGTATACAATTTAATATTAAATTCACAGGAAAAAATGCACGAAAAAAGAGAATAAAATTTTTTAATAGAAAAAAGACGAGAAAATGAAAGTGTGTCGAAAATTTTGACAGTGGCACTACGTTAGTCACATTGATGTGTTTAATCGAACAAAAATTAGTTAAATTTTAATGCAAACATTTAAATATAATAACTAACGAAATTTTAACATAATATGTACATTCATGTGTTTTTGAAAGTTACCCAAGTTTAAATACGACGAGAGGAAACGAAATTTATATGGAATGGGCCGTAGACAAGTACTCAAGTCGGTATCCGAAACTAAAGACTAGCGTTTTGAAAACCTGAATGAACTTACGTGTACCGATGATGGTTAAAACACTGCCATCTAGTGTACGGAGCATGCGCCTGAACACGATTTTTTTCGTGTGCGAAAAGTATAATATACAGTACGAAGTTTACAATATTATCCTTATTTGAGTGTTACCTTTCCTATTAGACTATTCTCTATAATTTTCCTTTAATTACCGAATTCATTGAAGTTGCGATTTTGTCTGTCAAATAAACAAAAACATGGAAGTAGATATAGGAATAAGGTGGAGAGGAAAGAGGCAGTTTTTATTTATTGGAGGGTGGATATCAAAGAAAGACCTATAATGTTGACTTAAGGTCTTTTTTGTAAGTCCATCAATTTTTTAATCTATGGCTTTTCTTCTTGCTACAGAGTCATTATTTAGCCCACTATTTCAGAAATTCATTCAACTAAAGCATTTTTTCAATGGTTTGATCAGCTTTTTTCAGGTTTTGCTATTTTTTTCAACATTAATTACGAAAAAAGTTTTTGTCGTGCTTTTAAAGGTCTATGATATGTTTTCTAGTTGTCACTTTGTCACTTTTTTATAATTTACTTAAATATTTTCTAATGGGTGGTGATACAATATCAATAGTTTCATCAGACATCGATAGTATAACTTCCAGTTGTCTATTTTTGTATAATGAATATTGAAGATGAATTCTTTTGTACTGGGCGTTCCTGTTTCAAACATAATGGCCTTAAATTTGTCCCACCATAACATAATGTCCCATTTTTTCGTATTTGATGACGTCATCATACCCAATTATTACATAGTAAACACTGATGATGACGTCATTATATCCAGATAGAACATAGGAACCGCAGATGGTGACGTCATCATACCTAGATACAACATCTTGTCCTTCCTTGATGACGTCACAGATGATGACGTCACACAGTTAAAAAGCGGTTGATGACGTCATCATACACTCTTTGAAGATGAATTGAAGAAGAATGATGACGTCATTATATCCAGATAGAACATAGGAACCTCAGATGGTGACGTCATCATACCTAGATACAACATTTTGCCCTTCCTTGATGACGTCATCTTTTGATGACGTCATCAACCGCTTTTTAACTGTGTGACGTCATCATCTGTGACGTCATCAAGGAAGGGCAAAATGTTGTATCTAGGTATGATGACGTCACCATCTGCGGTTCCTATGTTAAAAAGTGGTTGATGACGTCATCATACACTCTTTGAAGATGAATTGAAGAAGAATTTTTTCTACAATTTTTGTCCTTCCTTGATTACGTCATCATATATTTATTACATAGTAAATACAGATGATGACGTCATTATATCCAGATAGAACATAGTAACCTTAGATGGTGACGTCATTATACCTATATATAACATTTTGTCATTCTTTGATGACGTCACAGATGATGACGTCATAGAGTTAAAACAGTTATTGAAGATGAATTGTTTTGTTTTTATAAGAAACATTTTTGGATACTTTTTATAATCTCCTGTTGTAAAAGAGAATTCTTCAGCGAAGGCTGCAGCTAAAATCTTTATACTGAGCGTTCGTCAATTTAACATAATGTCGTATCATCATAGAGTTCAAGATAATTCTTATAATGTCTCTCTGTAAGAGAGAATTCATCTTTCGCCTTCACGAAGCTTCAGTGAAGGCTGCAGCTATTTAAGAAAGTTTTGTTCTAGTTTCTGTACACTAAATGTATAATTTATAGTTCTGTTTATTGTTTTCGATCTTAAGAAATTCCAAACTACTGTTTTCTAAAACAGTTCAAAGTAATTCAACTCAAAGGGATTCAGAAATAATTTATAATATAAGGTTTTAGCAAAATTTCTCTTTTTTGTTTCATTTTTTGACCTCTTCATTCCTTTTGGGAAAGTTATAAAATGAATAAATATTTTATAGTCTCTAATGAAAGTTGAAAATTCTGGGGTATTTTTTTTTTTCTGTCAGTAAACTTATTAACATCGGCAGGTATCATATTTTCGCCATTTTTATGGGAGTGAAGTTGATATTTTGTAATGAAGGTTGTAAAATAAGGGGGAAAATTGACCAAATCGTAAAATATAATCGAAGATATTTGGATTTCATAATCGAGGTAATTTCTAACAATATAGTCTTTCGTTATACCGACGTCGTTTTTTTTTATAGCTCCCAATAAATACTTTTTATTCATTTTTGATTAGAAAATAAGAAAATTGGAAATTAGAGGAAAACAGAAAATGAAAAAAATGCGATACTGTCGCGAACGGTGAGCTTTTTTCAATATAGAAAAAATGACTTGTAAATTCGAAAAGTAAGATCACTGATTTTCCAAGAGAGAAAAAATTTGACACTTTTTCCTCGCTTAAAGAGCTCTAGACCTACCTAATAACAAAAAAGAAATAGTCGAAAAAAATATTCCTTACTGTATAAAAATCGAAGGAATCGTTATGAAAAGGTAGCTTATTATCGGCCCAAAAAATTTTTTACTTTTTGATGATGCAATGTTTCAATTTCTTCTCCATGATGCGAAATTTTTTGGTACTTTATTTACTCGTATTATCAATACATATTTTCCAAAATTATTGATGGACGATTTTCTTCTTTCCATACATACTTTGTGATTTACTTTTTTTTTTTTTTTCAAGAAATCGAATTGTCATTAGCAAAAGTTCACCCCATAATAGTGGAGGAATGTATATTTTCAAACTGGAGTCTGAAAATCCACTTCTCAAATTGGTACCCAAAAATTTTGTGGAAAATACAAACTTATAAAATTTTCAGATGACCCGATATTCTCTCAAATCTTGTTCTTCGAATTTCAAAATACCAAATGCTAAAATTTTGAAATAATTTGGCCAAAATTGTTCTGTTTGAAATCTAACCTCCTTGCTCCATCTATTAAACTCTCAAAAGATGATGTAAAAGTTAGTATGTAAAATATGGTTTTGATATGGGGTGGTGTAACTACTTTCTTTTTAGGGAAACGCCAGGGTGCCCAGATGAAAGGAATCGCCATAGTTGAAATTTTCAAATTGTATTCCCTATTCCCAAATTCACCCCCATACCTTTTAAAATAGTTCTTTAGGCTCCGTTCACTTATCAAATAGGTAATGATATTTTGACACATATTTTCCAATTGTCGCGGTTTTTTGTTAATTTAAAGAAAAAGGATTGAGTGTGGGCGGGAGGGGGTTCATGAACGCCTGTAGTTCCATTTGAAAACATGCTTTTCTAGTGGGGCTTGCTGCGCTAGAATTATATTTTTTATACTTTCATACAACTTGCAATTTCCTTTTCCCAAAGCTTTTCTCTTTTATCACAGCTTCTGTGTAAAAGCTTCGTTAGAAATCTGCACGCCTTACCTGAAATTTTTGATAGTTTATATAAATCCTGTAGCCTTCAAACTTTTAAAAAATACCGTAAAAAGTGATCTGGACGAGAGAAAACACGAATGCCAGGTAGTAGGAGACTTCAATGAGTTTGTGTATTTGAGGCGCGCTCAGGGAAACCACGTACTAAGTCGCTAAATGAAAAGTTGAGAAAAAGCAAAAAAATGAAAACTTTTTTTTAAATTTTTTCTACGTACGAGTATTTTTCCCGCTCTTTTCAATGAGCTAAGTAATTTTCGTGATTTTTGAAGTTTCTCATTTTTCAATGTTTAAATCGTTCTAGAACCGCGAATTTTGATAGGTTCGGCTTGATTTTTTTTTGTATGAAAGCTCTTGATGTGCTCTACAACCTCCACTAAAAAATCGAAGATGTTTTTAGCGACTTAGTATACATGGCTCCCCTGAGCGCGCCTCATTTGATGAATCTTAGACTAGAGATTTTGTATTTTTTTCTATAAATAAAGATATTATTTAAGCTACAGTACTAAAATGGCTCGTGCATGAATTATCAATGTAAAAGGCTCGGTACAAATGTTGGAGGAACGCATAATTAATAAGAAAACAGTACCGCATCAACCTTTTGAAAAAATCGAGAGAATTATTAGCTAACATTGTTAATAATTTTTTTTTCCCATGATTTTTTGGAAGCTGTTTTCGTGAAAAGGAGCATTGTCGCAAAATCTTGACTTTCCAAAGTCACTTCTAAGGTATCTGTGAAAATGGCTGCACAGTGTGTGCGTAGGCTTAAAAAACAAACATAAATGACAATTTACTGGTAGTCTGAGTCCACATTTATGTGACCCTGTCGTTCTTCAAACTCATTTAGAGGTAATAAAATTTTATGCGATAGCTCGATTTTCAGTTTTTTTTTTCTATTTATTTTACATTATTCACCTTACAGCAATAAAATTTCATGGAGCTGAGAAAAGGATTGATGCAGCTAGGGGTGGAAATATGGCAGTAAAACCAAAGGAGAGAGAAGGTTAAAATCAGATTGGTTTTTATTAAACTGAGAGAGAGAAGAAAAAGAAAAATGAGGAAAATTTGTGAAAATTACCCTAAAAAGGGAAAAAAGATAAGCTTGCCAACACAATGCGAGAATTGTTTTTGGAGGTGTGAATGTTTCGTGTGCAAAGGTCTATGTTCAAAAATAATACCTTCTTTATAGCATTTGGTAGCATTTGTGTACTTTTTTTCAGTGCTGTTTTCAGCATTCAGTAATTTTAGCACGCATTAAAGAGAAATTCCATCTCACAAAACTCCAATAAACGTGTGCTCGCTTTACCTCCTATTTTTTGTGCCCCTGTCTTATGATAAAGTTCTCATTTACGAATTAACGCTTCTTTTGTTTAGCCTCCTCTTTCCAAGCAGAAAAAAAAAAAAGAACAATGAAATTTCGGGAAACCTTTGAAAATTATTTTATTATTCTGAGCACGAAAATTTGCAAATGGAGTTACATTTGTGTAGTGATAAAACGTGTAATTGTTAATTTTGGGCCAACATTTTGGGCTGCTTTCTCCATAAAATTATCATTTTACATTTTTTTTCGTCAGTGATTACATTTCTTTGTGATTGAAAGTTTGAATGCTTTAATGATGAGGCTTAAGAGTGATAGAATTACTTTTATTGAAAATAAACAAAAATTCAATTAACTTACATAAATGAAAGAAAGTCAGACCACTTTTCACTACAAATACATAATAATGTTTCAGCTTCACAAAATATTAACAAACCTGCTGATTGGTGTGGAATTCAACCTCAAAGCTACTCGTATTTACTATTTTTCCAATTTTTTTAGTTACTCCATCCATGTTGAAGAAAGAGTTAAGAGTTTTGATTTAGCTGTTTTTATCTGAAATTAGAAAATTTCTTACATTCAGCTGGAAATAATACAGGGTGCGGTAAAATGACTAGCTACATTTGTTTTTTCAATCAACCGCCAAAAAAAAACAAAAAAAACCGTTGTTGTGGATATTACAATTCATTCATTAAGGTTAGGTATTGTATAATATATTATTTCACTTCAATTCTGGCTTGGCTATTCTGCCTAGCATTTTCTCAAAGGCGTAAAACTCAATTTTAAAAGACTTTGCTAAGCAATGGTCTTATTACTTTAGCGATTTATTCCTATATTATGCTATCGAAGATATAATGGATCAGCGGCTGAAATTTTAGCTGAGGATTAGCTGATTCAAATGATATTCAATTTTGGGTGATTGAATAATTTCGAGAGGCTTAAAAATGAGAAAAAGAAAATTTTTGCAATTTTTCACGCCGAATCCGAATCTGCGACCCATTTTGCTCAACGTCGCAATTTAGACACATTTAGGAGTATTTTTCAATTTCTTATTGAGCCGGCAGTATTTTTTTGGACTTGAAAATTGAAATTCTCATTGAGCCGGCAGCATTCTTTTGATCTCAAAAATTGAAATTCCTATTTAGCCGGCAGCATTTTTTTGGTCTCAAAAATTGAAATCCTCATTGAGCCGGCAGCATTTTTTTGATTTCGAAAATTGAAATTCCCATTAAAAATGAACCCAAATTTCAAGTTTGAAAAGAAGCTCTAAAACTTTATTTGGAAATTTTGACGAATCTTTCATAGCTTAATTCTCCCGTTAACAATCTATCGTATTTTTTAGTTTTTGAAACTTTCATAGAGATATTACATACATTCAACTGAACATATCTGAACTCTGAAGGTATGTCTAAGTACCCACAATTATCACTCACATTTTATTCATGTAACCGCTCTCTTCTCTGGCTTTTTTTTTTTACTCTTCACTTAATATTGATGTAAAACTTTCATTTGATGCTGAAACATTGAGTAACACGTGTAAGTAGATGCTGAAAAAAAGCAATTTTCGCTTCAAAAGCACGTTGGCATTCGATTGTAGCTAATTTATTTGCTTATGGTATCCACAATCCAATCATTTTTTTTTTTCGAGTTTATCGCTGAGAAATGGCGATAAACATTTACACTAGGATTAGGGGGTATGTAAAAGTAATTCAGCACGTCTAATCTCTAACCACTGAAACGTCTGTGCTTTCAATGGGTACTTCTTCTTGGACAACATTCTGTATATTTCACGATCTCATTTGTTCACCTCACCTCCATTCATCTGACAAAAGAAACGATTTCAAGTGTTAAGGTGAACGTGCTAATGATGTGATACTGATTGTTTTTTTTCTCCGTAGTGTTTATCGTAGATGTGAAAGAAAACTTTTACGACATTGGGTGAAAATGAAAGAGCCGAATTTTTGCACATGTAAAGGGAAAAATGTAGTGGGTTGAATGGATCACATGGAAACAATGGCTGATGGCGACTGTTTTCACCGACAGTGACAAATGAGGAAAGCAAATTAAACTAGCAGTTCTAATGAGAGGCATCATAAAGGCTAAATAAAAGAGAATAGCAGCGAAAAAACTGGTTAGCCATTTGAATTGTAGACCTTTGATGTAAAAAATAACAAAATGGTGGTAAATACGTATAACAATGATTAAGTGAGAGAAGTGGCACCGAAGTACTTACTAAAGAACATAAGAATTCTAAAGCAGTAGTGCCTGAAAGTTTCCTTTTTCGATAAATCATAGCAAAATTGAAAATTTTTTGAAATCCATTCTATTTTATCGATCGAAATCTAGTATTATGACGTCACAAATACATAATCCATATCGTCCTTGAGGGATAAAATATTTTTAGACTTTATTTTTCACGAAAATAAAATTTTCTGTACGGTGGGAGGTGAAAAATTCGAAATAGGAATAAGGTCTACGCTAATTTGTAGGCAGAACTATATGACGATTATAGCGGAGAAAAAAAATTAAAACGATTCCAAATCAGCCAATGGTAAATGCTCGCTTGTGGGTCCAGAGAAAAAAACCAAGACGGCAAAAAGTACAAAAGAATAAAAGAAGTAAATGAAATTGAACGATTATAACGAAACATCAAGAACCGATTGCTGGGACTGTGGCTGGGCAGAGGGAAGCACATTTCGATCGGAAGACGTTTTTGTCGTCTTGGTCGTCGAAAATCCTGCTGGTTCGAGTAATTTGTAATCATTTGTCACACCCAGCCGCTTAATTTTAGTTCCTACACGTCAAATACGGAGGACTTTTTTCTCCTTCCCAGTTAAGCGTACATTTTTCTCTTCCAAATTTATCCGTCTATTGTGACACAAACACAATCGAACTTATTACTTTTCATCGATCCCATAATTGCCTCGGTTGTTATCCTTTACACTGGAGAATTAAAGGGCGTGCAAAAGAAAATGCAAAAAACAAAAAACGAAAGGAAAAAAAAGACCAAAATTATTTCAAAAGTTAAGATAAATTGAAGTGCGGCAGCTATATGGGTAGGGTTGTTTTTCAAGTAAAAGTGAAATGGAAACCTTGACAAGGCTTCTTATGAGCAAACACTTCCGAGAAAATTTTTCCCCTCGAAGTTCAACTTTGATGGCAAATGAAATAATTGAATTATATTGTAATGCGGAAACAGCTTATTTGTTGGTATATTTTTGCGAAAGCGAAAAAGTTGAAAAATGTTTCCAGGAAAATACAGTATTTTTTATATTACTCAGCTGTTCCAATAAGTACGTCTAAGTTCTTGTCAGATAGGTTTATGCGAAATTTTTCCAAAGGGAATGAAACAATTTTTTATTTTATCATTTTTACTTTTGTGATACATTATGTATTTTGAAAAAAGAGAGTAAAATTAACTTTCAGATGTAGAGAACAAGCATACATGAAGTAAACTGAGCAATTATTCGGATATGTCTGCATAGGACATTTTTTAATGCAGGTAAATTGAAAATACGTACGAATAAGTCGATGAGAATGCATTATCTGAATTTTTCTGTCCATCCTCTTCAATAATTTAATGAAGATAAAACTTAATCTCAAATGAACCATCGGCAAAATTATATTCTATTACCTAAGTTACTGTATTAGGGTTTTTGTTTCAAATTTGAAATACATCTACATAACGATTAATTTTCCAATACCAACTTGGCTACTCATGTTTTTCCATCTGCAGATTCATAAAATCAATGTACCCCCAAAAATAAGTTCGCCTGATTATGTAATCTAAAATATAAATACAGAATCAGGTTTTAATGGGTAAAAAACTAAAAATCATAAGTCCTAGCCAAACGAAATTTAGAATCATGAAGCATTAGATTTCTGAAGTAGGTACGTAAAATTAATTCATCGCTAAAATTTCTAATTTTTTAAATCTTCCTTTCAACATAATTAGGTATTATACTTAATAAAAATACAACTTAGTTCGACATCATGAATTTACTAACAAAATAGCGCAAATTTGAGAAATTAAATATTTCTAAACAATTTATGATTGAATTAAAATATTAATTACGGAATACAAACCCTTTTAGGAACAAACAGCTTCATTGGGATATTCTATTAGATCAGCATTGGAAATAAAAGTTCATTAGAAGAAAAATTGACTTAAATATGAAATCAAAATGAAAATTCAATACTAGGAAAATTATTTTATTTCTTTCAAGTGTAGGTAGATAAAGCAAGAATAAGAATGACAAATGAAAAAAAGATAAGCATCAGAAGGAAACGAATTTTTGGAACTACGAACTTGCGCCAATATTTAGTGACTGAAAAATATATTTTGAAAAAGAAAATAAGATAGATAGGAAAATATGAATGAAAATAAATAATTTAATTGATGCTGGCGTGATATTCGCCCATTACAGAGGTAGGTTGATATCAAAAATGAATTCTGACCTGAGGCAAAAATGTCAGCACACATACATAAACACTTGAAATAGAATCAAAGTTTAGCAGTGATCTATTGAATGTAACGTGATAAAAGTTTAAAGGAGCTGTAGATAACTCTTCTGACTTTGTCTAAAAATTCTGAATCAGTTTCAAACATTCCATAATTTCTTCTTCGCTCAAATGGCCTCATTTTTTGTCCAAGTGCAAGGACAAAAATATTCTAAATAGACGCTGCTTAAAACTTGACAAATGAGACTGTCGAACACATCCAGTAGTAATATTTCATTTTTTTCTCGCCATTTTCCCAACTAGGAACATTATTTCCTTCGTTTCAAACTATCGAAAGATTTTTTGAATATAATAAAAAAAAGGGGAAAAAAATGTTTTTGAAAAAACTTCACTGATGAATATGTACGAGGACGATCAACACAGGCGAAAAGTATTAGCTACAACTTTCGACTAGATATTTTTTTTTTTTCCATATCCTCCCAACCCTGAAGCCGATCTCAAGTCATCCGAATCGGCTGTGTTTTTATAAACCACGAAACTAAAAAAATAGCTGAAAGAACATCCATGACAAACGGAAATACTCGAAAAACATTTTTGGTTTTAAGAATGTTAATATTTTTTCATGCAAAATGTCGAGTCTAATATTTTCCCACTTTCTCAGCTTTTTTGCATTCGTCTGCGTTCATAAACTGTCGCTGCATTACTCGATAAATGGGTCATTAGAAAATTTGGTCAGGAAATCTGAAATCGTTAAGTTTCCTATAAAATAAATGAAAAAGATCACTTTTCAAGTCATGCGTGATAATTTCAATGAGGCATTAAGCCAGAATAAGGAATTCGGTCTACATGGGAAAGAGAACCATACAAAATACTTTTCCGGTGAAACTGTAGACGAAGGTCTTATTTGAAAGAAAAAGTTATACGTTTCAACAATTTTCTTATAGATTGCGTCACTATAGTTGAGACGACATTTGGAAAATTTCAAAAGGAAAATGAAGATATTAAAAATATTTTTGCTGATAAACTTTAGTTTTGTCCGAGTATAATGTAATTATTTTCAAAGTCATTGTCTAAAATTGCAATTACTAGATCATAGGCTTAAGAGCGAGGCTTCAATATTTAAAAAAAAATGTTTATTAGGTACGACTCGACGGTTGTTAATTACAAATTTTACAATTTAATAAAAATTATATTGAAGCACAATACTACAGGGTGATCCAATTAAAACGCACTTGAAATTTTAAAATTTGCCTCTATTCTACATATCGCCCTGGTCAATTTGAACGTCTTTGACCCTGTTTTTCATTCGTAGATTATTTTAAAATATGCAATATCCCGTAAAATACTTCATTCTTCAGTTGAATTCTTTCCATTGTTTAATAGCTTAGAGACAGATTATTTGATAATTTGCTAACCAATTTCAATTGAACTGAAATTTCTCTTAATATAAAATGTTAAAAATCATTTGCATTTCTTGAATTTTGGTTAGGAAATAAAATTCCAAGTTAAGCACTGGTATGGAGGTTTTCGAGGTCGCTGAACACGAATCCGGAAACCATTTTTAGCTGCGATTCGATCCTAGCGAGATTACGTATTATGCCCAAACAAAAGGGAAAAATACTCTAAAACGGGTCTAAATTGTGACGTAGAACAAAGCCGGCTCCAGATTCGAATTCAGCGTTGAAAATTTTATATACTTTTTTTTTTTTCATGTGCCCTTCAACTTAATAATATTTGTCGAGCTATCGGTGGAAATGAAAAAGTTATCAAATTTTGTGACGGCACAGGTTATTAACGTATTGCTTGGCAGCGATATTGCAAGGAAGTACTTTCAGATGGTTTTTTAAATTTGAGAAGATGCGTGAGATTTCAATCAGTGTGTTTGTATGATATGTAATTATTATACCACCATGGAACACTTTTTCAATAGCGTGAATTATTGAGTTACTAATTTGTATGTTATAAATAAACCCTTATAATGAAATTCAAGATACATATCTAAAGTGAACAAAAAACTCAACATTTTATTCTCGAGCCAAAGAAAAGCTAGGATCCAAATTTTCACAATCGTTTATTTCGTCAATTTGTTTTTCTGTTACTATCATACCGGTCATTAAGAACACGTTTCACAATTTCAGAAACGATAATCCTTCTCCGAAGGGGCCCACACACGTAGCCGGTGTTTATTTTCTTAAGTTTCGTGGCTAGAAAACATTTTCAATTGATTTTATACAGTCTGCACGTATTTTCATATCAATATTTGAACCGTACCTTGTCCGTACATTTGTGTGTAGTTTGAAGAAGAAAACAATACCACAAAATGTTCGTTTTTAAAGCTGGAATGTATTTTCTCTTTGTTTTTATTATTTTTTTTACATCATGAAGCTTGACGTTGATTTTACAGATCTTCCCGCATTATGGTAACACGGTTTGTTGATTTTGGCAAACGTCCTTTCGTTTTACTTTTGTTCTTTCACTTCTCTCTTCTACTTTTGGGTCTGGAAATATCGTCAAGATATTTCGTATTTTCGCTGTAGAGTAAATATTTTTATTGATTTTCATTAGCACCAATAACGGTCAGCAAACCCCTGAAAAAGAAAACAAAAATACAAAATAACTATCGGAAATGAAAAAGGTGTATATTAAGGTTACAGGAGCTCTTATATAATAGCCTGAAGAAAAGGAGGGAAAGGGGATTAGATCGGAAGTGCCGATTTTTCAAAATGATGCGATCAATTTTGTTCGATCTATATCAAAATAGAAATAAATCGATCAAATCAAAAATTAACGGTGGAAAAATTTTAAATTTAAAAATCGATTTTCGATCAATTTTTGATTTTTGGACTTTTTGTTTGAGTCGAGATTTATATAAAAATTTGATTTTTTTGATTACTATGAAAATTTATTTACAAAAATATTACAAATAGGTAAACAGTACACACTTTTGAGAGAATACTCGGTAAATTTGATTTTTCAGTTTTAGAATGATCGATTTTTGACATGTATTGGAATCAAAATACAAAAAATCAATTAAAAATTGATTTTTCAGGTTCGATGTAATCGAAAATTAATAAATCGAAGAAAAATTGGCATACCTGGGTTTTATTTTAATTTTTATATTTTTTTTTCTTCTATTTTTTTTTAAATTATTTTATTTTTAACAGGTACTTAGTTTATTTTCTATTCATCTATATATTATAGAAAGAACTATTTTTCAAGAGGAACGTGATACACTAAAGCGTTTCTTGAAATAATTTTTTTTTTTTAAATTCCAGAAGGCTGAATAACTACCCATATAATATGTGTAAAAGAAATACAGGGTCTTTCGCAATAAACGCTCACGAGAAAAATGTGGTTAGCAAGGGTTTAAAACAATTTTTTTCTTCTGTTATCGCCACCACTGCATTCTCCCAACCATGACAATTCTCACGTGCTATGGAATCACTTAAGTCGGTTTAATTTATTGGGGATAAATGTATTCTTCCAAAAAAGTATTTTTTATAATAATAAAATCCGGAATATTTTTTTAATAGGGTTCATCGGAAAAACGAATTTCATGATTACGTGGAAGAATTTTTTACTCAAAAAATGATACCACTGTATCCGCACAACCATACCAATCATAAAATACACGGGGGTTCCACTGTGGAAATGGGATCTTAGGGTGAAAAAAAATTATTTTTTCCTTTTTTCACAATAAAAAATTTGAAAAATTATTTTTCACCCTAAGGTCCCTTTTTTGTATGGATACCCTATTATGAAATCGGCAGAGTAATTGTCATGGTTGGGAGAATACATTGGTGGCGATAACAAAAGAAAAAACAAATTTTAAACCCTTAAGCTGGGAATACACTTTGCGCTGTTTCGCATTTCGCATTTCACATTTTGCCATTTCATCCTTTTTCGCGAAAAGTGTGTTGGCATTTTTTCGCGAAAAATTTTTTCACGAAAAAGGGTGAAAAAGATTTTTTCACATTTCGTCATGTTTTTCGCCTTGAGCGGTTTTTGGACGAAATCAAAAGAAAATTTCGGCGAAAAAAGTATTTAAACCAGGAGAATACATGAAGCAGGGTGAAAATGTGAAAAGTGTGTACAGCTTTTTCATGAATAACAGTGAAAACGTGAAATAGCCGCGAAAAAAGATGAAATGGCGAAATGTGAAATGCAAAATGCGAAATAGCGCAAAGTGTATTCCCGGCTTAAAGCCACTAACCACATATTATTTTTCGTGAGCGTTTTTTGTGAAAGACCCTGTATATCTTCAATTAACAATTTGTGCTTAAACGTAAGTTTTGTTTTTCAGTTACATTTTTCAAAACCCCAAAATGGAGTTTTTTAAGACCCTAAAAGAATTCCCTCTAATTTTGAAAATCGAAAGAACATTTTCACAACAAAAGTTTTCTAATATAGTGGCGCTTTCTGAAAACAATTTGGAAAATTGTCGCATTCCTTGTAAATTCAATAGATGGCGTTTATTTCTTGATCGTAATTCCTTTTAGAAGATATAGACAGCGTTTTATTCGTGTGTTGAAAAAACAAAATAATTATTTTAAATGAAAACACTATAAGATTATTATACTAGATGTAAATGTGACATCAAAACGTGGATAGCTTGATGGTTTGACATCCTTTCTTCCTAAAAATCAACCTATGATAGTTCATGAAAAACATTTATTCAATTGGAACTATCATTAGAAAGTTCATGACCCTGATGACTACACTCCATCGTCTAATTCAACTCATTCAGTCTGTCGATGGTGCGTCTAAGTCTATATTACGGAAAAAATGAAATATTCAAATTCCGCCAAATGACTTTACTAAACAAAACTCAGATAACAGATGTTTGATTTTACTCATATAAAATGTTTGGGCAAATCTAATTTCTTGGTAGATGAGACTAGGTATATTACTGTATTTCAGATAATGAAAAATATTTATGAAAAACTGTTGGAAATCACTGGTTGTCTTACACATGTATCCACCTTATCCACCTGCGTAACTCTGCTGTAAACACAAATATACTTGGCCACCAAAGGACCAACTTCTGAGCATCCAGAACACGACTATAAAAGACTCTAACATGACTGTTTTGTACTTACTTCTATTGTGACGAGCTCTCTTAATATATTCTCTTAGTGGTTCAGTACTGTTCACTTTTTATTCTCTTTTATTATATTTTACTTTAATATTGAGACGAGTCACCTTCTACAAGATGCAAGATGCGAAGTGCCTCATACATAACCCTCATCCACTCCAACAAAAACCAACATTATCAAAATGAGGTCTTACACTGCTTAAATATATAAAATAATTTGGAAAATATATGTAGTAATACAAAAACGTTGTATACGAAAATTTAAATATTTACGTAAGTATATTATACCTATCAGGTAGTATATTTGTGCAAATCTTCATCAAAGTAAATATAACTTATCCTATTTTCAATCATCTTAACAACTATAAAAATGTTATCACATTAAAAAAACGTTTTAGAAGATATATTCCTTTCACGTTTCACCTTTGCAACTTAATTCAAAAAATCAAAAATTCTTCTCAGACTCCTTACCTTTGTATTACAGACTTTTCCCTTATCTTTTATTTTCATCAAGGATTTTATTGCTGCAATTAATGTATCGTAACGATTAACGACGACTGCTAATTTCTAATTGCCTTCATTCTTTTCCCTGAGGTGATACGAAGCAACCCGAAAAAAAGAGAAGGAGTCGGAATAATAGTGAAAAATTAATAGGAAATCGATTACAATTTTAACTGCTTGAAATTTTTATCGCCATTTTACGCTGTACATACCGCATTCTCTATGCTCAGTGCAGTATTCCAAGAGTAGGAATGCAGGGTTTGATGGTGTAAAACTAGAATAGGGTATAATGTTTTTTTTTAACAACTCCGTTGTAATATTACCTTCAAGGAAACGATAGCAAAAATTGTTATGAGGTAACATGAAAGAATACTGTTATTACCGTAAAAGTTACACGATATAAAATTTTATCGAATTATCTCCTTTCTAGTTTTTCCTGTTACTTAATTTTATTTATTTTTTATTTTTTTGTCTTCTGTTTTCCTATATCGTTTGGATTTTTTTCTGGAACATGATGGAAAAGAAAAATTTGAGTTCAGTCAATTCATCTTTTCAAACATAGATAAACTTGGTACCTATACCTCCTACCAAATACGAACTTTTGATCAGGTTGATAGATTAATAATTTAGTTATATGGTATTTTTTACCATTGGGTTGAAAAAAAAAAAATATTTTGAGGTTGACAGATAATATTGTTTAGTTAAAAAAAGTAGAGTAGTCATTTTCATAACTCATTTTCAGCATGTAAGCCGATATTTATCGAAATTAGTCTACCTTAACATATTTCCACTTTCATTTCACCATCGTTCACTCTTATTCCTACGTTTCTGTAGCAGGCTAAATGTAGATTTTATGTATTCATTTGTACACGTACGCGTAATCTATCGAGAGGCTGGTTTTTAAAAAAATTCTCATTCACACCACGTTCGCCGTCGATAGGTGTAATATAGAATCGGAAACAAGAGCTGACGACCTCCTCTCCTCACTCTCTCATCCACGTTTTCACGTAAACACTTTCCATATTATTGTATAAATCTCTACTACTAAATTACTGTTGCCTCACTTCTTCGTGGGTGGGCGGTGATGAAAAATGACTGAGGAAAACTCATGAAGGAACCATCTGAATACGAGTATAGGTACATTCAGTTTCAACAACGTCGAGTAATTTGTTGAATTCAAATTTTAAGAAAACGAAAACATTTCATCGACGATGTGAAGGCGTTGTAAAACATATCTAACTTTCGGTTGAATTTCAAAATTCTAATTTTCCATTGCGCTGCAATGTTTTCTCATTTAGTCACAAGAATGATAATGAGAGACTGAGAAGATATGGAAAGTGGCGAATCAGCAGGGCTATAGTAATATGGAATGAGTTATACTTTCTCTTTAGAGTAGGCAGAAGTGAAAATCTGTAATTTAACATACGAGTATAACAATCATAAATTTTAAAGCAAAGTATTGATGATGAGAAAACAAGAATAAGGCGTACGTAAAAATGATTTTTTTGGTATGATTTAGTCTGCAGTAGGCATAAGTAGTCATTTTAGAGACAAGTAACTTGGAAATGAAATTATAATTTTTACAATTTTTTTCTCCGTTTAACAGGAGAATAATTTATATTATTACAATTAATTATTTTTATTTCCCTTTTCTCTCTTTGCATTTGTCTGTAATTGCGGTTATGTTCACTAAGGTGGTTCTTATGTTGAATGTTTTGAGATTTTGTACCTCCCAACTCACAGAATGGCTCTATTTCATGAAATAAAAATGATATAAAAATTTCAGTTTTCTTGGCTTGAAGAAAATAATAGCATTATTTTACTTCATAATCAGCATTGATTATCTTCTTTTTACTAATACAACCCAGTAAGCTTATTAGTAGGGTGGTCTTTATTTTGAAGTTTGGAATTACATATGTATCTAGCACCCTGCAGAATGGTTCTATTTCATTAAAAAAAATTTAAAATAATTTCATCTCTTTGGATTGAAAAAAGAAGTGTCTCAAGGGGCTTGAAAATTAGGTCTCCGAAGTAAACTTAAACTGAGTTGTTCTTGAAAAATACGTTTAAAAAATTAAAAACTATGCGATAGTGAAAAAAATCAAACTCGTTTAAAAGGAGGAGGGCTAGCCATTACCATTAAGTATCGAAATTTAATCATACGTAGGTACTTGAAAATAGTATATCAGAGTAGTGCATTCACTGAAAAGTATAGGTCTACGAATCATTACCAATGTATTTAATATTATTCCTCCTTTTTCGAACGTACCATTCGCTCATCGAATTCATTTCGTTATTTCAATCTGTTGGAGATTAAATCCTCCTTTGTTCGTAAACTCCTACCTATATATTTTCTACGAATTTCCAGAAAAGCTCGTATGCGTTGGACAATTCTAAAGACCCTGAAAGTAGAAAAGACTCAAAATGGATTAGCCTGTCTCCGTTACATCAATTTTCAATAAAAGTCTTGCTATGCATATGTACGAGCAGACTGTAGCGATTCTGAAAAAAATTAATGACGTATTTCGAGAGAAAAATTAGAGGCTCAAACTGGATTTGGTATCACTTATGCGAATTAATATGAAACCTTACAGCATTCTTTTGAAACAAGTATTTCAGCAAATTTGACAGTCTGGCTTATCTAGATCATATGAAATAAATTAGGAACATTCGTATTCTTAAGTAAATTCAACGAGTCGGATTAACTCAATGTCTGGATATGTGAAACTTTCTATTGAATGGATCGAAAATTTAATCAGAATTTTAGATAAAAGGACAGATAAGTGAAAGAACTTGGTATCTTATTGGAATATGATAGAGCTGATTAGTAGTAAAGAGGTGTAAGTGATAATAGTTCAGTGCCGACTTGATAATATTTTATCAATGAGCTGGAATAATTCACCAATGCTCTGTGAATTTTTCCAGTTGACTTAAATATTTCTTCATTATGTTTAAAATATACTTACCTATTTTTAATTTTCCAAACTAGTCACCCGTTTAATTTTTCCAATGTGTTGGAATAATTTTTCAATGCTGTGAAAATTTCTCCAGCCGCTTGGATGTTTTTCCAGTGAACATTAAATTTTTCCAGTGGGCTGAGATAATTTTCTTGATTTCTGGGAAATTTTTCCAATCGACTTGGTAATTTTTCAAGTTAGTTGGTTTATTTTTCTGGAAGTTGGGATGGTTTTCTAGGGCTGTGAAAAATATTTTCCAGTCAATTTCTTAATTTTTCTCAATAGCTGAATTATTTTTTCACCGGGCTGAGATGATTTTTCAGTACTCTACGAAATTTGTTTAATTTTTCCAAAGTTTGTTACAATAATTTTCCAGTGTTCTGAAAATTTTTCAGTGGCTTGGATACGTTTTCAGTTAGCGAGGTAACTTTTTAGTTTTCTGTTAAATTTTTCCAATTGACTTGGTAATTTTTCCAGTTAGCTGACTCATTTTCCTAGTGCGGTAGAATGCATTACTACTTTTCCAGTACTTTGGAAATTTTTTCAGCCTGCTGAATAATTTTTCAGCGTGTTGAAAGATTTTTCTAGTGGACTGATATAATTTTCCAGTGCTCTGGAAAATATTTTTTTGTCAACTTGCTTATTTTTCTTGTGAACTTGCGAATTGAAACTTGAATTTTTTAACAGCAAAAAACCTTTCAGCTCCTTGAAATTTGCCAATTTATGGCAGTTCCTCTCTAACTAGACGCGTAGCAGCTATGTAATTAAAATTTATTAAACAAAATCGGTGTATTAACCCTCCAATAACCTGCTAATAAACTTTTCATCCGTAAGCAACCACGTAAGAATAAACCAGAAGGTATTATTTTTTGTAAATCTTTCGTTCTGTTCTCTTCGTTTTTTCCATTTCCTAGTCTCATAGAAATATATGTGCGAACTCGAACTCTTCCTCACTGTTATTTGATAATTTTCTGTGGCCATATTGACTTTTGGTCTCCTCAGGGACATTCACAATGTCAACGATGTTGTTCTATTTTTCGCCTCGATGTGAGTTTCTATTCGTGCGAGTAAAACATTTTTGTTCATTCTTTCGTCGAAGAAAAAGAAACACATGATTAAAGAAAAATTCAAAGGGAAAAGAGAAAAGAACTGCAAAAGAAAATATTCGAATACCCTCGCAAGGCTTTTGCGACAGTTTATCAGATCTCTCGTGAGACTATGAGAAAGCAATCGTGCGAATCGTTTTACTGTAAGACCAAAATGGGCCTTGTTAAAGTTAGCCTTTTTTCGTCGACCTCTTGAAAGACCAAAAAATTCAAAAGTTTTCTTCGCCAATGTCATGTGTTTCACATGTCTTAGAATTTTTCTCTTCTATAGTGATACCCCTCGACAACTCTAAAAAACGAGAAAATGGTTGGTATAAAAAGTACAGTTTGATCGTGCAGTTGAAGCTAAAATTGCCTCTCAAAAGACAAAAGTTATCCGCAAAATTGTGTAATTCTTATATCTTTGAAACAGTGACTGAAATCACGTGTAAGCTTACTCTTCTCACTTTACTCGTCCTTCTATTTGGTCTGCAGAGACTGCGGTGGAATTTTATATTCGATGTGTCTTTTGTAAATTGAATTTACGTACCTTCGGAGACCACCTCAGCTACCCATGGATAAATGTATAAATTTCATCCAATGTTCAGTTGAAAGTTGTAACGAAATAAAATAGTGATATTATTTGTTCGATTTTGTCGTATTTTTATCTTTTGTATTTTTTATGTTGCAAAGTACCTACATCTGAAAATACGAAAATTGGTTATCAAGAATGATCTGAGGTCCTTTTTTCAACTTGCAACTGGGCAATAATGCATCAGAAGTTCTATAAAAACTGTATTTTAATGAATGAAAAAAAAAACAAAAACAATTGACTTTTTACCACGTTTTTTAATTTACTAGTACCTTAGATAACATAAATTATGTGCTACATTCCTAAGCCAAAAAAATTTGTTGCATGTAAATAAGACAGCTCTAATTTGTATCCTACATATAATGTAAAATACATGAGTATGCATGTAAGTATTATCGGGATCAAAACGAAAGAAGTGATGACTATAATGACTGTATAGGATTAATGAAACATCTCATTGATTTTCATGATTTTTATACACTTACGTATATACAGTGAGCACTTTTATTTAAGAAACTTTTCAAAAAAATATTTTTGCGCCCAAAGGATATTTTAGTACCTGGCAATGCTATAAATAGTCAAAAAAATGAAGAATCAGTTTTTTGGGGACTTAGCAGGGTTTAGACTGGAAATGAGGTAATGTTTTTTGCATATTTTTGAAGTTTTACTACCAGTATTTAGATATTTTACATTTCGATGGCTAGCTCTATATTTGTCCACGCAACTGGTTTTAAGATTAAAGAATTTTAGGAATGCCCATTAAACGGAGGGACACGTTAAATCTCATTCCAGTAGTACATGACAAAAATTTGATCAGATTCTGTAGATTTCAATTTATCTACTCATAATTTCTCATAATAATTATATAAGTATACGCAAGTATTAGACAATTGTGAAATATCCCAGAGAAATGGAGATTTCATATACGCACCCCGTGAACAAATTATCCATGTCTTAATTTAAAAAATGATCTGTATTTTCGAATGGTCTATAGTTTTCGGCGAAAACAGACTCAACGTAGAAATCTGACTCATTTATTTGGTAGCTAATCACTAATAGGCAATGTTGGTAGTTACACAAATATGTACCAGGAAAACGGTGTCGAAACGAAAGCATTTTGCCACAGTTAGACAATTAAAGCTTATTTTCGTAACGATTATCTCAGCCAAAGGCTGAGGTTAACATTTGCAAAGGCACCGTGCCACGTTTGTAAAATGCTACCAATTAAAAAGATACGTGTAAGGGTGCGCGTTTCAGAACAGAATGGAGAAAGTTTTGGAGAAGTATGGGGTTGAAAGTGAACCGGCACCAACATCCCTTTATTCTCATTATTTTGTAATTTCTCGTATTCAAAGTTACTTTCGGCTGTTTTCAACCAAAGCTTGTCCCACCTACTCACTTTCTTCATGTTTTGTATCTTTTGCAAACTATGACGTCGATTGCCATTTATATATATATGCATTATTCGAAATTTTCTCTTCAACACTTTATTACAAATTAATCTGTTTACCTTTGATGGTTTTTCGTCGAATACGTTAATTACACTTTCATATTCATCTCACTATGGGGCTCTACATGAATAGAAATTTTAGTTTCATCAAACTATGTTCTCGCCTTCTCAATACAGAATTAAGTATCTTGCCTCGTGTTCTGCGGTGAATTGGAGCAAAAGACATGTAGAATTTGAATACATGGTAAACAAAGTGTGCTATTCATGTAGGGAGCGTAATAAGAAGCTTTTTTAGTCGTTGTTATGTTTGTTGAATTAGTTAATGTCTTTTAACGGCAAACTTTTCACAGGGAAAAACTTGAGGGACTAGATTTTCTCCAAGAGAAAGATGTGGAATAATTATCTTGTCCAAATCGACGAGACGTCCAAGCTAAGTGCCTATTTTCAACTCAAGTCCAATTTTGAAATGATAAAAATTGCAAAAAATGTACAAAATGACCAAAAAAGAAGCGTATTTTACAATTTTTCAGATACTATCATCGCATCTACCTATTTCCAAAAATGTTTTGTACAAAAGCTAAAAAAGCTGTAATCAGTGTACATCGTTTTCAAAAGAATCGTTTTCTACTTGTATATATGTTAGGGTTAATGTGTATAATTCGGTAATTCTACAGAATCACCTAGCGTTTTGGTGAATGTATGAAAAGAAGAAAAATTTCACACATTAACCAGTTATTCTATTGAATCGCCTGTATGTCTTGGAGAATGTATGTAGTCAGAACATTTTCATGGTAATACCTGTCTTAAAAGATAAGCAGACCAGTCTTTCTTACAACTGAGTATCATTTTGTGTGTTTGGTAGAGAATCAGTTCTATCTATACAGACTTTGAAGACTGAACATAAAATGGCATTACCAATCACTCTCTCTCTCCTCAATTCCCAAGGCTTTTCACCAGACTAGCTTGTAAAAGCATAATACATTTTTTCTCAAAGTTTTACCAATTGTCCAAACTAAGTTTGTATTAATTTTGTAATAATATGCTAACTTAAAATGCATTTTATGGTATTTTTTCCTACATTCGCCAACCACCCTCCGGTGAATGTATGAAATTTCATACATTCACCGAACTTAAAACAGTGTTATTGGTGATTCTATAGAATCGCCGGTTATTCTATATAATCACCAATTACACACATTAACCGTAACATATATAATCCTCATCTGCCATCTTGTTTTTTATTATTTGCTTTTTGCTAGCTTACTCTTTTTCTTATTTTTTAGTAATGTACCTAACTTATATCTAAAAGATACTTTCGAACTTTGTTTGGAAACATAACTAGCTATTTGAAATTTTTCTTCAACATGGACTGATCAGAGAATTCGAAATGTATGTAGATACTATTTTAAGACAACTGCTGTTATTGGATAGACCGCAATTCCAACAAACATTCTATACTCACCTCATTTGGTTCATTCGTATGGTGAAAATATTTTCTCCAACGTACAAATTCGTTCCATTTAACAGGTTTTGATGTTATTCTCTATTCCTCTAACAACCCAAGGGTGTACTTTATTTAGCAAAATTCCGTTTCCTAAATTAGCAGATTTCGCCCACGTTAGCAAATTTCAAACGTGGGTGGTTTTTCGTTTTCATGAAAGGAAAAAAAATATGAAGCAAGCGTGAAAAATGAAATGTATTAAAGTGGTATTTTGCAAAATAAGCATTCTTGCGAATTGCATCGATTTCCATTTCATCACGAGCAAATATTTTCTATGTCTAATCTCTAAACCCCCCCAGCATTGTCATTATATGTTGTTCATTTCATCATGTATCGTGTTCGTGCAGAAGGCGTTTCTTCGTCATGATCGGTTTTCAATAATAATACACCTACGAGTATGATTATAGCTACTAAAAGTAGAAAATTGAGATTCTTTTAAAAGATATAGTTCGAGTACCGGAACTAATTTTACCATTTTAGCCAATGGAGCTGAAAATGAATAAATTCTGTAACACAGACGAAACCTCCTTAACTCCAAAATTATGAGCAAAATATGTCTTGACACGTCACCAATTTCTTAAATTTGTAGTTGACGGTTGTACAGTTTCGATTACAGATCATATTTTACCAGATTCAGTTTTTAATGTGATAACATTTTTATTTCTGCTGCAGGGTTTATTTTTGTGCCAGTGATGCATTTTCTCAAACTTTTAGGCAAAAATAATGGACTTTCGCCATCCTATACAGCGCGCTGGATATACTAGAATTTCACCACCTCAAAGTCGACGGTTCGAATCTAGGTAGAGACGAAATTTGATGGAAAATTTTTTCGGATTTTTTTAATGCGATATTCATTATATTTTTAATTTTTTCTATTCTTTATTAATGTGATACCTTTTTATTTTGGCTGCACGGGTTTTTTAGGTATTTTTTAGTTCTGCACAAATATTTTCATCGAAACATTTTTTATTTCCGCTGCACGGGTTATGTTTTGCGTTTGAAAATGTTATCACATTAAATGTAACAGTCTTTAGTCTACTGATACTGTCTGTTTTTTCATTCATTCAAAGTTATTTGGTCAAGTTTCAAGTTTATCTTCATTATAGGTGTCTGGTAGGAATAGTAATTAGGAACTCTGCTTCGCTAACTGAATCATGAGTTCAAGGCTACAAAAGCCCAGCTACTGCGGCAACATTATGAACCCTGATTCCGTGAGAACGTGGTCTGATTTGATTCTTCTCGTTGAATGTAGATAGGTTATAAAATGCTTGATTATCATCTTGAAAACTAAATGAAGTAGCCAAGTAACTGAAGCCTACATATTTGCAGTGATCGTTAGCCAAAAACTAGCATATATTACGGGATATGTTTTCGCTTAGACTGAGTTTTCAAGACAGTCGTGAATTTTTTGCCAAATTTCCTTTAAAATCAAAAGTAGAGGAAGTTAGGGTGTGCGAAATTCAAGTGCAGCAGAGGGCGACAGTTTATTCAATACGCGTACAACAAAACAACTTGCCATTCGATTTTAATTACATCATTTCAACAGTCGATTTATCAACTACAGAATTCCGACCAGAGTTTCCGGTCTGCTTTATAGTTAACTTGGATTACTAAAACGGATTCATCTTTGCCCTTTTTTGACGTAACATTAATTTTTCCTCTTCGCTTCTGTCTCTGTCTTTATACGGCCCTCATCTCATGAACTTAATTTATATAAGTCGTCCAACGGTTTCGCGAGATTTATTTTTATTTTACTACACCCTTTCCACCTCTTATACCACTTTTCCTCAATTAGTTGAGTTTTTGGTTGGCGAATGAAGGCGTTAAATTAGATAAAGAGAGCTCTTGAAGAGACGCACGTGGCAACAATGAGGAAAAAAAAAACCGTCGATGGAAAGAAAGAACAAAAAAATCACACTCCTCCATACACCACAAAATTGTCCGTCTTATGGCGTGTGAAAACTGCTAAAACGGTAGAGAGCGCTGATGTGAAGTTGCGAGCAAGATAGAGGCTGGTAGCCCCCTTCGGTTTTTGAATAAAGGGATTCTTCAGTGTGGAGAAAGGACGAAAAAGCGCGGAGTAGACGTTATTTATTACTATTATGTTACATGTTCCGAATATTTCGACCGTATTTTGTATTCAACGTGTGGCTTGTTATAAATATTTCTTACACTCGGTATTACGTGTCACATTTCTGGTTTTCGAAAACTTCCAAAATATTAAATTTAATAAAAAAAATTACGATCGACGAGTGGATATTATGATCACAGTTGTAACTTTTGGTCTGGTATTTTACCCTCGACGCGACGTGTGGTTGCGGTACCTGACAATGCGAATAAAATGTGTATAGAAAATTATGTCAATGCATTGTAAGAAGTTCTTTGCTCTAAATAAGTGAAAATCAAAGATCTAGGCTATCCATAAATTTCATAATCTCTGACCTAACTGACCTTTCATCTTGCTAAAAAGCCATCACTTTGCCAATTATCTAAAAAATTTTTGAAACTACAGCATTTTTTTAATGGCTGAATCAGCTATTTTCCTTCAGTTTTTACTTTTTTTTTTTCAGTACCAATTACGAAAAAAAATTTTGTCATGCTTTTAAAGGACTATGATATGTCTTCTAGTTGTCAGGTTTTCATAAGTATCTACTTATTTACTGAATTATTAATACTTTCTAATAGATGAGGACGCAATGTCAATAGTTTCATCGTATATTTTTTCAATTTACAGTAAAACTTCCAAATAATTTTATTTTTAATAACGTTATAGAAAGTTTTGTTCTACTCGTAGTTTCTGTACACTAAATTCAAAATAAAATAGTGGTCCTGCTTATAGTTTTTGATCATGAGTTATGGTAGAGCATGATCTGAATGACTAATTTTGATTATTTCAAAACTTTTTTAAAAAATCAAAAAATAAACCTGCCTCATACAGTTTTACAAATTAAAGCTACGATGGATCTGTCGCAGAGAAAACTTTTATTTAAAAAAGATAAACATCAGATAACAAACGAATAATACGCAAGTCTACCATGAGATTAATAAAAAGATATAGAATCGCCTTCTTGTCATTATGTTTTTTGAGCAGCTTCCACGAAGCAAATGCAGATAAGGATGGCGAAAATGAGGTTATGGAAAGCCAAGTTATTGTCTTCTATCGTAGTTGTACATCGTCATTGTCTTACTTAGGCCTCGGTTTCCAAGAAAAACATTTACTTCAATGAGTTGATGTGTACTTTAGAAGAAATTTGCCAGCTGCAGATATGCATGGTAAAAAACTGAATACATTCAGCAGATGTGGTGGAGCAGAGATACTGCTATCGTGTGGTGCCTTTCAAGAGAAAAGGCAGTAATTCAAAAGTCGAACAAAAGATAAAAGGTCCTCGAATTTCGTATACTGTGGTGTTCCTTCACGAAATCTTGTTTTCCCAGTAAATGACGTAAAATAGACTTCAAAAGTACGTAGGCTTCAAACTTATTCACATCTGTGATAATACACGAGCTGCTCGATAATCAAGATTAATAATGAACGCGTGTCTTGAATTTTGAATGGAAACCTGGCCTACGCTGGATTGAAATTTTTTGCTATAGTCGACTTTTACATTATTATTCAGACTTGAAATGATTGTCAAATAATACGTCGATATGAATGAGAAAATGAAAGAGCAAATGAAAAGGTTATGAACATTGTGTTCGAAAAATGAGAGAATTTGTTTTCCATCGATCTTAGCCCTTTATTCGAGGTGTGATAGAGCAGATCCTAACTTTCCTATATTTCGAAGGGTTAATATAGTTATCAGGTATGTGAAACCGTATCAGAATGTATTTTTTTTTTTTTAAGAAGCAAAATTATGTGTCTATTACGATGTCCTTATTTTGAAGTTTTGATTTTCTCATCTCCCACCACAAAGAATGGTTTCTATTCATTTAATAAAAAATCCGTAATAATTTCAGCCTCCCTGGTTGAAAAGAAAAGGTACCTCAAGGGGTTGAAAATCCAAGCAATAAATATTCGCATTATTTTACTTTATTAGCATTGCATAGAAATATTGCGAGGGTTTGGACGTACCCGTGAGTTAGAGATACTAAAACAAGTTCGTAATCTTGAGAATTTCTGTGTGAAGTTGAAAAAAAAATAAAACGCGTGGTAGGTAGATTTCGTATTTTTGTGAAACGTGTAACGTAAATTGCATATGCGATTCGCCGTAAATACGCGCATGTGCTCGCATCTCGCAACATTCCTAAATATTATAGTTCTGTGCTGATGAATGTTTTAGTTTGCAAAAAATCCTGCTGAACATATTCTTAAGCAGATTTCCAGAACTACCCTAAGAAGTTCCATAAAATCAAACTCCCTCCTTTTGAAAAGGGGGTAAAATGTATCCACTTTGTTGGTCTTCTCGTTGAAACTCGTGAATGATACATTTTCTGAAAGAAATATTTGAAACAAAAAATATTTTCCATCTTATCCAAAACTTTTGTATGTAGCATTTTTTTCTATATCTCTCATATAGGAGCAGAAATAGAGAGTACTAAAGAAAGGTATTTTGTATTTAATAAAAACCATGTTTTTCACAATAACCAAGTACGAGTAGGTGAATGCATTTTTGGTGTTTTTTTCCTGAAAATTTTTCTTACCGTATATGAAATAACAGTCCAATAAACTAATATATAGGTATAAACGAAAAAATTTATTGAGAAGGAAAATATTGAAATCCATTTCCAAAGTGTACTTTCAACCAATTTCTGTTTATTTTTTATATGACAAGCTAGAATTTCCTACCAATCGCTAAAAAAAATTTTTTTTCCAATAATTTCAAATTTTGTCCAATTTCGTTCAGTCTTATCAAATTGTTCCCAATTTTTTGTTAAGTTCTACCCCCAATTTGCTAAATTTGAATATGTATTTATGTTATATGTTATATCCTTTAATATATTTACTATGCCCGAACGAAGCTCCTTCTTGTTTCAATTTCAATTGTCTTCCCAATTTTTTTCCACAGCCCCAAAAAAGATTTTTTTAGACCTTCGAGAAGAGCCATAAAATCTTAAAATCGGAAAAGGGCTTCGTTGGGGCATATAGATGATAATTGTATTGAAGCACAAATCATATCCAAATCGTTGTAAACTTGTTGCAAAACTCGGAAAAAAAAAAGGTATGGTAAATCGTGTTTGGAAAAAGTGCAAAGGTAGTGCACCTCTTTAATTAATAGAGATTATTTTTAGTTTCGTACATTTTCGGCGAAGAGCTCACATTTGTCTTCTTTCACGTACTATTGGAACCACTGCAAGCTGCATTCGAAGATCTTCCAACGTTTAATAGAATGTGTTTCTGTTTGTAGCGACATTCGTGACGTTGTGAGGTGATAATTCAACCCTTTTCATTTCCATTAGACCTGTATTAATTTACATATTATTCGCTGTTTCGTAATTAAATCATTTCCACACCACGACCAAGGTATATATTCTCCACATCGTGCATCAAATGGCTTGATCCTTAGCTAAGCAAAGCCTATCGTTGTTACATGTTGAAAATGCTTTTAGTGGCATACGAGGAATGTGCAATGCAACACGAAACACACAAATACTAGCATGATTTGATGAAAATAAAAACAAAATAAAAATGTTGAGAGGAACAGCAGTGGAATAAAAACTCGTAAATTTGCGGCTAATTCAAAGGGGTGTTAGTAATTACTGTTTTTTTTTTCCTCACTGAAGGGATGAATTTTCCATCCCATTTCACGTAACTCGTATTTACGACGTGCGGGTATTCGGTGAATTTATTTTCATAATACGTTTAATAATGGAAACAATTGAGATACAACTCTGGTTAAAAAAATAGAAAAACAACGTCAAATATAGAGTATAAAAGGGAGACACTTTGACAACAAAAAAAAGAGGTGTCGATTAAACCACATTTGCGGATCCTATGATTATTTTGTTGGTTTATTCATAATGCACAAAAAAGTTTAAAAAATTTCGTTGATGTGACTGACTAATTTCAAATAAACAAACAAGTTCAGCATTATTCAGCTCTCAAGTTGTTTGCAATTCTATTTGGATAAGAGGTGAAAAGAATTTCAAAAGCGTGTTTATTGTTATGTTTCATGCAACTAGAATATCAATGATCTGATGTTTTAATTCACATTCCAAAAAAGTATTTGGAATTATTTATTATAGTATAGTGTATGACCTGCGTTTTATAAAATACTTGACTCACAAATGTTAGGCGCATATTAGTAGTTACTAAACTCGTTATTTACTTACTATGGTTTATTTAAAGACGTGTCATGACATCACAGGTCTTTCACGTCTTGGGCGGATGGTTGGGGTTTGAAACTGTAAGTTTGGTAGGTGAGGTGGAACTCGTGATAGGGGATGGTGCGGGAATGATTGGAGAGTTTCAGACGCACACAACTTCTCAGTCATGCGCAGAGCACTCAAGTCGGTCCCTCGCCAGATCTTGGTAGGTGGGTCAGGCTGTGTCGGTGATGAGTCTCAAACCCAGGACTTGACAATCGCAAGGCTAAGCACTCTACCACTACGCCACGTTATTATTCTTATATTTATTCTTATCTGTGATTCTTCTTGTCATTCTATTTTGAGATGTTTTCAAATATGTAATATAAATTTTTCTCCTTCCTATTTATTCTTTTTGAATTTATTTTCATTATGAAAGCAGATTTCAGGAATTGTCCCTGTTTTTTCATACAAATAGAAAAAATCACAACAAATTTTTTTTTGGGTGTGATTTTTCAGCCTGATAAAAAAAGAGGAATGCATGGAAAAAATGAGGCATATGAACAGAAATAAATATAATGCCCGAAAGTTCAAACATTTCCCAAAAAAATAGTATGTCGCCCGTAAAAAAAAGAGATCAAACGGAATAATTATGTCTTATAACTATGGAACAAATAAATCACGAAAAATAAATGACATTTGCACGGGGAAAGAAAAAATGCACGAAAAATCTGTACCCCGGAAAAAAAAGTGATTTTCACAAATTGTCAAAAAATGATTAAAAAAACAGTAAATCTCAAAATTTTGAAATTATTGGACAAGAAGGGCTTTTTTAACCTTTGATGGTCGTCCTCGCTTCCTTTTCTGGCCCAACGGTACAGTTTTTGCCTCCACTGGCACTTCAACATCTTTGCGTCTGATCAACATACCCACAGAATGCTTGCATTGATTTTTTTTTAGTAAAAAAAGGACAAGTGCACGTAACCTGGCCCTCTGATACTTCTATTGTCCATATCGACTCGTTACACTAGACTCGTTATACACCAGACTGAACATGAGAATATTTGAAAATTCCGTTCAAACCTATTTATAGTGCGTGTGCTAGTTATTTCGTGATTTCCACTATTTATTTTGTTATCTCAGACGTATTTTTCGTGGTCATACATTTCGTCCAAACCTTTTTTTTTTGCGTGCTGTTTATTATTCCCCATTTTTTTTCAGTGTGTTTTGGGTTGAAAGTTTGGTTTCAGGCGATTATAATAGGAATAATTTTATACTGATTCCAGTGATTCAACATTATAGTTCTTCATTTTCGAAACTAGTTGAGATATTGTAGTTAGAAGTAGAAGTATTTGAGAAATTTAAAATTTGGATTAGAAAAAAGATGAGTTAAAAACAACCACCGATTCTTCCTCTCTGTGTGTTTCAGTTTTAATGGACCTCACAGAAAATTCGATCCAGCTTTGTGTCCTCAATTTTGTGCATACAAAAACCTTTTTCCAGGGTCAGTGTATAATTCCAAAATAAACAAAGAATTAAAATATAGGAGAGTGGCCATCCGTTAGTAAACCTGATGTTTTGGCGAAATAATGCTTTGCAGCTTGAAATAAGATGACTTTTATGTAGATCGTTTTCCACGACAGCAGACATAGAGGGAAAACAGAGTGGAAGATATGGGAAATGGTCGCATTTTCAACAGCATTACATTTATCGCACTAATCCTCGTTAATTTTCGAATGTCATTTCCGTTTGTTTACCTTCACTTAAAGCCAGATCAACTATCGTGTTACTTCCTCCATCATCAGCGTATATACTTTTTCACCCCCTTCTCTTGGGATCACTGGTGTTCGCATTTCCATGATAAAATTACGAAGGTAGCCACGAAAGGGGCTGAGGAAAATTTTGTTTTTGTCTGAGAGCGCTGTGCTGTAGAAAATTTGTTAAGTACAATTTTCACTAGCAGCTTCTAAAATATTTTATGTCCGACATCTCGAAGCTGCTAAATTGAATTATAAGCACAGAATACAGAGTCGAGTAACTTACACTTCCGAGAATCTTCAAGTTACATATTTTCTGTCGTTGGCAAAGAAACTGAGGAAAAAAGTACGTAAATAAGAAAGTATAAATGAAAAAAAATTTGAAGTTATTATAACAAACATTCGCTGAAATTAAGAACTGTGAGATGAATTATCGTCTATTTTTTTTTTTTTTTACAATAGTTACTAAAATTAGTAAAGTGAGCATTTTTTATTAGGAAACCTTATACTTTTGATTGATCAACTATTGCGAAAGAAACTTATAAATCATATGATACATTCATAAAATACTTATAATTGTACATTAATATGCCGAAAAAATTGATTTTTTTCAAAACATTTAATAAGTAATATATGATTATGATTTTTTAAAAATTATCCCTGCGCATTTTTTCAATTTTTTATTTATATATCGTACACACGGATGCACAAAATTTTTCAACTCATCTATTAAAAATTTATCTTTAAAAAATATGAAAAATAAAAATGAAAACCAAAAATAAAAAGTTCAAAGAAAAACATCAATGTTTTCATCGTAAAATATGTCCATCTGCTGATTTTACCCAAGTAACAATTACATAACATTATATTTTTGTTCACATTATTTATTTTTGCAATTTCCAAGGCAATGAGAATTTTACTCTCGTGATAAAAATATATTTTATATTTTAGCTAGTTCAATACTCATAAATGGATTTTGATAATAGCGTTGATGATTTTCTGCGACATTTTTTTCAAAATCATCAAATTTATTCGCCACCTGCAGCCTATAGAATTCTCACAAACTGTTGAAAATATTTTCAAATGCTGCAAAAAGTCATTATAAAGCTATGGGTGACATAAATAAGCAAGGTCATACTCAACATAATATTATGTTGGTGGTAGAGCTTCAACTTCACCCCTTCGACGCTTCCTCGCAAAAAAATAATAAAAATAAAGTACCATTCATTTACTTGAACGCAGAGGTCCAGGGAAACAATATTTATATAACTTTGTCGGCCATCTCGAGTATGCATGCACCTATTTCTTCTAAATTTACCAATAAACCTCATTTTTCTGGGTCACATTTGGTGGAACGTATCATTTGTTTTCTGATTCAATAGCTTCGATTACGTACCTCGGTCGGTGGTGATGATATTTTACTCCGGTCACTTCGAAATGGCGTCCATTTTTAAAGTGACAGTCGAAATACACCTTATTTCTTATCACACGTGTAACTTATGCTCTTTTGCTGGGAAACAGAAATCCGACGCTAAGGTTTTAAGTACAAAAAGGAATCGCCACGCTACAATGGATAAATAATGCACGGGTATTTCGTAGATAATGTCGATAACGAGAAAATATAACAAAAGCCAGTAATGGCTGGATAAACATATCCCAAAGTCCCGTCTCGGGAGAATGTCGTGGCGTTGTTAAAACAAAAATTTTATCCCACTGATGGGGTCGAGGGTGGGCGGAGGTTGTGGTAGCTTCGTTTTTCTTTCGTCAAATGATAGAACACGACGACAGCTCCAAAATGGCTGAAACATTTTCAATTTTCTCAGAACATAAAATCTCTCCTCACATTTTCACGTTGAACTCATTCCTCGGCTGCTGGTCATTGATAAAACAGTAGAAGGGATGTAAAAACAACTTTGGGACTTGTATGGCAGCCACAGAGAGGAGAGGGAGACAGACAGAAAAAAATACTATAAGATTAATCCGGAGCATTATTCAGGGAAGTATTCGGTACATAAAACGTGAAAATACGACGCCAGTGACTGAATTATTAACGTTTTTCCCCTCTAACCACCCACTCAATCCTCTACTTTGTATATTTCTATCTTACTCACTTCACTTTATTTGTTTTCAGTAGATGTTGAGGTACGTCAAGGTTGTTCAAAATTAAGAAAATAGCTGCTGCTTTGACGTGCAAGTGCTTCCTGTATTTTTTTCCTATTTTATTAACGTTCCATTTTTTTAAAAATGTGGAAGAAATCTGTCTAGAATGACTTTACCTTTCATTTTACGACCATGAGCAAACTTAAGGGTGTGCATTACCACCAGGCGCAGAAAACGTTGAAAATAGAGATAAATTTCCCGACTGTTAAAAAAGCGAATTCTAAACATGAATTTGTGATTTCTGGTCACAATATACTTTAATGTTAAACCTAAGGATAAATAGGACTATGGGTTGAATTGTTGATTTGTATCTTTTTTATAGCTAAAATTAGCCTTCGAAGTTACATCTATTTTGTGCATCAGTTAGAGTACAAATTCCAGCGAAAATAAAAATCCAACTCTGTACATCCGTAAGTTCATCATAGAAGGAGAACATATTTAAAAATCATAACGCTAAGTTGAAAACTCGACCAGAAAACAGTCGGGAAAATTATCTCGCATTTAAAAAAAGTATTTTTTAAACATCATTTTATCGGACAGTTTGATGATAAAAATTCTAAATTTCGCATTGGTTGGGCTAGAAGTTAGATAAAAGTACTCCAGTTTTTAATTTCAGTATTTTCTCATCCTTCCTTTCATTTCAAATAGACCTAGAATATTTATATTTGTTTTTTTAAGACAGATTCTAGTCCTGCTACTTTTTTTAGCCTTTTCAAGGTACGAGCATTTAAGTTAGCGATAACTATATAGGCGATAATTTTATCTTAATTGCCCTAATTGACCGAACTTACATTTTTTTAGGCTTTGACGTTTGGCCTGCTGGTTTGTTGTTTACTCGTTGTTGGTCTCCCCTCTCCTTCTTGTCATCTCTTGGTCGCTGTTGCCTTTGGTTTTCTATCTCCTTTGATGGAAATTTTAGACGCATCACTTCTATATCCTCGTGTTCCTCGATTTTCACAGCCTTTGAGTCCTCTGTTGCTTTGGCGAATATTTTACCATTTTTCACCCATACAAATTGGACTCGTCCCTCGCTTCGCAACAGTTTCGTATCTCTTAATAGGCCATTCGTATACTCGGTCAAATCTTCACTGATGAATATAGGTTTTTCTTCACCATTGATAGTCCATGTGGGTTTCTGCATTTTGGAGCCAGCGACGAGAGCCCCTTTTTTGTGCCAGTTGTTCATTCTTATTATTATTGGAGTATTATCTCGCTTTGATTGTACCTGGCGGTACGCTATTGCCACATCGTACTCTTCCAGTTTAACATTAACCTTTAGTCCAATTTGCTTGACCAATTCGATGATTGACTCGTCTTTTGAAACTGGAACACCAGTGACTATAACATTTGACTCTCTAATGCATTGTTCAAGCTTATGGACTTGTTTTTTAAGCTTCGAGTTTTCTGTTGTAAGATCTGTCATATCCGTTTGAAGGGTGTCTTGTTTTTTAAAAACCGACAACATTTGATCTCTTAGTTCCTGCATCGTCGAGTTTATTTGTTTTACCTTTTCTTTTATATCGTTTCGAAGGCTCTTCATTTCTTTCAGCATTTCGTCCATTTTCGCCGCTCCTTTTCTTTTGCTCACAAATATGAATGTTGCCTTCTATGCTCGCTCTACTTTTTAGTGTGTATCGATACTACACTAGTCCGAACGAGAGGTGAAGTTGCGGGGTGTTATCAGTATCGGTAAGTCGTCACAGATCGGTATAGGCGGTGGGTAAGGATCCGTGGTACTGTGGTCTTTATCGTGTATTATTCAACGTTTCGATCTGTAAATGAAGTCTGATGCTGGATGTTGTAATGTGCGGGGAGGCGGGTACCAACGCTCGCGATATTCGGACGACTCCGAACCACTATTTAGCACTGCACCGGTTCAGAACTGCGTAGGATGCTTGAACAGATTAAATCGAGGACAAACAAAGACAGGAAAAAGACCGATCTATTATGTTTCAGCACTATTTAGCGAATTATGTACAATAAAAAGAAAGTTTTTGAGAAGATTTGCACGAAAAAGCACTTGCACTTGGTTTTGCACGTTGGAATAAATAGCATTGAACGCATACACGTACGTCGTTCTAGTTTCGTTGTTATCAGCTCAGCTAGGAAATTACATATATTGGACCATTATATAAGGATCCTAAAAGTCGAAAAGATTCAAGATGGATTTGACCATCTCCGCTAAATTAATTTTCAATAAATATCTTGTAAGGTATTTGTAGACTTCAGCAATTCTAAAATTAATTGATGACTATTTCCGAGAGAAAAATAAGAGGCTCAGCAGATTGAGGTATTAGAAGAAGCGAATTAGTCCATGTAATATAAAACCGTTGGTACAATATTATTTTGAAACAAGTGCAGTGGAAATTGCTTATTACGAAGGAAGGGACCTACCATTTTTCTTGTCGTAACAGGTAGTTTGTCGTATCCGATTAATATTTTACTCCCGAGACTTTGAAATTCATTCGTTTAAAACGATATTTTTAATCGATTTCGTTATAAGAAATTCCCACTGTAACTGTTTCAGTCAATTCGCCAACCATTCTGTAGTAAATTTAACGAGACAGATTAATTTAATACCTGAGTACGTAAAATGTTCTATTGAATGGATCGAAAACTCAGTCCGAATTTTAGATAACTAAATAGACAGAGAAGTAAAAGAACATGATCTCTTATGAGAATATAAGTAAAGCTGCTTAGAAGCAAAGCGGTAACTACGAGTATATAAGTAACATTTCCAACAAGATGGTACATAAAATCGTACAATATTATGTATTTCAGCGAATTTCCAGTTATTCTGAAATAAATTCAACGAGCCGAATTAATTTAATAGGTACCTGGATGGGTACGTAAAATTATCTATTGAATGGATCGAAAATTCAATCCGAATTTAAGATAACTAAATGAATAGAGAAGTGAAATAACTGGGTCTCTTATGGGAATATAAGAGAGCTGCTTAGAAGTAAAGCGATGTAAGTAACATTCGATGGAGTTACGAATAAAATTGGAACGTCCACACTGATAATAAACAGCTTCTGTGAATAAGTTACTTCTATTTTATTATAGATTTATATTTCACTTATATTCCCTGATGTCATTAGTGTTTCAATGATAAGCTGGCAGTATAAATGTAAAACGTACGAGCAAAAATATTGGATGAAAAGGTACTTTCACAGCTAAATACAGCCCTATTCTTAATATATTTGCATTTTTACAAAACCTGAATTTTTCTTATACCTATTACCTATATGTAAGTAGAAAAACCTGCAAAAAAAAACTTGTTGACGTACTTTTATATTGAACCATTCAAAATCACCGTTACGTTTTGTCGATTTTATAATCTTGTATTATAATATCAGAGTTTCATGATGCATTTGTAGCAATGAAGAACATAGATGATGTGATAAGCATTGAAGGTAAGACTGAGAAAACTAAGCAGCTTATTATTTTACGTTCGTCATACCCAAAATTCTCCTTACTGAGAGAAATGGATAGTATTAATTATAAACAGAATAGTAACTTTTCTCATCACAGTCGTGAAAATTACTATTTATTGTAAATATTCCAATACTTTTTACTATAATTTTTGTCGTCATTTCTGCTACAAATCTTGAATTGTACCTATTTTCCTATCCAAACTGTAAAAATTACTATTAAAATTTTTCTCAGTGCAATGCACAACCAAAGAATGAAATCTTTTTCAACAAAACAAAATTATACTTCATTATACCTATTTCAATTTGCCACTGTTAAACAATTAAGGCTCATTTTCGTAAAGATTATCTCAGCCAAAGGCTGAGGTTAACGTTTGTAAAGGCACCGTGCAATGTTGTCAATTAAAAAGATACGTGGTAATAGTGCGTTTGAGAACAGAATGGATAAGGTAGCTTCTCCCACCTACCTACTTTCTTCATGTTTTTGTATCTTTTGTGTACGATGATTTTGATTACCTCATTATTCGACATTTTCTCTCTAACACTTTATTGCAAATTTATCTGTTTACCTTTGATGTTTTTTCATCGATCACGTTAATTATTATTCTTTCATATTCATGTGACTATGAGGCTATGTACGTGTACTTGAATTTCGCGAAGTACCTAAAATATACTACGCCAAGTGACTGCGACATATACAAAAGATACTTTTGATCGGCATTGTTTCAAAACATAACTATAGTGATTTGAATTTTTTATTCAACATACCCGATTTGGAGAGTTCGATACGTATACATAATTACATATCATACATGTATCTAGATGTTATATTAAAGCGGGTGTGGAAGATTCATACTTCATCATATTTCTGAGATTCCCTCTTTCTAATGACACCAAATTCAGCTTTCTGCGTTGAGTAGAAACTGAGTAATCACAAAATGAAAAATAATTTGTTTACGAATTTCGAGTTGGGACAGACATCCGGACTTTAAATTTTATTATAGAAATAGCTGTGGCGTGACATTTTGCTATATTGGGCTAAATATTGTTGTATCTGACCCTTTGGCTTAAGAGGCACTGTGGTGAGCCATTCACTAAGATCCTGAAATGAGGCTGCATACTAATATTATAATAATGTACAAACGACAGTGATATCAAAATTATGAACATTGAGCCCTCTTTTGGTGCGCTGCTGTGTCGGCTTTTTTATTGACTTAATAGAATTTATAAGAACATAAATCTTTCGTCTTGTCTATCAACCCTTTTAAAGCCCTACCCCTTCCCTGTGGGTGGGAAGAAGGAGTGGTCCTGTGGAAATGATACTATAAATATGTTCTTTTTTAATCTTTCACTTAAAATCTTAATTGCTATGCTCGAATGGGACAGGTCCGTCCAGTAGAAGAATTTTCTCATTTTTTCAGCTCTAAAAGTGAAATATAAACACAAAATTATTAGGATACTATCCCTAGGGCTCGCCCTTAACCGTTATACATACACCCAAACATGCGCCCCAATAGCAAAAATCTCAGCTTGCACCAGAGCAATTGGAGGTAATACGAGGCAAATGCCCAGTGCAATGGGATTTCATGTGGATGTATTTTTTTACTCTCCTGTAAAATTTGAAAAAGTGGACTAGTTATCCGTCTTCTGGCATATCACTGTTCTTTTGTTTTTACTATTTTTTCATCTCTGTCAGAAGAACACAGACAGAGAGTGCCAAAGGTAGGCAGTCTTTCAACTTAAGAAAAACATATTAACACAATAATGAAGTTGAATATTGCGTTTTTCCTTCTTTTTTTTCCCCTGAAAACTTTTCGTATATTTCAGAAAAGTTGTTTGACTGAACAGCTGCCATCCTACCCGGGAGTATTGTTGAAACGTCTTATTTAGCGATGAAATTGGGCAACTGGTATCAATATGTAAAATGTGGGAAATTTATTATATGTTTATTTGGTCATACTGGCGTATTGTTTTTGACCAAGTCGTCCATTTTATTTTTGTAGTCAGTCAGTCTAAATACGAGAGCCTAAGAGTGATGTATGAAGAGAGCCTAAATGAATGTAATTAACTGTGTTTTTCCTCTAATATATTTTATTGTTCTCCGAGGGGTTTTTAGCCCGCCAGTATTCACTGGTAGGGTTTCCCCTCGTTAAAATACTGTGTTATTATTTCTATATTATTTAAATAGTGGTTTGTGAGGTGCGTGAAATTACGACAGGTTATGGGCCCAGCACGCTTCCACTGCGCGCCATGGGATATCACAGTAAGTACCCACAAACTACTTTCTTTGTCTAGACCCCTGTGATAGCACTGCAGGTTAAATACAGCTGCATAGTGGAAAGTGAATTTCAGTCGCGCCTTTTTATTTTTGGTCGTTAAACCTCTCGATACCACGAACGTAGTTCGTAAAAACGAAATTCAAAATTACGTCATACTATAGCTAGCCGGCAGCAGGACTAAGGAAAGAAAAGACTGAAATTCACTTCCAAGAAAATCATATTCTCAGAATAGGATAGGTACGAGAAACTAAATAAGACCAGAAACAAAGAAACGGTTAAAATCCGTCAACGAGTGCAACGAAAGAAAGAGAGATTAGATAGAAGGCAACGAGAGCAACGAAGAAAGCAATACGAAACGTTACAGAAGTCAGAAAACGAAAATGAGAGAAACGAAAATTAATGGAATCAAACATGGAATCAAACCGTCAACCGAGCATCCGCTCACGAGACAAACGAGAGAGAAAACGAGGGAAAAGAGAAAGAGAGAAAAACGAAAGAGAGGGACGAAACGCAAATATTTCTTAAATCGGCACAACTGATGAAAGACGAAACGAGTAAAATTAAAGAGCGGACGAAAAACGAGTGGCAACAATGATTTTAGAAGAAACGGTAACGAAACGAGACGAGAGCCACTGTTACGATTTTGTTTGCATCTAGTGAACGTATGCTCCGTGATATTATTGAATTTATTAAGTGTGTTTCTGAACTTTTTATATTAATTGTGTTTAATAATTACTCAAAACTTAGTGTCGAACTACCGTGATAAACAATAAAACAATTTCGCGTACAAATTTAGTGAATTCTCTTGTGTCTTTGCATTTCGTGTTAATTGTGTCAACGAACACGCTATGGCTGACTTCCTTGAGCTTATAAGTTTTGCCTGACGGCTACTGGGAGTCCCTTCGGATCTCATAGCTGACCAAGTCACTACCACGTCGGACAAATGTACAGTGTTATTTGCCGATGGACAAACCGCCTCGTTTCGTAAGTACACATTGCTATCATGAAATAAGAAATATTTGCGCTCTTCAATACAAGCCTCGATTATAAAATTGAAACACTCAGCCGTTTAAATAGTACCTTCCAAACATAAGTATACCGATGAATATGATGAAATTAAGCAAAATGAGGCATGCACAACAAAACGTAATCTTCGATCCCCGCGCTCACAGGTGCACTCTGTTCAGCCGCGGTAATATTATACACTCGCTCCGTTTATTGTTCTTGAATAGGGTTGTACATGTACGATGAGAGGGATATATGAGAGAATGTCTTGATGATAAAATAACTACTATTAAAAGGTGAATCGAATTACCGGTACGAGGGCAATTTATTGAACGTATCGAACGAAAATTTCTCGATCACGTGAAATAAAATTGCTACAGTAAAAGATTTGGGTAAGCGAGTTACACCTCGATGCTACGAATTTTTACTGGCGCCAATGTCACAAGTACTTGTGTTCGGACTTGAGGCGAAAGCGCAAATGTTTCCCAAAAACCGTAAAATTATAAAATGCCAAATTTCTGATTTTTATTTAATGTTACCAGGCATTGTTGAAATACGAGAGGGGAGACGAACGATCCAGCGGCCAGCCGTACTGGTCGAACTCGAATCCGGTCAAACATTACCGGTGATCCCCGTACAACTTCCGGGAACTCAATCCTCGACCGGCGGCGCTACACAAACGGCGACGGATCCGAGAAAGAGAGTCACCCCTGCGGAATCCGAGAACGTAGAGCGAGTCGAAGAATTCGTTGCGCCGATAACCAGCAAAGTCACAGACCAACGGCCATCCACATCAAGTGGACATAAAACAAAATCAGGTACTTAAGAGTGACATGAGAGGATATCATTAATTATCGGGAATGTAAACTAATTAATTTCGATTCACAGGTAATGGCGACTGCCCTTTAACTAATCCCGATCAAGAGAGTAAAAAGCCGCGTTTATATTATAACGTCATATGCAAATGCCCGAAAATAGATAAACCAGACTCATTGCCGGCACGTGACGCGTTACGGAAGAAGGCTGTACTAGGAGCTCTAGTCAGAGGCTCACCCCGCAAGCTTCGACCCATTCCGTTAAGAACCAAAACATACAAAGTGCCCAAGTTACCAGTAAAGATAAAACCAAAGGTCACGGACCAAGAAAAAGGTAATAAATCGAAACAGTTAATCTCAATTTTTCTTATCACTTCTTTACGAGAGCATAGTATATAAATCTCATGAGAGTTCAGATTAAGACCTATTAGATACGAAAGCCTCTAAATTTAAAAATAAAATAAAAGAAAGATTTGACTAGAGTAAAATTGACTAGGGAATCTAAAAGTGGAAAAATCCTATAAACTAAAATTAATGATGACTATTATAGGAAGACTAGATTAACAAGAGTGACTATTTAGAAAAATTCTTATTCACAGTCAAAGAAACGGAAAATACAGTTCCGATCGCTCCACCCGAACCGACTGAACCGGTTCCATCCGAAACAGCCGAAGTAGTTCCACCTGAACAAGCAGAATTGGAACAACCAGTTGCGAATGAACCGATCACAGAAAATCGACCGGCAGAACCAGCTGCCCTACCCGGATCGTCCACCCAGCCAACCACAATCACGGAATCGGAACTTGATTTCCGCCAATTCATGCGCGAACGCATATGGTCGATGAAGGAGTCGATGCAGAAAATGTCCGAGCTACAGGAGTCGACTCAAGCAGAACTCCAGGCCATAAAACGTCGGAACGAGCAGCTGGAAAAAGAGTTACGAGAGACACGAGAGGTGCAATTCGAAAGAGAGGAACAACAGCGAAGAGAGGACCTGGAATATGAACAAGAAATGGAAGAAGAGAGACGTCACCGAGAGGAATACAACGAACATTATGGCCACGACAATGAACAAGCAGAAACCTACTATGAACCGCCGAGAGTAGTAAGTAACAATTTAGAAAATATTAATGAGAGAATTAATTTAATCGATGGTAGATTAGAAGAGAGTAATACGAACGAGAGAACGAACAACGTTAGGTCAACACAAAACTTACCCATTTCTGAACAAACAAGAGAAAATTTAAGCCAAACGAGAGTAGAAAATATAGGACTTCTAGAAAGGGACTCGACTAAATTAGAATACCATCTTACTCAAACCAAAAATTACAAAATGTGGAGGAGTATTTTTGATATGGAATTAGGGCTTAAAAGACTTTCGGACGTAGTAGATGAAAACGCTCCTCCACCTCGTGCCTACACTCAAATAGAAATGAATGAGAGAAGAAAAATTGTAAGAGGGATTATAATTAGCCATGTAGACGAGAGTTATCAAGAACAGATTATTGAACTGGAAAATCCTAAAGACATGTTAGATAAAATCTATAAAATGAAGAGAGAAGAGATAAATGACACTACGGTTTCGGTAAAAGATCAGCTTCGAAATTTGAAATTCCAAATGGGTGTAGACACCGTCTTTAATTTTAACTCAAAATTCGACGACTTAGTTAGACGCTTCGAATTAGTTAGTGGAACATCAATGAGCGAAATTGATAAGAGAGACGCCTACTATCACAGTGTAAGTAAGAGTGTACCATCGATTAAAGAAGCCACCTACAGAGATAGGGCCAAAGGTGTAGGAGATGGATTCTCATTTGAAGAAATGAGAATCTATGTTCAGCAAGTAGAAGCTGAAAATAGAAATGTTTCACAGGTTAACCGAGGAAGAGGGAGCTTAATGGTGGCGAAGGAAGCAGAACGCTGTTTCAAGTGTGGTGACCGTGGTCACCATTCGTCAAATTGCACCAGGCGCCAAGGCGACTATAAATGCTACCGCTGTGAAGGCTTCGGGCATAAGAGCTTTCAATGCCCGAATAATCGTCAAGCTCGGTACGGTAAACGACTCAACGTATCTAATCAGGGCGACGGCGGCAGCAATAAGAAGTTTAAACAATCTAGGTACGACAACTCCAAGAGAGGAGGGTATGCCCGAAGAGGCAGAGGAAATTATTTTGGTAATAGACGAAATCAAAATAGATTTAGAACAAATTCTGATAATTTCCAAAGAGAGCCACATTTTTCGGAAAATCAAAATCAAAATTATAAGAGAGGAAACTTCAAAAGAGGTAGAGGTCGAAAACGAGGATATTACCAAAATAATTCCGGAAGAGAGAATAAACCATATGTAAATCAAAATTCTAATCATGCTAATTCCCGAACGGGAGTGTCTAATAGGTCAGAACAGCAAGAGAACATAGTCATGCCAGTGCAAAATCAGGCGAATTTAGTAGTACCCCCTCAAGCTGCACCCGTCCCTCTGCCGCCACCGCCCTTTCCTATGCCCTTTTGGTTCATGCCTCCACAACCGCCTATATTTAACGTTGACTCGAATGCTATTTCCAGCACAATTGAGGACCGAATCAACAAGATCAGAGATGACGAAGAGCGCGAACGAGAGTACCGAGATGTAACTACCACCAAAAAGACATTCCAGGAGAGGCAAAAACGAAATGATCGAGACGATGGAAATAGCGGAGCTGCATATATGGCAGGCGGATCGAAAGGCAGAGGTAAGAAAAATAATTTATATATCTCATTTATCGCCGACTCAGGCGCGTGTGACCACATCATTAAGGAAACGGAAATTCTTGAAAATTTCATTAAATTACAAGATTCACTTAGGAGTGCCAATATCATGTCCTCCGCCGACTTAGAAATTCGGGGGGAGGGTGATTTATATGTACACACTAATACGAAAGAGAGAATGCCTTTTCGCCTCATGAATGTGAAATATTCTCCAAATATTTCCGAAAACCTTTTATCATTGCGAAAGTTCACAGATTTAGGATTCACCGTTAAACTAACTAAAGAGAGTTTGTACATTTATCACCCTACAACGAGAGAAACTCTAATAACAGGATATTACAGTAAACCCTCGTGGATAGTGGAACTTGACCTAATTGATAAGAACCATATAGATCAGGAAATGCAAAAATTTGAAGAGAGTAACGAGAGCTACTTGCAAAATGCGATTTTAGAAATAGGTTCGTCAGAGCAAATTTTAGGTTCGGGGGGAGCCGAACAAAAATTTGAAGAAAATAGCGAGGAATTAGAGAAATCACAAGATATCACAGACGAACAGAAAAATAATTCCGAAAATTCTAAGTCAGAAAAGGTAACTACAGAAACTAGCTTAAATATAAATAATGATGTATCCAGGAGAGTCAACCCAAATATAACGAGAGAAACTACAGGCTTAGATCAACCAATTTTATCATCATACAATGAAATAGAAACATCTAGTGTACTAGACACTGAAAAATTTATTGATACGATAGACGAGAGTATTTTGCAAAAAGAAAAATTAAAACAAACTCCAGGCTTTTTACTACACGTAAAACTAGGTCATGCATCAATGCAATATTTAAAAGAACTTAAAAAGAGAGATGAAAAATTGAAAAATATCGTCTTAGACGAATCCATAAACGAGTGTGAAACATGTGCTTTAACAAAAGCCATTAAGTTGCCATTCAATGAAACTAGAACGAGAGCTATTCGCCCTTTACAAGTCATTCATGCTGACTTAATGGGCCCCATAAAACCACAAACATTTCCCGGAAAATACAGGTATATATGCGTTTTTGTAGACGATTTTTCCCGATTAGCCATGGCTTATGCTATGGAATCCAAAGACAAGACAGGTTTTTACTTTGAAAAATTTGTAACGAGTGCTAGAAATATGTTAGGAGAGAAAGCAAAAATTTGTTATCTACAAAGTGATCAGGGAACTGAATTCACAGGAGGGTACATACAAGAATTTTTGGAAAGAGAGGGAATAGAACAAACTCTAGCACCACCTTACACCCCGCAGCATAATGGAGTAGCTGAAAGATTTAACCGAACCCTTATCACAAAAATAAGAGCGATGATATTAGATTCTGGCTTTCCTTCAAACAAATGGGACTTAGTTTTACGAGCGGCAGTTTTCCTATACAATCGAACACCTCATCGATCCAACGATTTCCAAATCCCTTTAGCAAAGTTCAATCCGAACACACCTTGTCACACAGAACAAATTAAAAGATTCGGTTGCATAGCTTACATGCTTTTACCTAAAACAGCCAATACACCGAAATTTTCCCAAAGAGCAGTAAGAGTGATTTTTGTTGGTTACTTAGCCTCCGGCTATTTGTTATACCACCCTCAATCGAACACTTATTTTGAGTCTAAACATGTTCGATTTCGCGAAACTATGTTGTACAAACATGCGTTTCCTTCGTCCCAAAACTCCGAAAATGTGCAACTCGAAATCGAAGAAAATTCAGAAACAAAAATACCTGATAAACGAGAGGAAAAAGAGAAAACCGCAGACTGTGAAAATATTGAAAGAGAGACACAAAAACGCAAAGCAAATTATGACGAAATATATAAGAAAAAGAAAAAGAAAGAAGAAAATCTAACAAACATACAGACGAGATCTATGACTAAAATTAAAGATACTAGCTTTACTTCCTTTTCTCAGGACCCTGAAGAAACTAAAGACATTTTATTCGTACCACACTTTGAAGAAAGTAAAATCCTACATACCGATAAGAGAGATGAAATTAGTCACCTAACACTAGCTACGACAATTCAGGACCCTACTACTTTCACTGAAGCCATAAACAGCCCGGAAAAAGACCTGTGGTTAGAAGCCATTAAAGATGAATTAGTGTCCCTTTCGAAAAATAAAGTTTGGTTCTATACAGATAGGCCACAACACAAGAAAATCATAGATTCTCGTTGGTTGTTTAAGATGAAAGAGAGTCAAGGAGAGAAGAAATGCAAGGCAAGACTAGTAATAAGAGGATTTAAAGACACTAACGACTATGAGTTGAGAGAGACCTACGCACCAGTGGCAAGAAGGCCCACTGTATTTTTTACACTTGCAATCATAAACAAGCTAAATTTAGAAGTGAGTCAAATGGACGTAAAGACAGCCTTTCTGAATGGCAGATTAACTACAGAAGAGATTTATATGGAAATACCTGAAGGGATAGAGTGTTCTGAAAAATTCAAAAGAGAGAAAGTATGTAAATTAGAAAGAGCGTTGTATGGCCTGAGAATAAGTCCACAGAAGTGGAACCAACTTTTTACGGAATTTATGGCCACACAAAATTTTATAGCATGTCCATCTGACCCTTGCCTATTTAAGTGGAAAGAGGGTAATAACTTCACAATACTGTTGCTATATGTAGATGACATGATAATAGCTAGCAATACAAAAACGAAGCTCAATGAAATAAAAGAGGGTTTAAATAAAAAATTTGAAATGGTAGATTTAGGGGAGCCATCTAAATACCTGGGTTTAGAAATCAAACGAGAGAGAAACACGAAAATTATGAACATTACGCAGACAAAATTCATAGATAAAATCCTACATAGATTCAATATGAGTGATTGCAAAATGCATGATACCCCTATGGTGACGAGAGGCAATGAAATTAAATTTAAGAGTGACGAAAGCAAAATAGTAGAAGCCCCATACAGAGAAGCTATAGGTAGCATGCTCTATTTGTGTGGAGGTACTCGTCCAGACATGAGCTATGCCATCAACGTCCTAAGTAGGAAGCAACTAGAACCGACTGAGGCGGACTGGATAGCTGTGAAAAGGACATTCAGATATAGCAAGGCAACGAGAGAGCTAGGACTAGTATATAGAGGAGAGAAAAATGATTTAGAGCTATTCACAGATTCAAGTTTTGCTGACTGTGAAGGTTCCCTATCTACGAGTGGCTACATCATTAGATTATTTGGAGACACTATAGCCTGGCGTAGCCATAAACAAAACTTTGTGGCTATGTCTACGTGTGAGGCAGAATTCGTGAGTATGTCTGAGGGAGTAATGGAACTAATGGCCGTACACAAAGTAATAGAGTTCATTTTAGACGAGAGCTTTTACCCGATAAGAGTGTGGTGTGACAATAAAGCAGCTGTGGATTGCGTCTCTCTGGCGCAACCACTTAGGATAAGACACTGTTTAGCGAAGAATGCTGATTATGTAAAGCACGCGGAGAACGAGAGTAAAATAAAAGTCCAATGGTTGCCCAGTAGTTCCCAATTAGCAGACATAATGACGAAAGCACTCCCGAATAAAACTCATTCGCTCCTAAGAAATCAAATTTTAAACACTTAACTTTATTATGTACTAATGCCTTTTGTAAATGTTTCAGGACGAGGGCGTATGCTGCGAGTATAATCATCACAGCCACGAATATTAAAAGGATATAAATTTTTTTTTATGTTATCGGAAGAATTTTTTTTTTTTTTTTTTTTTTATTTTTGTATTTCTTTTTAATTGTTCCTAATTTCGTGATCTCGTGATTGATAAGTTCAAATTTTGTTATTTTTTTTTGTTTGCTCTCTTGTTTATCTAATCTAATTACTTATAAATTTCGGGGGGAGTGTAAAATGTGGGAAATTTATTATATGTTTATTTGGTCATACTGGCGTATTGTTTTTGACCAAGTCGTCCATTTTATTTTTGTAGTCAGTCAGTCTAAATACGAGAGCCTAAGAGTGATGTATGAAGAGAGCCTAAATGAATGTAATTAACTGTGTTTTTCCTCTAATATATTTTATTGTTCTCCGAGGGGTTTTTAGCCCGCCAGTATTCACTGGTAGGGTTTCCCCTCGTTAAAATACTGTGTTATTATTTCTATATTATTTAAATAGTGGTTTGTGAGGTGCGTGAAATTACGACACAATACGTAGGATAAAAGTTTCGTTTTGATATTTTGGGTAACCTAACTACGTACTCGTATACTCGTAAGTTACAAAAAATTAAATCTCAAAATATTCGTTATTCACTAAGTTTGTATGGCAAATTGTGCATCAATTTTTGAACGACCTTCGTACAAAACAATTTAATCGGTAGAGATTATTCTTAGTTAGGTTTGTTTTCAGCAAGAGCTTTCTTTTGTCTCCTTCTATATGTACTATTGAAACCAACGTAAGTTACCTATATTATATTCGCAGATTTTTGAACGATGTGTTTCTGTTTGTGGCGACACTGCTCTCTTTATTATGTGATAATTCAACCCTATTGTTAAATTTTAACTAAGAAATTAAAACATAAACGAATTTTGAAGGTTTTTTAATGTGCACTTAATATAGGTATATGATAGCACATAGACAAACAAAAATTAGTCTGATTAATGTATGTGCTGTAACCATATAAATGGTGACAAATGAACATCAATACGAGTAATACATATAAAATTCAAAAATAGTAGGTACACGTAGTCCAACCCATTCTGTTTTTTTTTCTTAGGATAAAATTTTGAAAAAGCCGAGAAAAATATTAAAGAAGTTTCATAACGATTCTTTCTAAGTTTCTCTGGAAATTAAAAAAAGTGTAAGTAGCTAAAAAAATGTAAGATATGATAGCACATAGACAAAGAAAATTAGTCTGATTAATGTATGTGCTGTAACCATATAAATGGTGACAAATGAACATCAATACGAGTAATACATATAAAGTTCAAAAATAGTACACGTAGTCTAACCCATTCTGTTTTTTTTTTCTTAGGATAAAATTTTGAAAAAGCCGAGAAAAATATTAAAGAAGTTTCATAACGATTCTTTCTAAGTTTCTCTGGAAATTAAAAAAAGTGTAAGTAGCTAAAAAAATGTAAGATATGATAGCACATAGACAAACAAAATTAGTCTGATTAATGTATGTGCTGTAACCATATAAATGGTGACAAATGAACATCAATACGAGTAATACATATAAAGTTCAAAAATAGTACACGTAGTCTAACCCATTCTGTTTTTTTTTCTTAGGATAAAATTTTGAAAAAGCCGAGAAAAATATTAAAGAAGTTTCATAACGATTCTTTCTAAGTTTCTCTGGAAATTAAAAAAAGTGTAAGTAGCTAAAAAAATGTAAGATATGATAGCACATAGACAAACAAAATTAGTCTGATTAATGTATGTGCTGTAACCATATAAATGGTGACAAATGAACATCAATACGAGTAATACATATAAAGTTCAAAAATAGTACACGTAGTCTAACCCATTCTGTTTTTTTTTCTTAGGATAAAATTTTGAAAAAGCCGAGAAAAATATTAAAGAAGTTTCATAACGATTCTTTCTAAGTTTCTCTGGAAATTAAAAAAAGTGTAAGTAGCTAAAAAAATGTAAGATATGATAGCACATAGACAAAGAAAATTAGTCTGATTAATGTATGTGCTGTAACCATATAAATGGTGACAAATGAACATTAATACGAGTAATACATATAAAGTGCAAAAATAGTACACGTAGTCGTAACCCATTCTATTTTTTTTTCTTAGGATAAAATTTTGAAAAAATCGAGAAAAATATAGAAATTTTATAACGATTCTTTTTAAGTTTCTCTAGAAATAAAAAAAAGTGTAAATAGCTAAAAAAATTACAGAATTCATGATAAAAAATATTCGAATAACATTTATAATTCCTTTAATGGATAAAGCTAAAAAAATGTAAGCAATTAAAACGAGCGTAAAGAAAAAAATAAAGAAACCAATAATAAATGACATACTTCGGCGTAAAATGTTGAAATTATTGAAATTAGCGTTTGGCTCTTGCCTTTGATTATTCTGCATTTGAACAACGAAAAATGTCAATTCTCAAATGGTTGATCGTGATGGACAACTGGATGACGTGATTCTATTAAACTAGAAAATTTAAACACACAAATGCATTTTTCCGAGAAAAAAAAAAGTATATTACGTGTATATGTATAAAAAATATATGTATATAACTATCAAATACCTAAGCAAATCGAATATCTGTACCATGGAACGTCTGTATTCCAGCAAACAATTTTCATAACTGCAGAAGTGGGATTCAATTTTTACCTTTGAAAATTTAAGTATGAATCAAACCAATTTTGCTAGGGTTGACATTTTAATTAAGTTTATTTCTTTGCTTGGGGCTTGGGATGAAGAAAACAGTTTAGAAATGTCTGGAAACTTTTTCGTTACCTGTACATAAAAAAAAAATTTTCTCTTTTAACAAGTGGTTTGTAAATTGACAGAATTATATTAACGAGCGATTCAGATTAAGCAAGCTATAGAATTTGTCTGAAAACTTGAATTACAAAGATGAGTATAACAAAAGAATGGTAAATGATTATAGAAAAATCAAACAAAGAAGAAAGGGTATATGAAATATGTTGTTTGCCGGGATTAAAAAAACAATTGACGAATATTTCAACGTGGTAGAAATTAATCCTTCTCAACAAATGAACAGAAATGAAAACGTTGCCCTCTTCAAAATCAAAAAAAAATTCTAGCGTATCATACCCCTCTAAAAAAGCAGGTTTTCGATCGGTGTCGCGAACCTGAAAAACCTGCTACAAGTTGATGCTTCAGGATTCTGTAAAAATGATAAAAAATGAGCCTCTGTTGGAAACCGCCAAGCCAAATCGCCAAAAATTATGGCTATATTTTAAGTACACAAAGTACAAAGTGATAATTGCAACAAATTAATTCATTAAATCCTCATTCTCATATACGAGACATTGAAAAAAATTATTTGTACTCAAACATGATTAATTATTTTTTTATGGCCAAATAAAACCATCAATGGGATAAGATTTTTTGGAACGGAGAAAAAAAAAATTATTTACGTTTGCATCCGTTTAAGGATTCTTTTTTTTTCTCATAGTTACAACCTTTGTATTGAGAATAAATGAACTTTCCATAGTATATTATTTTTCAAATAGAATGAATATTTCACAGTCGAAAGTAGACTACCTACGAGTGCATAAAAATTTCGAATTTTATAATACTGAGTGTAAGTAATTGTTTCTTAGGTCACAATCTGTTAGTAGGATGCAAACTCAAGTCAACAAAATCGCATAATTCAATCAAAAACCAACTTAAGATATTCTAGTATACCGATTTTGAGTACCTAAGAACTGTGCCCATAAAACTTGAATTTAAAAAGAAAAATAAATGAAAATAATCATACTGATCCAAAAATGGTTGAAACGAAGCAGTAATTTTCGGTGATTTTGGCGCGGTGGTTTCTGCCAGAGGTTCATTTTTCATCATTTTTACAGAATCGTGAAGCATCATCTTGTAGCTGGTTTTTAGGGTTCACAACACCCCTGTACCATGAATCAAAAACCTGCTTTTCTAGCAAGGCATGCTGCGCTTGAATGTTTATAACCTTATAGCACATATATTCTCTGTTTAGACCATCAACCCACCACACAACTTTCGCTCAACTATGCGCAATTCCTTTTCTCCACTCTCTTCATCCACTTCTGGTGCAAAGAGTCCTATTGGTTGGGCCGTTCGTCTGTTCTTGCGTTTCAAAGAAATACAGCCCCTGAAAATCATCATTTTGAACTACATTGTCTCTAATATCTCTGGGACCGCTGAACCGATTGACTTGAAATACTATCAGACCTAGATTTAGTCAAGATTGACCTCTGGTGCAAATTTCAGCTCAATCGGTTTGGCCGTTTGTCTGTTCTCGCGTTTAATAGAAATACGAGGGGTGGTCAAAAAGTTAGTTTCTCTATGCCGTCAAACCCCTCCAACACAATCAAACTGACTCGAATTGCCAACATGGTGAAGAGGGGGTGTGAGGGAAAGCACATACCAAGTTTCAAGCCAATCGATCTCGGTTTTCATTGTTTGGCATTGGAAAAATGATGAAATTACTGCTTGGTATGGCCGCCAAATACACAAATAACTTCAACATATTTGTGATGCAGGGCAGTTTAAGTGCGTCTGTTGCATTCGTAGGCATAAGGAACAATGCTTTTCTACTGCCCTTTGTATCATAAGTCAATTTTCAAACCAAAAAAATATTTTTTGAATAACTTCGATTGTACCTACATTTACCCCATCCAATGTCAATCGGAGCAGAATTTGTTAGAAGTCTCCTCTCCCCCCTTGAATCATTTACACACACTTCCACACGTTCATACTTGGCTCATAACGTTTGGCTATGTCACAGGTGACGGTGGCTATCTGTCTGCCCCTCCCCTCAAGCCATTACACGTGAATAACAAATCCCCCCCCCCGCGTACTCACCATGTGGCAGCCCTAAAGGACGGTAATTTCATCGTTTTTTGATTGCTATGCAGCAAAAATTAAACCGATTGACTTGAAACTTGGTATACGCTTTCCTTCAAACCCCCTCTGCACCATGTTGGCGGTGTGAGTCAGTTTGATTGTGTTGGAGGGGTTTGAAGGCATAGGGAAACTTACTTTTTGACCGCCCCTCGTATATGTGCGTGGAGGGAGAAAGAATAAAATAAATAAATAAACACCAAATGGGTATTTTTGGAATCTGGAGATAATGAAACGAATATCTACGATGGTCTCGTGCCTATTTGTCAAAGTCAGATCAAATTTAATAGGAGGTATAACACAATGTAATGTAAATTGAAATAAATATTGAAATATGTATTGAAATTATATACCTGTTGAAACGCCAGCATCAGTATGCTTTTTTTCGCGATTTTAACGTTATTTAAACTCAAAGAGGGTCATTTATTTTACACATTGAGGCCTTCTTATCACGGCAAGGTATCACCCAAGAGGCGGAATTTCCCGAAGCAGGCTATAAACTAGTTTTTCTCTATTACAGCTTATTTTCATTTTATAGGTGCTACCGAAGGTATACGTACATAATAAGAATAAAAATGAAGACAAGAGCCTGAAAACTAATCGCAGATGTAAATACCTAATTTTCTATTCAGCTCGAGCAATAAAGTATTTCTATTGTAAAATTTTATTTTCCTCGTTAGAAATTTCCTCGTGAATAAGATGCTGGAAAAAGGAAATTTTTTATGGTTATGCTTCCGTTAAACTTCGTTGATGAGACTTTTCTGGCTTTATTTACTTATTTTTTTACTTTTATTTTCTTTTATTTTTTATTTTTTATTTATTTGGTTCATCAACTTCGAATTACTGAGGAATGTATTACGACAGTATTTCTTGATTAATTTTCTTGGTATTCGATGTTTCTTACTGTCCTGAGAAAAAACACAAACATTGATTGCATGACTTCTGGTTCTGTTTCCTCACCAAATGATGAAACGAATACCTACTTTCGTGAGTCAGGATGATTTGGAGATACGTACTGAGATTTGGAAATGGCTGTCTACTTGTCGAACAGTTCCCATGAATTTTGATTTGACTTTGAAACGATCAAATCATCATTTTTTACCCGAAAAATGTCAAGTTTGAGTAATTTTCGGTTTCATTAATTGGTTTAATGTCAATAGTAATTTTTACTGTTTGGATAGGAAAACTAGGACAGTTTGAGATTTGTAGCATAAATTACTACAAAAATAGTACCTAATACATATGTATTATCTAAGACAGTAGAAATTAGTAAGGAGATTATATTGATAAGAACCGTTTGATGACAAATACAACGGTTCACGCATCATTTATGTTTTTCCCTATACATTCTCAATATCGATTGTCTTTTAACTTCGTGTTATTTCCCAAATTTACTCCTTTGCAACGAAAAGTGAATACAAAGATGTTCAAACTGAATTGTCTCTGTTTTCCTACAAAAAGCATCAAAACTTACTATTCATTTCTTTCAGAGAGTGAAGTTCTCTTAATTTTCAAGTTGAATTTGATTTGCCTGTCTTCTCTCATGAAAATATCATATTTACATACCTCATTCATACGTAGCGCTGCTTTTTATTTAAATAGATTGAAATTCAGAATAATCTTCATAACTTATATCTACTGTATTTAAATAGAATAAGACTTCACAGCTAGTTGAACTGTTGAAAATGATTTTTGTCCCAAGCTAAATGTAGATATCAAACTCGTATTATTTTCCAGTTTATTTTTGTTATTTTATAAATTATAATGGCCTATATCTATAATCATAGCTCATTCTAGTTCCTTCGTAAAAAATATTTTATTTGAAAAAAGAGGTAACCTACATATTATAATACCCATAATAATAATAATAATGCAAATAATACGAGAGTAATAATTTAAAAGAAACTAAGTGAAAAATTCGAGTAAGAAATTTATTAACATTTTGCAGGAATTATTATATAATATTACATTATTAATAAAAACCAATAAAATATAATAATCAACTATTAGAAGGAAACAAAAGTAAAATATAAAAGATAATTTTTTCAAAAATGCATTAAAATTTGTACATGTTTTTAAAATTTGTATTTAGATTGAAATAAATTCCAAAAGGTTGTGTACAGTTTTATTTGTTCTTTCCAATGCAAGTAATATTCACATTTTCGAATAAAATACGTACAATTACAATTTCATGGAATTTATAAATTCAAGGTAGGATTGAAAAGGAATTGAAAAAATTCGTGATATCCGATTTGTGTTTTTCGAATGCCTTTCGAAGTTTGAGAGAGGGTGAAAAAGATGTGGAATTTGTATTTTGTACCTTATCACGACATTCCAGGAGATTTTATGAAAGAGGAAGTATTTGCAAAATTTAAATTCTGTTTAGTCCTAAAAAAGTAGTGAAAATCAAAAAGATGAAATCGACCAACAACGAGGGACGAGAGAAAAATTATTGAAAAACTAAACGATCCACAAAGTTTCCTATACTAAACGGTCGTCTTTTACTTGCCAATTTTTATCTGAAAATCCAGAATAGAAAAGCCATAAAAATGTGACATTCTCTTTTTAAATCGAAATTCTTTTACGTTATTTTATACATAACAATGGCACAAAGATCGTTGATGTTCAAGGGTTGATTTTTAGAATTTCAATGATGAAAATGGGACACTTATTCCAAATTAAAACATATTTTCTACTTTTTGCTTTGGCATTCCATCCAATATGGAAGTGTAAAAATGTTATATTTATTACTTGGCAATTCTGAATTTTCAAGTCCTCACCGAGTGGCAGGGAGGAAAAGAGAGTCGACATTTTTCTTAAGTAGTTTGATTTTTCAACGAATGGTGAAGCAATTAAAATCTAATGTCAAAAAAATATAGGTAATAAATCGATTTTTACAATATTGACCAAAATTTTGGGCATAATTTAGCAATGTTGAATAAATTTAAAATCATATTTCATGAAGATATTTGGCATTGGTATGTAATAAAAAATGGGTCGTAAAATTCCAATCGTTTTAGTATTTTTTCTTAATTTTAGAAAAAATATAATTTGTTGAGAGGACAAAAAATTTTATTGCAAAAATTTAGATAAGTGGGTACAATTTTTAATGGATGGGAATAGTATCGCTTGTAAGAGGAAATTTTAAAAGGGTGGAGTTTGACCAGAACAAAATACCATTTTTCCCCTTTTTGTGAACCAATAAAAAAATTTGTTCGACCATACTTCCAATTTTTATAACTTTCTTTTTTTTTCATTCTACTTTTTTCTAGCTTTTGGACATAGTTCAGTCAAATCAACAAGAAAATAATTTAATGTAACGAAAAAATAGCACACTAGTAATCTGTCATTGATAATTGAAACTCTGATAATATTTTATAGAAATGTTTCAGTTTATTTACTTTTAAAGCGCATAAATATCGACGGAATTTCGAACTGAGAACGATTCAACTTTGAAATACAGAATGTGCAACATTTAGCCCCAACTCTATTGCACACTCTTTTTTCTCGCCTGTAAACTTTTTTATCGAGCTTCATTTTCTCTTTTTTTTTCTGTATCACCACATTGGTCGAACAAGACGATACAAACTTTTTCCATTATAGATTTAACGTCCAAAAATAAAACTTTGTCGAAACACAAGCTGCAAAGTTGATTCGTGAAGTTCTAAATTTCTAATATTGAGTTATATGTCGTAGGATTGATGATAAGACACAAGGGAGAGGGGTTATAGGAAACACAACTAACCTTTGATACTCGAGAATTTCAATTCGCTTTCGAAACAGAGGATCACCCAGACCTTTTAACAATAAAAATGGCTATCACAGATATTCTGTAAATTTTCGACTTGGGGGACGTGGCATACCAAATCGGATATCATTATTTCAATTCGTTAGATTTTTTGGTATTAGAAATTTGTAAGAAATATTCATTATCTATATTGTTTTGAAAATTCTTCAAATGCCCTTAACTATAGCAACGATGAGAAAATATTAACAAGTGAAAATTATTTCTCTGACGTCATAATCATAAACAAACGTTTATAATTTTTGGTAACATAAACGATATTTTCTTTAAAATAACGGAAACACCTAAGTATAGTATAAAGTACGTTAAACGCGTATTTAAATGCCAAGAAAAAGAAAAAAAGAAGAAAAAAATTGATGTAATATGAGAACTACTTACATAAAATTCAAGTCGCGGTTTATAAAAAATAAAATAAAATGAATGATAAAAAATTAGGTTTAATAAAAACGTTAATTTTATAACCGATTAAAAAGAGTGCTAAAAAAAAAATTGGAAAAATTCTAGTTTTTTTTGAAAATTTTATCCTTTTTTCTGTCTTAAAAAGAAAAGGTTATTCTGTACAATGAGAACATTTTTCTACCAGCTGATAAAAAGTACATGTAACAAACGAGACAGAAAAAAATTATATATTTATTAACAACAACGATATTTTAAAATGTAAATTACAGAATGAATATTTAATAAAAGAGCATTTAGAACGTAATGGAAGACAATAAAACGATCGAAATAACAAAACAAAAAAACAAAAACAAAAACTGAAACAAAACGAAATGAATAAACGAGTAAATAGAAACAAAAAATTTTATAATATTAGCAGGAAAAGAATAAGTGAGAAAGGGTAATGAGAGAAAGAAAGAAATGAAAGAAAGATGCAGTGGTTGATCTCAATCCATGAATTTATTCAACTTTTTCAAAATCTAGGAACAGTCTTTGACCCATTTTAGGTGATATTTACCCTCTATGTCCAAAAGTGGTGTTTTATAAAGGTTGTTAGCCAGACTATTCGTGTATTGAGAGATAAAAAGTATTTATAATTGTTCCTTTTCGAACTTTATGTGTTATCTTCTTAGTAGACGTTGAGCTATTTTCAAAAATAATTTCTTACGCAGAAATTGCTACTCTAAAGAGGTTTATCTACGAGCGTAAATAACTATCCAGTAAATTTTTGTAGTCTTCATTTACTCCAACTCAGTCATGTGAAGAAGCTTTTGTAATTACATCCTACAGAACGGGTCAATGAAACTAAAAGATCGACATAATATGAAGGTCATTTCAATAATAATGCACACAGCACTGCTACCATCTCCAGGCGCGTAATAAATGCTGAAAAAAAAACAAAAATGTAAAACAAAGTTTCCTGAACTCGACTATTCATATTAACTCAAAATTTGTCTGACACTCATTCTGCTGTGTGTGCATGTAACAGTGCCATTAGTAACACCGTTGCCAACCTAAATTGTTGAAAATCCCTGCTTTGAGTAAAAAAAAAATAAAGTACCTGGAGACAAAAAATATTCTTAAAACCGGTTTTTTCGTTGAAAATTTGAATTTTCGCTACTAAAAAAAATTGTTGCCTAATTTTCATTTATTGATCCCTTGCAGTATTTGATACAGCTAACATTAGAGGTGTACTTGCATTATTTTTAGGTACAATGTACACCTCTTGCAGCTCTCTCTACCTATGTGCACATGTTTTGAATTAACTGAAGCAGTCAGTCCTTGTGGAAGGTAACCACAAGGGGCGACTACTCTATAGGAAGTTAATGTACACAGGAGAAGTAATTTGGCACATAGCACGAATATATAAAATATTCCTCTGTCTATTAAGTATTTCAGACAGCATAGATTTAGCATTTATATACGAGTAAAACATTTTATAAAACAAAAGGTACGTACGTGGATGTTAAAACGCAAATGTTATGTAATATCCACATAGCTTTTATTACCCTATATGAAAATTGTAATATACATGTAAATAACTTACTACATCTATTTCGTGTACAATATTCTATGAGAGAAAATAAATACGTGTGCGCACATTTTTCACATTCATAATTATTGTTACATTGAAATTTTGTACATACGGGATGCTAGTTCAAAAAACTATGAGGAAATACGTTTGCAAAAGAAGTATATCAAAAGGAATGATTGTATTTCAATTTTTCAAACCTTTGAGATATTATCTGTAAAGCCGGGAATACACTTTGCGCTATTTCGCATTTCACATTTCACATTTCGTCATTTCATCCTTTTTCGCAGCTATTTCACGTTTTCACTGTTTTTCATGAAAAAGCTGTACACACTTTTCACATTTTCACCCTGCTTCATGTATTCTCCTTGTTTAAATAATTTTTTCGCCGAAATTTTCTTTTGATTTCGTCCAAAAACCGCTCAAGGCGAAAAACATGACAAAATGTGAAAAAATCTTTTTCACCCTTTTTCGTGAAAAAATTTTTCGCGAAAAAATGCCAACACACTTTTCGCGAAAAAGGATGAAATGGCGAAATGTGAAATGCGAAATGCGAAATAGCGCAAAGTGTATTCCCGGCTTAATAGTAATTCTTGTGAAGTGAACTGTAAAAAATAAATTAATGTAAAATGAATTTCATCGTTTCCCCTACCCTTAAACAAGAAAAATTTGTTTTTTGTTTTCCTGTTATTTTTAATAAACAGAAGTTAGCTACCTATCAATAGAGTTGTTCAGATGTTGAATGATTTATTCCTTTCCTCTTCTAACTTACGATAAAAAAATCCTTTTTTCCTCATTTCTTCCAGTATCGTACCTAATTGCTCGACATTATTGACTTGTTTGCACGTGTTTATTTCGTAATATTGTTATCAAACGAGTGAAAAAACAAAGTTAAAGCAAAGTGAAAACTGACGAAGGGGAAAAAATGAAAAATGGGTAACAAAGATGGAAAATACTAATAACGAAAAAATTACAGTCAATTTCAATTCAATGGAAAAAATTCCCTTTCGAGCTATTTAATAGAAATTATTTCTTTTTCTTTCTTTTTGCACGCATACTTTTTCAAACTTCATCTCTCTCAGACTCTACTCTTTATCGTTTAAACGTAGAACTTTTAAATTAAAATAAAGCAGTCGAGTGAAAAAATTATTTTAGTGTAGCGAACGATAAAATGTAAAAAGAATTGTAGAAGATATAAAGCAATTTAATGAACGAGAAGTTTATCTCAAATAAGTCAGACGATTTGTGTTTTTTTTTTCTCACATTGAACCACATCTCTTGTTGAATTGGCATTATCGTGAAATAAATACTTATACTGAGGTGAACTTTAATTGTATAGATTTTCACTGAGAAAACCTGAATATTTGGTCGTTGAGAATTCACACGTTGGTCTATCTGTATTTTAGAATTCATTTTCTGCAAGAGCAATGTATCTCGAGTGTTTTTTTTTTCTTTCAAATAGCTAGGTAATTGTATCTTCAATGTTATTTTACCCAGCGTCATCTGTTGGATACATTTTGCGTTAATACTTGATAAGTTTTGATATTAGTTGATTCTAACTACCTACCAATGTCCATTGAAAACTGAAAATTGATAATTTTGACCTGAGCATCGTTTTATGCGATTTTCCAAAAAAGTACCGACTGACAAAGAGGCTCTGTTTGGATCAGACTGCCACATTTTTACAAATTCCCACAATAGAGTATTTAATCTTTTCAGGATCGAATTCAATTTTTAGGGTTAGAAAGTTATAATAAGCTTCTCATTGATCTGCTCTAACGGTCTAAAAAGTTCTTAATGGTACTCGTAAATATACAGTCAAATATACGCTAAATAAAAAGTATAAGGTCAACTTATAAAATCTACTTGTAATCATTTATAAATCTCAGTTGAATTTGTGATAAAAAGATTTTGTCTCTTATTTTTGAAAATTCCGAAACTAACAAGTAGTTTGACGTCTCTCCACAAATCTCAACATCAAATACTAAAGTGAAAATTTTTCTTTCGTCGTCTCTGTAGCAGACTCACATTTTCTATTACGTTTTACAAACAAGGAAAAAACTCCCCCAAGTAAACAAGATTCTTTTACTTCGACTGATTGAAAATTCTGAAAGAAAACAGAAAAGATACCAAATTGATTTATAGATATACGTGCTCAAACTGATGTAACTTATACTTATGTAGAAAAAAAAAAATAGGTTAGTATTTAATTGGGATACACCCAATTTGGAGCCATTTCATACCTATTAATTTTTGCTGTTTGAAATTGAAAATGACAATTTGGAACTTTGCTGATAGCTAAGAATTAATATTCGAATCACGTAGCCATTTTTTTTTTTTTACGTCTGTGGCTTCCATTTTCAAGGGTTCAGACAAATTTCTATAGCATCAAAAAGGTTTCATGGTTTTTTCCATCACATTTTTCTCTCATCTTTTTTTCACCAGATATACTTGAAAATTTTATTTTCTTAGCTATTTTCATCATTCCTTAATCGTTCTGCGTGTTGACAATGCCATTAATTACAAAGATGAGGTTTTGACGTGTTGACATGGATAGGCGAAAATTTTCCATTTTTTGTCACAACGTATTGTTTAAAGTCTGTCCGATTTATTTAGAAAAACGATGACGTCGAGGAAAATAAAATAAAGCTGAATGAGTGCTAATCTTCATTATCTGCTCTAAGAAGTGGAATAGTGGATGAACCGAAAATGAAAATTGTTTTCCAATTTCTGTTTTGTAAGGATTTTTAGAGTATTCATCTAAATATCAGGTAGTTGTATTCATTTTCGGGAGCAAATTCAAAGAGTTAGTTTTTAAAATGACCTTATATAGTCCACGTTTACAACTTTTCCAGAAAATAAATTTTATTTTTATTTCTAATTGAAAATTATAATAATTAGGAAATTTTGTGTTACATATATTAAGACATGAAGCTGAATATATTCAACTATTCAAAAATAAAATCTGGAGCTTCATCTTTATTGAACCTCGATTATTTCAGTTCTATAATCCGTTTCTAGGTTCGAAAATGTTAAAATAATAGACAATGATAGTAAATCAATTTTCAGTTGTCCTGTAATACAGCTTAGCCATTTTTTGAAAGAATTTTGTTTGAAAATAATTTCATAATAAATCGCAGGACCATTTCTAGCAAAAGAGGATGTAGATGTGAAATGAAAATCTTCAAGTCCAAATCACTGGAATCACATTCGTACTATTTTATTTCTTTTTTGTACTCGTACTATTCTGGATTTATTTATCTTAAAAAAATAGTCTTTGAATAACTCTTTGATCTATATAAATCCCAAGTAAATTTTGTCGTTCTACACCTTTTTTTTTTTTTTTTTTTTTGTCAAATCTCTTTGAAAATGCTGCTGTTTCAGCCAGGATGGTTCACTGATTTTATCTCATTTTCGTTAGATGTATGTACGTAAAAAATATGAGAGAAAAAAAAAATGAAATACGGGTATACTTTGTTCAACGAAAGTTGATAAAATCGAAAACAGAGATCAGGAAGTAGTAAAAAGCTGCGGAAAGTAAATGACGAATTCAAAGAAATGAGATATAGTTTGAAAGATAATAAAAAAGTTTACTCGGGTATGAAACGTATCTTCCAACTTTGAAAGAAAAACGAAAAATGAGAAAATTGGAAAGTTGAGAGAAAAAGGGCATGGGGAACCTGGAGACCCGAATGAAAGTGAAAGTTCATTTATTAGGACTTGCAATCTTAGATGAAAATCTTCATTTATACGATGTTCCTCCGTGAAATTACGACCAAAAATATTAAATTAGCCTGAATACTTTTACAGGGTTTCAATTTTCAGCTAGGAATTCCTTTTATGTAAAGCCAGAAGGCTGGAGAAGAGTTATCTTTCCCAAAACCCCAAGCGGAAGAACATTATGTTTTTTGTGACGAACAAGTGGGTACAAAAAAAGAGCTTGGTGTTTTCATTCAACGTTCTTTAATATTGTTTGGACGACTACTGTTCGAAAGTAGATGGAAAATATCGACACTTTCCATGGAAAATCAGGTTTTGAACGCTTTTGAAGTTCATTTCTCCTTTCTAATCAATGTTGATGTAGAAAAGATTATATTTGTCTTCCAAATTAAAAAATTAATGCTCATCGTGTCTCCATGACCTGATTACTCTTTATTGAAAGAAATATGTGTCAAAGTCTGAGAAATCATACCTTCGAGAGAACGGAATTGGAATTAATTTTTTAATAGAGCAAATGATACGAATATGGACCACCCCTTTTTTGAAGAGAACTATTTGCGCACTAAGGGGGAAAATGCATCAGTTGTAGTCGCCAAATGATGAAAAATTACCGTTCAGGTAAAAAAAAAAAACAAAGTCTTTCATGTTTCTTCGAATTCATCTCGCACCATTTCATTTTGAATTTTTTCAAATTTATAAAATAAATCTAGAAACTTTATTATGGTCACTTTTTTGGCTTAAGAGCTTCCAACTATGCTGATTCATTACCTTAGATAGCTTCAAACCTCTTCAGAAACATCATCTGAGACTTATTATCCAGCATAAACTGACGCTCATAAGTCATGAAATTTCATTACACAGTTAGCATTAGAAAAATAGTGGATTACGAGATCATCATTGTAAGTAGTTAATATGGAGAGAGCTAAAAAGTAATGGTATTTCAGTATCAGCCTTCTACACTTTAATTAAGCCGTTCAAGGACTAACGAAAGGTCACTAATTTCTCACTTTATAGGTAATAAATGTCTAGGTCTCTTTTGAACAAAATTTAACATAGTTTTTCAGTAGCCATTTCTACCGAATACTTTTTGGAAGAGATTTTTTAGCAAGCAGATAAAAGTAATCCCAATTTACTGCCCGGCTTTGAAATTTGCAATCGTATTCTCCAAAGTGAGATTAAAAAGGGGGAAAATGAAATCGATTATATCGAGTTAACTTTATAATTTACTTCTTTCTTCCTCTCCTTCCACATGCTATTGTGTTTTTTAGGTTACTAGTTGGCCTCACTTCATCATGAAATGGCAACAAAGCTGACAGCTAAGCTACCAAATTTTCTAAATGGGCGCCGAACTAATGCCGCGTGAAGAAGGAAGCCTTTAATTTTCGTTATTTCTTATATATGTGTATTGTCAGGCACACGAAGCACTATTCTTGACGAAAACTCACACACAAAGTCGTAGCATAGTAGGTTAAAAAAACAAGATGAGTCCCCTAAAAAAAACATATACACCTAAAAGTCGAGGAAGACTTTTGATGAAATTAAATCGATTCGAGATCTTAGGATAAAAGTTGGCCGCAAAACTAGTAATTAAACTTTTACTCCCTTCAATCAGCCACCGCACTTAATTAAGTTTCCGTTATCGTTGAGAACTCGTTTTCGTGTAAAAAAGATAGAAAAAAGGCAAATAAAAAAAAAAGGCAGCTACATGGCCGTAAATTTTGTCATTCGAAATGAGACCCCCCTTTAAAACGATACCAGTCTATACTTTCCTCGTTACAGAATCTACCACCGTCTTCTTTTTCTACCATCGTTAACCCTTCTTAAGCTTCCTCTTCTCCACCCCCAACCCTCTTTCGAATGTGCAACGCGACGAACACAAAATTTGAATCGAAATCCCCTTCTTTCACGTTTTAAATATTCATACGCACGAGTCGAGACCGCTGATTAAATCAATTCCCTGTCAAACATAACTTTCCAAAAATGTAGGGAATTACCTCCACCAGAGGCGTATAAAATTTTAATGACGCTCGTTTATGGGTCACCATGTCGAGACACGTAATGAAAAGTTTAATATGAGAAAAAAAAATGGCTTATTGAAATTTAGCTCAACGTCCGCTAAATGTGAAAAAGGATTCAGCTCAGGTGAGTTCAGTTCTCCGTGATTAAGAGAAAATCAGTGTCATGTCAGTTGAGGGATACTAAATTTTTCTTCTAATTCAGCGCATGATTGAGAACAGAAGATTATGATTTTTATCAGCCTTTCATACTAATCAAAGAAATTTGTTTAAGTATATCGCACACCCTCTACAAAACTGATACAACTCACAAAAATTGAGTTTTGAGTTAGCAGTGAAAAAAGAGTCTATAAGGGTCCTACTTTAATCCCCCATATTCACCTTGGTGAAATTCCACACCCAGACCCCTCCAGGAGAGTTGTATCAGTTTACAATTTCAGAAATGTGTAGCTATTCAATGGACAAAACTGATACAACTCAACTTTTCCATATAAAATGACTAAGTTTGGCAATCTACAAAACCGATACAACTCAATATTTCTCTACAAAACTGATGCATCTCACTTCAAATTAACACGCAAAACATTGAAAAGTGTCATTGCTGCCTGTGCAAAAGTGATACAACTTGCCAGGGGGCTATTGGTGGATTATTTATGGGGAAAAGACCAGCACATTCAAAAACTACATGTACACTACACATGGAGTCATTTGGGTTTTGAATGAACAAAATCCGTTAAAAATTGATTGAATATTGACAGTTTTAAAATTGAAAATTTCAAATAGCTCTCCTGAAAAACCGGTTTTTTCGAGTTGTATCAGTTTTGTAGAGGGTGTGCGATATGATCATGGGTTAGTGATTACATAAAAATGTAATTTGTGATCTGTTTTGGATCATTTTCAAAAAATAGACGATCTATGATCTACGCAGATCTAATTGAGTTACATATGACCTTGGATGTGAAAGAAAACTTTTGGAGTGAAATTAGTTTGTATTTTTGGGTGAATGATTTATTATTGACTTATTTCTAAATAAGTCTGAGCAATGCAAAAATTCAATCCTAGTGTGATTCAACAAACCGATATGTCCTATTGCTCTAATTAGTCAGTATAAACTGATTGTAATTTACCTGGTCACCAGCTGGACCAGGTACAAGCAACTATAGGGACTGTCCAAGTTCAGACAAATCCTAGCCCAACTAGTTCCACTAGAAAAATATCTGGTTTTCCTTCAATGTATGACATAGAATTTTCTCATATTCTAAATCGCAATAACTTCAAAAATATTGAACCGATTAAGTCGAAATTTTAAAGAGGTCATCTTCAATACCTTTTGAACATTGTACATGTTCAAAATTTCGTTTTGATCTGTTCAGTATTACGTCCGTAATCGTTAACGAAAGAGATGTGTCTAAATTACAGATTAAAAGCAGTGATTTAAGAACTAGCTATACTCCTTCCAACTAGGCGAATTCGCAACTTATTTGTGTATTTTTATAATAATGTGTTGTATACCCATATTTACTAGCTATATGATGAGAATTTTCACAATCCTATGAATTTTTTGACAGAAATAATTTGATTATATCGTTTATACTTCATACCATCTTATCTTCACTAACAGTCAGCAAAGTTCTGTTTTCACAGGTCTTATATGCTTTTCATCTACATCTCATTAAAAAGCTTGAATAGTTTTCAGATTTTTATAAAGGTCTTAGAGAAGTGTTAGAACGAAACTCACTTGAGACTTTTTGCTTCTTCACACAAACTGATGATACACTATTTATAAGCTCGAGGTATTTTAGTCGTGCCAATATTGACGTATTTTTAGTTTCGACGTGCACTTGGCAAATTAAGATTTAATATCACATAAAAATAAAATACACGACAGGCCCAATGTTGTCTACGAATTATCGACATTCTCACGTCCAATGAGAATGTCAAATGACTGTGTGGAACAAATAATTTCATTTTGTTTAATTGGTAGTCATATTTTTTTCTTCTAGGATACACTGAGCTGTTGAAAAATTCCTTAACTCATTATTTTTATTCAGAATTTTTCTACATTATGACTTTTACAAATATCAATAACTCATCGTTCGAGACCATCTACGAGTAAATTGATTCATCCCTACATGCCAAAAGTTGTTTACATCATGTATGATCTGAAAGAGGTCAAAAGTATTTTCATGAGTTGACATCTACTAAAATTATTTCAATTATCAGCATATGCAACAAAATCCAAGATAACATACCTTCGGGTGAAAGATTTTCTTGCAGAATGTCCCAGTGCAAGGTGTAAGATCGAAATTATTGTTTTTAAACATTATCTAAAGAACATTCTAAAACCCTCGAGTAGCTAATTATATTATCATTATTTACACCATGTCGAGTAAGAGTAAAGTAAAATGTATAATTGTATTTTTAAAATAACTGCAGATTTATATTCTTCTTACCCAACGTAGTGTCCTATAAAATTAAAGAAAAGGAACTTTTATTTTATCAGTCTGGTATCAACTTGCCAAAATATTAAGTTTTATGTGTTTTTTTTTTTTTTTAATTTTTTTCCTATTTTGCTTTTGTAGAAAATGACAAATTTTCCAGAATTTATAGATGATATTAATTTCTATTTTGAAACTCTTCTTCTAAAATTAAGTTATTTTCATTTTTCAAGATCAAAATACTTTATACTGCTCAAAAAGTTTTTGAGATAGAGAGATGCTTTTTGGAACATTGGATTCGTCATTCAATTCTGAATGAAAAGGCGTAGCAAAATTAATTTTCACCTCTTTCCTCCAAAAGGTATGATTTCTCAGATTAAGTCAATACTCGTATTTGCTTCAATCTTCAACTATAGACTTGGAATTGATAAAAAGAGTTGTGGATTAATAGTTTTTTTACAGCTGCAAAAATGCTAAAATTTTGAAACTTTTCCAAAATGTGAGCCTGACTTCGCTTGAGAAGTGGGATTAGTAAACCCACCCCATAAATCTACAGATTTGAAAATCTTGGGATCCACTCACCCAGTAAGATTATTCAGAATATCTCAACAAGTTTCACTTATACCATACCTCTCATTTCGCTTCAAAAATTTCTAATCATGCCCTGTGACTCGAATATAATGAGTTACAGAATTGACAGTGTGATAATTTTGGTGTTTTCTTTTGTTCCGCGATGACCAATTCCTAATATCATTGTAGAAGAACCCTGCATCTTTATGCGAACAAATGGTCCGAGTGATAGAAGCTCGTTTTCATGGTACTGGCGTGTACGCTGAAAGGGCCACATGAAAATCATTTCCAACCGTCTTCATCGAAGCACTGACGGTTTCTGAGCAATACTCCGTTGGTAATTTCGGGAGCAGAATGAACAAAGGTTGCGTAAGCCACAACCTCGAGCACACACTCATTTATACAATATCCTTCTAAATGCTCTTCGAAAATCCTTATTAAATATAGTATATATGACCGGATTCAGGGCTGAGTTCATATACCCGAGCCAAAAGGCGAACGCGAAGCCGACGTGTGGAATTTTCCAGTCGATTATTGGCGTCAATATATATAGCAAAAAAAATGGTAACCAGCACAAAATGAAAGAACCCATAATTAAGCCTAAAATCAGCGTGGCCCGCTTCTCCTTCTTGCGGGCCAGTCTCCGTTTTTCACGTTCAGGGTCACGTGGCTTGGGTGGCTTAGCTATGGCCACCTCCTCAGGAGGCGCCTCGCCCGCCAGCTTCCCCATGTCGATCATTTCGCGTTTGGCCTTTGACGTGCCTTTGCGGAAGATCGGTTTGCACAGCCTCAGCCGCAACGGCTTCACCGTCACGCACTTCTGCACGACCCCCGAATCCGACGAGGAGGGGTCGAACTCACTCACCATGTCCGTGTCGATGCCCACACTGGGAGCTCGACATCGATTCATGGCTGTGGCGGCGCTGTTCAGGTCGCCATTGATGGAGAGTGTGGAGCCGCCTCTGAAAGCACTGTTCATGGCTGGCTTGCTGGTTGTGAATACTTTGAGGGTGTCTTTGGAGGAGGCGCCGTTAGCGCTGCCGCACACCTCGTGGTGGTCGGATGTAGCGTCCATGTTGTCGCTGGTGCTGGCATCGCTGGCGTAGTCGCAGGTCACTATTGGAATGCTGGCTGGACGTGGCTCGATAGTGACGGACATAGGTGTGTTATTGTTCGAATTGGTATCAATGGGGATGGGGATAGCGGGGCCACTGTGAGGGGAGGCGGGTGTAATACCTGGTGAGCGCTTATGCAGCGAAAACATGGAGCCTTTGCCGGAGTTAACATTTTTGGCGGTCGACTTGGCAGCTGGTTTGCGAATGTTACGGCGAGCGCGGGCTTTTGCAGCGAAGTAGATGCGGATGTAGACGAACACCATTATGCAGCTAGGGATGTAGAATGAGCCGAGGGCCGAATACACCACGTAGCCGATGTCCTTGCTTAGCTGCAACAGAAAGAGTAATAGAGATATGGTTATAAATTTAATGGTAATCAAAATCAGTACGAGGAATACGTTAGAATATTGTAAAATGTTTTGAGGATTATAACTGATGGTAACTGAGCCTCTCTTTTTAAGAAGAGCTTATTTGAGAGCATTTTTTGACATTATCAATTCAGTCGTTTCGAAAATAGGCGCAGTCTCGCATGCAACCAATCAAACTGCGCGTGGTAGGGTGTGGTAGCCAATCAGATGAAAGTCACTTTCAAACCTATATCGATAACAGTAATTCATTGATATATTATGAATCGATAGCGAATATATGGATTTTGGTCAAGGGAATAGCGTGAGAAACACCCTAATAGCACACCAAATTTTGTAATAATATAAAGTTATATCTACCATACAGAGACTGTCTTTAGAAATTGTGACAATATTTTGCCTTGAATATCTTCCCAATATTTCTGTCTAATAATTTTGAAAAATTTATATTTCTTGGGATTTTAACTCACTGAAAACAATTTTAGTTGTAATTTTCATTATTTTTATATGGAAACGGGGTCAATTCAAGATTTAACTAATGGTGGAAATTACAATACAAGTAGTGAAATATATCAAGATTTTACCATTTTAAGATCTATCAAAAAATATATTCCCTCATTCAGCTGTGCTAATGCACTGCTACATTTTCATACTATCACAAGAAAACTGAGTGCAGCGACAAAAAAAATATACTGCATTCGAAATGGAAAAATGTTAAGCTTCACAAAACATTATCTGACGAAGTAAAGAGAAAATAGTGATGAGAAATCGGTCTTGTTCTTTTCCAAATGAAATTTATTCTTCTCTTTTTTTTTCTTTTTTTTTTCATCCTATATACTTTTGTAAATTTTTTCTCTTTCGGGTCGTTTTCTTGTTATGCTAATTTTATGTCTTTCCTTCAAGTTTTCCCTCAACAATTGTATTCGCTTTTCTTTTTGTTGTCGATTTTTCCTCTATTATAGCCCTACCGCAGTTGGTATTCTTTGCTTCGGTTCTTTTAGGTAAACGAAATAGAACCTCATTGCATAGAATTAAAGCAAATTTCTACACTGCCTTTTCTTTGTACGAGGCTGACTGCTTTAGCACTGTAGCCTATAATTCTATTCACAAAAGGCAAATTCGTCTGCGATTCAGTATTCAATTCTTTTTCTGAGATAGCGGATATACCAATCGTTGGGTTATTGCCTTCAAAATGGAAAAGGGAAATCAGTTTCAAATGAACGTAGGTAAATGTAAAGAAATTAAGTTCCACGAATGCAGTGCCAATTTTATTTATTCATGAAGCTTTTTGACTAAATGATTTCATCTATTCCACGTTTCATTTTAATAAGGTACCGTATCAAAGAAAAATGCAGGAATGTTAATTAATTTTTCATCAAACCCATGAAAACAGGATACGAACGTAAGAACCAGCTGCATATTTTAAGACAGTGAAAGGAAATAAGTCAATAGCATTCTCATTCTGGTAGGTACTACTTCGTGAGTCTGATGAAAATTGAGCTAAGCTCTCCCTTCAAATGTACTCACCCAGGATTCTAAATCTATGTACTCGTAGAAATTTTTTATGAGTGAAATTCTAGCCGTATGTTAAAAAATTGTCATTAATGCCTTTCATGTAAAAAAAGTTTGACTTTCTGAGAACCTATTTTAAAAACCTAAATTTAATTAATTCTTCTCCTTTCAAAGAAAAAAAAAAAAAAAAAAGGGAATCATGCTAAAATTTTTCACTATTTTCTACTTATTTCTTCAAATCTCAACTTTCAAATTGAAATAAATGTTTTATATGGATAATACGGTTTCCTCGTGTGAATTTTCACCTCACTCTATTTACTGCACTATTCAGCATTAAAAGGAAATCCTACTGGTATATTTGTGCATTACACATCTGTCCCTAATGGGTTTTGGTGTCCCTAATCATTTCCACTGGCTGAGTCTCTTCTGCTCTTCTGGGTCATAAACTATTTAAAATAGACCATGTGCAAAAAAGGGTTGAAATCAAAATAGGTGCGACAAACAGTAACGAAATATTTACCTGAAGCCATATGCCTGAAAAACCTTTCTCTGGAAATCAAAAACCTGAAAGATATTTTCTTAAATTTTTTACCTGAATGGAAATTTACCTGAATGACCAAAACCGGTTACTTCTGTCTCTGAATAAGTGAGCTTGAAATATTACCTTTGCATATCCAAGGAAGTGCAAAACAAATACTTTGCAAAGTCTCATTTATTCTTCTTTTGTGACAGTAGCAGCTATAATTGTGAGTAAAAAATTCAGGATTATTTCCAAGTGATTGAGATGTACCCATAGTATAATCAGCCGAAACAGTCATCATGAATTTTCTAAAATTTTAGTCAAATTTTAATCCTATTCACCTCGCTGATCATATTCACCCAACTTTTGTGAGAATGTTAGTATAAACGTCATAGAAATGTCTAGCTGGAAATGAAACAGTAAAATGAAAATTTTTCACATTGTTTTTTTTTCCTTTCTTTTTCAAACACGTGAGTACAATTTGTTCTCTATTCCATTTGAAAAATGAATACCTAGGTATAAATAAAATAACCCGTACGATAAAAATGGAGAAAGTAAAATAAAGACTCATCGTACGAGTTCAACGCCTGAGAGAGAAAATGTAACTTTACAGAAAAGTACACAGTGTATTATAATATAAATACGAATCTATGATCTCCATAAAAAACGTTATTCTCATTATTTCGAAAGAACTTGAAGTGTCTGGCGGAAATTATGTTATGATATTTAAAAGGCTATTTGGAAATGAATAATGAAAATGTTCTCTTTATTTACCTTGCGAAAAAATTTTCTTTTTGTTTTTTTGAAAATGTAATTTATTTCATATTTGCTTGGTATTATTCGAGCAGTATGCTAGCTATGAAGGTAAAAAAAAAAAATTAAAATGAAAAAGAAACTGTCATGGTAATTCTTTGCTACCCGATATAGAAATAAAAACATGTAAATTGAGGATTAATGAAGTTTATTTTATTTTACTTGATGTTATAACTACTTCATTGCGCTACTCTTTCAATTTCGAATTCCAGAAATACTCGTAGGACCCAATTATTAAAATTAATTTCCTGGCTTGGACTGACATAACAATATGTAAATAAATTTTTATTGTAAATATCGCAACGTTTCTATCTCAGACTGTCTCAGTTATTCCTTTTAGGCCATATTTTACATACTTTCTTTGTCACAACAAAAATACAGCGAAAAATTACATAAATATATCGATGAATAATGAAAAGTCACACTTAACATATTCTATCCATTACAAGAATAAACCACTGCATAAGAACGAAAACTTTTTAAAAAATTTCATAAATTATGTATTTAATTGAATCACTATGACGTAGTATAGCCAGGACAGAAGTATTACTCAATTCAGACGACTAATTTTTATTTTTCAAACAAAATGTCTCTAAGGTAAATTATGGACTCCGTATTTCATTTCGTTTGAAAAAGAAAAGTGTACCCAACCAAATGTTATCAAAATAGAACAATATAAATGTGCCATACTATAAAATATTTTTCGTCGACAATAATATTACAAAAAAGTTTTTATCAGCATTATTGTCATAGGAGTCGTAAAAATATTCCCGTAATAGTTATAAAAGAAAATAAATTATCAAAATGACCGCGGATATATCATTTGGCAAAGGCCTAGAAACTGATAGTACTCTTAAATTATTATAAATAAAAGCGAAGAAAGTTTGGTTGTGGCTGTATATGAGTGAAAACCGTGACTAAGAATAAAGAAGGAGGGATAGAGAAGAATGCACTTCTTGGAAAAAGAAAAAAAATTATTAGTCCATAAATAAAATACAAACGAGAAAAAAAGAAAAGCTAACAGAAAAAAAATGAACAGTAAAAGAAAACCCATAATGTCTCGTTGTGAAAATGCTACACTAAGTACTAACACCACGTACGCAATATGGAAGGAATGAAAAACGAAAATGGAAAACAAGAATGGCAAACACGACTCACGACCATAAATTAATTGTGGTTTTTTGAAAAACATTCATAAAAATTACCAGCTGAAAGAACGTGGTTGAGAAACTGGAATGGGGAAAAAAGAATTTCTAACGATAGCGAATATTCACAAGGTCGAAAAACAAATTTCAAAAATGTATGTAACTGGGCTAAAGGATTTGTAAATACAAGGGAAAGCATATGAAGAGCAAAATAGCAGAAGTCAAGTGAAAAGAAAAAGGAAGAATAAAAAAATTGTGAGGCTTGAAAGACAGGCAATATTTATCCAATGCTTTCACACATCATTGCATCTATAAATAAGATACTTAATTCCTTTTTAAAATACAGTATTGATGCGCACGCGCAGCTCAATGTAATTATTTAAATTGCCTAATCTTAATGGGAATCCACAATGGATTGTTTAGTTCTGATGGAAAGTATAGCTAGGGGTGTCCTAAATTTTTATTCGGTTGCATTGAACATCTTCAAGTATATCTGAGTATCAGGTACCAAAACGTCATTTTGGTGTGAAAAATTGGGTGAAAATTATTTTGAGATTTAGTAGGTTTTGTATTTAGGTGAGCAATAATATGTACGTTTTCATAATCAGAAAAGTTCAAAAAATATTTAGAGCTGCTAAAATCATCATCAATCATGAAAAAATTCATGAATAAAAAATTAATCTTTTTATATGATCGTCAGATCGATTCAAGGTAAATTTTACATGATCGATCGCTAGAAATTTTGATTAAAGAATTCACCGAAATGCTAATTTCGCATTGTTGAATGTTGGTTATTCTGTTTGTTGTTGTTGTTGTTGTTGTTGTTGTTGTTGGATGTTCTCAAGTTCAGTTTCAACTTTTCATAATCAATTTTTTTTTCTTTGAAACTTGAAAATTTAAAATTCAATGATAATGTGGTTTGTCCTATGTGTTCACAGTTTATGAAAAATATATAATCGATTTGATCGATTAGAAAAACATTTTATTTTTTCTATGATCGATCATGATAATTATGATTAGCTGATTTTTTTGACCAATCAAAGCGATAAATTCATCAGGAGGTGATCGATTGATTGGTCTAAAGATTATGATCGCTAACTCTAACATGAGAGTTTTTTAATGGCTCTCTTGAAAAATGTATGTTTGAATGCATTGGTCCTGGGAAGACATCCCACGTATGGATATACCCATGTATGAGGTTTCTACAAAAAAAAAAGTTTTCCAAATTGACTTTGAAAAGAAAAAGTGTAAAACTAATAAAGATGTCACTAATAAAATGTTTTCTGCATTTCTGCACAGTATGCCAAAACTTGACTTTACAATTTTTTTACAGAACGCTATGACTTCAAAGAAATTTTAGAATTTGACACATCCAGTGTTTAATAATTGAGGAAAATAAAATTATTTGGAATTATGAACTGATTCATTGTACATTTTGTTTTCGCGTACCACCCTAAGGTCGATGAATAAAATTCTAAATTCAACGAAACCATATTCATTTTCGTCTGTCGCATTAAATGAAAGCGTTTGAAAAAATAAGGAACTTCAACTATGTTTTAGTAATTTCAAAGAGAATTAAATCTTATTTCATTAATTTGGTATGGTAAAATTTTATAAACACAAAAACATACAAACGGTAAATCATTTACATTTCTCATTAAAAATCTAGAATTTTCCTTTGAGTTGACGGAAAGTGGAATAATGTATTTCACTATTTTATACTCTTTCACAACGAATTATTGTCAGATCAAAGATTCTTTAGAAAACGAGTTGAAACAGAAAAACTACGAGTATAAGTATAAATGAAAAAAAAGGTCAACTTGAAATATTAAATACCAAATAGAACACCTAACAGAAAATCGCAGTTGAGTAATCTCAAGTGAATTTACTTTTTTGACGAGTACTACGAGCAAAAAAATAAAATAATATGCGGTACTGCAGTGTAGTTCCTAGTGACAATTATTTTGAAAAATAGAAAACATGAAACGATAACTGAGATGGTTTTGAATTTTACATCCAAACAGCAACTAAGTATCTTTCTTGTAATTTAAGTTCCTATCTCTATGTACATAATCTATTTTTTAAGTAATTACGTTATGAACTGAATTAGATGAATGTAGTAATTTTTAATATTTTGGATGAGAAAAATGGGACAGTTCTGAGATTAAAGTAGAAATTACTAAAAATATAAATATACTTCATGAAATATACTTACTAATATTGTTTCTAGTGATTTTTAATATAATCTTCAAATCGTCCCATTTGTTCTATAAAAAAGTAAAAATTACTATTCATTTTTTTCTGGGTAAGAAGGGAGAGAATTAGGTACATAATATTTAATATATTAAAATTGAAGTCTGGAATAGGAAGATAGTAACTATAAAGTTGACATGAAAAAGAGTTGACAAGATATTTTTAAAAAATTAAAAGAACGAGATATTAAAAAAAGTGAAAATTGTTTTGGAAAAATGAAAGCTCAAGAAATTTCCAGAGAGAAAAATGATGTATTTTTTCAAATTTTATTCCTCCACTAACTTGTACTTCAATTTTACGATGCCCAAAAAATAAACGCATAAAAAGTGAAATGAAATAGGGACAGTTTTCTTTTATTTGTGGAAGCTCTATTCATGACGTACTATCTTTACTTCGTCGTATCTTCATAATATTTTACTTTTAATTTAAATAACATTTTTGTGACCAAAGTAAAAAAAATATATATATTTCTCGCCTAGGACTTGAGAAAAAATATCTTCAGCTTTTTTTAATTTTTTGTTTTTTCGAGTCAGTGTAGATGCATGTTAAAGATTAATAAATTAGTTTTACGTAGCTGAGAGCTCAATTCACCCATGTCACTGTTTTTAGAGCAGTCTTTTTTTGAAAATATTAAGTAGAAAAATATTTTTCGAGTTATTTTCATACATCCAATATTATGTAATGTTTCTGCTTCGGTTAATTATTTCATATTATACGATTTTTTTTAAGTTCAATGTTTTTTGCTTACCCTGCATTTTTTAAGCCGTGTTAATTCTATTTTTCACAGATCCTGACCTGTTTTTCTGCGCTTGTAGGTGCTCGAAAAATGGTACCCACGTTGTTTGTTTCCACTCGAGAGGCTATAATTTTGCAAGGCAAAAAATATTTAGGCCGATTAATTCTACCCTCGTCTAATTAATTACAGAATGAGAAAAGTACCTAGTGGAAAAACATTACGTATAACCTCGCATAAAAATCACTCATTTTTGTTTCCAACAAGATTGGAGGAAAGTAAAAATTGTAGCATAAGCTGTTAAAAATTGAAAAAAAAAAAACTGTTTCGAAAAAATGCTATAAATATACTTGATGAGACGATAAGATGAGTAAACATACGAAAAAAATTATCAAAGTTTAGTTCATAAAAATAAATCGAAATTTTGTTAAGTTTTATTGAACTAGGAGAGCTACGAGTAATTCGATATTCTCTGGAGTGGGCGAGGTGGGGAGCTAACTTCAGATCTGGATGGCAGAGCCCTTCTGTCACCCTCTTAAGTACACTTATGATTAATGGGTGTAATGTATTAATTTAAAATGTCTAGTATTGACAAATTTACTCCCAATAATCTTAATGAAATTAATAATACGAGTAATTTACTCGTATTAAATTTGTCATTAAAAAGTGAATTTAGGGGAGAAGAAAAAAAATATTGAATATTGTATGTATGAGAATAATGCACATCAAGTGTTGAAAATCATAATTTTACTAAATACAAATAACAATGAATGGGTCGAAAATAAAATATGACTCTAGGAAGGAAGACCCAGCAAAATTGGAAGAACGGTCCACCCCTATGGGCAAAATATTTTGAAAACGGATCCGTTTTATTCCGGGTTACAATCCGTTTCTGGATTATAACCCGGAATTTTCCTGTTTTCCGGCTTCTAAAACGGATTTCGAACGGATTGTAATCAGTCTTGCCGGAAATGAGTCCGGCTTATTTTCCGTGAAGGCTGTTTTATGATATTTGTTGGCCCGGGTTATAATCCGTAAAACCGTTTTACAAACGGATTTGGAAAAATTGCCCAAAAATTATCACTGATTATAATCAGGAAATCCGTTTTACAAAGGGATTTAGAAAAATAATCAAGATGACAAAAATATCTGCAAATTTTCAGATCCGATGGTCGAAAATAAAAACGGACTGACAACGGATAAAATTCTCATTTTCCGGATCATTTTCTCATTTTTTGCCCATCGGGACATGGACAATTAAGCTAGAAATAAAAAATATTTAGAGATTTAAGTATCATTCACAGAAAATAAACTGTTGCCAGATATTACAAAGTTGATTAACTACTCCAATAATCATAGTTCAGTTTTGTTATTTCTGACTCCATTTTCAATTAAGGGATGATCTTCACATCTCTATAAATAATTGTTTGCTTAATAAACTTTCATAAATGAACTACCCATAGTAATTTTTTGTACATTATAAACATCAATAATTATGAAGAATAGTTTCGCATGATTATCTCAAAATCCGCTTATACGAGTAGAAACGTTTTACATTTTCCACCTTTGCTTGTGGTTGAACTTTGTCATGTAAATTGCGGAAGTAAAAAATAAGTGGTAAAATATTTTTCACCTGTCGCATATTTGTGAAAATCAAAGTTTAAAAAATCAATATTAAATAAAATCCATCAATTTATCACCTTCGCAAAATGAATGAAGTGGAACAAGAGAGTCTATTGAAAACTTGCCATTGGTGTATGCGTGTTTCAGAAATGGACGAGTGTTGGTACAGGGTATAATGCATTCAAAGACAGAACGCAAGGTCCTATAAGATTCGTCAAAATACTGACGAATGACGCAGAATAATTAGCCGAGATGTGATGCGGAAATCATTCGACTTTCTTGCGGACCTATAAACTGTGTAAGATGCTCGTCGAAGAGAAAAACATGGAAGATTAATAACGAAACGTATTAAAGTAGTTGGCTGGCGAGGGGTTAGGGAGGGGAGAAGGATACGCTCAAATAACCGCTATAGGTTAACCAGCCATCTTCTCAGTGACGTTGCAAGAAAATATACGAAATCGAAGAATAGAATGGATGTCGGTTGGAGGGTGCTGTGAGAGGGTGGTTATTCTGAATCGTGGGAAGTGTCTAACGACGGCAACGTGATCGCAGAAAAGGTTGATGTCTACGAATTTTGCCAAAAAGACCCCCAAGAAAGCAGATGTGTGCATGGGGGGGCTTTCGAGATGGTAGAGGAGTTGATCCAGTATTATGCCACAGATGTGTTTGCACATTGTATTTTGGGTAATTTACATGATACCGGCAGCAACGTTTTCATTAATCACGGTTAATTACGCCCGTGACAATAAAATACCTTCGCCCTTCGTCTCCGAGGGGCCAGGACTTGCCTCTTTTTTGTCAGTTTTCACGAGAATGCGATAGCGTTTTCGGCAACCGTGCTCTGGAATAAGTTACCTGCACTTCACGTTTTTGATCGATGTCTATGCAAACCGCAGGCAGATTCCAAAAAAATAAAAGCTAATTTCTGAGTACCATAAACCTGCGATATCGATCTACGATAAACAAGCGTATTTAAGTATGTAAGGATATTATGTAGGAATGACATGCAAATAGGTAAGATTTTTAATAAACTCGAATGAGGAAAAATGAAGATGTTGCGGGGAAACTCGGACGATTGCTATATGAGGATAACACGTACAGCAACGAGAGAAATTAAAATTAGGTTAGGTGCTGAGAGAATTGGTACTACTTTTATTTAAAACAATTTTTTGAGAAATCACGATGGAGCTATGAACACTTTTACTGAAGATTTTTAGCAGATTTTCAACAGAAAACCTTGTATTAATTTTGGTCTGACTATTTTATGAATAGGCATAGGACCCAGTTATTCGTTTCATGATCTCAGAATTCTTAAAATACCCATCTCGCATTTTGGTGTTCATTTCTATATTTCTCCATTTATGTATCGGGGAGTATATAGAAATCGTAAATTTTCACTTTAAAAGCTAATTACAGCAAAACCATAACTAATCGGATCAAACTGAAATTTTAACAGAACATTAATTTAGGTTTTTAGAGTTTACAATTAAAATTTCGAGCCAATCACTGAATCCTTTTACCCAAAGCTCAATTTTTTAGTAAGTAATTTTTTTTTTTGTATTTATAAAAAATAAAATAGCTGGATTAAGTTGAAGAAGTCAAAAAGCTGCATCAAAATTTTTGTAACTTCTATGGAAGATACAAATTTCTGAATTCTTATAAAATTATATTTCCACGACTTAATTCTGTTTACCTAACTAAATATACTCGTATCTGTCTTCACCACCATTCGAAATAGTTTTTTCAAGTAAGTAATTAGCTTTTACAAACTTCAAAGCTTACAAGTTCTTATACATAGTTTATTAGCTTGGAATCTAGAAAGTAATATTGGTACTGTATTTTGTCTTCACAATCGTATTGATTTTTTTATTCGAAAATTTTTAACCAGACTGTTTTCTTGATCTTCCTTAAAAAAACCTTATATATCTTCATGAAACTAATGCCGCACCGAAAATACCATAGTACAATATTAGGATGAAACAAATCATCCTTTATTAATACTTCAGTCAGAAATCTTGATTTATATTCGCTTCAGTGTATGAACATGGTACGTGAATTTTATTTGTATTAGGTACCGTAGTATACGTTTTTTTTTTTCTGTAACCTATTTTTATTTTCATTTATTTTTTGTTCATCGTTGAGAACCCCAATCAGAACATCCGATTTTGTGGAAAAATATAACATTACCGGAGAGGAAAACCCCCTCGTAATTCATAATTAATCGTACAAATTTTCATTATTTTCGTGATTTATTTAGACCACGGTTTAGCTTATTTTGTAAAGCGATTTCCACAATAAAGTAATTATCGTTATTCATCTTCCACAGGGAGTGGAATAAATCAACGATGGCAAAAATGCTAAAAGCACCGACCCCATATCAGTTTACCGTTCGCCTTTAAAACATTTTTATTAGACTTGGAAAAGGCTGTCATGTAAAACTTATATTTCCTTCTTTTTATTTTTTGCCCTTTTATCCGCTTCATTTTTATAATTTTTTCCACGCTTCCATTTCCATTTTCTACTCGAAAATGGAATTCTGTGTTTGTTCGTTTTTGATTGCACAGCAGAAAAGTGGAACCACGAAAGCGAGTTACTTCAGTGGCTCCAAGGCTTTAAAGAATATTTAATCTAGCTATTCTATCATAGTGCTTTATAAAAATAGTTACTTTAAACTGCTGATTTCTAATCCAATCTTTAATTTCGAAGATAGAATATGGTTATTTATTTTAGAAGCTTATGCCACAGATAAAACAGTAGTACAGTAGTTCTCTTCTTTACTGGTAAAATATTTTCAAATGAATCACTTATGTGTAGATTCATTTCAAATCAGATAGGTAAGTAAGAAATTTTCTGAAAGTACAAATAAATTCCAGAAAATTTTATTGATAGGTTGAAGGTATTTATTTCCAGAATATTATGAGAAAATTATTAATTCCAATTTTGTTTTTTAATTTGAATAGGTGGATCAGTTACTATATTTGAAATGAATTGAAAATTTCATAATATCTGAAAGGTTGCTATTCAAATGTAACTCGATATTCATTTTTATGAGGGGGAGGGGCATGATTATCCGCTCATTTCGTCACATGTTTTGTCAAACAGCCGGTGCTAAATCGAATTCTAACTAAATATTATAAAGTTGAAAAAAATATGTTTAATAAACTAGGTAGTCGTCCAGTCGAAAAACTGAACGGAATGAAACAGATTTTTATTTTCGGTAAAACGTGTAACGCAAATTGCATAAGCGATTCGCCGTAAATAGGTTCCACTCGTGTAACGTTCGACAATGCCACAAAAAAAAAAAAAGATACAAAATTTGAGCAATAAACTCCAGTTCTATGGTACTATTATGTTAAATCAAATAATATATCATATTATTGGAGTCTCATTATCTGATTCTTCTGACATATTTAAGGAAGAAAGGTAATTTTAAGGTATCTCATACAAATTCTTAGCTTCACCTATCTGCATTAGACAGATATCTACTAGAAGCAATGTTTGTTTGTTTCTTTACTTCGTGCAAATCAACGTCAAATAAACAATAAAGAGATAAAGGCGAAATAGAAACGTGATATTTCTACCCTACAAAATTCTTCCACACTAAATTGAAAAATAGCAATTTTTTGTTTTTCCAACAACTTATCGTTGAGATTAGAAGAAAGTTAAGTTCACTTTAAAAGGTTTTAACGAGATTTTAATTCAAGTATATGGTAGACCTTTTTAAATAGACTTATAAAAAGGACCGAATAATGTTTTAATTTACATGTAAATTTCGTTGGTTAGATAAAATGGAAATGCGTGGCCAAATGTGTCGTTAAAAAGTGCTCTTCTTGAGAGTGAATGAAAAAAAAAAAATTGCTCTTTGCTCGTAAAGAGAAAATACTTTCTCTTCCGATTTTTTATATCGGTCATTTAACATGAAAGCTACCATTTGGAAATTTGAAACCAGCATCTTTTTTATAATGAATTTTTTTGTTTTATGCTTTTTGAATCGTTTTTCTTTTCATCCTTCGAGTCTTTAAGTGCTGCGAATAAGATTAGAGTTGTGTTTTTTTTTTTTTTAGACTTAATGTGGAGAAAGCGATTATCTTTTATTTACTTCGGGATTTGGGAGCAGAGACGATTTAGCCGAAGGCACTAGGATATGTTTTTCAAAAGCAGGAGAAAAAGAGAGCGAACCGCGTGAGGAATTGAAAAAGACGAAACCTCAAACTGAAATTACATAGCTTGAAGAAAACTGAGATGGTTTTCGACGGCTTAAGCCACCAACATACGATAAGCAAGCAACTTTTCTCAGTAACTCGAAATTCGGAGAGAGTGTTTTTCTCTACCATCAACCGTGGGAGGTCGTCTTTCGCCATTTAAATTAATCAGTCGGAGCTTAAAAATTTCCTGCGGTTGCTCACAGAAAGCCTGAGCCCAAAGTTTAGGATAAAACTTTTCAAATGAAACTGAACGTCTACAGTAGTATAGTTCTGCTTAATCTCACACTGAAACGTTAATTTTCCCATTGATATCACCGAAAAAAAAAGACAAAAATTCATGTCAACGTAAACTAAATTAAAGATTGGCAGTAGAATAGTTAATGAAATAAAGTCGTTTATAGTCCTATGTGTATCTCATGGAAAGAAAACATTAAAAATATTCAATCATTACTTATTTTCCAACGTTTACCCTCTTCACATCACTTTCAAGAGTATGCTCCATGAAATTAGGCAAATTGAACCCTTTTGCTGTATTCAAATTTCATCGAAATAAGGCTGAATAAAACAATTTTTTCCTTAATTTTTGTTTTTTAGGGAAAATCAATTAGATTCACCTTCTACCTCAGCAAATTTCTGGACGCGCCGCTGGTATGGTAAGTTTGTATTTTTTTATTCTTTATCAGTAGAAATGAAATCTCATTACTTGCAGCAGTCTCCCTCAAATGGACTACTTTATCGGCTATCTTAGACTCAAGTTAAAATTATAGAGTTTTAGTTTTTAATTGTAATTATAGATAGTTCGAACCATTAAGTATCAAAATTTATCGAGTGTTAGTGAAAAATGTTTTCAACTGATAGCACTGCGTGTAAAATAAAACTAATGGGGCAACATACTATTTTCAGCTAAAACAGGGGTATAACTCCCCAGTTCCTCATAGAATTCCTACTACTGTATTCACCTTGATCAGAGGAATCCAACTACAGTGGAAATCGGTTATAACGAGCTTCAAGGGACCACCACTTTTGCTCGTTGTATCCAGTTGCTTGTTGTAACAGATATTCACTCATAACGAGCATTTTGTTATAACCAGTTATAACGAGCATCTCGTAATAACCAGTTAGAACGATCATCTCGTAACCAGTTATAAGGAGATGCTCGTAATAAGCAAAATTTTTTATGAAGATTTACATAATTATTTCGACTGATGTTACAACAAGCACGATTCATACTGAGCTTATCTATTTGTCTATCATGATTTTTGACTCGTTCATAAAATTTATCTACAGTGGAAATCGTCTATAACGAGATTTATTGCATTCGTCGTTCAAATTCCTCGTTTTATCCAGTTTCTCGCTTCATACGAGCTCGTTATAACCAGTTTTGATTTACATACGTTTAATGGGAGTTGGGCCGGGACTTTTCATTTTGCTTGTAGTAATCGATATCTCGTTTAACCGATCTCGTTATAACCGATTTCCACTGTATATATGTGTACATACAAAACTACCCGATTTCATGGCATAAAATAAAAATTATTGACATTTGATTTATCAGCCTTTACAAAGTTATTTCTCTTATAAATTGGTTTTTCAATTTTTCGACATGAAAATGCTTTAGCTACACGAATATTAGGGGCAAGAAGATCTGGTTAGTCTCATTTTATGGTTCTTATGTACTTTGATGCGGTATGCTTAACTTGTTTGTCATCCCACCAACAAAGAGGTCCTTTTTTTGTGCGACTGCCACATTTTAATTTACTTGAGCTTCGCCAATACTGCTGCATAATTTAATTAATTATTTATAAAATATTTAAAAATACCGAGTACGTACTGCAAAACAATTACATATCTTGTGACCTCACCCTAAAACTAAGTTCCGATATCAACTTTTCACGAACAAAATTGATTCTGGTTTTCGATTTGATAATATAGAAGAACCTAGGAACTATTTTCCCGAACTATAGAATTCTAGTATTAGTATTTATAGGTTACTTGACCAGACAAATGCATGGTTCAGAACATGAACTCATAAAACAAGTTTCGAAAAGAAACAAATTGGATCATCAAATTGGAAAGCATCAGCAGTAATAACGACAAAAAGCAAGTCAAACAAAAACAAATCATGAGTAGAAGTGTGGAGATGAAAAGAAGGGGAAAAAAAAAATATAGCTGGGTAACGAATCTTAATTCGACGCACTTACTTTTGTAAAGTTAGTTTTTGGTTCGTAACTTTTGGGTAAAATGTGATTTCACACAACCCCATCGTGCGCTATTAACGAGCTTAAACTTACCTAAATATCGTTTACAAACTTTCGTAATAAATAATCCCAACGCATCTACTTCTTTTCCGTATGTTTTTGAAGCCGTTTTTGTGGTCCAAGTTTTCATTTAATTCTTTGCGCTAATTTTCTTACAATAATGAACAAAAATTAAAACTGTACGAAAACATGCTTGAACGTTGCTTCATTTCTGAGTTTTTAGTTTTCGAAGCAAAGAAATTTTTTATGAAGGGTGTTGGGATTTTACCGGACGAATAATAAAATTACATATCATTTCGGAGTACGTTACACTCAGAGCTCCTTAGAGAAATTACTGAGATGAATCATGTTACGAGTAGCTAGTTATGAAACATCCTAAATGAAAGAGAGAAGCAAGTTTAAAAAGATCGTTGAGATAAAAATTGAACTTATAATACACAAATTCAGCAGTTCTCAAATTATTTCTTTGGTGGGGGATCCACTTTTTATTATTACTGAAGCTTTGGAGTTTATCTTAGAGCCACCTCAGAATATGAAGAACCTGGTTCAGTTCCTAACTTTAATAGGTGCGAGAGCCAGAATTCGATTCGGAAAAACAGAAAACAGCTTGCTCAGCATCCGAATTGGAAGTTTAAGCCATTGAGTTTTTTTTTTTCTCGCTCTGTGAAGTTTTCTTGAAAAGCAAAAATTGTAGTGGGTAAATAAGATCCGAGGAAGTAGTTCGCTGAGAAAGTATAGTAATTTGTTTAAGTGCTTCAGAATTGCTTACATATTGAAATCAAGGATGAGTTAACAATGTTCTCAAATCTTTTTCTCAGAAAATCCAACCAATAAAAGCGAAATGCGAAATGTATCTAGTTAGAATCACTCAAAATGTCTACCTGTAACATAATTATACTCGTACCAATTACGAGTATTTTCACTTTTTCGTCACCCTGCTCTAGCAAGGAAAATCATTGAAATTCTTGCTAAATTAAATTCAAATCTAAAAATTTGCGTTCAAAAAAAAGAACGAAGTGAAAATTACTCGAATATTACATTAGGACGCATTAAAAAGTAGTATTTGGATTCTACACTTCATCCATTCTCCTTTTAAGCCGTTTCAAACTGTAATGTATCGCATGCACTTATTCAAAGTACCTACACCAAATTTTAACGAATATACACGAAGAAAACGTTGAAGAATGTAAAAAAGGGTGAATGTGCCAAAGCGATGGCTCTACAGGATGACAAAGGGGATGGAGAAAGAGAGTAAAACTAATTTTTCCAAAATCTCGATTCAAGCCCATTTTTCAAGCCAATTGGAACCTAGTTTTTTGCTCAAAATACGAAACGACATTTTACTCTCTCTCGTTTTTTCCTTTTCTGAGTAATGTTCACAAAATCTAAAACTTCTGTTTGAACGAATCCAGAAAAAAATAGTGAGAAGAACTGGGAAACCTGAGGAGACAGCACAGTAGAGAAATGACTGTTGAGAAAAGACGACTTCAGCAAATGCTTTTATTTGAATTCTAAAACGTCTTGCAATATTTTTTGTTACCACTTTACGTCCTTTTTCAATTTCACTTTCTCCTTTTACTTTAAATTTCGTTTTGGTAATCATTCTTCTCGAAACAAATCTTTTCCATTATATTAGTTTCGACTTCGTTATTGTTGTTTTTATTTTTTTTTATTTTTTATTTTTTTTGTATCTCGTCCAAATATTTAGTTTGTACTAAGACACATTGATTATGAAGGTAAAAATTAGATGTCGCATATCATTTAGTCCAGTATAATTCGAGATAAAAAACTCTAACGCAGCAAGCTCCACTAGAAAAGCAGGTTTTCGAATTGACATATGTGGTTATAATGAACCAATTAGAAGTTTATATTTTTGGAGTATGTCTAGGAAAGATTAGCCTGCCAATTCAGCAGAAAACTTGAATGATACAAGTTAGAAGCTCTTCGTATAATTGCTATAACTATTTGCTAAGAACTACCGTCGAACGGGTTGACTTTACATTCAAGAGGCGACTTTACCCACTTCGTTTTAGCCCGATAAATAAAGTGCTAGGCAAAAATTAAAACCGAAATACGATTTGGTTCGAAGCAGGTAGAAGGAGGAAGAGAAAAAAAAGATCGCCGCCCCTACCTCACTTCACCCAGTAACAGAACAAGAAAATAAAGCGCCGATATGGTTTTTTCCTTTTTTCTTATTCGTCTTTTCTTTTTAACCACAGGCACTCAAAATATTCAGTTCGGTTTCACATGGTTGAAGTTGGTACTTGACTAGTTTCTTTTCGATCGTATATGTATGTCCCAGTACAAACATCCTCAAATTTTGCCTTCCACCCATCAATAACCCGTCTATAACAAATTGATGGCTAAAATCGTTCCGTTGAGGGGTGACTTTGCACAAATTTTCTGAAAAATCATAAAAAATAGAAAGAAGGCTGCAAACTCAAACTTTTTTTTAAAAAATGTATTGAGAAATGTTGGACCAAAATTTTAAAACCAAATTCACTTCAGTTGCTTAAAAATTGGAGGAGTTATTAAAGGACAAAGTTGAAAAACATTAAAAAAGTGTGTAAAGTCGCCCCATTTGACGGTATACATTTACAGAACTATTACAAGAAGTCTTTTGTATAGAAAGTTTAATGTAAAACTAACAGATAAAACAAGTGTTTGATTTTATTTTTTAATAATAATTAAGTAGGTACTTAGTTGAGATAGATACGAACAACTTGCTTTTGACGGATATTGAAATCTTTATCTAAAAACATTCGTCTGGTATTGGATAAGAATTATTGTTCAATCTACTTTTATCAATTTTCATCCCCTGAACCTGGTATTTATAGTTGATTTGCACAAAACTCTTAAAAAGGTGATAGCTTCCTCTTATAATGTGCGTGCGTTATTTATTATTTTTTTTGAGCCATTTCAACAGTTATTATGTTCTTGCTAGGTCATCATTATTATAGATTAGATACAGCTGGCTTCTACTTACTCAAGAACGTGATTAAATGAAACTCCACTTCGCAGCTGCAGTTATTTAATACTAACCATCTAAAACTTAGAACTTAATACGGCTGATTTACTTGCTGATTAAATCAAAAGTTATACCTTGTAAATGTATGTAAGCCTACTTACGCATGCGAGTTACACAAAACTTATCGAATACGTGAGCAACACTAGGTGTTGAAAAGAACGTCGACTGAAAATGGCAAGCTAAACAAAGAAAAAATATAAAAATTTCAAGTTGAGAAGAAAAAAAAAGGAAAACGAAGAAAATACAAGACAAAACTTTGCTTCGGTATCAAAAGTTTAGGAAAGTTGCATTGCTCTCACACGCCGCATACTGTATTCAGAATGAGGCGAACTTTTGGCAGCTTTTGCAGTTTATGTTTTCAGGTCTAAGTTTTTGGTGTAGAAAAGGTCTGCAAAAGTATTTTCAAAGCGTGCACCGTCTGTACGTCACGTATTGTATTCGATACGTGGACTTGGTTCTTATCGTTGACGTTCTTGTTCACCAAATACCATAGACTGCTAGTTGATTAGATTCCTTCGTTTTTGGTAAGTAAACACCCAGTTGGTCGAAATTTAGCCAACTTTAAAATAAACTGCTCGAGTTGCATTTAAATAACAAATGCTTTTCCAAATAGCTAATTCTTGCAAAAATATCATCTGATATCTATGTTTCTATTCATCTCACGTAAAAAAGGTTATAATGGTCCACGTAATTTATTTCTTATAGTTGACAGTCAGAATTACAGAGCTGAAATCCGTGGCTGAGCAATGTATGGACCCACTATCTGGCCATTTCATCGGCTCGTTGACAAAGCCTTTCACCAAAAAAGGAAATTAGTAGTATCAAGTTTACCCACAATACCTAGCCTGAATTGAGACTTTTATCTGTTGAAGCTGAGTATAATGAAGAAAGTTTGGTATCTTTACACTCCCTATTTCTGTACACTGAAAGAAAGGAATAGGTAGTAATTTTTTTTTTGCAGGAAAACAGGACAGTTCAAAATTTATTTTACATATTTCAGTACTGTATTTGCAACACTTTTTACCCTCTTGGATAGTATGTTTTACTATTTTTGCGGTAATTTCTATTACAAATCTTGAATTGTTTCTGTTTTCTCATAAAAACAGGGAAAATTACTACCAAAATTTTTTCGTACCAGATTTCTGAGAAAAATAATACGAATATAAAGAGCTTGACTTTTCTCATAAATAGTTGGATACTTTTTTTAATCAAAATATAAAATGTCCAAAATTATAAAAAAATGAATTAAACATGATTCCTTTTATAAAAAACGGGAAATTCATTACTTAACTTATTTTTCATCTAACTCCAGTGAAAAAATTGAGGTGTGATTTTCACAATTTAAATAGGCAAAATCGGACAATTCATGATAAGTCACAGAATTTAGTACAAAAATAACAAAATAGCTGTAGCCTTCTCGAAGAGTCGTGAAAGCGAAAATGTATTCTCTTTTACATCAGTTGTACTTAAAGAAGGTTCAATAGCTTTTCTTGAGAAAAAATATTTTCAATTCAAACTTGAAGCATACAGCTTTTCATGTTTTACATGAAATAATGAATTCAATTTGTAAGCTCAATTTGTAGCTATATTTGTAGGCTTATGCGTGAACTCAATTTGTAAGCTCAATTAGTAACTCGATTTCTAGCTCATTTTGTAGCTCATTTTCAGATCAATTTGTCAGCTCATTTTATAAGCTCAATTTGTAGCTCAATTTGTAGCTTATTTTGTGGCTCAATTTGGGAGCAAAAAAAGCTTCGTCTGGACTCTGGACTGACGTCATGCTTTTCTACCTATTCTTAATAAAAGTGTGTCGTTGGAATATATCACTACAAGCTCATTAGATTGAATACTTCTTATTTGAGTCACGTTTCAAAAAGTTTGGTACATGTTGGAAGATATAGTTTTTTGAATTTCTTAATATAATTTTACTTTTTGGACATCACTTGCCGTTTGATACGAAGCTCATTATCAAGTATTCTCATTCTCATTATAAGAAATAAAAATTCTCTGAGAAGTGAACAGAAAATAATTTACTCATTTTCCGATTTACCCATCTATTTCATTTTCTAAACACTGCATTGTCAAGTTCAGAACATCTGGAGCAGCTCGGCTAAGGACTATTAAAACATAGAGCAACGTCAGATGCCGCTTAAATGGCTGAAGTTTATTTCGATGCTGTGCAAACTTTGCTAATTTATCCGTAGAATTTTCTTATACTTCGTTTGAAGTTTTCGATATTGTGCGTCCCTCGTCGACGATTTTCATGTCATGCATTCATAAATTCGAATATTTAGAAATTCCTCACTGATCCATTAACTAATCCTATCCTTAAAATCGCACCGTTTTATATTCAGTGTTGTTAAAAGTGGAGGAGGAAAAAATGGACACTTTTTAAAGAAAGCCTCTTAGGTCTGATCCCTCCTCAATAAACTCTTTAACTGGAAGTGAACTTCGAATACTCACATAAAATATCTTTCAATTTTTCCCTGAAGCATGTGATTTATATGTTTGTCGTTTGAATCGATATTGCTTTCAGTTTATAGATCAGTAAATTATATTCTGAGAGATATTTTCATTCGTCTTTGTTGTCAATTGAACTCTCCCAAATTACAGACAGGAATAAATTTTAATGAGACAATGTTCGACCAGTTCGGCTTTTCTATGTCTTCGGTAAAAGAAATATTTGTTATCGGTTTTGGTTATACTTTCACAACGAAGTTACTTCAACAAAAAGAAAATAAGAGACAGAAAAGATAAAGGTAACATGTGAAAAGGATTTTCTTTACTCATACATGCGTATAGTTTCTGAAGGAAAGAAAAAGTTATATTTTCTAACGAAAAACTTTTCTGTCGTTACGATTTTTTGTCTGTTTTTTTATTTTTATTAAAACTTTCTGTAAGTTCTCCACGTTATAGGTACGGTGTCTATTTAGTTTGAAGGGTCTTTGGGTTTCCAAGTAAATAAAAAAAAAGTTTACTGGGAATATTTTGGAAAATGGTTTGCTCTGGTTTTAATGCATTCGACCTTCTTTTTTTTTCATTTTCATATGTCTTCCACAGTTTCCATTTACTCTCTTACATGGTACCTAAATGATGAGACGATGAACAAATATTTTTGTGTTTATTTTGTGGGCGGGTATTCCGTCGAAGTTTCAATATTATTTTTGATACTACTTTGGAAAAGAAAAAATCGGTTGCTCTTGATTTTTTCGTCCGTTTACGAATGTTTGGCTTCAAAATATTGACTCGAAAGACCTTTTAAAGTTAAACATAAAACAGAATGTTGAAAATGTAAGATTAGACCTCTATGAATAATTTTTATCAATACTGAATTGAATGAAGTTTATTATAAGATCCACTTAGCCAGACTTTAAAAGCATTGACCCGGCTATCGTGAAAATGTAAATGAATATTATAAACCTAATCTGGAGAAGATATTGGAGTAATATTTTTTTAGCAGGTTTTCGACAGATAACATACATATAGCTATTAATTTCTGCCCTTCACAAACAGACATGGGACTTGTATAGTTTTTTGTTTCACCATCTCAGGATTCAGAAAATATCCATGTCCCTACTTTAAAAGCTAATTACAGAGAAACTACCAATCGGATGGAGCTGAAATTTCATTTTTACATTGATTGCAGCTTTGAAGTTTACCATTCAAATTTCAAGCAAAATTAGACCACTGTGATTCCAGTCGAAAATTCTGCTTTTCTAGTGGAGTCTGCTGCGCTCAATTTTTTTCAAGTAGATAGATTCAGATAAATCTCTTATGCTTGTAATATTTTCAATTATTTTTTGGAACCGTCATATTCAAAGCCACGTGGATATTCATTACACCCAACTTGAAGCCAGATATTTTTCTCACATTGCGAAAGGGAATAAAATTCGTAAAATCAACTGGTATTTTATTTTAACCCCCACTCCAAAAATACATCGCTGTTTCATCCATTGAAAAACAATTCAACAAAAGTTTCTGCTACAGCCTTTTGAAATTTCGATTTAATTTCCACACTCACCTTCATGCCATTCAAGTTTCACACTTTCCGCCCATTTCTTCCTTTGCTGTTTCACCAACTCAGCCACCCCTTCGCCCCATCCCACCTAAAAAATACTCGGTTAATGCGTCTGCCACAAGGTATTTTATTATCTGTCTGGCACGAACGTAAATAATATATTATACGCATTATACGCTCGTATAGGCGTCTTTTTCTCCTCACAGCTTTTCTTCTCTTCGTTTCACCTGAAGCACCTTTTTACCTTGCACAGTATTTCATGCGGCGCGTTTTTTCCTTCGAAAAATTACTTTTTTTTTCTTGCCATTCTTCTTACCCTCTTTTTCACTCTTTATACTCGGATCCGACGTCGTTCACCTACCTTCATTTCAACCCCCTCAACCCCTTCGTTTACCACACAAATACGTACATTTTTTCGTTTCTTCGCTGAGATTTTTATTCAAGTAAAAACGTGATTTGCGGAAGATATATACAGGTGATGTCGAAATCGGCTTCTGAAATGAAACTTTCCATTGGCTAGAGGAGTGGGCTACCGCATCTTACTCAGTACACGTTATAGGCATTCATCGCGTTTCGCCCCTGCCCTCTTTTACCTCTCTTGGTAGCTTTAATCGGATCCAAGTTACTGAGATATAAAGGACAGGAGGGAAAATAAAATAAACGTCTTAAAAATGGACGTGAACTTTTCTATGAAAACAGTTTCCACTTCGACTATTATGGTCGAGAATACTTAAAAAAGGAAGCTTTATTAGCTATTCTTTCAAATAGTGTATTGTGGTTTTTAGCTCAAAATATAAGACTCTCGTTGAAATTCGTAGCCAGACTTCGGCTTTAGAGAAATATTTTTATAAGACGGCCATTATGTGGAAAATTCGTCATTATTTCTAGTATTAGTCTATTTATTATTATTATTATTTTTTTTTTTTGGGGGGGGGGAGGGATTTAGAGAGTTTATATGAAATTTTTTCGCCATTGTGTTTGAAAATTTCTGTGGATTTTCTTAAAATGTTTTTGGGGTACGTTACTTAGGATATAAAGATGAAGGTACCAATAAATTGGGACTGTGATTGGGTGGGGAACCATTATATATTTCCAAGTAATAATTCAGGATTTACGAGCTAAAGAAAAATGTTGATCGTGTAACGGAAAATTGTTTTTTAAGACTGATGAACAGAATAATAAAGTTAGTAGAGTGCAGTTGTTTCGACCCGTAGTGGATATATTCCTACAGTAAGCCAACTAATAAGAAGTATGCAACTTCCACATAAAATTTTTTAAATACTCGTATATTCCATTACTGTCTTCATTATTTATAACCTTTTTAAATGCAAGTTTGCCTACCTGCTGACTTGTTAAAATTTGAATGTATAGGGGAAATTTATTTCTGTCGGGTCATTTTGAAGATAATATTTTCCAGTTCTGGAGTCTTCGTTTCGTTATACTCACCTAGAAACAGAAAAAAAAAAAATTATAAATAAATTAGATAAATAACTAGGTAATTTAAGGTGGACATCAAAGAAACTTTTATGTTTCAAAATAGCGTTTGAAGATATCAACGTTTGAAGTTTTTATTGAGTTGTAAACCGATATACGCGTGGATGTGAGATTGAGCTTTGAAATGTTATGAGCATTTACGCCTACAGTCTGTCGACTATTCAATGAGCTATTTTAAAACAATCAAACATTCTGCGTATAGAAGACATACACGACAATTTAGAAGTCGATAAATACAAAAATTTCATCATCAGTGTTGGATACATATTGTGGGGACAGTGGTAACTATAATGCCATTTGGCTAAACACAGGTGTAAATATGTACGAGTACATATTGTTGTGTCCGCCACAAGGCAGGATGCTGCTCTATGATCATGAACCAAACCGGTTTCACATACTCGTAGATAGACGCATTGCGTCTATCATACATGTAGTAAAAACGCCGAAACAGTAAATATTTTGTACCCGTCTCTCACGGACGACTATTGTCACCTGAGAAGTTATCTGTGCAAATAAATTGCCAGATAACTATGGCTGTTTAGACACAGCTATATCAACAGTCTTAAGAATATTTTATATTTGGAACTGTGCCCAACTTAGGTATCTTAGTCCTACTAATTTACCTAAACATATTATGTACTATAATAAAAATGTAGACTAAAAAATTCTTTAACGTCGCGAATTTCCACCACAGAGCGCTGAGTGACGGCTCCTTAGAATGAGGAAAGTTCAGGTATACGTAGATAATAAAATTTAAAAAAAAAGGCCTAATTGGACTTACTCTTTTTATATTATATAGCTGCTTTCGATTATATAGGATTACAATTTTTCTCGTATCAAATGGAAATACTCGTGCCAAATGCCCATGTGCAATGCTCGAGTTAAATACTAACGTCAAATACAAATGTTCGCATCAAATGTCCGTGTCAAATGAAACCCTTCATTTTTCATTATTCATAAAGCTTGTAGGGATGTGAGGCAAAAAATATATAATTTTTCAAAGTTACTCGTACTTTAGCTGTTTCCCCTATAAATTTTTCTAAATCTACGATTCATATATACTTATATAAAATTAGTATACAAGTTCCGGATAAATACGTGTCACATTTTTTTCATTAATTTCCCCATACCACACCAAGATCCCACTTTTGTCTGTAGAAAGAACAATTTTCATTCAGAATTCACTGCATTCTGTGTGAAATACATGAATTCGACGAATTGTAGCAAACGAATTGGAACCGATCTATCATTCTCGATTACACAGAAATTGCGTCTCGAAACGTACGACTATGATAAGCTCCGTTTACAACAATTTTTCATTTGCACATCTCAGAGGAGAGTGGTTATCGATAACGTCGATGCGTATTAAAAATTTCCATTAAGGGTGCGAGCTTAGGAAGCAAAGTAAGCGAGCAGAGAAGCCAGGAGGGAAGCTCGAGGAATAAAAATGTATGGAAGTGGATATGAGCGAGTAAAGACAAAATGGTACCCCTAAAATGTATGGAAAGGGGCGAACAGCTTTATTCAGCGAGGTTTTAACCTCCTCGTTTTATCTGTGCATTCTGTATATCACTTGGTTAAACATTCTTACGACTGGCGAATGGCGTCGCACCAGATCAGGAGTACGTGCAAAGGCAAAATACCATCTCCTTAAACGATTTGAGACGTGTAATTTTGTGGAGCACAGGCGACAAGATGGGGTATTTAGAACGAGCTGGAGAACAGGGCAAAGCACATATCTTCCATTATCGCTGTCGTCGTCGACAAATACAAGAAATAGAATTTTTTAAAGTCGTTTATCGCAAAAAATTATGAAGAATTTTTGTGACAGCCAACCTATTCTGGTAGTTGAGAGGGAATTCGAGCGTATGTAGCTGAACGTATAAATGTTACTTAGCTCGCGTTTATTTGCTCAAGTACACGAGTGTCCTAATTTACTCAGCATTTTGTGCAGCCAAGTGAAATCGTACAAAATGTTATCTAAACAGGAACAGACATTACTTACGTAATTTATAACCAAGTGGTAGTTACTTGAGATATTAGAAAACTCATTTGGTGAATATTGAGGTGCTCTTTTACAAAGTGATCTAACTGCAAAATTGAAATTTTCGAGTTGATGGTGTGATAATAATGGAGGGTGAGGTTATTAAAGAGCGAGAACTATATTTCTTCACTAGTCCAATCTTCGAAAGCTATACTTGTCAGCAATATTAAGAGCTGAAATTCCAAGAACAGGAGGTACTTTCAAACAGTAATGCGTGCCGAATCGCGAAAATTGATTATAATCAAGAGTCTTTAGCTGCAAATATATGATTTGTGATTCGACTTACGAATCATAACCGCAAATCATTTTAAATGAACATAAAAGAAGAATTGGTATTTGACCTTGAAAATTGACATCTAAAGGATGCTTGAAGATAAACTATTAAAAGCCAATAACTTTCTTATATTTTAATGCTGTATTACACAACTTTGCGATGAAGCCCAAGTTGTAAGATGCAGAATATGCTTTTAACCAAATATACACCATACCTCCCCCCTCCTAAACTACAAATTTTACCATTTTCTATCCAAAGTTTTCGTCTGTTTACATTTTACTACGACCAAACTTCACAACGTAATTAAATATTTGAAGTACTGGCCACAGATATACGAATAAATTTGCCAACTTGAAATCGTAGTGCGACAGAAATATTATGTGAAAACGTGACCATCATGGTTGAATACCTCGAGTGTCGAGTGAACTTTTGTGAAAGTTAAATTCACGATATCATCCGGTAAGGGTGAAAATCTAACAATAATTGCGCGTTTATTTTACAACCGAAATACAGTACATTACGTCCTCTCCCTTTTGCTACTATCTTTTTGGCATCCACTCCAGCACCCTTTGGCGTTTAACGTTGCACGTTAAAAGGCTTTTGCCCTACTCGAGATAATGTTTCCTTTTTCACTTCTCGTATAAAGTGTAATGAGTATAGCGTGCTGTAATGATGTTACACATAAAGTATGCCAGACATTAAGTATGGTCATGAAATTATGTTCGGATGGGGGTGGCGAAGTCAAATATACAGAAAGCAGATGAAACGGAATGTAGCAAAATTGGCAATTAGAAGTTGACTGGCGGCGTTTTGAAATGGTTGGACCGCACAATTCGTGTTTTCGAGATAGTTCATTCGCCGTAAATACGCTGACTATGCAACATGCACTCGAATAAATTTTCAATCCTTCAACATTGTTAAAATTATTCTAATAACGAACTGGAACATTTGCATGACGTGTTAATGCTGGACTGTATTTATTATGAGATCATTATATAATGTCTGTGCTTCATGTTTTTAGCAGGTTTCTAAGAAAAAACCTGCTATTAATTTTGGTCTAATTCTACATAAATTTTTCGTTTCGTGATCTCAAATACCCAACCTGGATTATATATCTTTGATGAGATACTATTCGTATAAAACCACTGATTAAGTTTACTTTGTTCTGGATTCAATATCAGGCCTGAACACATTTATCACTTTCTCATGTAATTTCATAAGTTCAAGATGTAGTCGAAACTGAAGAAAATAAATTTCAATTACTCGAGTCAGATGGTTTATAGCAATTTTTTGTTTGCGACTGCCACGTATGTTATCTTAGAAATAAGTCTACAGTTGAAAATAAATTGTAAAGAACTAGAAATAGAAAAGTCTTGAATTCTTTCAACACTTGCTTACCTGCCATGGCAAATGCGGATAAGCTATGTTATACGGTTTTATGACGTTACTTTTGGAGAAGCTAAATAATGTTGGTACAGTATAGAAAAAAGAGAAAAAAGGAATAAGGTGACTGAGAGAGAAAATAATAACAATGGAATATAAATGGAGCGAAAGAACTTTTTAATTAAGTTAGCATTAGGCTGGATTTTAAAGGTCTAAAATTTCCTGTACGTGTGCGCGTAAATCGTGGCTCGGTTTTTCTGGCTGTTTTGAAATTACGTAAACTTCTCTTATTTTTTAATACCCAGTTCAGAAAGTTTCCAGAAGAGGACTTCAAAACTGCTCGGTTCGCCTCATAAATGATAATTTAATTCTACGGTGGCCATCTTTTACGTGACTTTAATTGGAGAGGGTCGAGTGCCTTGGACAAAAATTTCAATGCGCATGCGCAATCTGATGAGATTTTACTCTTGTAAAAGTTGAAAGTAAGCCAAAAAAACTTCAACTTGGAAAAAATCTTGAACGTTGAACTTGAATACTTATCGCATATTTGCGTATTATATCTACATTTAGTGTTTCTTTTAAAAAATTGTGTCTATTTTACACGCGTTTATTGACAGTAAAAATCAAATTTTACAATGAATTTTTTCTAAAAATGTGCCAAAATTAGCAAGAAATTCTGAAAAAATTTTCGCGCGCCCATTACTGTACTTGAGGCTAAATTCTGAGTTTTTTTCAATCTGACCACCCTGGCACCCATCGTAAGCCCCCAAGGACATAACATACCAGCTACAGGCCTGAATGAATTTCAGTGTTCATGGTTGGGGACTTTCTCTATTAGAAGCCATCACAGCTGGAAAAACTGTTAAAATTGGAAGTAATCCGTTCCTTCGAAAACTCTGTTAAAAATCATCAACTTTTAGCTAAATTTTTACGAATATCTCGAGAACCTCAAAACCGCGATAGACTCACAATTTCACATAGCACTTCCTCACACCAAAACTAACGTCTGGTCAAAATTTGAGCTCTATTGGTTTGGTGGTTCACTCCTTATCATATGCGAAAGGAAAAAGGGAGAAATAAATAAATAAATAAATAAATAAGTTTGAAAATGCAAGATGAGTATTTTTAGAATCACGAGGTCATGAAACAAATACTATATGCGTCCCATGCTTATTTGTGAAAGTCAGTCCAAAATTAATGGAACGTTTTCTGTCAAAAATTTGCTTAAAACAAAGTTTACAAGGTTCTGGATACTTCATTGAAAAACTTGTGAAAATTGACCCATTACAACCCCAAAATTGATACTGCTTCGCGGGGCCCCTGGATGAGATCAGCGTTGCCAACCAGAATTGTTGAAAATCCTTGCTTCGAACAAAAAAAAACAAATGATAATAGCATTGATGTTAATTGTTGAATTTACTCGTATTTTCAAAACAGTACGCATATATCTTTGCGAAAACAGTAACATTTTATTTTTAAAATTTTGAAATTACAAGAATAAAATGCCTTTAGAAGTAATATCCTGTCTTATTTGAATAGTAAGTTGAAAATTCAGAAAAAATCCTTGGTTTCAGGGATTAATCCCTGCATTTGGCATCCCCGGATGAGATTAAAACTAATGAACAAAGCAATGTAGAAAGGTGCGCTGGGTCTCAGTTCGAACAAAGATGAGTCATTGTGGCCATATTTTGGCTAGTAAATAAAATGAACTATTATTTTTGATGTTGGAATTTCTAAATTAAATTATGATTGCTTTACTTTTGTCTCATCCTGTAGATATATATGTACATATAACTGGATAGGTTACGCGGCTGTACTTTGTAGGAGCAGTAAAACTCTCTTTGCGGTCAAAAAATTTTAAAATTTTCAGAACAATCGCAAGAGAAATAATAGTGGAAAATTTTAAGCTTTTACAATTATATCCACTCTAATAACAATATCAGTACCTATTACAGTACTTTTTCTGGTTCCATTTTTTGTTACACAGAGTTTCGAAAAAGGATTTTCTATTTTTCTTGACCAATTTTTTGCCTGCAAAATCTTAATACTCCAGCATCATGGTACGAAAATAATGTAGAATCAACGTTTCTCTATTTTTTTTTTTTTGGGGGGGGGGGGTCCTTTTTGAAGTAGAATCCTTCAAATCTTCGTAACGACCATAAAACTGTACATGAAAAATTCTAAACCCGATATATATCTCGCACAAATATATTTATTCCACAACAGCGAGTCCATTTTCATGTCAGTCAAGAGTTTCTAACAATAAATCGAATAAATCGAAATATTCGTTTGGCCTATTTTTTCTTTGTATATGTCTCATTGGATACATTTGAGCTAGGCATGTGCCTTTGTTGTTCCTGTAGGGTAGCATCCTTGGTACGATCTACACGTTTTATTTTTATCACATTTATTGCTTTATACTGAGAAATTACGCTCCCAAAAGTCGTTTAGTTGGCGTGTCGTTTTCTACACTCTCGATGTCAGCAATTTTTATTAGTGAGTTATATTCTTCGCCTAACTTTTTATTTTGCGCCGCCACAATAAAGAAAAGCTTTCGTTTCAGCTTTTGTTTTATTATACAGCACATAAGTAAGTACTTCGCACTAAGCTGTGTCTGTATTGTATATAATATTTATTTTTATGTGAACTGCTTTTGATACCATTGAAAAATGAGAAAAAGCCATTATTTCATCTGGGAATTTTTTATTGTAAAGTTACAAGTAGAGTCAGTCGATATAATGCACGAAAAAAGGTGAAAAACGCAGTAAAGACAAAGATTGAGCATTATTTGACGAACGTTTCTCAAGAACAGAAAACCACGTGTATTTCTATGTAAACGAACAATAAAACTGTAGCTTCATAAGTTGGATTAAGTACAGAAGATATTAGCAAGAGTGGATTATTGTTTTTATCGAGTATTGGTGCCGGTATGTGAGATATCGTAATGAATGCTTTGAGGTAGTAAATATCTGCAAAATTTTCCCTGGTTGAAGCATTACGATTCTTATTGAGGATTTGTTTGCTACCTGAGGAAAGAATCTGTGCCATTATATATTGGAACGATGATTAGAAAAATAGCTGTAACCGAAGATGAATTCTCTTTTACATCAATTGTACGAGTTTATGAAATGTGTTTATTAACTTTTTATGAGAAAAAATATTTTTAAATCAAACTCGAAGCCTGCAACTTTTATGTTTTACATGAAATACTGAATTGTAAGCTCAATTTGTAAACTTCATTTTGTAAGCTCACTTGGTAAATCAATTCGGGGCTCAATTTGCGAGCTCAATTTTTAGCTCAATTTTTAAGCTCAATTTCTGAGCAAAAGAAAGTTTTGTCCGGACAGACATCATCATATGATAACATTAGACACACAAGAACAAGCACAAAATCGACTAAAAGTCTAATAAGGTTTATGTATGATAACGTCATCAAAATCACATATGCTTGATGACGTCTTCAAGCTTAAGCCGGGAATACACTTTGCGCTATTTCGCATTTCACATTTCACATTTCGTCATTTCATCCTTTTTCGCAGCTATTTCACGTTTTCACTGTTTTTCATGAAAAAGCTGTACACACTTTTCACATTTTCACCCTGCTTCATGTATTCTCCTTGTTTAAATACTTTTTTCGCCGAAATTTTCTTTTGATTTCGTCCAAAAACTGCTCAAGGCGAAAAACATGACAAAATGTGAAAAAATCTTTTTCACCCTTTTTCGCGAAAAAATGCCAACACACTTTTCGCGAAAAAGGATGAAATGGCGAAATGTGAAATGCGAAATGTGAAATGCGAAATGCGAAATAGCGCAAAGTGTATTCCCGGCTTTATAATTATACATGGTACGATAATATTGCAAACGCACAATTTTGACTAAACGTCCAGTAAAAAGAATTCATCTAGTTTGAAAAGCTCATATTTGATGTAACAGTTATAAAAGTCATTTGTCGCTCATTTAAGAATACATACATAGGCTGATTCATGAATTACCGCACTGCCTCCATATATCTCCGAGAAAGGTCAAACAAAAAAAATACCTACACTGGCGTGTAGAGCAAAGTTTTTTATGTTAGTATACCGAATTTCAAAGCAATTGAACCATCCAAACGCCTATAAGGTCTATTTATACCCAATTCAATCAAAATTAGACTACGGAAAAAAATGAGGGGAAAAATTTTCAAAACGTACTGAAGCACAAATTTACAAATCAGCTCGCTGTGAAATGTGAATCAGAGTTGTAAAAGGAAGAAAATATTGCCAGCCAGCATCACATACAGCAAATTGTTTATTACGTCACTATACAGACAGTTTCTAGTTGTCCAGATGGCCAAATATGTTTGAATGTGACGCGACCTCTCAAAAACTGTTTTTGCCACTCCAATACTTGCCTCCTGTACATCGGGCCTTCGCCATATACTTTTTTTCATTTTCTCTTAATGTCGTATCCGAGTTTTACTAGGCAAAAATAAATGAAACCGTGCATGCGTGCTCCTGTTTCAAAGGAGAGGTGTGAAGGGAGAAATTTGCCTTTGACAAAATCATTTTTTTTCTATGGATTAAAAAAAAAAAAGATTTTTATAATTTGTGGGGACAATATGAACTACTAAACACTTTAACTAAATACAGATACAATTATGTACGTAATTCAGTTGTCCGCCACAAGGCAGGATGCTGCTACATAGTCGCAAACCAAACCGGTTCTGCACACTCATAGATAGACGCAGTGCGTCTACCATATGAGTATGAAAATATATGAAACATTGCGATTATTGTATCTAGTTCTCACATGTAGTAATTGTCACCTGGGTACTTATTTGGGTAACCAGTTTCCCAAATAAGACAAGGCTGTTGCATAGACACAGCTGTAAAAAAGTCTAAGAGGACATTCACTGCTCTTTATCAACTTAGGTATCTTAACTTGTTAATTTACCTAAAGTGGTAACCAGCCGACGTGAAAAGAACTCATTAGCCTTCTGGAGTCAGATAAGTTGGGTAGACTATACGAGCCCCATAGCCCCAGTGGAAACACTGTACGGAAGAGTAGTGAAATATTTTACTTGTAAAATTTTCCTACTAAAGGTGCAAGCCTCCCTTTGGAGTTGATCCACCAGTAAGAGTTGAAATATACTCTGAATAAAGAATTTAAAAAATTCTAAGTTGAAATAACTCAAAATTCGAGTGCAATTTTGCAAAAAAATAAAACATTCAGAAGAAATAAATACCTGAATATTTTGCAAATAGAATTTTGAAGTACAAACCAACATAAAACCCAAATTTTGAATGTCTGGCATTCGAAAATCACAAAAAAGTGATCCACCAGAAAATTCAGATTTGCAACAAACTGATTTTGAAAGCTTCAGTACACTAGAATTGACTCTAGCTGAAAATACTGATTTAATTCCAACAGAAAATCTTACACAAATTTCAAAAGAAAATTTGTCTTTAAGATTTTTGAATAATACCTCTGTAGTTGAGTCACCAGTAGTGACACCTTCTAGTGCAGAGCAAAGCTTCACACCACAAGAAGAAACAATGTCTAAAGATATACACATCACTCTACCTGCATTCACTTCACAAAAAGTCGAATTATGGCTAAAAGCTGTCAAAGGCAAGCTAAAGGCTCATGGTGTAAAAGATGAGGACCTTTTCAAAAGGATCCGAATGGACATGCCTCTAGAAATCATTGAGCGAATACCAGAAGTAGTAGAACCTTCTGCAGCCAATGATACTTTCGACTGGTTTTCTGCACAACTAAAAAATGTGTATGGCAAAACGAAGGAACAGAATATCAGGGAGTTACTCACTAAAATAGAGCTTGATGATGAAGGTCCCAAAAGATTAATGGAACGCATGATTGAAAAGGCGGGTACAGATATAACCCCTTTCATCATAGCAGATCTCTTTAGACATGCACTGCCAAAAGAAATGTCAAGGTTGATCATCTCACTAGAGAGTGATACAGAAATTAAAACAGTAGATGATTTGAAAAAATTAGCTGACAGAGCTGAGAAAATTTTCAAATTTGAAAAAGACATTACCTCTCCTAAAAAGCATGTACATGCTGTATCATTTACAAAAAAGGAGAGCAGCTTCAAAAATGAGTCAAGCAATGATCCACAAACCTTGAGAAAGGAAATCAACGATTTAAAGAGCACCGTTGGTAATTTAAAGAAACAAGTGGAAAAGTTGTCACTGAGCATAGGCAATTCTGGTGGCCGAAATATGGGTAATTCATCCTATGGCCAAAATCAAAGTCAAAACCGCCAAAATAGGAGCAGAGAGCGTGGCAATCGACGCCGATCGACCTCTCCACAGCGAATTGACTATAGCAAACCAGAAAATCAAGGGAAGTGTAAATATCACATATTATATGGTGATAATGCATACCACTGCACTACACCTTGTGTAGAAAGTGGAAAGCCACTTGCCCAAAAGCCAGAAAATAGAAATCAGTTAAACTAAATTGCGGGGCCATTATGGCGACAAATGACCTCGCAAATAAGTACTCCCGAAGACTGTTCATTAAAGATCATGATTCACAAACATGGTTTCTAATTGATACAGGCTCTGATGTATCATTAATACCTGCTACTAATGATGAGTTCACCAAAGAACCATGTAGACATTTATATGCAGCAAATGGTACACCAATAAGAGTTTTCGGTGAGAAATTAGTTGAGTTCAACATTGGAATCAGACGGAGCTTAAGATGGGTTATGCAAGTTACAGATGTTGAAACAGCAATATTAGGTGCTGATTTCCTAGAGCATTTCGATCTTAGTCCTGACCTTAAAAGAAAATGTCTAAGAGATAATGAGACTGGAATAAAAGTCACAGGTTTTGTCAAAATGACTCCTTTACCAGAAGTTAAGACCATTAAAGAAGAAAATGAATGGATTAAAATAATTAGAGAATTCCCTGGTATAGAAATTTCCACCACAGAAAAGAAATCTACATACAAAACTGAAGTTACACATGTATTAGAAACACCACCAAATTGCAGACCAGTAAAAGCTAGAGCCAGAAGGTTAACACCTGAAAAACTCAAAGCAGCCAAAGTAGCTATATATAAAATGATAGCTGATGGCGAAATGAGGCCTAGCAAAAGTGATTGGTCATCTCCAATACACATGGTCATGAAAAGTGACAGCACTTGGAGAATAACAGGCGATTTCAGAGCCTTAAATGCAATTTGTAAAAACGATAGCTACCCAGTACCAAACATCATGGATTTTAACCAAACCATGAAAGGTAGCAAAATCTTTTCTAAAGTGGATTTAAATAGAGCATATTGGCAAATCCCAATGAACGAGGAAGACATTAAAAAGACAGCAGTTATTACTCCATTTGGGCTCTTTGAATCTATGAAAATGCCAAATGGACTTAAGACCTCTGCACAAACCTTCCAACGTTTTATAGACAGCCTTTTAAGAGGACTAGATTTTGTTTATGCCTACATAGACGACATTTGTATATTTTCAGAAAATAAAGAACAGCATAAACATCACCTTCGCCAACTTTTAGCAAGACTGGATGAAGCCGGACTCACCATTAACGTTGCTAAAAGCGAATTTGGCAAGGATGAAGTAGATTTTTTGGGATATAACATCAGCCAAGGTGGCATTTCACCTAAAAGTAAAAAAGTACAAGCCATCCTGGACTACCCACCCCCTAAGGACATGCATGGACTTAGACGGTTTTTGGGTATGACGAATTTCTATCGTAGATGTATACCCCAAGCTGCACACACAATGTTAGTGCTTCATGAAATGACAAAAGGGTGTAAAAAGAAAGACAAAACCCCTATATCTTTCAATGAAGAGCAGTTAAGAGCTTTTGAAGCCACAAAAGCCAAACTAGCCAATGCAGCAATGATAGCTCATCCTGATGAAAATTTGGACATAATTCTAGCCACTGATGCTTCAGATTTTGCTATTGGAGCAACACTGTATCAGATCAGTGGAGAGAGTCGCCAACCCTTGGGCTTTTTCTCAAGGAGACTAAGTACTACCGAAACTAAGTATAGCACTTATGATCGGGAGTTACTGGCCATATTTGCCGGAATTCGGTATTTCAAACATATGCTTGAAGGAAGGGTTTTCTCTGTGTATACTGACCACCGTCCTATCACATATGCATTCAAGCAAGGCAGTGACCATGCTTCACCGAGGCAAATTAGGCAGCTGGATTATATTGGCCAGTTTACTACTGATATCCGGTACATTAAGGGCGAAGACAATGAGTCTGCTGACGCCCTTAGCCGAGTTGATCAGATCAGTGTAAAACCAATATTACCTTACGAGGAAATCGCACAGGCGCAGTTAAAATGTGAAGAACTGCAATGCTTGTTGCAAAACAAAAACACTTCATTAAAATTTGAGATGAGAAAAATTCCAGATAGTGATGTATTACTTTGTTGTGATGTTAGCACTCAACACACAAGGCCATTTATTCCTAAAGAGTTCAGAATAATGGCCATGAAAAGTGTACATGACCTTTCTCATCCAGGCCCCAAAAATACAGTCAAATTAATGACTAGTCGTTTTGTGTGGCCCAAAATTAAAAGTGAAGTATTTAATTGGGCAAAAGCATGCCATGGTTGCCAACTTTCCAAAATTGGAAAACGAACTAAGACACCCATTGGTAAATTTAAACCCACACAACGCTTTAAGCATGTACATGTAGACATTGTAGGTCCACTACCAATGTCACATGGTAAAAAATATTTGATGACAATGATTGACAGAGCTACGAGATGGCCTGAAGCCGTTCCTATGGACGATATTAGTGCAGAAAGTGTTACTAAAATTTTATACCATACATGGATAGCTCGATTCGGAGTCCCAGAAAATATAACCACTGACCAGGGTAGACAGTTTGAGAGTAAACTATTTGCAAACTTAGCAAAATATATTGGTGCAAAAAAGAACACCACCACCACCTACCATCCACAGAGTAACGGAAAAGTAGAAAGGTGGCATAGAGCTCTCAAAGCCTCCATCATGGCTGCAGATGTAACTAATTGGGTTGATGCACTCCCAACAATTTTGTTAGGATTGAGATCCTCAATACAGACCGACTCAGGATATAGTGCTGCTCAGCTAGCACTCGGCGAGGAGCTAAGACTGCCTGGTGATTTTTTCAACAAAGTTGAAAATAATGATGCAGAAGAAATCATTTTTAACATGAGAAAAATTGCCAACAAATTTGTTGCGCAACCTGCACACCATGGCACGCCACCTGTATTCGTGTCGAAACATTTAAAATCTGCAGAATTTGTCTATGTACAAGTAGACACCCCTCGAACTGGCTTTCAAAAGCCATACAGTGGTCCTTATAAAGTTTTGCAAAGGTTTGATAAAACTGTGCAAATTAAAATATTTGAAAATGAACGAATAGTAAGTTGGGATAGGTGTAAACCTGCTTTTATGGTAAAAGAGAATATTAGTATCAATTCTCCCATTAATATCTCCATACCTGTCGAAATTGCTCAAAGTACAGAAAATTCAGAAAACATAAATGTTGATCTGCCTTCAAACACAGCAAACACGCAACCAATCATACGTCTACTGCCTGACAGAGACGATGAACCGGTTAGACAAAGACGAAACATCACGTTTGACAACAATGATGACGTCAGAACGTTTGAAAGGCATGAGCCACCATCTCGAGTGAGTCATAATGTACGACCATCAAGAAAAAGTGTGCATGAATCAACGAAAGATAAAAACCGAGAATATTATAATCTCCGTTCAGGTAGACAAAGAGAACACCTCGAACAGACAAGTACAGTCCGAACCAAAACAATGCCATGTGCTTCGAAAATTCAAAAATCTGAAAAAGAAAAGCTGAATATCTCAGCCCCTAAAAGAGCTACAAAGACCGCTCAAGTTCCATCAACCTCTACGTCCACAGACGAATCGACCCCTAGTGAAGTCTCGACCCCCATATACAAAAAATATGGCATCCAAGTAAAGAGGAAAGATCGAGTTCAAACTAGAAGTCAGACAAAGAAAGAGGCTAAATAGAGAACAAATTCGAACACAGATAGTAACAACAATTACTGTTGCAAATCAAAAAAATTATCAATTACCTGTCAGGTGAGAAAAGACTTACTTTCTCACAGATAGACAGATGCACAAAGTTATTTAAGACTACCAGCTTTTCACTGAGAAATCAGCAGATAGGTGTCTTAGCTTTCTGATAATTTAATTTTGATTTTATTTGAAAATGGCAAGTTCGTCTTCTTCTGTTAGTACTGTAGCCGAGGAGTTCGAGAAGTTGGAGATGGAAGTGGCTGAAGTTTTATCAACTGAACCTTCGGGGGAAGTTTTGAAAATGGACACCATTGAACCCTCCACTTCGAAAACGCCCTCTACTGAACTCGTAGTTTCTGAAGTGCAAAATGTGATCCAAAAGCAATCCATTCTCATACCTCCTAGAAAGGATGATCCGAATCGCGTTTTTAAGCGAAAGAAGGTCGAAATTGTGAATCCACCTCCTCCGAACCCACCTACATCCTTCGAGGATAGGCAAGCTCGTCAGAGAAATTCGTTGCACAATTTCTATAGGAGACGAAGATTTTCACAAGACCTCCGCATGTTTAGAGGTCTTGGCGAAACCTTCCTCCACCTCTTGGACCAAGGAAGAGCTCCACCTCCTTCTCGAGGTTGGAGAAACCGTGGTCGAGGTCGAGGAGGGCGACACTCTTAGTCGATCTCAGTAAAACTTAGTTAGTTAGATAAAAATGTAAAAAAGCCAAAAAAAAAATATAAAAAATCAAAAAGTCTAAAAAAGACACCAAAAAAAATCTTTTTGAAAGTTCACAACAGTGAACCCATCATCGAACACACTGATGAAGTAAAATTCTCAGTGAAAATTTTCTAAGTTAGAAAAGTTCATGATGGTAAATAATTAAACGAACATACACTAAGTCAAAGTAAATTTATACTAGTATGCTGTATACTGTATAAATCTACAAACATAAAATCATTTCTCGAAATTATAAAAATTAAATTTCGAAGTCAAAATGAGTAAATTCACAAAATTATAAATATGAAATTTTGTTGAAAACATAAAATTTTGCCCCTCGACAGAGGAGAAGTCAAAATTCACAGTCAAACTTCTCAAAAGAGCAAGTGACGAGTAGAACAAAATAAAAAATAAAATACATAAAAAACTCTTCAAAAACGAGTATAAAATTGAGTCAAAAGACCAAGTCAAAATATTAATAAAAATCTCCTTCTAAGAAAATCGAAGTTGAGTCATGAGTAAACTGTATAGGCTTATACAGTTGAAAGTGTGTTTTCCAAAAGAATGTTCGGACTACCAGAGACAATAGCCACTCAGAAGAACCTAATTGGTTTACTGGGGGGGGCTACTGTGGGGACAATATGAACTACTAAACACTTTAACTAAATACAGATACAATTATGTACGTAATTCAGTTGTCCGCCACAAGGCAGGATGCTGCTACATAGTCGCAAACCAAACCGGTTCTGCACACTCATAGATAGACGCAGTGCGTCTACCATATGAGTATGAAAATATATGAAACATTGCGATTATTGTATCTAGTTCTCACATGTAGTAATTGTCACCTGGGTACTTATTTGGGTAACCAGTTTCCCAAATAAGACAAGGCTGTTGCATAGACACAGCTGTAAAAAAGTCTAAGAGGACATTCACTGCTCTTTATCAACTTAGGTATCTTAACTTGTTAATTTACCTAAATAATTTATACTGTGCAAGTTAGAAATGAGCTGTCATCAAAATTTTTTTCACCACAAGTAGCCAATACATTGACAAAGTCAACCTTGTGTTTATTGGCTCAATTTGCAGTGTTGCCACTGGATCAAGGATTACTTCTTTGGGACCCTTTTTTCCATGGGCTAATTTTGTTGAGCTTTAGTACAGATTGACCGCGCAGGTGTCCGGCTTGTCCAATTGAATTGAAATTCGGGTTAAACATGCAAAAAACTTCACCCTACACGCCTATGCAGTTAGTTTTTTTTTTTTTAACTTTTTCTTGTAGATATATCGAGATTGTGCGGAAATTTATGAATCAGCTTATGTATATACGAGTAGAAACTGGTGAGCATTCGATTCTTCGGTTCCTCAATAAAATGCAACTTTTCTCCTTTTGTGAAAACGTCACTATAATAAAGGTTCTTCCACTGGTTAACCCTTTGCGAAGTGCTGCTAGTTGACAGAAGAGACTTTATTTTTCACATCGCATCGTGAAAACTTTTTTTCAGTAGCAAATTATGACCGCACAAATTTACTTTCATGCCTCTAATTATTTTGTATTAACGCCACAAAAGAAAAAATTGTGAGAGCTTTTACAGTCAGAAAAATTTACAAAGTTTGAAAACAATAACTCAGTAAACTTAATAATATTAATTAAGAATTCAAGGAAAGTATCTACCAAGTTCGACAGACAAGCTTTTTACAAATAAAATTCGATCAAAATGAGTTCACCAGTTGACCAACTTTTTTTTCCTTTCTAATTTTTCTATTCATCAACCAAAGACTCTATTAATTGACATTCATAAACTAATTATAGCAGGCCTGTAGGTTTGTGAAAAAAAGTTTTTCAGATAAACTTTTTTCGGTAACTTTTTTTGCGTTGGTTTTTTCAACTTCGTATCTAATCAACGTCTCTCAAACTTTTTGACCTTGCTGAGAGAGGAGAATTTGTATTTCATAAGTAGGTATTATATAAACAAGAAAAAAATAGCCCAAACTGTAGTTCCTTTAATAATCTCATTGAAACAGTGAAACTTTCTCTTGAGTACCAATTAATATTTGAAGCAGGTTGTTTGAAAGTTTATTCCGGTTTAAGAAATCGTAAAATTTTGTGTATAAATAATTCAGTTCTAAAAATTTTTAGATTCTTTGATGCTTTGCAATCAAAGTCTAAAAATCCGTGTCTTTTCAATTAAGTTGAGAAAAAAAAAACAAGTCAGAAAAAAAATTTCATTTCGGTTGACAACTAAACTTGAGCCATATTCTCCAAATAAATTTAAAAAAAAATGTTTTTTCTTCTACACTTGATTATAAATTTTTTTCTAAGCCTCTCATTTATTATTCAAACCAGAATACACACAAAACTTACTGAAAGAGTGAATTGAAACAAAGTTGTCCTCGATGATAGAAGTTTTGGTTCACGATGATTCAATTTCATTCATGATGGTTGAAGGTACAAATAACAAATTGTAAATTATCATTTCCTTTTTCTTTCCCATTTTTCATAAAGGGTCTAGCAGGATAAGATAGGTGAAATGACCTTTTTCGAATTTCGACCTGAAACTTGGGGGTCAGGTTGACCATGATGAAAAACTAATTCAGCCCAAATTTCAGCCCCCCACCTCAACTGGTTGCCTCCTGGGGAGTGAAAATGTGTTTTGGCCATTTTGAAGGTTTTTTGCCCATAACTTTTTTCATGATTGTTCATGTGATTTGAAATTTTCATAGCGGTTAGTCCTCTATGAGCTCTATCTACCACCGAAATTTCGCGGTTCCAGCTCCAGTAGTTTTCCAGTAACTCCAGCTGGAAATTTTGGAGCTTTTTACCCTATGGAGTCTACAAGTTAAAATTTTCACTGATGATAGCTTATTTAGTCTACATTACACCCATATAATTTGTTTTCCGAAATTCAGGGTGGACAAGGTAGTTTTTTGGCATTGAAATATCAGTTTTTTCATATTTTCATAGTAAATCTCCTATTATACGAGTATAATTACACCAAAGGCATTACTTGCACATCAGTGCACCAATTCCACTAAAGGGTAGCTACTAAGCCTAATCTCCCACAAAGTGACAGTACAAGTACCAGGTGACGTCGTGGCGTCATATATGACGCCATTTGAAATTTTGAGATGGACTTCTCCAAGGACCAATATTTTGAGAACCACTGACTTGTGTCATACAATGCCACCGGGTCCTTTGAGGTTATTCTTGTGGTGTCATATATGACGCCACCTGTTACTTTGAGTAATCTAGTGAAACCTGGTTTTTCTAGTGTTAGAGAATGATTCTTTGTCCTCCTATAAGTTATTAATTCTATTCCTCTGTTTGATTGCACCTACACATACATAGCTTAAGATATCTCAACATTCTAATTTTTAAATGACATATTATGTTGCTCTTGTTTGGCCCATCCAAAAAATTGTTCTGGTTACTAGGGTGGTCCTTATTTATAGAAGGAAAAAAAATTATTTTTGCAATTTCTGCTCCCACCCCATGAAAAATAAATTCCATTAAAATTTCAGCCCCCTAGGTTGAAATTAAGTGGTGACTTAAGGGGGTTGAAAATTCATATATGCAAATACTGGCATTATTTCACACTATCATCTATTTCACATAGAGTTTTAATACTTGGATGTCAACGGATTAATGGGGGGGGGGGGTTAGTTGAGGTAAAGTAAGTTTTTTTTTTTAAATTATTCACAATATTTTCATTATTTTCATTTCTGCCATTCATAATGAGAAAAACTCTATGTGAAATAGATGTTAGTGTGAAATAATGCCAGTATTTGCATGTATGAATTTTCAACCCCCTTAAGTAACCACTTAATTTCAACCTAGGGGGCTGAAATTTTAAAGGAATTTATTTTTCATGAAATGGAACAAATCTGGGGGGTGGGAGCAGAAATTGCAAAAACAATTTTTTTTCCTTCTATAAATAAGGACCACCCTAGTAACCAGAACAATTTTTTGGATGGGCCAAACAAGAGCAACATAATATGTCATTTAAAAATTAGAATGTTGAGATATCTTAAGCTATGTATGTGTAGGTGCAATCAAACAGAGGAATAGAATTAATAACTTATAGGAGGACAAAGAATCATTCTCTAACACTAGAAAAACCAGATTTCACTAGATTACTCAAAGTAACAGGTGGCGTCATATATGACACCACAAGAATAACCTCAAAGGACCAGGTGGCATTGTATGACACAAGTCAGTGGTTCTCAAAATATTGGTCCTTGGAGAAGTCCATCTCAAAATTTCAAATGGCGTCATATATGACGCCACGACGTCACCTGGTACTTGTACTGTCACTTTGTGGGAGATTAGGCTTAGTAGCTACCCTTTAGTGGAATTGGTGCACTGATGTGCAAGTAATGCCTTTGGTGTAATTATACTCGTATAATAGGAGATTTACTATGAAAATATGAAAAAACTGATATTTCAATGCCAAAAAACTACCTTGTCCACCCTGAATTTCGGAAAACAAATTATATGGGTGTAATGTAAACTAGATAAGCTATCATCAGTGAAAATTTCAACTTGTAGACTCCATAGGGTAAAAAGCTCCAAAATTTCCAGCTGGAGTTACTGGAAAACTACTGGAGCTGGAACCGCGAAATTTCGGTGGTAGATAGAGCTCATAGAGGACTAACCGCTATGAAAATTTCAAATCACATGAACAATCATGAAAAAAGTTATGGGCAAAAAACCTTCAAAATGGCCAAAACACATTTTCACTCCCCAGGGGGCAACCAGTTGAGGTGGGGGGCTGAAATTTGGGCTGAATTAGTTTTTCATCATGGTTAACCTGACCCCCAAGTTTCAGGTCGAAATTCGAAAAAGGTCATTTCACCTATCTTATCCTGCTAGACCCTTTAGAATGTTTCGAAAAATCCGAAAAAATCTGTCGCGTTGATTTCCTTTTCTCCATATTATTTTGTTCTTGAGACATTAAATTTTTTGTAAATGCTTTCAAAATGGCTAGTTTCCTCTATATATCTCCGGGCTGAAGAGGAATGGAGGAAGGGGGGCAAAAGGTACCTAAAAATTAATCTTACTCCGCAAGGTGTACCAAACCTCTTAGCTTAAACATAGGTTGCCGCTGAGGGCCATTTGTCCATATGCTTATTCTGAGATACGCCTTGTATGAGTTTGTAAGTATTAGTACTCTCAGCATCCAAAGACAGTTATGAATTTACTGTTACTAAGCACTCTCTGATAACCATGTACCCAGGTGTACTCGTATGTACCTGGTTCTGCTAGTGGCTAAGCAAAATATAGTCAGTGTATGCTGGCTAGTTAAGGCTGTAGGACACAGCGTTGGGATTGAATTTTTGGATTGCGTACTTCTAAGTATGTCAGTAAGAAATATTCACCTCAACTGTCAATAAGGGCAATATCGATATTCTCAGCATTGTTTTCAATATTGAAAAGTAGGAAGAGGATAGATTGCTGAAATTGAAAATTAAGTTACCTTTAACCTTTCTGTATGATTGAAAAAATAAATGTCTTCAAAATCCCCATCACTCAACTACGTCAATATTTTATAAGTTGATAAAGCCAGTATTTTCCAAAGGTGGATCTTCTTTGCAGAAAAATTGAAAAAGTAAAAAAAATAAACTATAATTCTCATGAAAGAAGCTATAACAGAAACCCAACATAGAGAAAAAGAGCTGTCGAGGTACTATACGTGAAGTCTCCTATTCAGCCAATTTTCTTAGGAGGATCACTTGGAGAAAAAAAAAATGAAAACAAAAATGCCACCACATTTTTGGATAGGCTTGTGAAAGGAAGCAAAAGTAAACAAAATTTTTACATAGCTTTCCGGAAAGGACTCGACTTAAATGTAAACCTGACTCAAGTTGCAAATATCAGAAACTACCGACCGTGAAAGGAAGAAAGGATAAAAAAAATAACCCGGAAAAGGAACAAGTCCTTAAGATTTCAAGTCCTAATACGAAGTTTTCTTTTTCACTCGTATTTTTTTCTCTTTTTCCCCTTTTCTCTCATCCCTTTCTTCCACACCCTCAAGAATTTGCGAAAGTAATATAAACTCTGCTCAAACCGGAAATAATAAACAGAAATACCACGTGTGTTAGAGACTTTCTCTCATATTACAAAATCGCTTTTTGCTTATCGTACGGTTTTCCCTCTTTCCACTCTTTGAATTTTTTTTCAGTCTTTTTCGTTCTCACTCTCTGTTTTTTCTGTTTGCTAAATTCGTGCGAAGGAAGGAAAGACACTGCAGCACGTGCGAGCCAGAATAAAATTGTAGAATAGGCAAAAAAAAAAAAGTGAAAGTAAGGAGGAAAAGCCAAGACATGGATACCCGGTGAAGACAGCATACATACTAACAGAGCGGAAAAATACGACTGCCATGTAAACAAAAAGTGGGCTTAAGAATTGAAGGAAAAATGAAACGATTTGGTTTTCTATATTTTCCCTCCGGGGCAGGCTTCGTGTGAGTATATATATCTAAGATTTTTTTTTTCTAACTTCAGCAAAGATTTGTAATTTTAGTCTTCTTCCATCTTGTTTTCACAATCTCTTTTTTTCTGATAAATTCCACAAATCTTCACAATTTGTTTGGAAAGATGGAATAGAAAGGAAAAATCTGAAAATAGGGCACAGAAAAATTATGTCGTGAAGAAAATGCTGATAGGAAGAGAAAGTACTCGTATTCGATTATTTATGTGAGAGCAAATGAAAAGTTCATATTCAGAGATTCCTTATTGAATACAGGTCACTGACCTTTAAAGTTTAGGGTGGCCCTTATTTATACAAGGTGATTTTTTTTGTTGTAATTTCCACTCTCATCCCTCAAAGTGGTTTCTTTTCATGAGAAAAAACAAATTCTACTCAAATACCCCCTTCACTAAAAATGGAGAAGTGCTTTAATGGGCCCTTCTGCACTAAAAATTATGGCAAAATTGACATTTTTAAACTGCTGGTGAGCAGAGAGGTGTTGCAGGAGAAGTTTGTCTTTGAAATATAATTTATTTTGAAAGCCTCAAGTATGCATCATACATGTACTTTAGGCTTCATATGGTCGAAGGTTACGGTAAAAATTTTGGAGAGCCTTGAGGAGAAAAGTACGGATCATTTTGGACCACCCTATCCCTTTTCACTTGTTAAAATTTTCTATGACTACCTTTATAAGTTGAAATTGTTAATAACCTACATTCTGTTACTTGAAGTAATTTTTTCCCCTTCAATTTCGAGTTGTCGAGGTTTGACTGTAGGTATGCAACAATAAATTTTCTTACCTGTTGAAGGATAGGGAGGGCAAACCAAACAAATAGCAGCAAAAATAAGCAAAAATGAGGCATCATCGAATGACTTATTTGTAGTGTCCTCTGAGTAGGAAAGATGTGATTGTCTCTAGAACCCCTCTGAACTTGAACATGTTCTTCTGTATCTTCGGTGGCAAGGCAGAGCACTTATCCAACATGCCACCCAGATCCCTTGCAAAGTACTTCGCCACTTCGTGAAGTGACTAAAAATTCTAATTAAATGGCGCAATAAAAATTTCACGATGTCATCAGACTGCTTTTCATGAAGTGATTAAGCACTTTACTAAATGTTTAATTGCATCAAGTGACTTCGACATGGAGGCACTGATGAAACAAAGTTTTGTTACCAAATATACTCATACACCTGTTTTCTGCACCGTCACGAGGGTCACGAATCGAATTTTATGGCTGAACTGGCTAGCCACACGCGTATGTGTATATAGGGCGAAAAATTTAATGAAAAATTGCAACTCCCGAGTAACTGGTAAAATAGATCGAGAAAAGATGTGAAACTTTTTAAAAACGATAAATTTAATTATACTGGCGACGGCCACGTGTTTTCCTTTGCAACTCTTTCAATTAACTACGTGCTTCCAAAACTTTTGTTCGTTCCAGCGAATCGCCCTTCGTAATTGAACTTTTTTCCGCTACACTTTTCGCCAACTTTTTCTCGGCGAGGAAAATATCGCGATGGGAAAACAACAGGGTGGGGGTAACCATCGAAATGCCAAACTGTGGAAAGACATTTCCTGCCATTCTCCGTAAATATGCTGATGAAATAATTTGGTTCATTCTCCCCTCTTACACCCTTCAAGATCGACGTTCCTTTAGAATCCCTGGCGGCTAAAAATACTAAAAATTAATTACCGAGGCGACGTTTTCGTTTCCAATATGTGCCATATGATTTGACTTGGGAGTGTGGGTTGCGTGTAGACAAATGGGATTTGTTTTAATGCCTCAAGCTGGTGTCGAGCTCGCACTTTTTCCACACATTTACGATTGAGTTTTATGACGCAAAAGTATTGATTAATCAGAGGTCAGTATTCGAAATTACAATTTGAACAGAGTATTGTCATTTCGTTGACCATAACCTTGAGCTGACCGACATTTTTCGCTATCACTAGACTATTTTTAGTGGGAAATTTCCATCAGAGATGTGTTGCAAGATCCTACATGACGTGTAATCGAAAATTGAAAAGTATTCCTCATATCGGTGGTCGATGTGATATTGTTTTTATTGATTTTTCGCCCACATCTGTTTCATCCTTAATGACCTTTGACTGGATTTATTATAAATTTTTTAAAAGTACTGTCTAACGCCCAACTTTACACACTTTTTTATAATTTTAAACTTTGTCCTTTACTAACTCCTCCAATTTTTAAGCTACTGAAGTGAATTTGGTTTTAAAATTTTGGTCCAACATTTCTCAACACATTTGTAAAAAAAAGTTTGAGTTTCTAGCCTTCCTTCTATTTTCTATGATTTTTCAAAAAATATGTGTAAAGTCACCCCTCAATGGGGCGATTTTACCCATCAATTTGTTATTGACGGGTTATTGATGGATGGAAGGCAAAATTTGAGGATTTTTGTACTGGGAAATATACGATTGAAAAGAAACTAGTCAAGTACCAACTTTAACCGTGTGAAACCGAACTGAATATTTTGAGTGCCTGTGGTTAAAAAGAAAAGACAAATAAGAAAAAGGGAAAAAACCATATCGCCTATTTTCTTGTTCTGTTGCTGGGGGGCGGCAATCTTTTTTTTGTTTTCCTCCTACCTGGTTCTATCCAAATCGCATTTTGGTTTTAATTTTTGCCTGGCAATTTATTTATTGGGCTAAAACAAAGTGGGTAAAGTCACCCCGTTCGACGGTAGTAACTTAAGATAGGTACCATAAAATGGGTGACAGTTTAACGCTTCTGACTATATTTTCACTCATTCTGGCTCAAGTTATAGGGATATAAAAACATTTATGCATGCTTGGAATAATAAGAATTAGCTATAATGATAAGTTGGTTGAGGAATGGAAAAGACTCAGTATAAGGTGATAGAATCACTCGTGCAACATACGCGCGAGTATTAAAGGTGACGGGGTTTACATTAACAAAAAAACCAACAGTATCTGTTGCGGAAATTTACATTAATAAATAATCTGACCGTATCAGGTATGCGTATAAACTAAAAAGTCATCTAAGTAGAGGAAAGTAAAAACTGCAAATGAATCGGCTGTGTGTAAAAAGGCATACTTATAGGAGAAAATTTCAAGTTCATTTTACCTTCTAACTTACTTTTTAAATTTTGTCTCTACAAATTTATTCTTCGTCTTCTTCTACAGCAAGAAAATAACATTTTGATGTAAGTAAATGATTCTAATATCTTATTTTTGATCTCACTTTTGACCTGTGCTGAGAAATACGTTATTACTATCTTATCAAAAAACTATTGCTTGGCTTCTTATTTGCATTATTTTTGTCATAGATACCGTCATTTGCCAATGGCGGACACCTTCCCAATGGCGGTCACCTTCTTTTTCATTTTTGTATATTTAGTGTTTAAACCGACTTATCATGAAACTGATGATGTCACATGGTAGCTGTTACCCATGGTAATGCGTTGAATCACTCAGTTAAATTTTTGCTCCATCCAATAGAAATATTTGGCCATTAATTATGTTCTTGTCAATTAAAATATTCAATTTCGTAATTATTGCAAAGAAAAAGATTAGATAGTAAACATTTTTAAAACTGATAATATCTATTCCTGTGATTATTAAATAATGTTCCTTCAAAGCATCAATGATCCTAATAAACCATTACAAACATTGAATTTTACAGTTTTAGAATTATTTCATCTGTTTCAAACGTTTTTTTGAGGGTGTCCGCTATTGGCATAAAAGAAATATCAATTTTCCAATGGCGGACACTTGCTTTTATGCACAACTTGAGGCTGGAATAAATCCTATACCTACCATAAACCCAAGGTATGAAGCCAAAGGATGACTGCCATGCCTTGTGACATCATTGAATTTAATTGGATTTGTTATTTTTTTTGTTCATTTAATTATTTGAAAAATGAATATATCTACACAAATGTGCATGGTAAAATATTTTCAATTTGTTTTTTATGCAGTTGTCTCTATAAGTGGATGTGTGGAGGGGAGTTGAGCCCCGGAATGGACAGAGGGTGAAGCCCCTTACTAGTCAACATCATAATTGAAAAATATAATAACAATTATTCACGTTTTTTTCTACATTACAAATATTTTTCTAGGTGTCCGCCATTGGTGTGTCTGCTACTGGAAAAATGAAAATTTTGATGTCTGCCATAGGCAAAATTTAGATAGTTGGGAAAAATGATAGGGTGTAATATGTGTATGGGTTACGGGGGCCAAAAGGGGAGAAGTTTTTAGAAGAAGGTGGGGGCAAATATTCAAGGCATCGAGCAAAATAATTGAAGCATTTTTCAGCAAGCTATGAAAAAATTAAGGAAAAAAATGCCTTAAGGTGTCCGCCATTGGCAAATGATGGTATTAGATTACTAAAAAATGTGGCCTTTCAGTATCGAACTCAATAACCCAGCAATAAATATTCTCTTCCCAAAATTCTTCTCATACTGCAAGAATCTCAAATAAATAACGATGATATATGTATCATCGAATTCGCAGAAAAAGTGCTTAACGTGTGCTTGCATAAGCAAAAAAACGGACTAGAATAAAAGTAATAAAATGGTGGAAGGGAAAAAAAAAAAGATCTACAGCGGATTAAAACGTTTATAGCCAGAATGTGAATAAAATTCGATTGTGAAAATATAATAACGTCGTTAAAAGATTTATTCTGCGAGAAAAGTAACACTTGTTGAGTGACACGGGCATTCGCATTAATAAAAAACAAATTTAGCTCGCACTTTCATTATTCGCATTAAAATAGAAAAACACAGGAAAACCAGGAGACGCAGAGAGAAAACTATGCTAATAATAATAAATTCTGTGCCGGCTATTGGAATACGCTTTCAATCTTTCATCATTCATTTGCCCCGAAATACGGTCGATGTTGATAACGAGAAATTTATAGTACGAATATTGTTTTATACTTTACACAAGACTGCGGTATTCTGTGAATATATGTATATTTATTTTTCAAATTGTACCACGCACTGTTGATTACCCGCGCACAAGTATTTACAGAGCTGGAATTTTGTCTAGAAAATGAGGAATATTGCAAAAACAAATTCAATCAAACTCTTGGTATTTCTCTCTGTTGTACAATATTTTACGAGTATGTGCTACTTCTGTAGAAATTTTCACCACAAATTGTAAATCGTCTTTGTTTTCCTTTAGTCCAGTAAAATTAGACGCAAAATGTGCGTATATTTAAAAGTAGATTTTTTTTGCACAAAAATGTCTGGAATCACCTTCAGAAGCACCTCTCTAAGGTCCCCTGAAACACACTTGCCATAGCCGCCGCCCCCCCCAAAAAAAGAGTCAAATATGGCGCTATATTCTGTTTTATTTAGCTATTACTCGCCTACGACACATCTATATACTGGACTAGTGTGCAAAATATTGACAATCATTACTTGAATGTTTTTAGGGCAGAATATTTAAAAGTAAACAGTTGTCGAGTCGTAGTTGAAGATTTTCTTTATGACTCCAAGTGTAACAGTCTAGCAGATTCGGTTTTTAAATATTTTTAAATGCCTCCAAATAATGACGTCAGTTGGATTCTATTGAAAACCAACTCTTTTAGTAAAGTTCGTTTTGAGAATTTTTTTCCTCGCTTTCTTTCATTTTAGACTTCTATTCTAAATTTTTTTCAACGTCGTCGCAAGCGGAAAAATAGAAGACTGAAGAAAGTTAATGGAAAAACAAAAAAAATAGAAAGTGAAACTAATAGATAAAAGCCAACTTTTGCCAGCTTCGCTCATCGTGTTTTTCCTCATTCTCATTGTCTCTTCGAGGATCTAATGTACATTAACTTTTAAAAGCCTCAAAAACGCAGCGTGTCATGCCTTTTCATCTGGCCGCAGCATCAGCAGCACATAAGTCGGAAGTAATATCCAAACTTTCCTTTTCGCAAGAATATCGTCAGGCTAATGTCGACCTTGCATGGATGTAAAGTGAGGCTCTTCCTTGAGACGAAGAGAACAAAAGAGACGATGGCGCTGAGACTACTCGAGAATCCTTTCAAATTGAAGAGTCAACAAGAAAGTAAACAATAGATGTTAACGTTGACGTTTTACACCTCCTCTAATGGAAGAAAACCTCTGCAAACTTCTCCTCTTTTACAGACTCTAGCATACAGAATGACTGCAAACTTTTCGCCAAACACGATGTAAATAGTAATAAAATGTCAGCAGCTGATATATTGACTCGTGTGCAAAATACAGCCTCTCTGCCATCCTGTCTTGACGCTCGGAAAATATTCGGATACGTGCCTTCGTCATAACAATAGACGCGATATCTTTGTTGAAAACTTCGGCTGCCATTAATTGGCTGTTGAGACGGCGAATTATCGCCGGTGGACGTAATCGTCATACTTTCAAGTCTGCGCCTTTTTTTTTTTGACCCTTTGCTCGTCAATCGACAGGGAAGTGTTAGCAAAGTTCGACGTTTGTTCTTGGCAAAGTTCGACGCTGGAGGTGCTAATTCATTAACGAAAATTACATTCGAACAAAGATTATATTCGTAGCTTGAGAGACGTATGAATGAAACATTTTCAGTGCAGGCTTTTATACCCGTAAGTTGTAAATTATGAACAGTATTGAGCAATGTCATCAAAGCGAATTTTAGTAGATCCTGTACCTTTTTAGATAGCGGTTCTTTGAAATATGAATCACGAAGAGTCGTGAAGGCGAAGATGAATTCTCTCTTACATTAATAGTATATGCGCGTGCATATATAAAAAAGATTCATTTATACTTGTCTTGAAAAGGAAACATAAAATTATCGATATTGCCTGCTCTGTTTACATAAAATACTGAATTCAATTTGTAGCTCAATTTGTAGCTTATTTTATAGCTCAATTTGCAGCTCACTTTGTAGCTCTATTTGTAAACTTGATTTATAGCTTATTTTATAGCTCATTGTGCTACTCCATTTGTAGCTCATTTTGTAGCTAAATTTTTAATCTCAATGTGTGAGCAAAAAAGCTTCGTCCGGACTCCGGACAGACGTCATTATAGGATAACATCTCAATAAGCTTATGTATGATGACGTCATCAAACTTACATATGCTTGATGACGTCATCATACGATGACATTTGACAAACACGGACACACAAGATTTCTACTAAACGTGTAGTAAAAAGAATTCATCTTCAACATGTAAAATGTTCAAACGACCAAAACTATTATTATTGCGTACCTAAATTTATGTAAAACCAAACCAATTTTTGAAAACTCGCATAAAAATCATCGAATAAATATGAATCTAAAAAAAATTCTATTTTCCCTCCAGTCCATAAATTTTCTTTTACCAACTGTGTAGGCTACCCTTTACAAGATTATGAATTTTAATGACTATTTTAGTATCAGCGTATTTGTCACCAATTATTTTCCAAGTTTTTGGGTTGTGTTTATTGGTGCGAGTTGAAATTTCTCTTCGCCTTTGTATTTTTACCATAGAATTATAAAACTTTTTCATTGGCTATTGAATTTTAAGCGTGTTATAGCGTTCGATAATGTCATTTTTTTTTTGGCACTTTGGCTACAACCGAAGAAAAGAAGAAGATAATGATATTAATTTGAAGAATTTTCTTCGTTTTTAGGCGTGAAAGATAACGCTTTCTTATGGTTCTTTTATTTCTTAAGACTTTTTACGAACAGTCGTTATTATTTATTCTTCTACTATATTCATCGAAATTGTTTGAAAATTTTGAAAATAAAAGTTTAGGCTTCATAATACCTTGAAAAATTCGAGAAACGAAAATTTCTTATTAGTAATAACCTTTTGTGCCAAAATGTAACTTTCTACAAAGCCATTTATAAAACGTTATAAGAAATGATAAGTGTTATCTGAAAACTTTTCTGAGCTATAATTATTGTTTCATTTTGTAGAATAATGAAGTTTGAATCAGAAAAAACTACGGCTATACATTCAATAAATGCTTGTATCAGCAATAAAAATCTAATGACACCTACTAACAAGTTTGAATCAGACGAGTCTATCTTCTAAAGATAAATAAAATGCAGACATCATGAATTGAATGTCTATCTCCACTTTTAGTTGGCTGATCAAAATATCCGCACCTGAATTTTCTTAAAATTGTTATTTTATTACAAACTAAACTTGGTTAATTTTTAATAAATCCTCTATTTTTTATTCAAACGAACACCCGAGTCTCCAATCCTGTACCATACATAGCGAGGTGGGCTGGCGAAGCTGACTTTATATGGGAGGTTTTCTGCTTATTTATTCTCTGATTAGCTCTATCAGATATCCTTTTTGTTATGAAGAAATCCAATAATGTTCATCAACATCATCCTTTTCCGTCCCAAGTCACCTTCTGAGTACTTATATGAGTTTCGTATTCTACTCGCAAACGAGTATAACCTATAAGAGCTGGAGTGTAAATATAGAAGATATGATTGTGCAAAAACGTTTAGAAGACTTTCTTATTGAAAAGTTCATCCATTACGTCAACTTAAACTGCATTTTCGCGCAAAAATAAAAGTAACAAAAAAATAACAGCTCAATTTAACCTTCAAATCACGTTTTTCCAAACACGTTTTTCTTCGCGCTTCGGTTACTTAACATTTCCATCTCCGTTCATACCCTCCTTTCATGAATGTTTTCCACGCTTTTCTTGATTCTTCCGGTCACGAAACGGAAGTGGAGACATGAAAAAGTGGGCTAACACAATTTTCGCAGTTTACTATAATATTGTGACAAAATTTTTCAGTTGAAATAGAATGCGTTTCGTGTGTAGAACTGCACCAGACATGGCTAAAACCTCTGCTAGAATTTTTCATTTCTTGTAGTGGATTTGATCCTGAAGAAGTGGAGCTATGACTTTGATTTTAGATAAAAATGACAGCTAGCAGACTCACTGCTAAAATAACGGATGGAGACGTGTGTGTATACTGACAAGAAAATTGTTTTGACATTTTGGCCTTATTTTTGCGACGATTTTTATCTTGGTGACCGATTTTCAAATTATTTGACGACTGACACGAAATCTCTGATCGTGAAATAAGAACGTAGAAATAGGTTTCATATTTCAGACGAATGAAGTGAAATGGTGGTGATGAAACTGTCACCAGTGATTATGTTAATTCGTCGCAGATTATATATGAGTTCTTAGTATTTGAGAGAATTATGTGACACTTGAGCCAGGAGGCTTTCGAAATTTTCAGTTCGCTCAAAGAAGTTGCCAAAGCAAATTGCAATTGGGAAATTTGAAGAGAAAAAATTGCAGGAGTTAAATTTATTGCTATAGTTAAGGAAAGATGTGAAAATTTTGTGTCATCTTAGCTCATTATTTTTGGTTACGAAATATTCATGATGCGTCAGCGATGAAAAGGGCTTAGGGTTAAACCAAAAAATTGAATTAAAAAGGGAGGGGAAACTTTATGGAGAAAATCTTTTTCCTGTTTATAAAGTTCAAATTATAGAAGACAAGAATTGATATTTTTTAGCTGAAAAACAAAAATGGATCACATTCCTTTTTTTTATTATTGTTGCTTTTCTGCCAAAAATTTTCGCATCCTATTTTCGATAATAAGTCACTAGGGAGACTTATTTATAAATGGTGAAAAAATTTTTTCTTCAACTCCCCGTCCCACCCTCAAATTGGTTCCATTTCATGGAAAAAAAAATTCTACTCAATCATTCCTCCCTCTCACTAAAAGGGGAGGGGTGCCTCAATCTTCTAAAGATCATTCATTTCTTGATTATATTTATCATAATAATGAATAAAGCATTTTTAAATTTAGTCAACGAAAAGAGTGATCTTTCAGATACTTTAAGGGTAACTTATTAGATGGGAGGAAGACAGTGACTTTGTCTTCTTTTAAATTTTTATAAAAAATCCAAGAAAATTTTTTTTCTTTCTCTTTCATAGTCTTTCTTATACAAAAAGGTCTCTCCAACATGAAATAGTCCTTATTTTTTCTATATCTGTAATAGATAGCTCGCTACAACTAGTCAAAGTTAAAAAATAGCAAAAATATCAGCGAAGTTAACTTACCCTAGTTTTATAATACACATAATTATGAGATCATATTTAATATGCCCACTTTCAAAGGCTTTTTATTAATAAATGTATGTGGATGTATTATATTTTTTTACCTTTAAAAATAAAATAAAAAAAAAAGTTGTATCTTTAGGGAAAGGAAAATGTGTTTTTCTGGGTCTTCTGAAGCTTCTCATTTTATTATTAAACTTCCGTATAATAGATAGATATTTGACTCTTCGTTTTATTCAACTCGCAGTCTTCTCTTACAAGTCGAACGGAAGGTATAAATAGACATCTCAAGGCGACAAATTTCAGAAAATATTTCACCCCAACTTTCTTATTTCTCCGTCTTTTATTCTTTTGGCTTTTATTGTCGAGGCTATCGTTAACCTACCAGCAAATATCCTATTCACGTACAACGTCTTCGAATTTAAATGGTACTTTCTTTGTCCTTTGTCGACCTTTCAAATGTTCATTTTGAACTCGGTTTTCGTTTTTTCCTAGTGTTTTCCGCATTCTTTTTTTTTTTCTCCTTTCTCTTCTCTTTTTTTTCTTTTCGATTTCGAATCGGAACAAAAATGTTTTTTCCTTACTCTCATTGTCTGTGGTCATTTTTCTCCGAAGCTTTTGTTACTGAAATTGCCGAACGTTAACGTCTTTTGAAGCTAAATTTTTTCACTTTTTTCTACGTCTGTTTTGTGTTGGTGTGTTTATGAACGTTCAAGAAAATAAAACAGAAAGTGCAAAAGAACGACGTTAATATCACGAAATTGGAGGAAATTATGTTTCTTGGCATACAGTGTCACACAATAAGTTTGAAGGGACGACTTTTTGGAAATATCTGAGAGCGAAATATATCTAAACTTATAACAATATTTCTGTTGTTTTGAAAAAATGATGAAAATGAACAGTGCAACGAAGAAATAAGATGAGTCGCATAATTAATTCACATGACTGATATACAGGGTGCAGCAAAATGACCCGCTACATTTGTTTTTTCAATAACAGTTTATTCCAGTTAAAAGTTTCATGGTGCCACAATGCTTCAACAAAATGAGGAAAATGTGTTTTTGATTTCAACCAATCGCCTTCTTCACATCCTTATGACGTCTGTAATTCTTAACTGTAACAGTCTATCCACTGAGAGAAATAGATAGTATAAATTATAAACAGAATGGTAACTTTTCTCACCAAAGTTGTGTTACTCTTTATTATGAATATTATAATATTTGTTGTACTTTTTGCTATCTTAGATATCAGATTTTAGTATTTTTGTAGTAATTTCTGCTACAAACCTTGAATTGTCCCAGTTTTCTTATCTTTTTAAAAATTATCATTGAAATTTTTCTCAGCGTACACGCGAAAGAAAAAAGATACAGACCTATGGGGTTGATTTTAAATGTTTTCAAAATACTCGTACCTGAGGACGGATGTATTTTGACGAAAATTTCTGGCTGAATTTAATTATTCATTATCAGTTTTACCAACCGATAATTTTCCACTGTTTTTCGTTTTTTGCCTCTTTAGAGTAAAATTTGCTTTTTCTACCACAAGGTCTCTTTCCACTTTAGACCTCTTATAATTGATAAATTATTTTCATTTTAGTCTCAAAAAATTGATATCAAATACCATAAATTGGAGTAACTTTGGTGAAAAGATGGATTCGTTTCAAGTGCCAAGTTCATGGACTATAAAATTACCACAGGCATTTCATGACATACCCGAATCGAATAATTTGCCTGTGACATGAACTAATTATCTCCACAACGTTTACACCTAAAATCAATTCAACAATATTCACTAACTACATCTTACTTCCATTTACTTGAAATTAAGGCTTATCATATAAATCTAAATGTAAAAAAATATAAAGCTGTTTGCTCTTTGAATAATGAAGGAATGTCAATTGTAGATAAAAATGAAAAGTAAAATAAAACAAATTGGTCGACTATTATCATGGTGCTGAAATTTATTATTCACTGTGACATTTTTTCATTTAAAAAAATATATTTATATAATATTTTTTATGATCGCTTCTTCAATTTTTTTTTTTTGTGAGCCGGTGACAAGGGCGGGCTTGATTTAGGGCCCAATTTTAGAATTTGGGATGGTTTCGTCCTGCAGAAATACTGTCAGCCAGTTTTCAGCGACCACGACAACGTGTAAAAATATTATTTACGGCTTCTGAATCAAAAAACCAAAACGATATACACGCTTTTCCATCCGCGAAATATTTATTAATTATCGCGGCTAGATTTATGGCTTTTTCGCATCTCAACGACAGAATAATTTTTTTCGGCGACGCTTTTTCACGTTCTGCTATTCTTTTAAAGAGGGGGCGGGAGCTGAGAGGCGTGTTTTTTTGGTTGTTCCAAATAAGATTTTCGTTGGTGAGAAATTTATCAGTGCCTGGTGAACGAAATTCAAGCACTGGGCTTGGTGAACCAAATATCGTCTGCTTTTGAAAAATTTGACCATTTTTTCAAATGTCTGTTGCAATTAGCTCCGAGAAAAATTATTATAGGAAGTATTAATATTGTTATGATATCGTTAATGATGTGAGAAGGGTAAAGAAATTGCATTAACTATAGAGATTTGGATGGTTCTCAAGAGTAGCAAAAACTGAAATCTTGATTTAAAAATTATTGAAATAGATTCGATTCCAACTTGAATTATTGATAAATTCTAATGCGACATAAATGAAATTAATAAATTATGTAAACGTGTAGATAGACATGAAAAATTTGACCGTATAACTTTGAAGTTGAAAACTATCAACTCTGTGTTTATAAAAAAAGTCCTGATTGAATTATCTATCTTTTATATAAAACTGTAGGGAATATAAAATTATCACTCAGGTGATAAATTGTAATTCTGTATCTACCTATCTTCAGAATTATTCGATCAATGATTTTGATGAAATTTTCTTACCAAAGTTTTCAGTTTTATATCTAGGGCAGGATCTAAAAACTGGCAGTGTTGAGAAAGGAGCCAAAGCTATACTTTCGAAGTGAGCTCATCAGTTCTTTTTTAACAGCTTTACTCGCTTCTCTAGTCCATTAGCTATATTGAGAGAATATAAAGTAAAAGTTTTCTCGATGCATGACCGTGCTTGTGAATTGTAAATCATGAGGTCAGTTGAAGAAAGACATTTCCAAGTATTAAAAAAATATGTATAGCCTACTAATGTTCGATTTTTGTTGAAGCTGAGTCAATCAAATTCAATTACCTTGCCTAATTACCTCTTATACCTCTCATATAATACTTAGAACTTTGACCTTATATAATTAGAAAAGTCTTGATACTTTCAACTTGGACTTTCTGTTGCAGCATTTATATGCACAAGTTCAATTCCCCCACCTCCTCAATAAAAAACTGTTTTCATAATCTTCAGATATTCTGAAACACTTCCAGATGATGTTTACATTATTCACATCTCTCGGGTATACTTCACCAGGATCCAGCTTCCTTCGGCACCGCGAGTAACTATCTTAATTCTTCCTAGAAAATTTTATACAATCTCGCCAATTTCATGCTCCGCTTGAAATTCACTCGTCTAAAAAACGCAGCTGCTGGGATTTGCACCATTTACAAAAGTCATATTGTGTGCAAATTTGCTATTCATGGAAATCTTGCATTCGCATCAGCGATATTTCCACAAGATGTATTACCTTCGTCGTCAATTAAGTACAAGGTATTTCCTCATCAGCTTCTAGTCTGGATTTGGATTCTCTTCGTGCATTCCATTACCTAACGAATTTAGAAAATGGAATTTTCAAACGCTGAAAAGACGAGCCGAGAACAGATTTCACACGCTTATCTTTTAACATTTTTGGGGCAGAAGTAAAAACGAAAAAAAAAAAAAACTTGAGAAAAAAGATTTACTGGCTTGAATCGTTCGCCATTTTTTCGTTGAACAAAATGAATGTTCTGTGGCGCTGCTGTTCGTCGATTTATTCCTGTCTTCTTTTTTGAATTTATAGGCATGACTGTGTGGCTGAGTCGATCTTCAGTGCAGATGGAAGAACTGTAGGCAAGATATGGGCCTCTTTCTGTCGTGAACCGAGTGCTGCGAAGGGGGTTGGGGAAAAATTAAATCGTTACATTAGATTTTTTGTGGCCACAAAAAGTGGAGGATGCTTGCCCTATCGGACGTTACAAAAATGTAATATTTTACGCGTATTTTTTTCCTACTTTCGTTCTGCCCTTATTTAGCTTCTTCTTCTTTTTTTTCGGCATGGTGGAATTACAAAACATCTTTCGAATAATGCAAAATACGAGCTAGTTTTCCTCAATTTCCAAGCAACGCCAGTTTTTAAAGCAATATATTTTCAGACTCTGGAGGCTGAGAACGTACATAACGGACCAACTCCAAAAGCACATTTTATTCATCTCGTGTGCATCCCAAATTCTGGTGGCACTGGGGGGTAGTACGAGTAGGTGGAATAGTAGGTAGAATGTAGTTTTATTTAGTTGGTTTTTCGAAGCCCATTTTACATAGACTCATCTGAATTGCTGAATTTTCCATTTTGAACTTTAAATGGAACATCGGTTTGGCTGAATAAGTAAACACATTTGTTTTATGAAAGAGGCATTTGGCAGTTTTTTGATGAAATAAAGTTCTCTCTTGTGGGTATCTTATTTGTAAGTCATTATTGTTTTTGTTTGCAATCAGTAATGACGAAGTATATATAGACGAGTTGTACAACGAGCCTTTCTATTATGAATCATCTGAATATTCACCCATTCCACATAGGCTGACTTTGAGGGGTGACAGAGGAGTTCAGGCTCCCAGAGCTAAAATTAGCCCCCTCTCCAAAGGAAATCTAATTATAACTCGCTATATTTTGAAGAAACTAACTATAATTGCGAACATTTTGATTTATTCGTACCTATAACTCAGATAATCTTTGATGTGTTAACGTCTTTGTTTTCGGTTTTCGTTACACACTAGTTAATTTGGCAATTCAACCCGAAGTTGAAAATCGATAATTGATATCGAGAATGTATCCCAGAACATAATGATGCGTGTGCCATTGTTACACTTGTCATTGAAGGTTCTTATCAATAATCTTTTGATTAATTTTCTTGGTAGTTCATAAATCATTTTCTATTTTTGAATTTTTATTACTCTACTAGTTATTTATATGCACTATATACATATCATGGAAGATAAAAACACATTGAAGATGTAACAGTGACATTTTATATAACACTAGGGGGCTTTGCCCCCTGGCCACTTTGCGGCCCAACCCCCTTCAAAGGTGAATAGAAAAAGAATTAGCAATATATTTTCTTAACTCTTCAAAGTCTTTCTTTTGCCTTCACCCCCAACTATGTTTATCTGTTGTCTTACACGTATTTGTAAAACCTTTCTTCTCCCAACGTTTACCACTACATATGAAAGAACGTGTGTAATTACTCACACTTGTCCGTTTCCAGGTTTCTCATTTATTGCAACTACAGACACGAAATATGTGTATTTGTTTCAAACTTGTCCATTTCCAGAAAGTAGTTGAGTAGGTTTTGATTTTATAATATAGAGAGATTACTAGCATTACCTGAGTGGGGTTGCAGGGGTGTGATACGAGTCTATTGGTAACTAAAAACAAATATTTTAATTCCTCAAGTATTTTGTTACATTGAAGGTCATATAGATAACTGTTTAGTGTTTCTAAATTTCTACAAAGCATGCCTATTTTTGCTAATTATTGAAGTATGTATTTCAAACGTAGAACCCCTTATTTTACTTCCACCTCATGCTTCACATTCTCAAACGCAATTAATGTAGTAAGCTCATATTAGCCTTACTATTTATGCTCATACTCTGAAATTTTAAGAATGTCTCTTCCTGATATAATTTATGAGCCCCTCTTGACAATTGGTTTCAGAACCCAAACTTAAGTGGTTCCTCTTACCCGATATTGCCATCCTTTCTATATCTTTTGTTACATTACTACATGACAAATTGTGTGTGAATTCCTTCCTGCTCAGCCATAAATTTGTTTCCCTTTTTTTTAACTCTTTTGCTTTTTTGGGCGGAAGAGAAGAAAATTTTCCGTACACACAAAAAAGCAGAGAAAAACACTCGGAAAAAAAAAGAAGCAAAAATAGATACGTGTACTCGAGATATAAATGCATGTATTTTACATTTATAAAACGGACAAGGAAAACAAGACAATCGAAATTCATGAACTAGAAATCCTGCTCTTTCGCTGCTCTGCTTCCACCACCAAAGCCCCAACAGCTCTTTCTTTTGCGTCTTTTGCAGGCGCGTGTTATTGTCGTCGTATAAAACGAAAAAGATTAATACGACTTCTCACCTTTCCACAGAATTCCAACAAAGCCACATTCTCTGTAAGAATTTTAATGGTTTTCCCTCCATCCGATTCTCATGTAGAATTTTCGCAGCGCGCTCCAGTGGATCAGAATAAGCAGAATTTAAAAATTGTAACTTTTAACCGCAAAAATTTAAGGTCAAAAAAATTAAAAAGATGACACCATGGATGGATTGCGAGTAGAAGATACATGTGTGACCATTAAGTGAATGAAAATCTACATTAAAACGTACAGGTATACTTGTATCATAGAAGCATCACGGGTAAACGTAATCAGCAAAGAATTCGTAATCCTTGTAAAACATTTGATTTCAACACTGAAATATTTAGGAATTAATCCCTGCAGTTTGCATCCGTGTCCCTATTAGTGGCTTATTTCAAAGGGGAATTAGATTAACATTATAGTCGGAATTGCTAAGTCAAAATGAAAAAACACCAAATATCAAAAAATTTCCTAAAAAAGACACTAAAAAAAATAAAATACGAAGGCAAAATTAGACTTGAGCCCAAAAAATAAAAGACAAGAACGTACATATAATTATTATTTTTTAAATAAAAATTCTAGGTAAAATTTAGTTTTATATTTTGTTAATTTCATGAAAAACAGTGGGAAACACCAAGGGATATGAAAAAAACGCTAGGAAAACTACTAACGTGGTAAAAAGAGGAAGAAACCCACAAAATTTTGTGTATAAACACCAGGATTGACAACTTTGCAGGAAGGAGGCCAAAGATGCATTAGCTTACGCTAAAACTATAGTTTGAAGACTACAAAATATAATTAAAATTAAAATGGGTTCAGAGAAGTTGGGATACTATTGCTGATAAATATACATTCTAGGTTTAATATACCAGTATTTTCCAACTGTAAAATCTTTTCTAATTTTTTTTTTCTGCTTCAAGAAACGAAAAATACACATACATGATTTTTCTGAAAAAAAGATAACACTTTTTTTTTGAAAAATTGTTTCACGATCCAGTCTTTTTTACTCCGAGCTCTATGGTTGTTATATAAAAAAGTTGCAAAACTGGTCTATTCGTAAAGTACACGTGATTTTTTGGTGAAAGGCTCATTATTGTTCGTGTTTTTTGGCTTCGCTTCTTTTTGCTCTTTTTTACCTATCTCTTACCCCTTTTCGTTAGAACTACCACAATTTTCGGCGTCGATAAGTTTCGTAAAATGGAGAAGCCTTAGGAAATGGTTGTTATCTTTGCAAACCAACTCGATTTCTTCGCAGTATAGAGCTCTGCTTTTGAATAAATTATCAGTCTTCGAGCAAAATGAAATCGTCTTAAAAATTTGATAACTGTTCTCAGAGGTACATAACCGGCGTACTTTCGAGCTGGAAATTTCTCTACTTTTTGAGCCGAGTGAAGAAAGCAAGAGGACACGACGAATAAAAAATAATGTTCTTTTTTCCTTTTAGGTGTGTGTCCGGAAAGAAATTTCTAGAATAACCTGGATGAAATTGCTTTTTTTTTCTTACCCTTCAATTTAAACTTTTATGCGTGTAGTTTTCTTTAGGGATAGGGGCGTGGAACAGATGAATTGGTAAAATTCTTGAAAATTATTTTTCTAAAACCTGGTAGTCTGTAAAGTCTTCAAAACCAAATTCGACAAAAAGCCCAAGACAACACATTCTTGTAATAATATATTTATAATTAGAGTATGTATACGTATGCAAAATTTTCAAGACTACTGGTATTATTTACACACAAGAAAAGTAATTCTTCATTTACATGTACCCATACAGCTATCATTCATCAATCGAAAGCTTTATATTATAATTATTGAAGATTTCATTTTATATTGACAAGGAAAGATTTCAAAGTTTTTCATTTCTTACATTTTATGACTCCAGTTTAAATTTTGGGCTTGAGAAATTATTAAAAATAGATTTTCTGAATTTTTTAAATTCTTACTATCTGCAATGTTTTATTCTCTTTTTTAATTAAGATTAAGAATTTAATAATCGTCTGTCAAATAAAAATAAAAATATAATCAAAAGGATACTCTAGGATATTTTTTATCTTATTTCTGAAAAAAAAAAAAACCGTGAGCTTTATTTTACTCGTATGTCTAAAAGTAAGGCCTCCAGTTTGGTACTACCTGCCGCCCGAACAATCATTACACGTTCCTTATATATGAGATTTCACTTATGGAAGTACCAATAATTTAAAAAAAAAACAATGTTTGAAGATCAATTTTACGGATACTTGGCTACTGAATTTCTATAAGCTTTACAGAAATATTAAATTTTCAAAGCAACGTTTATGAAAATGACCAAAGTTTGTTGACCTTAATTTGAAGACGACATTTTCTACTACAGGAGGGAACTAGCTCCATACTAAACGAAATTGCGGTTATCAGGGTGTTCGGGTTTGGTGGTTTGAGTTTATAGATTTAATGATGGACGAGCGAGAATCAAATTAATAAAATTGACTCACAGATAAAATTGAAGTCTTTTTTCAAGTTGGAACTTTCTGTAGAAATTCACGTAATTGTTTTTCACATTGATGACTGAATACAAATTTCCAACCGGGCTATGGACATAGATTTGAGAAAATGAAAAGCGCAAACGGACTAAAAAATTATACATCACTCTTTTAATCAGCAAATCCATTTATTTGACTGTCCTCTGTCGCGAAATTAATAACAAGATAAAAATTTTTTTTAGGCTTTTCTTTGCCACAATTACTCGTATATCAGCTGCGGCATGCATTTTCTATACTGAAAGAAAAGACGGCAAAAACAGGAGAAAAAGCAAAAAAAAAAGAAGTGAGGCGTTGAAAAAATGTTTTTTACTTCCGTTACTACAGCATGCCCTCGATTTGTCGTAATTTTTAATTTCTTTTTTAAGGTTTCTCGTATTCAGTTTCCAGTTTCGTCTTCGGTTTCAGCTTTTTCTTATTTTTCTTTTTTCTGTTCTCGAAATTTTTTCTCTCTTTATCGTCTCTTATTTTCCGTCTTCACTTTTTTTTCCGCTTTTTCCGCTTTTTTCCAGGCTTAACAAAAATGTCGTCTATTAATCATCGATATCCATTTATTTCCATTATCCAGAATCTCTTCTACATTTTTTTTTTCTAAGATCCGCCTTTATTCACACCATATTTTTCGTCGAAATTAATTTACTCGACAGAAAGGAAGTTGTGATATCAACTTGTAGCGATCGAACATTAAGATATTTTGAGAACAGAATTTTTTATTTCAACGAGATATTAATTTTAGATCCAAAGTAGCTCGTTCAAATCAAGACCAATATGGTTATTATTTATTTTTCAACTTTTCATTCCTGGGTGACTATGCACGGTCACATATTTTCTTTATTATACAAGTGGTAACAATGAATCAGGCTTTTTTAGACAGGAGAGTGGCAACATCACTGACAGAAATGAGTAATTTGTAGTATAATGTTGATTTATAAAAAGGATAGTAACTTTTCTCATCAAAGTAAAGAAAATTATTATTAACTGTATAGACATTTTTAATTCTTATACCTAGTACTTTTTACTAACTTGGATAATAATATTTTACCATTTTTATAGAAGGTTTTGCTTCAAATCTTGAAATGTCCTATTTTTTTTTCATTTAAATCATAAAAATTGGTAAGTATCTAATTTTTTTTTTTGGATTAATTTCATTATGATAGAAAAAATGTCTTGCTTTGGAGTTTGCTGTACATATTTTCAACTAAAACATTCAAATTAAGACAATATCTTCATAAAATAACGTATGCCAATTATTCTTGGCTACTTCTTGCCACTTCGGATAATTAATTGATTTATTCAAAATGAATATTTTATCAGCATTTCTCAAACCGGTTTTCACACTCACTAATAACCTCTGTCACTGGTGTAGGTGTGCTTATTGGACGAACATTAATTATCAATTTTTGCAGCTGATGACCTACTCTTAAATTAGTCATCAATCTTTGCAAACCTGAAAAAAAATATTCCTCAAATTCTGAAATAAAATTACGAACTATAACTTAACATTTTTTTCTATTGAAAATTATTATCTCATTCCTTTAAGAGTTAACTATTTTTATATTTACACACATTTGTCAGAAATATTTAGTAAACGAATATTTGATGTGATCTATGGAAAGGTATCTCAAGTCAGCTTACAACTTATGTACTTGTATATTCCTTTGATAACATTTTGGTAGAGTTTCATACCACCGAATGATATACATATATGTCCTAATTGTTGGCAAATTTCGTTAAAAATGAACCTATTTTGTTTTTATTTTTTCCGTTCTACTGTGGTAATACAAAAACTACCTGAATTATTTCACCAACATTTTGCAAGATACATCTAAGATCATGTACCTGTACAATGACTTGAAAATTAATTCAGAAATTTCTGAGAAAAACATTTTATTTTTGAAAATTATGATTCAAACTTTAAACTTGATTTTATCAGAAGTAGAATTTTTTAATTCAAAAATTTATGTCACATCGCAGTCAATTTTCAGCCTACTAAGATCCTTTTTGTACAATGCTCACAAAACTTTCTGCTATTTAAAGCAATCATCAGGTCAAATGTGAAATTTTCTACTCATGGTACCTTTTAATTGATCACATCATATACCTACATACATATTTTGTATTAAAGTGTGAGTAATTTAACTTGGCACGTCCACTGTGTAAATGTAAAAATTAACAAAAAAACTTCCTCAAAATTTACCCGCACGTGAGCTTGCTTATTTCATTTACTGATTCGATTCCATATTCAATTTTTACCCGAGAACCAAAGTAAATTCATAATGATGACCTGAAACCCGAACCAAGTATTAAGTTAACTAACCTCACCCCTACTTCCGCTCTCATAAGTAAATAATTACACACATACTCGTACATATCCAGGTTCAAGCATTCACACTGTGTACATTACACACACTAATCAATGCAAACTGCAATTTATACGCTTCGCTTTCGGTCAGTATTATTCCGCATGGCGAAATTTCATCCAAATTCATTTTCGTTTGCAACAAAAAGAAACAGGAAATGAGACGAAGATGAGGCTACGACGAGTGAGACAAATAGATTTGTGGAGAAAAATTAATTCAAGCTCGAACGTTTCTCTGTTTCACGAGTACACGTTTCTATTCAGTCCTCGTTTGTAACTTAAGAACGAAGTTTCTCAAACGACAACGAAACTTTCGTGCCCTGCATTTTTGATCTTGTCGACCCTAAACCTTCTTAACTTTAACGAGTGACCTTTAAGAATTTAAAGAATCTATATTCGAATCGTAAAGCTGAACGGAGGTTATCGTCCGCATTTTTTATGCATCACATAGCACCATTTCTCACAAAGTATTGTCATTTAAATTAGAAAACATTTTTTCTATTTTTTCTTCCAACTTGTCTTCATCCACTACGAAATTGTCGACAAGCCATCAGAGGCAGTAATAGGTCTATAAAAAAAGAAGAAGGAGAGACTACCTATAAAACCTTTTTAAAAAATTCTAACACAACAAGCCCCACTAGAAAAGCAGGTTTTCAATTCATTGTACAATGCATCATGAACTATAAAAAATAAAGGCTTCAGAATCAGGGCCAACAAGATACAACCGTTTTGGTTTTTCAACATTTTGGCCAGTCTAATTTTAACCCCGGCCATCTCTGAATTTTTTGCGAAACTTCAAATTGATTTTATTTTTCATTCAATTTCTACTCCTATTGCAACTCATACTACTATAGACATTACTCTCAATTATGTGTTCGGAAATTGCTCGTATAGTAAAAAGTGATACCAGATATCGATGAGTATCCAAAAGACCAGCTGCAACGACCCATACAAAGGTAATTTAATTATTAGATATGCCTAGCAACGCGATACGACTAAGAAATTTATGCGATATTACCATCCACAGAGTAGGGTTGGGGCAGAATTACCGGCTTGCTAATCCATCGTATCGCCTCGTTTATGGCTAAAAGTGTCAAACATTCCATCCTCGTGGGAAAAATAAAATTACGACGAGCGTTATTGATTTTTATTCCTTTTCAGAGTATCGTCCCATTTTTTATATAGATGCAAAACAAATTCCTTTAAAAAACGCCATTTTCCCCGCAACACTGGTCGTTCCTCAAGTTTTCAAACAAAAATGTTGGATACTTGCTGGTATGCAATTCGCTAACCATTTTCTTATTCAACCCTTTCTACACGCTTGCTTTATTTGAAACATCTTTCTATGGATAAAATTCTGTACCTACATCATCAACGTGTAGTGTATTAGATTTTACGGACGTATTTAACCTTCTTAGTATGTCTCATTTTGCAACCACAACTATCTACCAGACTATTATGATCGTTTACTAGCTCTATAAAATCTAAACTATTTTCAAAGCGATGAGTACCAAAGGGTATATGTGTTTTAGAAAGTAATAAAATAAAGATTATTGCTCTGGCTGGGAAAGATTATACTGTTCGTTGATTTTGTGATTCAGATTTCAAGTAACAAATGGAATTTATTTCCAAGCAATGTAGAATAATTTAGTTTCAAAACCTACATAAATACTCAAATGAACTGGTAATGAGTTACTGAATCTTGCATTCGCTTATTTATGAAGCATTTGGGTTCCTTTATGTCGATAAAATATCGAAAATGTCGGTCTAGGAATAACAAAGGCTATTGAAAATGAATTTTGACTTACTCGTACACAATTCGTCAAATGTGGTTCAAAGAAGAAACTCATGCGTAGGTACCCACATTGGAAACTTCTCGAGAACTTATGCTAGTATAAATTTGGAATTAAAATATATTCTCACCTGAAACAAACGAAAAAACACAATTCATAATTAGTATTTAAGCTCTCATACTTTTATTATTGGTAAGCTAAAATAAAGTTGAAAAGGAATTATCTTTAGATCTTGTTTTTTTTTTTTTTTTTTTTTTTTCAATTTTGATAATACACTTTTTGACGAATTAACAGCCATCTGACGTTATGTTTTAAAAAAGTGATTTATGAGATTGACTGACTATAAAAATACCTTGTTATAGTCAAAAATTTTGTGACCAACTGATGGTTTTAGCAACACTGATTCAATTTTTAGCTTTATTAAAAAATTTTCTTATACCAAAAGAGCATCAACATTCTTGATATTTTATGATGGATCTACTAATTTTGCACTCCATTTTAGGATATGTACACTTGCTCTTTCCCCGTGTTATTTTCAAAACATTTTAGATAGGGCTAAAGACATGCTATTTGCTTTCAATATTCTCTCTTTTGGAAATCGTGTGCAAAAATAATTATAAATATTTATTTTATGAAATGGAATCAATCTGCAAGTTGGGAAATAGAAATTTCAGAACTTCAAAATAAGGAGCCGCCTGGGCGATGTAGACCTCGAAAAGGCCTGTATTGTCAAGCTGATTGATAATTATGATTGAGTTTGAAAAAATAATTTTATTTTGGCCAATTTATTATTTAGAGGATCGTTCTACTCATGCAGCACCAAGGTCTAGGGGCAGCACCAGCTGAACTCAGTAATGATAATAAAGTGACGCATTGATAGTTTCCAAATTAGCTGAGCCCTTGACATATTGAAAAACTAACCACATGATGAATATGCTTTTTCAATTAAGAACTTTCAGTCCTTTCAGTCTCTTGATTCATTTCTCTGCTTTCATAGATTATTTACCAAATTACGATCACCGAGTAGACGTCTTGTTGACAACCAAATTAGTCAACCAAAAATTATAAAAAATGAGTTTATCAACGCACTGGTCGTTCGCATTATGTAAGGCGTTCATTAATCTGATGTAAATGAAAAAGCATCGCACGAATTTCAATGCTTGAAGAAATACCTACGAAATGCTGTAGAATGACAAACCAAGCAATATTTTTGTCCTCACATTTTTTACGTCAGTAACACGATTTCAGTCGTCTAAAAAAATGGGTCTTTCAACTTTTTAAACGACCTACGTAATTTAGATAGAGAATTCTTCCTTTTTTTTCACATCTCCATTCTGCTCCTTTCTCTTCCTCCTTTAAAATATTTCGCATTAACGAGGGACAACACTGATGACGATGTCAACGACGAATACATACCTGGATAGGGGACGAATAAGGGGTATATTTTTCATATTTACGACACTGGGGAGCATCGAGATAGTGAGAGAGGGTCATGGCGTGCAAAATATAGCATCATCGACAGAGAGAGCTTTAAAAAGAAAATCGTTTGGGTCACGCGCACGTTCTAATAACAAGCATGTGGGAGAATGTAAGGCATACAGGGGGAGAGGGGTTGAGGTGAAAGTGTGAAATGAAGTGGGCAAAAGGAGTACAGAAAAATTGAAGGGGGTTCCATGGTGGTAACGGGAAGAGGTGTTGGTTGTTTATGGACGCCACCGTTGCTAAAGACAGCGACAGATTGACTTATCATTCAAACGGAAACTGCGCTAATTATCTTTTAAAAGGCTTCTTAATAACAGGAAATTTTACCACTCCTCTTCACCTAAACGCCTCACTAATTGTAGCCAAGTGTTCATGGTGATTAATTTTCATATGCTCTTAGATTTCGCTTTACAGTCTATTGAGCTTTTGACTCACTTACCTATTCAATCTAGAAGCAGTACGTTCAAGAAATTCCGAGACTTGTTTGAAAACAATTATATAGAGAGTGGTTCCAGAAAATTTTATATTTACGATTCTGCAAATAACACATTTCTTTCCACACACTGTTCAGAGCGATTTTGAAACCTTTTATAGCCCTTTGAAAATCCTCTTTAAAAAAAATTATCTTCAAAATTTGAGGCCACAATCATATCCTTTAGTCATCTCCAGATTTTCGTAACACTCATCTTTCAACGTCATTTTCTGTTTGGAAAATTAATCGGAAGTTTTTTAAGGCTAAATCGAGAAAGTATGGAAGTTACTTAAGCACTGTACTTTAGTGCCAAACACTGTTGCACAATTACCAATAAATTGAGTTGGCGTACGTCATATCGTCGTTGGCCTGCTATACATATATATTATGTCTCATATATATTGAAAATTTTGAAAATGATGCGTTTGTGTTCGTTCAATTTCTCTGCTCGGGACAAATCCAATGAGCCCAAACACATGATTTTTTTAAATTTCATCACATTGGGAAGTATTTAGAAGGGCACCGACGATACGAAAAAAGTTTTAAAATTATGGCAACAAAATAAAATTGCTCTAATTTGTAAACTTCTGGGCTGAATCAATTGCAATTCTTAACCCGTGAGTAAGAGTCTCAGACATTTAGCAAACCTGAGTGAATACAGTTCTTGCTTGAGCCCATAGATAGCGCTATTTATACTCATCCAAAAAAATTAAGTGCTGAAATTTTGAACCTGTGAGAGTGAAGAATGAAAACTTGCGATGCAAAATCAAGATTTAAGGTGTTAAAAGTAATGTCAAAATTATAAGTCATTCGAGGAGAAAACATTTAAAAGAGAGAAAAATTGGCAGATTTTTACCAAGTTTGAAGATGTATCAGCTCAATATGTGATAAAATGGTTTTCATATCTGTTGAGTTTCCGAAAAAATAATTATTAAGCCAACAACTAGCAAATAACATGCTTTTCTTATTTTAGTCATCACTGATCTCATCAACCATATAAAGAAAACTAATGCCATCAAAAGGTAGCGTAAGATTATAGAGTAATAATAAATTACAGCTAAAAATAGACTGTATTATAAGATCAGAAAAGCCTAAAATTTTACTATTATAAGTTAGTTACTCGCATTTTTAATATTTCATCAATTGATCCTCTTGCTCAAAATATCATAAAATGATATAAATTACAGTCGAAATGTTCCAGTTCTCATGTACATAACGTAGACTGAACACACGAATTTTCATCGATTTTGAAGACTTTAAAGGGATACATTTTCCAGAATATTTTACTGAATAATCGTTCAGCACTGTAATGGTTGAAATTAGTAATTCACGTTCCATGCCGGCTGTGAGTAAACTCACAAATTTCATTGTGGCCATCATCGTCGTCGCACAAAAGTTTTCGTTATTCGTTGAACTTTGACCCCCTTCTTTTCACCCGTATGTCTACCCGAAAGTTCTCAACTTTTTGGCCGAATATCGTCGCCGATTGTGTGTTTGTCCAAAGTATTCAGTAGTTGAATTCGTCGTTTGCAGTTATATGTAACCAAAAGTAATTTGAAATTTTTTGTGTGGGCCACTTGAAAAATTGCAAATTGAGATTTTGTAGGCTCTGCAAGATCAGGGGAGAGGAGTGTAAATACCAGAGATTTTTTGAATGGGTCATGGGTAGTCCAGCAAACGTTTTGGGTGGGTTCACAATGAATTGAAAAATTAATGAAATCCAAAAATAATTACAAAGTCGGTGATTTTCATAAGTCCTAATTGTGGTTATTCAGAAATAAAATTGATAAATTTCGAAATTTTTTAAACTGCACAATACCTTTGTTAAATCTCTTTCTCTGCCCATAAATGAAATACCTTCATACTCGTAGTTTATATCGACGCTATAAAATCGAAGACGATATGGCGCAAATACATCAACTTCAGAATATCGAGATATTTCATAATAAATTTCAAGTGAAAATACAAATCATGCAAACCCATTGAATGAACTCGATCTGCATCGAATAGCTTAATTGAATCTGCTTTTATGAAAAAAATACGTTTGAAATATTTCAGCTTTCAAAATTAAAGACGAAATTTGAGGAAGAAGAAATTTTTATATTATGCCCTTGAAAACATCTCAAAACAAAATGACAAAATAAGGAACCAAAATAAGAATATAAAATAAAAACAAAATTAGGAACTACTAATTTGCACCAACATTAGGTTGCCAATTTTATATGAAACATCATTTAGAGTACGTCGCACACTACAAGACAAACCATAATAAATGAATGTCGTATCTCCTGAAAAATAAACGAATAAAAAAAAAATTAGTATGAGAAAACAAAAAATTTTAAAATGGTCAAATAAGAAATAATTTAAAAAAATAGGAAAAGTGAAAATGAGGTGCCAAAATTTTGATGTTTATTCACTACCAACAAATTTCAGCGTTCTATAGGCCATCAGGATGAGACCATTCTGTTTCATGTTTGACACAATTCATCAATTTTTCTCGGATAGCAAAACTTGCCAGAAGCCAAAATTTTGTGGGCAGCTATACCCCCCAATAACCTCGAATGAATGTATTGGATATAATTATGTAGGTAGGTACTGGTAATACAATATTTTCAAGTTGAGAAGCACAGATGGAGGTATACGCGGTTGCTAGACAGAGGGTTTCACCTATCTAGAAACAAATCAAAGGGCACCATACTGGTAGATTCTTCATTTTCAAACATTTTCGAATGTAATTTATCAGTTTATTAGCATATTCGAACATCTCCAAAAGCCGGAAGCAAATTTTCGCGGGTATCTTATTCGTTCCAAAATTAACCCTTTAGTGCCCATCTAGCATACAAACTTTGACGTCACTCCTTCATTTAAATGTTACTCCACACAGTATACCCTTCATAGCTGCTTCTGTTTCCAACTTCACTCCTCTAGATTTGTAATCGGAAAATGTTTCATCAAATTCGTTAAAAAGCTGCGAACTTTCGACGAAATAATCGCATCAGCTGTGCTCTCGTGCCGGTATACTTCTTGAATATTCATATTGTAATTTCGCTTTTTCTACGTCTCTTTTTTCTGCTGCTTTTCACGCTGAATAAGAAGCACAAGTGTCACGATGACGATATTCTGCCATTTCCGTTTGTTATTTATTTTCGCATCTACCTGTGTAGTGCAAAATTTCTCTTATACTCGTACGTTCGTAATAATATAACTGCAAGTCAAGTGTTTTCTTCTGAAGTTCAGTAAACTTATTAATTTTTGTAATGGAAAATTCAGTGTCATGGAAAATCTTATCGTTCTCAAGACCATAGCTGCATTTTTCAGTGAATTTGATAGGTTTTTAAAATACTATCGTTGTAGCAGCTCAACAGTGGTAAATTCTGGTTTAATGAACTGCAGGTAATACTATTGCGGTGTCTAAGAAAGAAAGTCTAATACACCAGATCTTACTTTCCGAACACCTCTCGTAGTAGAGTAAGTCGTAGAAATATGGTTGTCATACTTTTTAAAATTCAAAAAACGACAAAAATACAGCAATTCAAGCGTATTTTCTATTCAATTTATCGATTCATCAACGTTGAAAAAAGATAATTGTCAAGTACCCCCACTTCCATCTGCTTGTACCGTATCTCAAAAAAGCGAATTTCATAAAAAGCTGCCAAATGCTGGCGCGCACACACGCACACACACACACACACACACACACGCGCGCGCGGTTCAAGTGTTACTCGTTCGCATTGATTAGATGGGTGAGAATCGGCTGCGCCGTAAATACGTATGCGATATGCAATAAGCACTACTCCGAAGCTTTACAGCTCTTCAAGCTTTTCGCGTCATTTTTAACGTCGGTATTTTTATCGGCCATAAACGTAAAACGATTCGTCGCTTTTTTTTCCTCGATTTCCCCCCTCCCCACCACCTTTTTTTTCATCTCACTTAATTTTTTTGCCACAGACGATTCGAGTGCTCATTTCTTCTCTCCTCGCTGAGGAAAAGTACACGAGCATCGAAACGCGTTGAAAAAATCGAGTGGAAAAATTTTACGCCCCAAAAGATACAATAATGAAAAGAATTTACGGCGAATTTAGTCGCCGTTGAATTTGCTGAAGTGCTGGAAAAGGCAGCTAAAAAAATAAAATAATGAAAAGAAATAAAAACGTGCCACTGTACTGTTGAGGGTGGTTATTTGATTAAATTTCACTATTGGTTACCAGATTCTCACGTTCGACGTATTTTGATATTTTCCCTTCAGATCCTCTCTCTCTCATTTTGTTGATACTCGATTTATTTCGCTTTTTTGCAATTTCACTATTTTTTTTTTTTACTTTTTCTCCATTTAACCTCGTTAGGTAAATTGTATTTTGAGTTTATGGTGAGATAATTTTTTCGAATCGCTTTAATTGTAAGGGTTCTTGAAAACAGTTTTTTTCCTCAGCCTTTTTTTCTCTATGCCTGGCTGATATTATTTTTCGAGCACTGCTTTTAATGCAAATTAGGCGTAAGTCATATTGTTATCTGGGCCCGCGCATAAAAACCAAAATGTTGTAGAAAAATTGAGCAAATGTTGAACATTGGGGTGAATACCTTTTTTTTTTTTTTCTAACGTAGGTAGTGAAAGAGGAGCTGTAATTAGGATATGTTTTTCTTTTTCCTCTCTTATTTATTATGGTTATAAAGCAGCGTTGAAAAAACCGCATTTTTCACTTCTTTGTATAGAAAGAATATTTTATTTTTTACAGTGAAAATTGAGGATCGCTCCTGACCAAAGCCTTTTATACTAATGAAAACTATAAAGTAGAAAAGTGCATGATGAAAGTTATTTTCACAACAATAATGAGGTTTTAACTTCTATGCGTAATCTTATTATTAAAACATAACTGATGGATGAGTCGAAGTTGTGTACTTGGTTTGGTAGGTCCTCTTGATGGATATAACTTGTTGAATTGTCTTACCACATCATGTTTAGACAAGGTCTGTTGAAAAATAATGGCAGATTTTCAATGCAAAAGTTTGCTTATTTTATAAATCATATGAAGAAGAGGTATTGAGAAATGTGAATTTCTTATTTAGTCTAAAAAATAATTCGAAATTCGTTATACTTGACTTTATTTCTAGCGAGTTGACTTCAAATGTTAATGAATAAGTATGGTACCTACACTGAGAGAAAAGTGTAATACTTATTACTACTTAGGATAGTAATTTTTATCAAGGAGGTACCTAACAAAAATTATTATTTTGTAATAATAAATTCTTATATGATGGTAAAACATACTACAAAGATAGTATACATTTTATTATTTTTCTAGCACTTTCTACTAAAATTTTGAGTTGTCCCAGTTTTCCTATCCTAAAATAGTAAAAAGTACTATTGAAATTTCTCTCAGTGTACATGAAATGAACCTTGACGAATATTGCATTGCTGTGTACTAACTACTCAGTAAAATTTTTTTGAATCTCACATTTTGAATAAGCCTTAATTTCAAATGACAATACTGAAACCCTCATTTCAGAGAGTGACATACATTAATAACTGTTTTGAGTAGTTTGCAGTTATTATAAAACCATCTGGGCCAAAATTATAAAGCTTTGAAATTAGATTTTGAAAATTCGTTGCATAATGATCAAGGATTTTCTTCGAATCTTGAAATTAATCGTTTGTAAATGATGTTAAAATTATTCGAATTCAAAATTTGACGATGAAAAATTGAGTTTTTATTAATTAGATACATATTCAAGTTGTATTAGCTCGTCTCAATTTCCCAATGTTTGAATTTCATTAAAAAATAAAAATGAAGCCACGTCCCTCAATAATAAATAATATATAGTAAGGTATATATAGATTTTTTGAATACTTATAGAAGAAAGAAACATTACCACTTTCTTTTCCTGTAGTAAATACCGTCTTATATCACCAACAAAAATGTGTCTAGAAGTACAAAGAAAAATAATCATCATTTTTATTTATTTTTGCTATAGCAAAGTGAATCCATGCTGGCTTCAAACTATGCTGACATAAATTTATTTTACGACTTCCATTAGGACAAATATTGATTGAAAATCTTTATTTTGCTTTTAATACGACAATGTTCCATACAGGATACAGCACGTAGGCTTACAGATTTTTAAAGGACGAAAAAAATGGGACCGAGTAAAAAAAATCTCTAGGAAAAATGAATCCTTTACGACTGCGATATGTGGTTCTGAAATAAAGCCGATTCGAACTGGGAAAATTCATTTGATCGTAAAATTTTGACGAGCTTAGTCCTTTTCTATTAAATTCAACAGAGTATGGGTAAATTTTTTCGTTTATTTCTTTTCTCTCTTGCAGGAAATACAGTTGATTTAATCGTACTCGATGGTATTTATTTATGGTTCACTCTATATATTTTCTAAAAGATGTACTAAGAAGCTATGAATTTGGAGACTGAAGACTATATACTGTATATACATTCCAGTTTGTCTCATTCTAATATCTGAGAAAAATTTGTTGCATTGGTGAGAAATATTTCATGTCACAAGTCTATTCGTGACTTGCAACCTGGATTTTCAATAATTTTTTTTTTTTTTCGATTATTCTGAGTAGAAATAATTATATATTTTAAGTATGCAACTAAATATTATTCATTCAAATCTTATCATTATGAGTTAAATATATATCTGTGCCCAACATCGTGTTATGCTTTTCCCATAATCTGTTTGCCGTAAATTTTGCAATTGTCGAATTTCCCAATGTCGTGCTTATTGCATAATCAATTTGCCGTAAATACGAGTAATTTGCGAGAGGTGAAAGTGAAAAAAATGTTTACAAGCATTACTATTTCTTTTTTCCATCTCTATTCCTCTATTGAATGATAAAACACAAAAAAGTCAATTAAAAAAAAAGTCAATTGGCTGATTGTTGCGTTGGGCTATTAAATTGACAAAGCTATGCAAACCTCGGAGGATATAAGGGTAGTCCTTATTTTGAAAATTTGAATTTTTTACCTCGGCTCCTATATTTTGGAATGGTTTCATTTCATGAAAAAAAGTCTTTAAATATTGCAGTCCCCTCGGTTGAAAAAAAGTGGTGTCTAAAGGGAGTTGAAAATCATACATCCAAACATTAACATTATTTTACTTTATAATCAGCATTGCGAAGAAATATATATTTTCTAATATAACTTCGGTGAGGTGATTAGAAAAGGGGAATAATAAACTGAACACAAGAAAAAAGAGGTTTGCACGAAATATACGGCCACGAAAAATCAGTATGAGATAACAAAATAAATAGTGGAAATCATGAAATAACTTGCTCACGCAATATCAAAAGGTTTGAACGGAAATTTTAGATATTCTCATGTTCAGTCTAGTGTAACAAGTCTAGTATTTGAAGAATTTAAAACATAGCGCACAAAAATATGGAGAATAAACGTATCAGAAGGCCAGGTAACATGCACTTGTCCATTTTTTGTTCAAAAAAATCAATGCAAGCATTCAGTTGGTATGCTAATCAGGCGCAAAGATGTTCAAGTGCCACCGGAGGCAAAAACTGTGCCATTAGGCCAGAAGAGAAAGCAAGGACAACCATCAAAGGCAATAAGAGCTATTCTTGTCCAATAAATTTAAAATTTTAAGCTTCAATTAAAACTGAATTTTTTTTTTAAATAATTTTTTGACAATTGTGTCCAATAATTTCAAAATTCTAAGCTTCAATTAAAACTGAATTTTATTTTATTTTTTAATAATTTTTTGACAATTATTGGGAAAATCACTTTTTTTTTCGGGGTACAGATTTTGCGGGAATTTGTTTTTTCATTGTGCAAATGTCATTCATTTTACGTGATTTATTTGTTCCATAGTTGTGAGACATTATTATTGCGTTTGATCTCTTTTTTTTATGGGCGATATACCATTTTTTTGGGAAATATTTGATCTTTCGTGCATTCCTCTTTTTTTTGCGGGCTGAAAAATCACACCCATTAGAAAATAGGTCGAGATTTGAAAGGGTAAGTGGACCTACCCCGAAAGTAACTAAAAAATCACTATTTTTCACTTAATAAAATTAAAAAATGATTTATTTATTATTATGAATGGATGTAACCAAAAAATGAATGAATTTTGAAAGAAAGACGTCCCCTGTTTCAACCCCTCTGACATCATGGTCTACATTTTTTCCTCTGGTAACTATAATTATTTCCTCGAAAATATATTATTATACGAGTATGTACTCGTAATATTATTTTAAAACTATAATATTATTTTTTGTATTTACCAACCATTTTTATTTTCAGTTGGCATAACTCCCCTTTAATTGTGGATCGTTTTTTTTTCAACGATTTTTTTATCAACCAACGAAAATAGACGGTAAAATTGGAAGACACGAAAAAAAAACTGTTTCGCGGTACAACAATTCCGCTTTTATCAGCAAGCCATTTTCTTGTCAATCAAATACTAAAATTGAAAAAAACATCTTTGCTTTTGAAAAAAGGTCAAGTTTTATAACTGACGGGTGAGATTATTTTTGAGTTGGTGAAAACTATAATCTATAATTTGGTGAGTAGCCAGATGCAATTTACCAATTCTTATACTTGCGTGAGTTTTTGTTTTTCTACACACTTGATGAAACATTATGAACGTATGTATGAAAGTTTGATATATCGATATTGATTACTCGTGTTGGTTGGATGTCAAATAATAGGACATGAAGAAGATAGGGAAGGTGTAAAAAACAAAAACACATTTTTAGGAATTTCATAAGGTTGAAAAGTTTTATCTAGAACCATAAACTAACGTTTTTAACATCATCCTTGCGAGCTCTCGTACTTATTTTATTTTCCTTTTAATTTTTTTTCCTAAAGGCTTCTTGTTTGAACAAAAATTGCATTTGCACTTTGTGATACTGTATTGTACTATGAAAAGAACTTGAATTTATACTACGCATTATGCTAATTTCCATAAACATTTTTTCAGAATATGCCAAAAAATAGAATGGATTAAAAGAGACTCATGGTGAAATCTATACATTTAGGTGCGCTTAATCAAAAAACTAAATCTTTCATTCTAATTAAAGTCATTTATCTCAGAATTAATTTATAAGTTTTTACACTAATTAAATTTCTTCTTTCAGTATTTTAACACATTTCATAGTAGGTATAGAAAACATAAATTCCAAGCCGTTTTTTCTTTTAATGGTTTTTCTCTAATACCATGCCCTAATTCAAAATACTTGCTCACTTTCACTGTACTATAGAGACAAAACATATAAACTTTTCTGTACATTTCATACGTTCCCCTATTGTTTAGCTTCTGCTAGAAATAATTTCACCCTTCAAATACTGTAAACAAATACTTGGTGTGGCGGTCAGGTTTTGGCAGTGTTAATGTTACATTTGACTTTGCAAAAATGGCAATACTGTCGTACCTGAGCATGCGGCTTCGAATAATGGGAAAGAAAATATTAGGAAAACCAGCGAGTATGAATGAATCACCAACTGCTGAGCTGTGCTCTTTGTTATTACCTCGTGATAATTTTTGTGCAGCTACACAATTCCCCACAAGAAAATCTGAAGTGCAAACTCGTTCTTGGAATGAATTATTTAAAAAATAATTACAACTCTTCCATGTAACTGAAAACAGAAACTGTTAATTGAGTTTTCTCTAAATTGATCATTTGGAGTCTGTCACATCCTCTTGGTGAACATTTAATTTCGATAATCCTGATCAGTCTCAACTTTTTGTTTGACAAACGAAACAGAAAGAATCTTCTATTTTTTATCAATTAAATAAAACCATGGAAGATTCTTAGGAAAAATAAAAAGCAAACAAACTTTGGTCTAGACAAAAAACGATCGAGTTTGATGACAAATTAAAACCAAGAACGAATACCCGCCGAGTTAGTCAACTAAAATAATTAAAACGCCACTTTTCTTCTCGATTTTTTCTCCACTTTATATTTACTCAGTTTTCCTTGCCTTAAGGGTAAAATGTGGATGGTTTTAAAAAGTAAGTATGTACTGTATTTCCGAATTTAATAACGAAAAAAGTTAAGAAGAAAAGTGGTGTGTTAATTGCAAAAGTTGGAAATAGAATTTTTTCAGCATCTGTTTTCCTCTTCTGGCGCTCTCAAAGTTGACTATGTTTCTGCTCAAGTCAAACTAATAATGTCACAGGAAAATAATAGAGAAAATTTTCGCGTAGTTCGAAATAAGCTGCAAGTGTTTTTCATACTGTGGGACAGATTTATGATGAGCCACTTAAGCTTTGAATTTGAAAAGTGAAATTCGCGATTAAGCGAGATATACGAGTTGGTGGGTGTAGGAAAAGTTTAAACCCCACACGATGTTGACTTTTACTTTTTATGGCTGTGAAATTAGGTTTTCAACATTAGTTTTCTTGGACTTTTTTTTAATTAACTTTAGATTGGCTCTAAGTTGCCAAACACAGCAGCTTCATCGGTCGTATAAAATCTCATTTACATTTTTCATTCTTCTCAAAATTATAGTCGAGATTGATGTAATTAACCCTTATTTATATCTTGCAAGGCTATAGAGGTTAATGATAAGATACGAGAACATAATTCGTATCCGAAAAATACAAGGGACCTTATGTCATTCTCTTATAATATGCTGAGAAAAATTATGGAAAGAAATTTAAAAATTAAACAAAATGACTGAAATTTTATCACTAATAAAACGCTCAAGGTTAAGTTAATCATTGTTACATCATTAATGTGTTAACATACTACAATAACTAACAACCAAGAAAATTAATTGAGGGATGATTGATAAGAACCATTCGATGACAACTGACAGCGGCGCGCGCATTGTTTTGCGTACATTTTTAATTATGGACTATATATTTATCGAAGTATCGATTTAAATTCTTAGCAAACCAAATTTACTCATACGCAACGAAAAGTGAAAACAAAGATGTTTACTTATCAATAAACACGCAAGATATTCTCCATTCATGAAAATTTCATGACCATTGGTTTTTTTATATATTTACTTTTGATACTCTCTTACCTATTCTTCGATCTAGCGATAATATGAGCGTTGCCAAGCCAAATTGTTAAAAATCCCTGATTCGAGTCAAAAAAAAAAATCCCTGGAGGTGAAAAAAATAATCTTAACACTAGTTTTTCGTTGAAAATTTGCCGTATTATCTTATTTGAATAATAAGAAAATTTAGATAAAATCCTGAACATCAGTTCCAAAACAACACCTGAACTTTCGAAAAATCCCTAAAAATCTTGAAAAATGTGATACTCGTTGAGTTTACATATGCTCAAGAATTGGTACATTTGCTACGCTCACTCACTTTTGACCCTTGATATGTAATACGCTATTATAAGTACATAGCATTTTGATGGCAGCCACACCTGATTGTAATATCCCAGTTGTGTAGACTACAGACCATGAATGGCATTATTTTTTTATAAATTGAGAATTACATAAAAAATGTTTTGATTTAAAATTTTAATTTAAAAAAAAATCATTAAATGGGCTTCTTTGGTTTTCTTAAAATTCTGAAAAAAATTGAAAATGTTGCTAGGAGGGCAAAAAGCGATCACAAAGGTTGATTGCCCTCCCCTGCATTCTATCTACGGGCCTTGTGGAAGCTTAACAGTAGCAAATTCTTGTTTGATGAACTGCAGGTGATATGAGTGTTGTCTCAGAAAGAAGGTAAAATGCACCAGACCTTTATTACTTTCTGACCAGCTCTTGTAGTAATCTCTCCGTCGACCAACCATATATCAGAATAGGGTGGGGATTACAAGAATTGAAGAAAATTTCTCGTAAACTTCATTTTTCTCCAGTTTCAAACGTTTTTTCAGCCAACTAAAAACCTGTATTTACAACTTTTGTCAACTTCTTGTATCGCATATGTAAATGAAATTTTTATTTGAAAATCGTAAATGGACTCGGAGGAGATTAATTTTCTGTGGTGTTATTAAACACGTATAAAGAATTTTCGTGCTCGTAAAAAAAAAAAGCCAACCATAAAAATGTCTGTTTGATAATCGCCTACATGCTTTCTCGGCTAAATGATTTTTTTCCTGGAATATTATCCTCCAGAATTCACATTTTAAGGCTTCCAAAACGAACGACAAACCGAAACTTCGTTTAGACGGGTTTCTGCAGCTCCATTATTTTTTTCACTCGTTCGTCGCTTTGTTTTTTCAGTACCCCCTTCGACGGCTTCATTTTAGCGAGATAAAGAAATTTTGCTAAAACTTTTATTAATGGCGTTTTCTCAAAATTTTGCGTTTGTCGTGGTGACGACGGCGACGATGTAAAATTCTTTTTGGCCCACAGAACCGACGAAAAGATCAATGCCCCACTTTTCACCCTCACCCCTCACATCCGTTCCCGTCTCGTTTCCTCAACTCAAAAACCTTTTAATAACGTAAAATATACTCGGCAGACGAGAGAAACTAGGGGTAGGTTGGGACTGGGGGTTAAGGAATTTACGAGTTTTGGGTGTATGCCGACACCATTTCTCCGTAGTTATTCGCACAATACAGAAAAGCTGCGATAAATTTCCTCTTTTCTCTGTCGGGTCCGTCTGTCCTTTTTCTATCTTTTCCATTTTTTTCTCCGCTGCCACTGCCTTAAGCTGCATTTTTTTCACTTCTATTCTTTTTTCTCTCTAAGCACTGCGTCAACCCGCAGTCTTTTTCACCGTATTATCCTCGACTTATACCACCAATCCTCGTTTTAACGATGGTTATTATTTTTTCTTCATCCTCTGATTACAGGATTTATTGCTGGTCAACTTGAAACTGTGTACCTCTTTATCCGTAAGAATGTAAATTGAGGACAGACCAACTCTTATTTAAATGAATTCAGCATAATCTATTAAATTCGTGGGACAAGATGAAAAAATATTGGTGGTACGGTAAGTCACTGATTTTCTTGTACAATTAAGTTCATAACTTGATATAATATCTTCTTAATGTATAGTGTCAGCATGATTCTAAGATCAATTACAGTATTATTGGTCATAGCCTCGGCAAAATACTAAAGGGGCAAATAAAATTCTTGGGGGAGAAAACAGGCTATTCTTGTTCCTCGCTTTGGGGAGAGACAAATTTTCTTTGGAGGAGGGGGAAAATGACTGCTTTTGAAAAATGGATGCAGAAAATGGAAGTTGATATGAAATTCCAAGTTCTTGTGGTTTACAGTTTCGTATGTTTTCACCTTTGAATATAAGAAAAAATCAAAATCATTGTGAGATAATCATTTCAATAGTTGGCGCTTCTAGTGACATTCGTCTGCAACATTCACTCAAAATTCAATGGCTAAAATAATGTAATTATTTTTATGAGTTGTTGTCCTCATGAATTCTTATCATTATTCGTTATTACTTCATCATTCAGCTTACTTCTCCCTCTATTTCAGAATTGGCATGATTTTATCGTCCGACAAAATAGCTGATTTTAACCACAAAAAGTGAGTAAATAATGCCTAATAAATTGTCTCCACAGAATTGTCGGATTCTAGCGACAAAAAATAAGGATAAACAAGAAAAAATTAAGTAAAACAATAAAAAAATAAAATGAACGAGTTCAGCAAATTTACAATCAAAAATAATTTCCATCGTTATGATAAATTTTGAAAACATCAAATCAATCCATTCAAATTAAGTAAAATGAATGACAAAATTCTGCACTTGAAAAAATTTATTGTAGAATGCTCCCTAGACCCTTCCCTCTGGCTATAGATTTGCTGTATTAAAAAGATGATATTCGATTATCATAATAATGCTAGTCATACTACAGTGATAGAAATATAAATTGCTATCATTTGAAGAGCTCAAACCTGGGTTACTTGGTTTATCAGTCAACATTCTCATTTTTTGGCCACACCAGTTTCAGAGTTTGGTTTTGTTGCGCACAATTTCTATCAATACAAATATTATTTTGTGTAGCAAATTTTTAAACTTGCTTTCAGTCTTATTCTAATGGAAGAATTTTCAAGTGATGGGATCGAGGTACTTTCTATTATGCTTTAAAGAAACGAATATTTGGGCTGAAAACATTGGATTAAATTGCTAAATAACAAGGTTTTAAACTACGTACCTGATATTTTGGATTCTTAATTTAAAAATTCAAGGCTGACACGCGTAGGAGACCGAGATAAAAACAAGAAGAAAAATAAAGTATTTTCTGAAAGACATGTTGAGACGGTGTTTTGAAAAAGCAAATTTATTTTCTTCGAAAAGGAGATCAAGAAGGAGACAGGTGGGAGAAGAGACTAGAGAGATGTTTATTTTCAACAGTTAAAAAAAAAAAAAAGGTTTCAGAAGGGATGGATCAGAAATAGAAAAAAATTCAATCTCAAAGCTTTTGACCGGAAAAATCAAAGTGACGAGATTTTTTCAGTAAAACCAATGATATTGGTTGAAGGAAAGTTGCGGAATACTTCGAGAAAAAAAAGAAAATAGTCGCTGGGTTTATATCGAGTATTTTTTGTAGAAAAATTGTGTGTCTCTGAAGACATTTGGGAACCGTCTAAACTGGCGAAAAATTCGGTTTCCTCGAATGGATGACCGAATATTGCTTCTGGGGGATTAAAGAGCTCAAATCAGGTCAATGCTTTCTGCTCCCCTAAATGTACTTTTCAGGTATCGGAAAAACCTAATGAAAAAAATTGCATCAGTGGTTTTGGAAGAGAAAGATTAACCCTCATATTTCATTGTCAATTGTATTTATAAAAGTCTGATCTCATATTCATTCAACAATATAAAATCATAAATAATATGAACTCATAATAAATGAATGATTTCACGCCCTATTACAAACCTTAGCTTTCTTGTAAGTAGTTTTCTTTTTTTTTAATAGTAAAATATTCTCTAAAGGCAACGGACTCGAATACAAAATATAAATTCACACAATGATAAAAAAAAATTTCCACTTTCTCGTAACATACACCATAAATTATACAGGTCAGCCTTCAAACGCACGCCTACATTCTTTGGAAGCGAAAATAATATAAAAATGAACCACGACTAGAAGGTATAGCTGATTCAAAAAATATCAGAAAACTTGGGTGCAATGATGAGCCACAAGGGCGTTAAAAGAAAAATGGAAGAAAAAAATCTCCTGCAGTGCCGCATATCGAAAAAAAGTAGGAAAGATAAAAAAATGGCAGCCGGGTGCCAGAGGAATTCTTTCAAAAAATTCACCCCCATAAATTGTGCAAGGGGTATAGCCTTCCGGACCATTGAATTTTTATATATGTAACGTCAGATTCGGTCTATGGCATTTACTTTGGAGCTGGCAAACTGCCATTTATTGTAAGATATGGTACCATTATCCAAATAACGCAATTAATGAAAGGCGAACACGTGTCGATTCTTAATTAATGGCGCCAGGGTAAATTCCTTCCCATTTTTCGACAGCGAAAACTTTACATAGTTGCTTTCCAAAAAGAGAAAACGATGAAAAATTGTGTTCTAAGGTCGAGCTTTACACAAAAGTGAGCTCGAATTTGTAATAATTTATAGTATAGGTGAAGAGATTAATTTGTATAGTTTAACTCGTCTTTTGAATAATATTCAGGTTCATATGCGGTAAAGTTTTTACAAAATATGAGAATCGAAGGCTGAGATTATAAATGAGCACCTTTTGAAATCTGCCGGAAAATTTTGAGGAAATTTTTGTGGAATTTCTCAAAAATTCTTAGATCCATCTTATGGGAAGAGTCATTTATCTTTTGCTGGAAAAATTACTTCCTCAAAAAACTGAGATCCTCATTGGTAGTTCAAATATAAATTAATTTTTTACCCAATCTTTGCAGAATCCTGAATCATAAGCTTTTCTAATGGTTCATGAGACCCTTGTAATTCCAATCGGAAACCTGCTTTTCTATTGTAACTTGCTACGCTAGAATTTTGAAAAAAAAATTCTTCAAGTGATTCTACTGAGTGCTTTACTTCACCTGTTAGGAAAATGAAGAGAAAGGAAAATTTTGGTAATGTTTATTCTCAGAATTCCTGCGACGAACAATACTGTTTATGATCGTTGGAGTTCAGTAAGATGACTGGGAAGTTGCAATACAATTTTGAAAATATTTTTCCACTCCGTTATTCACACAGGGTAATATTTTCAACAAATAACACAGAAAGACTTGTTTACGAGTAATTTAACTCCTTTTTCTCTATGTTGTTTTTAGTGTGGGTCACTATTTCTTTACAACTTTTCACTCAAACTTCCTCTGTTCTGAGGGATAGTTATTTTTTTATTTTTCACGTTTACGATTGTATCACATCATTTTCCTTCTTCACTGGTCCATTTGAGTGAAGAAAAAAATCATTATCAGTTTATGTCAGGAACAAATGTTTCCAAAAATGTCGATCACAATTGTTCATCGTTTAATACCGTCAATAAAATTTTACGAATACCCTCGAATTCATGTGTGGTTTTGTTATTGGAATTATTGTCAAATTCACAGTCTGTGCCATTACTAATACAGCATAGTCAAACGACAAAAAATTTCACAGAGTAGTTTAAAAAAAAAAACTGTAAAAATTTTATCGATTTATTTGCCTTTCTATCATCAAGAAAAGTAATAGAATATTGTGTCTAATCTGAAGTACTTACACATTTTACACTTAAGGTTAATAAAATTTCATCTATAATGCATATATCGTAGTTGATTGATGTATTCTACACTCCTTGTACTCGTATGTGAAGTGAATAGTACAGTAGCAAAATTAGCTTTTGTTTTTAGGAGGGGCCAGGAAAATTTGATAAAAACAGATTTTTTTAACAGAACTGTATCCGACATTTAGAACGTAAATTTCTTGCGCAGCTCTTTATTTTCTAAAAAATTCTTTCATATTGACGTATTTATTTTTCCACCAAGTGTTTTTTCACAATCAGTTATGAATAAATTCAGTATGTCATTGCATAATATGCACTCATTCTGTATTCATTGAAACAACGTGATTTTATAAAACGAAAAAATATATACTTATACACATAGAAACGCGGTAAATAAAAAAGGAATGGTTTATTTTTCCGCCTAGCGCTAGAAAGATTCAGCGCAAATTGAATATAGTGTAGGTATGCGAAAATGCTCTTATACAAATACACAAAGTACCGAATGTGTACACCTACGATGCTAAAGTACCCATACCCGTAGATGTAGATTTTTAGTGTGAGTGTGTTACTGAATCTTTCGAGATTGACGACGATATTTTTCTAAATTACGTCTGAAAATTGTATCAGCAAAGCAGCGTAACTGGAAAAATCCATTTCCATTAGCTGCTGAACCAACTTCATATGTTTTTCCCAGCAATGGCTTCTAATCTTTTGGGTTTTTCTATTTTTTATTTTACTTTTTTTTTCTGCATGAATGAAAAATTATCACTCACTTCTGCATGCTTTCGAGAAAGTTTTTTTTTACGGTAAAGGCATTTACACATTTTACAGAATGTACGTTAAGCACCTGTTGAGCATAAAATTCAATCAATATCAAATTTTGTTCTCAATATTGATAATTTACTCACATTAAGTACTAGAAAAATATTATTTGCTTTAAAAGTCTCTATTTGTATTGACTTTGGCTATATATTTTTACAAATTGAATGGTGTAAATAGATATCACGTATAAGTTCTCGTTGGAGACCTTTATCTGTTGTTTTTTTTTTTAAATTTTTTGAATGTAAATAGATTCTGCATTTGGAAAAATCTCAGAAAATTATACTATTATGTAATTTTCCATTTTGAAGGCTTGGAAATAGTAATTTGAAACTAGGACAGTATTAAACAGTCTTCTTTTATAATGATGCGTAAATTTTTGTAATTTGACTCAAGCTGTTCTCTCATCACACAAGAGTTTTTGTTTCAAATTCACCTCGAAGGGAACACCAGATGCTACGTTATCAATTTTAATTTGTGAGCTATTCGTTACTTTTGTAAAATGCATTCATCAATATACCTACTCATTCAAATTTCAAGATATGATTTCTACTTGTAAAATTTTTATACTCTGAGAAAATTAACTCCTCATCTAAATTGGGAAATAATTCTCTAATATTTTGATTGCAGCAAGATTCATCTCTTTATCGAACATAAAGAACATCAGTTTTCAACTTCATTTAAGTGAACCAAATAAAAGGTAGGAGTTTCAATGAATCAAAAACAGAAAAGCATTCTATAGTTTTATCAAGACCATCATGTTTTTCTTTCACATGTGTTTTTCTCATTTCTACTCATCTGAATTTACAATTCAGTGTGCTGCTTCATTTTATGCTTTTTAGCGAGTTTATTCTCTGTATATTTTTTTTATACGTTCCTTTTTTTCCTTTTTTACTTTTCGAGGCTAAAAGTAGCTTTAGTTAATCAATAAAAATGTTAGTCTGTTCCATCGTCTAACCGTCTTCTATAGCAAAGTGCAGCTGTTTGTATTAAAATTCGAGTGTAAACGTGTAGCACTCGTTTTCCTACTTCATTTGAAAGGTAAATTTTAATCCGTAAAACATCGTAGCCTTTATCGTTATCTACATCGGTTGAAAAAGTAAAGGATGAAACGTTTCTATTATGCGAATATGCAAAAATATTTTTGTACTTCAGCAAATGGCTGGGAAATGAACATATGCCACTATGTAGTTACATGGTTCAGATTTTTCAAGGATGGATTATTTTGCAGATTTTTGTCATGTAAAGGCGAGCTGAAGTAAGAAGAAACAGACTGTATATGAACTTGCTGTAATTTTACTCAAGAGTCATTTGTACTTTACTTATTTTCTTCTCGATGTAGGGTAACACTGGGAAAATTGTAATAATTATGTTACATATAAAGTTTTCTATGAGGTCACGTCGTATCAAATTTTCATCTTTCGTATTTTTTTCAATTTGAGACTTATGATTTCACTACATACATGTATCAGTCAGTTTATATGAATTTCCAAATATTTCATTGAAAAATCTATGAATTTTTTATTTTCCCAAAATCCAATTCATAATATCAAAACGTAGACTATTGTACCTATTTTCTATAGCGTATTAAATTTTTCTACGTTTCTCGTGTACGTTTCTGCGGATTGTAATTTTTTTCTATAAAAACGATCGAAATCTTTTGGCTTTTTCAAGCAATTTTTAAACAAATTTACAATTTCCTTCGGCGAGGTTGCAGAATCGGGGGCTAAGTATTTTCTTTTTGATTGTAAGTTATATAGTCGAAAATTCAATTTTTCTTCCATTGTCTTGAACTCTTGGAGGTTGATATACCTTTTCGTAGAACATCCAGAATCGTTGAAATATTTTCAGATGAGATGGAATTTGTAATTTTAGGCACGGGTAGAAAGAAGAAACGAAATTTTCTTTGTCTATGACTGTATATTTTAAAAGTCAGCATTTCATCTTCTAAACTTCTATTAACTGGGGAATATTGTTTTTTCTGTCTGTTTGACTTCAAGGTTGAACCCGTCGAAAAGTAATGAAATAGAACAAGAGAAGTAAGTGCAACAAAGTCTAAACAAATTCTTTCGTTTCTGGATTCGTTTCTCAGACTTTTTTAATTGAATTCTGTTCATATAAAACTGAAAGAAAACATCGAAAAATCTAGTTTTTTACAATCTAATATCGACTATATTGCGCATAGAGGGCCAGACTGAGTTTTTTGAAATAATTCTAAAATTCTGGTATTACGTATTCACATTGTTGTAAAGAATATTCAAATCCATTTAATACTTTTACCAAAATTGTAGTCCAGAATTTTTTTTATATAATATGATGAATAAAAATAATTAAATAATTAACCAACAACGGATTTAGTGCCTATATAAATTTAAAATATCGGTATATTAACGATGAATTGGGCTTAAAGAAGAGTTACAAATTGAGCTGCAATATGAGTTACAAAATGAGCTGAAAAATCAGCTACAAAATGAGCCACAAAATGAGCTACAAATTGAGCTACAAATTGAGCGTGCAAAGTCATTTAGGTTCATGATAACACGAAAAGTAGAAAATTAAAGTGTTTTTGATATCACGAGACGTTATACGGAGTTGTAGAGTGCCTAATACCCTTTTCTAGGTATTTAATATCAAACACTTTTTATTGGCCAAATATTAGTAACTCAATATACATTCCTATCAAATAACTGGGTTTGTTATTTTCTTAAAAAACTCAGAAATATGATCTCGTCAACTCTCGAAGAAACCATCTGCTTACTTACAAAATGATATCAAAACATCTCAATCCATCCTTCGGAAGAGAAAACAAGCTCGTTTCTTCAACACCCTCCAACAAGTCGACCTTAAAATCATTATATTCTGTAATTTGGAGGGAAAACTCGACGGGAAATGTGAAAAGGCGTTGTGCAACGTTGAGTCGAAATTGTGACTGCAACCAGCAACAAACGTTTACTATGGCGTCGTTAATCCTTTTCAGACACACAAAAAAAAGAAACGAAAAAAATTATACCCTAAAGAAACTGAAATGTAAGAACTCGATTTAATCGCTTGGCTTAACTTCTACGTAATAAACAATTATGGTAAAGAATCGATAACGTCCACTTTTCTTGCTTATCCCTCTCCCTCTCTGACTCGTGTTACAAAAATTTCCAGTCATTTTTTTTCTTCTTCACATTCTTAGTGCACCTCTTCTATTGCCATTATTACTGCTGAACATTGCAATCGGATAACGTGAAATCAATTTTTAGCAGGTTTTCTATTGAAAACCTCATATTTATTTTGGTCTGATTCCAACAAAATAATAGATATGGAACATAGTTTCTCGTTTCATGATCTCTTGACTCCGAAAATTTACATCGTACAATTTTCTATGTTTTCTTTATCTAAGATTTATGGTGAGGGAGGGGGCGGGGTAGAGATGTAAATCGTCAATTCAGACTGTGAAGCCTAATTAGAGAGAATGTATGGAACTAAACTGAGTTCTTATCCAAAAGGTACTACATTGTCGGTCACATGAGAAATGAGTTCAACACATCATGTTGAAGTATAATACAAGTAAAACAAATTTCAAAATCATTACTCTATGTAGAAAATTTAGCCAGAAATCAGATGGAAACGTTTGGCTAATAACTTCCAATTGAGAGTTCACTGTTTTACTTGTTCTTTTTTTGTAGTTATTAAAGGCTGCACTGATTTTTCTTTGTTTTTCTTTTGTTTTCTTTCACTTCACATGCTTCATACGAGTGTGCATGTGCGAGTAAAAGTAAATGACATGGATCCCCAAATTTTGAAATTAAATTCAGGAGTTTGAACTTGTAAAAAAATTATCTCGCCGTATCATTTTATTATTTGGTTTAGCAACCTCATATTCTTCAATTTGCTTGGCAAACTCATACTTTTACCTATTGTGCTTATTTTCAGAAAAAAGGGACAACATAATAATTTTGCAACATTTATCTGGAATGTGGATAATCGATTTCTATGGAAATTACCTGTGCCCACGAATTTTATTCGCAAGCTAGTCACATTCTTCATTTTTCTCCTGCTGTTCCAAAAATTTTTCTTCGTCTTACAGTGTAGCCTTATGCTAAACAAATAAATATTGAACTTTTCAAATTCTTTTGACATTAATTTCTCATTGAAAAATTCCATCGAGTAGTAAAGCATACCCTTAAGCAAAACCTGAGTTCATTTTTGAGGTACCTACTACAGTTTCCTTCTAATTCATAGAATTTCAAAATAGCAACCTAATAACAGGGAGATTGTTGAATCGATAGAACTAAATTTTCCATAGTGTATTCATACAAGACTCTAAAATATGCGTACTATTCAATTTTCAAGTCAATCTGATTTGGTTGGTTTACCTACCCACTATTTTGGAAGATCCAAAATCACATATTTTCTAGCAGGTTTTCGATAACAGGCTTACTTCAGCTTACTTCAGCGCTGTGAACTTTTTTGTGTGAACGAGTATCTATAGGTACTTTCATTTTTATTATAATAACTGTAACTTAATTACGAAGGTCACTGAAGACATTAATGAAAATGAAACTCGATTTTCTTCTTACTAAGAAGTAGTTTTGTATTTTATTCTCAGACTGAGCAAAACAGTTGCTGAGTAATTCCTCACTTGGAAGTAGTAACTTTCAGAACACAGTTCACTTATTCGAAAACCTGCTTTTCTGGTGGAGCTCACTGCGCTAGAATTTTCTTTTCTTTTTTCCTTGATTTTTAGCTACTTTTTTTCTCTTTTTCAAAATGATGGTTAACGAAAATCGTATGTCGTAAAATTGCGTCGATCGTTTAGTGCTTTGAATTTCTATAGAGACGTATCATATATAGTAAGGAAAAATATAAATTTTTTCACATCCAAAGGAAGCGGATAAGAAAACACCAAAATCGAACCGAAAATAATAATAATAATAATAATTAAAATGCTACTGCTCAAGAAAAAAAGTATAAAATATTTTTATGGCTACCAGCTATCGTTAACGAGATTAAAAATAAATTACCGATTTTTTTCCTTTGCTTCTTTTTTAATACTTTTTCCTTCTTATACTGACTGAGAGAATTGTATCGGGAAAATGGAGGAAAGATGAGGGAAAAGAAGGGTGAGAAAATAAAGATGGGTCGTAAGCTATTTCGAGTCGATTTGTGGAATCGGCATCGGTTTTCAGTGTACGGCATGAAACCAAAGGTATCCGAACCGGGTAATCACCTTTTAGGTTAATGGCATAACGAGCTAACTGCCATTTTGTCGGAGGAGAAAAAGAAATGGTCTGCAAATACTTGATGTGTGGTACAATTTGAAGGAAAAAAGTGGCCATAAAATTTTTCAATCGCTTCAAGGAAAATACGAAGTAGTTTTACCACAAATTATTTCGAAGCTTTAAGTCCTACAAAAAGAATCAAATTCGCTTTAAATTTCACATTTACTGTATTTAGAATAGATTAGGTCTCTCGAGGATACAGTTGTGAGTGTTTAAGGTTATACGGGCCCCTAAAATTTTCATTTTCTCTGACTTGAAAGTATATTGAAAATTTCAATTCTGAATTTTTCAACAAGTTACAAGCTGCTGAAGAAATGATAAAAAATATTACTCTGTTTAATCTAATTAGAATTCATGTTTATCTTGTATTACAACATTTTATTCACTTTTCACAATTTATTTCAGTGTTTTCCTCCAATGGACGATTTTTTAACGAAGTAAACGAAATAAAAATATATATTTTTCAAAAGTCTTCAAAAATGACGACTATTTCGATTATTTCGTTCACCAATTTTTGTTTTTCAATACTTTTTGATTAAATTACGTGCCGCCATCAACAACGCTCTCACAATTTTGGCTAACTTTATCAATTTTCGCTTTTCCGAAAGCACTTCATCGCCTCCAAGCATCAAAATGAGTGCGTCATTTGTTTTCATACAATTTTGCCACATTGTTTACTTACACAGTTTTACAACAAAAATAATATACAACTTTCGAGGACTGAAAGTTTTACCCAGAAGTCACTTATTAGTTGTTCATTCAATAGGCATATTTCAACAAGAAACAAAAATTTAAACGAAGTGGATGAAAGTATTTTCAATAATGAATTATATTATTGTGTGAAAATGTGCTCCCTATGGCGGTGACTTCTTTTGGATAGTAATCCAATTTTTTCAAATGAAAATTCCCTCGAATGAAGAATATCAAATCCATTTTTGTATTTATTTATATACGAGTACGAAGTATTAAAAATGACGAATCCAATGGTCTCCGATGTGTCTCTCTTACACTACAAAAATCGAACGTTTTATAGAGGCTTTTGAAGTTGAAATACGAAACAATTTGATTTATTGATGAAAAATCTTAAAAGTTGGAATTCACAACTATTACTTTTTCTGTTCATTCCAGAGAAGTTAGCATTAGCACACTATTTATTGTCTCTAATTTTATTTATCAAAATTCAATTACATTATTCAGTTGAGTTTTGATCATTACTTCCTAAATAAATTGAGTCAATCATAACTATGTAGCTACGACCAAACTGATAAAATTTTATTCAAACACAGTCTGTAGAATTATTTGGATTCTGTTTTTTGCTACCTTCAGTAAAATCGGGTCAATTTAATGAAAATTTACCTAAACGAAATTATCGGTGACGAGTTCGTGTAAGATTGTTTATTCGTATACAGGCTAGCATACTCGATAAAACTGATTGAATTTATTCAACCGCACTACTTCACAGATTTCCATTAAATATTTACGTTCGGATAAACTCACGTTGAACTTTGTGTTGCTCAAGATCAGTAAAATTTGAATAGAGAAACCAAATGTCTGTAAATTCTAATCTTTATTTCAAGCAAATGAAAGGAGCTTTTCAATTTTATTGATCTCAGTAAATAAAATTAATATATACGGATCCATGAAGATAGGAATGAACATTTTTTCTTTTCATGTTTGTGAAAATTATTTTATATACACATAAGTATAATATATTTGACCAAGTTAAATTAAATTGTACTTCTCTCTATTCTAAAAAACTCAAGTTTTAAAAGACTTATTCATTTTAATGTACTCACTGAGTAAAAAATTCTCGGTCATTTTAATAGTTGAAGGATTTTAAATCAAAATGCAAAGTATTCAAAAACTTTCAAAAAAGGCAATAAACTCTATATTTGCTAAACGTGCACCAAATTTTTTCAACAGTATCTCAAATGAAAGTTATCATCTTGCAAGCTTCACCGTGATACGAGTATACATCAACCAAATTTTGATCCAACTTAATAGCTATAAATAGCTAAAAAGACAAAAGTAAAACAGACAAAGAATGATTTGATGGTCGAGAAATGAAAAAATATGAAAACTTAATAATTATTAGTTCGGGTCAGATCTATTTTATTGTTTTTGTAAATCGATTTTAACATTTTCGAATAACGATCGAATTGTACAAAAACAGACGTCAATACCTAGAAAAATTGATCCTTTAGTTGTGACGTTATAGATTATTTTCTAATCTCAAGGCATCTATCTATAGAAAAATAATTAAAATATGAAGATAAGTCATTAAAATCCAACGGTGCTTATAAATAAATTAAACTGCCATTAAGCTTTGAAGAGCATTTAAAAAACTAGGAAGAACAAATAAATTCACTAGAAAGAGAGAAAAAATATTGAAACTAATTATTACAAAATTTACGAGTAAAACAGGGGTGAGTTTAATGAACCGCGGCTTGAGAAAAGGTTGCGGCGTATTTACGGCGAAACGGGTAGGCAACCAGACGTACTCGTGCACAGAATACGAAATTCGTATTTACGGCGAACCGCATAGGCAAAAAGCTCGACACTAAACGATCGTCGCTTTCGCCGCAAGTAAAGTAGGAAGTACTTTTTTTTTTTTTTTTTCTTATCGTTAATGGAAAAGAAAGTAACGCAAAAAATGAAAAATCAATGTTTCTTCTTTGCACTGAAAAATGGCTTTTAGAAGAAAGCTCGAGTTTTCATGTCAGATCAATCCATAACAATATATTATTCGTTTATATTTTATCTCTTCAGTTTTCAAAAACTGAAGAATGCTCTAATGAAATTATGAATTATCGGGTTCAAAAAAAAGGGTTCTCTCAAGGAGGTTGAAAATCTGTGCATGCTCAGAGAATATAATTATTTTACTTTATAGTCAGCATTGTATGAAAATATTTTCCTCCTTCAACTTGCAACTACAACCCACTGAGGTGATTAATTTCAATGTAACAACAAAATTACTCAAGTCGAGTGAATTAAAAAATTAATTATTTTTTATTCTGAGTTACAGCAATAAAAAAATGAATCATTTTTAAAAGACAAACTTCCGCTGCTCCAACCCCTCTCTCTAGAATCCTTTAAAAAATTTCAATTTGACATAATTTTCAATAAAAGGGTGTTTTTGAGGCAAGTGTGGATTTGAATTTTTTTCCATGAAAAGAAACCTCTTTGGGGAGTCGGAGCGAGCGTTGAAAGATTCATAACAAATAAAATGTGAGGACCACCCTTATCAACAATATATCACTGGCTTAAGCCGAAAATCTGCTAAGTCCTATAAAATCATCATCCAATTTTATGTGTTCAAATGATAGTTTTTGGTTTAATTTTTTCAAGATACAGGGTAAAACATAATATAAAAGTGTTTTCATTGAAAACTTCCGTCGAAGTTAAAGTTCAAATTTGACATCTGAACATTTCATCCATGAAAGCACAGTTTAATCGCACTACGAAAAACAAAATTATTTGTAGGTTTTTTTTCTGTTTTACCTCTCTTGGAATTGTGTTAGAGAGCAACTGAAATTTTAAATGTGAATTAACCACTCGATAAAGGCTGTTGATGCTGTTGAACTGTAGAGTACTTTGGTAAAATAGCTGGTTGGGGGAGGCGAGATACTGAAAGTGTACAATGGTTTCATTATACGGGCAAATATAAAATCGTTCGTAGGAGAGATAGGTTTGTAAACAGTGCTACAGGATGAAACAATTTTGGAGGAACTTAGTTGAAAAAATGACCGAAAAACTACCAATTAGCTTGATTGCCTCTTTCGAGCTTATGATCTCGCATCCATTTCACAACATTCATGACTAACAGACATTTTACCAGGTGAATGTGTGCTGATAAAGTCATGGAAATTTTTCAAATTGCACCTAATCTCGAGGCTAAAGTTGCTTCTTTAATGAATTTATGACGTTATTCGAAACTTTGTAATTTCAAGAGGACTTTGAATTTCACATAAAGGAAATATGAGTTGATTATAATTCCAATTGAGAACATATGATTCTGCATGTAGATGCAAGACCATTCTACTATAAAAGACAATGATTATCAAAAAGTAGTTCCTAAACTTTTCTTTAAATAATTGAGAGATGAAGAAACGTTTTGAAACTTCTGCAAAACCACAAAGAAGTAGGATAAGTGTACCAGTTAAAACACCTTGACAGATTCCTCAAATTTGAATTCCTATAAATTCCTAATCTACGTATATTTTTACAGTTCACTCATTGAATTTAGACTGCTCAATTTTTGTGAGAGTTGAAAAAAAATATTTTGACTGAGCTCAGAAGTATGATTAATCCAAGAATTTCAGAAAAACTTATATTTCACTATTTTGCAATACCAGCAGGACCCGTTAGCTTCATATTTTTCAATAATCAGTAATTTTTTCAAAATAATATGCATATTATATAGGAATAAAATTTTTTTTAAAGATCAATTTGAGGTTAGTTAGGGTATATATTCACATTCAGATTAGGCTTATTTTGAAGGCTAAGAAAGCAAATAAATAAATAAATGCCACAATTGACTTCAGTGTAATCCACCAATGATCAATTTCCGATAATTTTCTATCATTCGTAATTCACTTCCCGATGGGCAAAAAATGAGAAAATGATCCGCAAAATGAGAATTTTATCCGTTGTCAGTCCGTTTTTATTTTCTATCATCGGATCTAAAAATTTGCAGTTATTTTTGTCATCTTGATTAATTTTCCAAATCCGTTTGTAAAACGGATTTCCTGATTATAATCAGTGATAATTTTTGGGCAATTTTTCTAAATCCGCTTGTAAAACGGTTTCACGGATTATAACCCGGGCCAACAAATATGATAAAACAGCCTTCACGGAAAATAATCCGGACTCATTTCCGGCAAGACTGATTACAATCCGTTCGAAATCCGTTTTAGAAGCCGGAAAACAGGAAAATTCCGGGTTATAATCCAGAAACGGATTATAACCCGGAATAAAACGGATCCGTTTTCAAAATATTTTGCCCATAGGGTTCTCATTCTCCAGGGTGCAGATTACAGGAATATAATTTATTTAGGTGAATGAATCGCAGGATGTATACTTTTAGTTTATAGAAATACCGCCTAATTCTATTGTTGCTTTCATCCGAATTTTCGATAAAGTATTCTCTCTGGAAGGGAAACAACTGTACGACATTATCCTGGACTTGGTTAAAAAAATTTTCGAAAGCCACAGCGTTTTTCGTCTGCTGTATTTAGATTGACCTCGAGTTCGACTCATTTTGGCACGACACACTCAGTTTTCACATTGCGGCCAAAAGTTGGCTTTTTCCCTCTGTTTTCGACGCAAATTAATTATAGTTGTCGCGCTCAACTGGTGTCAGATTCTTTATCAGTTTCAAACTTAATTTCTTTGCGACACTGTAGCCTGTCTGTGTTTCAAAGTCCCTTCTGTTGTTGTTGCTTTATCTCTCAGTTCTTTAGTAAAAAACGAGAATGGGTTCTCAAAACATACTCGTAGTTATTTTCAAACTAACAAGAAGAAAGTCTATTGATTGTATTACAGAGAGAGGTGACCCTATGAAGGTTGCGACATTTTAGAAATATTTTTTTTGACAACAATCCTGGACAAATATCTGAATTTTTGTGAAAAAGAAAATAGAAAGCTCTTAAATATTTATTTATTTTTTTTTTGCAAGGAAAAATTCAAAGTTCTAGTGAAAAAAATGGTCACTGACATTTTTTGTACCTGCAGGAATTTTTTTCAAATTAGGAATTTTCAACAATTTGTTTGGCAATGCTGCTATTTGACCTTATCATTACAGAAACTCAAAATTTAAATATCGATACCCTAGTGTCAAAAAGTCCTTCGTTAAAAAATCATGTTTTGGTAGAATAGCTAAAAGATATTTTCAGCTGCATACATGTACATCGCAGAGTGAAAGATTTTATCCTAATTTCGAACGAAAAATATGAAATATCACAAACTGAGGTAGAGTAATAAGGAAACAGAAATAATATTAATAATCAGAGAATGGATGAAGGACCTTTAGTTTATCAATTTCATCTGTAAAAAGCTTATGGAATAAGATAATAGTTATACCTAACTGAAAAAAAAATTGAAGTATCTTTCCACTGATACCAATGATGCAAATTCTCAAAAAGTGGACAAACGACCCTTGAGGTAACGATAGATTTAACTCAAAAATAAACAAACCAATCTGAAAGAATTTGGTCGAGTTTGTTTTGACAATAAGCTAGAAGAATAAGATTTCTTGGCCAAATCACAAAAATGTTCATAAAATTCATGATCCCATTATTCTAGTTCGTTTTCGATTTCCAAAATAAGAGGGCAAAACAGAAAATGAGTCCTTAAGAGAAAGAAGATGGTTAACTGAAGCGAGCATTTAACACGATCACACAGCAGGATGACAACTGGTGAGGATGAAAAAGATAACGCAACATGAAAACGGTCGATCACTAGTCATTTATGTATCCAGTGCTATGACTGTTGCTTCGCGTACTTTCATGCTTTTGCACGTTTTGTTTTCGTTTCTTTCAGTTTTTTTTTTTTTTTTTCACTTTACCCCAAAGAAATATCGTATAACTCGTGTGCCAGCACGTTGCATCATTTATACGATCCGTACGTATAAAGGATAAAAGGAGTAATTCGCCTAACAAAGGTAAAAAGAAAAAAAAGAAATGAGAGAGAAGGCGAGTGCAAAAAAGACAACATTTTGAAAGTGTGTTTTTAAAAATTAAAGACAAACTGAGCAGAAGGATCAGTGAGAGAAGAATGAATGAAGAATATTTTAAAACGATAGTGCCCCACGAAAGACGAAAATTTATTGCGCTGTCCCTCTCCGCCACCATTTGCTCCACTTTTTCTCTACATCTGTCTGCGAAGCTTTCCTCCTATAGTAGATGAGAAAAAGTATTTTGGTTCACTTTTAAGGTGCCATTTATACTAGCAGGCAGACTCGAGTATCGACTGGGTACAAGTCTGTTCACACATTTCTGTAATGGATGCGCTTTGCGTGCGTGTGCTGAAGCTCTATTTAATTTACATTAAAAACGAAAAACGAGCGAAAAAAGGTGAGGATGGTAAAAAAAAGAGAGAGACTGTTGTGTTTTATAAAGCTAGTCGGTATGATGCAGTGTTCCTGTACCTCTAAGCCGCCATAAAATTAGGCAACCTTTGCGAATATTTCATACTCAGCTTCCGGGTTTCTGGAAGTGAAATTACATTTTAATTAACTGGAATAAAAAGCTGGTTCACATTCTCTAATTCCATTCACAGTTGGCTGCGTGAATATTACGGTTAATAACAGCCATATATTTTCAAAAATTAATGTTCTACAATATAGTCGTGCATATTCCTATTTGTCCAGTAGTCTATAAAATTAGTTTTATATCATCCATTTTAAAAATATTCTTGAAATCTATTCACTTCGATTAATATTTTGATAAATAAGGGCTCTTAATTTTTTAAGCATGAAAATATCATGACCTACCTACAAAAATAAAGTATTGAACACACAGAGTATCGAGTACCAATATATCTTTTCTATCTCAATTTTATTGCTTGAATATATGCTTTTTTAGAAAGTTTCGAAAGTTAACTCCCTCTTATCACACGTTTCGAAAAAATCGAAGTTTCATTTTTTTTTTGTATTTCATTGCTGACTGGCAATATAAACTAACAGTTTTTCATATCTTAAATGCTACGATAAACTCAATTCACTGTAATTTAAATTCTTTCTATAAACGTTGAAATCTCGAACGTAAATATCATAGCAGTCTTCTTTCTGCATCTTTAAAATCTTTTTTTCTCTCTCTTCTATTCGACTTCCAACCAAATCTAAAAAATAATGCCTATTTTTCGCAGCTTCAAACTTTTCTTTCTACTTCTGGCCAATATCGAATGGAAAGATAAATTCGTAATAAATCACGGACTAAAGTTGAAAATAAAATATGGAGCAAAAGAGATTGCGAGTGTACATTTACCATTTCTCTCTCTCTGCCCTTTCTTCATTTTTTTTTTCTTACCATAATGCAGCAAATTTTTTATCGAAGTACGAAAATGTAAAGATACTAAAAAATAAATGAAAGAGACATTATACACATCATAGATACCGATACATATAAAGCGAGTTTATTGTACTGAGCAGTTAAGATTGTTGAAAAATCAAGTTTGCTGAAGCAGAGTTTTTTTTTTAATGAATAAGTTTGTTTAGAGAGAAGTGAATAAGTCGAATAAAATATTTTACATCATCTTCAATAAGTATATGTTTCAAATTTTGCTTTGATCCGTTCAGTATTTCAGCTGAAAATATGTTGACAAAAGCGTGTGTTGCAAAACAACTTCAATTTAGTTAGAATTTCTCATGATACAAAAATGGTTTAAAATGTTGAATTTTTCTATCGTGAAGTACTGAAGTATGCAATATCCCCTTCAATACTTCTTTCTTCAGCCAAATTTTCATAATTATTCAGTAGTTTGGAGATGAATGATTCTATAATTTGTAAAAAATTTGCAAATTTTAGTAACTCCAAGGACAAAACCGATTAACTACAAAATTTGAAGGGTCATCTTCTAATTATCTTTAGTGTATGTTCTCGTTTTGATCTATAACGTTCACAAATGATGTCAATTAATTATTGTTTACTTTTCACTGGGTGGGATTTTATCTTCAAAATGATTGGTGGATCACTCGATGTATGATAAGTTTGGTCGTAGCTGATTGGTAAATGATAGATTCCCACCGGTGAGATCTAAACAAAGGAAGCCCATGTCTATAATATTGTTAACGAAATATTTGACCATAAACAAATAAATAAATAGGTAAATAAGTAAATAAATAAATATATAAATTTAAATAAATCTAAATATAGATATACTCGTAATGAATTTGAAATATGATTATTTTCGGTATCCTTTGAGCTCATGAAATTAAAACTATCATACTCCTTAGTCCATCTTCTTTCATGAAAACAATTCTAGCAGTAAAAGTTTAAAAAGTGAAAAAACTTGTTCACCACCCATATGCAACCAATAGCTTTTTGTACACTTTCTTCTATCAGCGATGAGATAATACGAGTATAATGACGCAAAAAGAATTTTTTCACCTTCGTCAGAAAGCCAAAAATCCTATTTTTGAATGTTCCGAACATAAGGTGACCATTTTGAAAAATTTTTCGATTCAAAGTTGGCTTTACTGGTGTATGAGGTCAAAAAAAAAATGAAAGAAAGGCTAAGAGAGGAAGAAAAGATTTAGGGAAAACTTTCATGTTTAAGGGAAGGCAGTCTCACCTTTTAGACAGTGAGAGTGAAATCGGGGTCCAATGTAATTCAATTTTAACGGATAACTGATTTTTTTTTACGAGAGTGCTCGTGTGTGCCCACAAACCCAAATTGTCGGTTTCACTAAAATTTTTGTCTTGTTTACTTGAGTACCAAAAAAGGGTTAAGGGTGAAAGGAAATGGGAAGTCTACTTCTTAACGTTTTGTTGACCTTTTCTTTACTGACAGATGTAGGGCTGAGGGGGAGTTGTTTAAGTAGGACTCAAAATCTGTACATTCGCTACCCTCCAATGTTTAGAAAGATTCGAATTCTTTAGAAAATGTTTCCTTTTTTCTTACAAAAAACAAATATAAATTACTTTCGCACTGCGAATGTTGACTGTGAAACGAACAGCCAAGAATGCTACTAGCTTCTGTATGATGGATTGCTCTTGGTCTCGTACTTTAAAGGTACTTGATAAGATTTCGATAATATGTTCCATTACCCTTTAGATGAAGCATCCAATATATTGTTTTCATTTCCATTATTATATTGTAAACTTTGCCAAACGAGCTGTCACGCCAAAATGGTTTATGGTCAATGAGAAGTTCATTTGAAAAGTCAAACTAATCTAACATTGTACGAGTACGATTTTGTTGAACTTGGTTCGTTAAAAAAGCTCATTTATGAAGAATTATAATTTCTCGGTGTACTTGATATTACGACGAATATGTCACTCTTAAGGTCACTAATTTGTACACTTGCCAAAGTTTCTACCTTTTGAAATTCTAATTGGAATATTTCACGAGTAAAAATGTCAGTTGTTATCGACTGAAGATTTTCAATATCGATTATCTCTCTATCAACTTTGAAATGACACTTCTAACTGGACTTTTTGCTTCAAAATATGAACAATTGAGCAGATGAAAATTCATTTATACTGGCCACTTTGGCTTTTAGTAAAGATCATTCTACCTTTATAAGCTTTCATTCATAAATTTTACCATCCCTGAGCAGAAAATTGAAATTGAGATTTTTTTACATCGCTTTTCGTCCTTGCCTTTGTTTTATGAATTGATGACTCGCTATCGACTCAGGTGTACCAAACTCCTTATTTTCATCATAGGTTGCCACTAGAGGCCATTTTCCCATGCTTATCTTGCGGTACCCTTTGTTACAGTTCTCCAGGGTTAAAATTATTATACACACAATGTATCGCAAAGCTAAGCATAAGACTTACCTCGCATTTAGGAAACTTCTCAGGCTGTCTTCGCACCTTCCAGCCCAGCAAAGGTGGTATACATATGACGGCACTCATAATCCACACGAACGTGATCATAATAGCGGCACGTAAAGGCGTCCGTTTTTTCAGATAGTCTACGGCCTGCGTTATCGACCAGTACCTATCTAGCGAGATTAAGCACAAATTCATAATCGACGCGGTACACAAAAGCACATCCATAGCCGAGTGTATATCGCACCACAAAGCACCAAATATCCAGTAGCCCATCAACTCATTTGCTAGAGAGAATGGTATGATGAGCACGCCGAGGAAGAAGTCGGCCACAGCCAGGCTGGCGATAAACCAGTTCTGTATATTTTTCAGCGATTTCTCAGTCACAATAGCAACAATGACCAGCAAATTTCCGACCACCACGAACACCATCAGAATAATGGCGAAGGCCGAAGCTATGAAAATGGCGGGCAGCGAGTATCCACTGGGGTAGTAGGTGGCACCATATATAAAATAGGTGTCGTTGATGCCAAAAGTTGCATTCGCCAAACTGAGATTCTGTTTGACGAATACAGCGAATTCGTCGTCGAAGAGGGAGAAATACAATTGGTTATCGGTCGTACTCGTATTTTTGTATGACTCGTCCACTTTCTCCATCACTTTCATGAGATTTCAATCATGGCTCACTTGCGGTTACCAAAATCAACGACCTTTACGTGACATTTGGGCACCAAATTTCAATACTCGAAGGTTTTATATCGGTTCAGATTGCGAACTTTCGTAGAGGGAAATTGAAAATTTACCCTCTTCCAGTGCTCGAAATTCTAATTTTTGCTGATAATTTACCCTCTAGGATGCCCAAATCACACAACTTAAACGATTATATTAGAGTATTTTAAGGAAAATTACAGAATTTAGCAGACATTGTAGCATTATAAATAACTTTACAATTTTTTCAAAAAATAACAAATTACAGATAAAAAAACTTCTGGTGGAAGGAAACAAGATGTCTTAAAAATACGGTAGGTAATATTACAATGGACCACGAAAAATGTTTAAAGAAAAAAAAAATAAGGAACCCTTAATTATAAATGGTTCGTTAATGCTAACGTAGATCGATATTGTAGGAACTTTGGCGAAAAAAAAAAAGAAAAGAAAAAGAAGAAAAGAAATTAAAGAAAATTCCACAAACTTTAGTTATATCCTAAACACGTGTCCACAAATATAACGATAAGGCCGATACGGCGAAAAAAATTATTTTTAATTATAAATAAATGCTTTCTCTTTTTTACCCTTTTTGTCCGGGACTAGGACGTACTTATTTTAATGAACTTATAGAGGAAGAAAAAAATAATACAAAAAAATATTCTAAAATTAATTTAACATTAATGAGCTAAAAATAAAGTATAATGAGCAGCATTTTTTTTTTTACCTTTAAGGTATTTTCTGTTTTAAATATCTTTAAAAATAAAATTTATATCATCCAACGAGATGAAATATCTCCAATATTGTAAATGAATTGGCGGTCGTTTCCTACGTATATCCTTCCACCAGACGAAACTCATAATGAAAGCGAAATGGAAACGGTTTGAGGACAAAATATTTTCGTCTCGAATTTTATCTTCCTCATCGAAACAACGGAAGAAGAAACTTCTTTGAAAAGAAGACCAGGAAAATCGACGGCGAAGGAAATTTTTTTTAGAAATTTCGTAATTTACGTCGTATTCGAGCGCAGAGAGTTTTTAAGTAATGTCTGATAAATAATTCATACGGTTTTCCGAGAGCTTCACTTCTTATCTACTTTCCATTTTTGTTTCTTTGTTGTACTGCCTACCGGAACTTCCACCGAATAAGTTAACGGGTATCTGAAAATAGAAGAAGAAAAAAAAATTAAAATTAAATAAAATACAAACAATGATTACTCTCCCTGAAAGAAAACGGGAAAATGCTATATCCATTTTTGCAATTTACATTATTTTGTCGGTAAATATGGGCTTAAATTTCGTTTCAATTTTCCATTTTTCCTTCGAATCGGTGAGATTAGAGGTTATTGGGTGGGGGAAGCGAGTGTTAAGATACTCGTAGTTTAATCTTAATTGAGTTTTACTAGAAATCCGTTATGAAGACTAAATTAAATTTTGGCCTGTGAGGTGGAGCTTATTTTACGACCTGAATTTTTTACCTCCCACTCTGAAGAATAAGTTTCTTTTCATGGAAAAGAAATTCCGTAAAAATTTCAGCCTCCCAGGTTGCAAAAAAATTGGTAGCCTATACCTTGAAAGGGGGTTGAAAATCCGTATGCTGTTTGAGATGTGCGAAATTGTAAAAGGGTGGGAGAATTATGCCCATGTCACTTTTTTTATAAACGTTTCTTTCGCAACATGTGGCGAGAAATTCCTCCCTGCAGATCATGTAAGAAATTGATAAATTCATACGACCATTGCTTAACAACGATGTAAAAAATTGGATTTTATGCATTTTAAAATGGGATGGTAGGCAAAATAGTCAGTAGTCGTACGGTTATGCATACAGTGTGTTTTACTCAACATGTAACCCAAAAAATGAAAATCGAAAGATATCATGTTTATTGCATGAAAAAGTTACAGATATTGTTGGAAATGAGTTCCTAACTGGCGCTGCACAGCGCAACACGCTTGACAGTTGACTGCATATTTTGCCCGTTTGTGAGTCATGTACAGGTATATAACAACTGTTCATCCTACAGTTATTGTTGCCATGGTAACTGGCGGCATGATGACGCCAGGAATTTTTTTTCAACAATTCGAACAAGTTTTCATACGATAATGTGCAAAAATAATGTTTTTTTGGGAATTTGCGTTTTTCTGTATACGGCATTTTACCAAACATTGTTCACACAAATCACACAACGCGCTACTCAACTGCCTCGCGTATCATGCAACCGTCATTGACGGTTCGAGGGGGGGTCCCCTATCATCGCTGCAGCGCTTGGGAACGCCCACCTGCGGCTATGTCTCGTGCTTGTGCATCGTGTACGTTGGGTTGCATGTTGAATGAAACACACTGTATATGATGTATTGTATATCAATTATGGAACGTGGGTTGGTGGGCTGTCAAACTCAAAGCCATAATTGAAGTTCAATGAGCCAGAATTGCACAGAGTATATGTCTCGCTATACTGCCCCACAATGTGTGATAAAAAATATCTTATCAGATGAAAAAATATTGAAGTATAAAAAGATCAATTTAAATGCAGTAGTTCCTATTTCTTCCAGTCTCTTAATAGAAGTAGAAACACACAATCACACGAAAAATTTTCCTTTCATTTCATTAAATTATTTATTCAAAATTTCTCTTTTTTATTGCATAAGAAATTACTCTAAAATTACGAAAGCAGCTCGTACAAGGGATCAACATGCAATGTGAAAAATTTTAGAAGGTACAAAGGTTTAAAAATTCGAATTAATCAAGCAAAAAAGTAAGAAAAAAACAAATGGTCAGGATTGAAGTTTGCGAACAAAAACTTTGTTTTTCCAAGTGAGCAGGAATTCGGTGAAAAAAAAAAAAGAAAACGAAAAAATAAGAGGAAGTATCGAACGAGTTAAAACTTAATTCGAACAGAGATTAATTTACCGAATAAATCAGAAAGTTCAAACAAAAAAAGAGAAGAAAGAAAATGATACACAATAGAAGGGGAAAAGTGGAAACCTCATTTAAAATGAAACGTATGGAGGAAGAAAATTTTGGAATTGATGAATGAAAAAAAGGAAAAAATAGAAAACCTTGAGACGAATTATTAGGATACCGGCATCCCGGTTAAGTGACCATTTCGTTAAATTTATATGAGACGAAGATTAAAATTTTTTCATAACGACTTGAGTAGCTCGCCAACAAATAATATGCTTGCACAGAGGGTAGTAAAAGGAGGAATGTAAGGGGGCTGAAAAGAGAATGAATTCGCAGACGCTTACGATTATTAAGATAATTGTGAAGAATTCTTTTTCAGACCCAACAAAATGAAATCCGACGACGATCGTCAGATGATTTTAGTCGAATACAAAAAGCCTGCTCTTAATGGTCTTCTTGAGTAAATGAGTTTTTATTATTAACAGTTCTCACTTGGTCCTTTTCATCTTCCTGCTTGAGTAAAAAAAGAAAAAAAGAAGGCATCTTGTTCGACTTCAATGCTACTTTTGATTGTCTGTCTGCTGCTAAAAGTCTAAGAAGGACGTTCTTTATTGTTGTAAAATTAAATGATATCTCTCTCGAAAATTCTTCATTATTCCATACAATAAGTGCCCTACTTGCAGTATAATTTAAAAGATTGATTTGGAATAGCAGTATTAGTATTGTATGCTTATCTTTTGAAAAGGTGTGTTTTGGTCTCCATTATAAATAGCCAATTTTTTCACTAAATGCAGAGTAGTATTAAAAATGCTCAACTATTTGTCACCTTGAAGCCATTCAAGCAGAGTTGTTCGTCTTTTAAGGAAAATTATCCTTTGGAATGGAGAATCTTGCTCTCCTTAAGAATTTGATCCGCCACGTCTACTATTTTGCTTAGCTACGGCTGTGATAGATATTCAAGTTGAAAAATTGCCAAAATTTCCACAGTTGTGTTAACTATTGATGTTTTAGTGAAAGCATCAGATAGTGTAACTCAAATCAAAATACCAACAATATGAATCCACCAAAAGAGAGAAAATTTAGGTAAGCATACTCGATGAATACAAACTCAAGGAAAGACTAAACGAAAAAGGCAGAAATTAAACGACATCTTTACCTCGTTTAGGAATTTACACCACAAACTGCTCATCTCTTCACGTCTGTTTTTCAATTTTACCACAAACGCAATTAGCGAGAAGATATTGACACTTTATTTCTAATTAAAATGTGAAAATTAAACAGTTTGAATTCGTGGAACGTTATACAACAATTTCGTTTTGCGAAAATGTAATTAAGTAGTCAACGTAAAATGCAATTTAATAGAGTACTCTCCAGATTTTCGTATCTCTTTAACCACTACACGTTTTGCTCGAGCCAGAGAAAGAGATAGCGAAAACAAAAATGAAGAAGACGAGGATGGAGATACTAGAAATTGTACTTCTAAGTGCCCTCTTTCCCACGCTATAAGTTGCTTGAAAAACCAGCTTGTATAAGTACAATTTCGTACGTTTTTAATACATCAATAACAATTTCCGCAGGTTTGTCTCTCGACTTTCATTTTTCACTTTTCCTTTCATGTTCCACTTGTTTTTCATCTAAAAGTCTTTTATTAAATTAAATGACTTGATGAAACTCTTTGTCAGTTCAACGTAGGTACATTAAAATAGTAAAAATTGTTGCTAGCAAAAAAAGGGAAAGAAAGTTGACTTTCAGGAACCTCGATTTCTAAATAATTAATGGAATAAGAAAAACAAAGACACTATGTTTCTCCTTTTCAAACTATCGATGTCTCAATGCGTCATTTTTCTTATTTCGATGCAAACAATGGAAAATCGATTCAAGTTAACAAAACTTGAAAATATAACTACCTGCATTACGAAAACTTATTCTTGTTCGTAAAACTTTGTGTTGACGTATTTATATCATTTATGAACGATTAACTGTAAGATCTACATGTATAACCATTTTAAAACTTTTTGTAATGAAAATTGCCAATTTTCAGTTTAGTGGATTTTTAAATTCTAATTTCAACGCTTTATAATTTCAGCCCAGAGGGTCTTATCTTGACAACTTTAAACTACTCAAAATCTTCGTTGAAGTCTGTAAATTTCATAAATGAGATTCTCAATATTAATATTATTGAAATGAAGGCATTAAAACTATAAGATTTATAAAAATTTGTATTTATAGACTCAAAGTTTCATTAAGTGATAAGGAAATATCTCATTACAAATAACCTCATAGAAACCTAATGTTATGAAAAGCATATTATAGAGGATATAACATTGATTTTAAAACCAGTTTCCGTATGCAATCTCAAAATTTTTCGCTTGCGAAGTTGGCTCCTTTTGTGAAAATCTATTTGTTTTGTTTGTTCAGTTCGTATATTGATAGCGAGTTTCATTTATGAAACATTGATTGATAAATCGGTACCTATTTCAAAATATACGAGTACTTGCTGAGTTTTACTTTGAAAATTGAAAAGAAACAGAAAAGAAACTGAGCGGGAAATAAGGGGAAAAAAGTGACTAGAACTCAGTAATATTATTTTATGTTTACTGAAATTTTTCAGAACAATCAAACTGCAATCATCGAAAATGGAGATCTTTTCTTTCTTTTTCCTCTTGCTTGAAACAAATAAATGAAACCTGCGATAACTGGTGCTGGAATTTCTTTGCCAGAGCTGCTGAATTTTTACTCATCTCTTGCGGATTATTCAAGTAGGTGCCTAGCAGATATACTGGCTAAAATACTATACAGGTTGGAAATCCACGGTTCTTCAAAAATTTATGGAATTAAAAATACATTTTTCGAAAAGAAAGAATGCTGAAATGAACTGAATGGTTCATGCTCATTCAAAACAATATCAGCAATTAAAAAGCAACCTCGTGGTAGACAGTAAGAGGAGAAAAAATTCTCAGAATTTGATTTCATTGATTGAGCATGTAACATAGCAACGTTTAATAGAGACTCGCAGTAAACAAGAGCTCCTAATTGATATTTGAAAGACGAACGACGAGAATGGTCTACGTCAATGAAACTGGGTGAAATACGAATATCGTATTCGAGGTATTAGAATACAAGTCGCTTACACATTTCCTCTGTCAAAATTAACTCGTGGAGCTTTGAAGTTATTCGTCGAGGACGATGTGCATTCGCCGTGTCTAATGCCTTTGTCTGACCTAAATGCGATAATATGATAATGGTTTAATAGAACAATATAATTATCAATAGTACGTCTATGGTGATACAGGAAAAACAGAGATTTCCTCTTTTGATAAAATCCCTTGGAAACGAGAGTAAAATACTGATTTTATTTTGAGAATGAAGAATATAATATTATAGTGTTACCATATTATCCTGATTGAATCTGCTCATGTTTTAATAAATATGAGATGGTTAGTTCTGGAAGAAATTTGTCAGAGTTGCTGAATGTGTCCAGAATGAAACTATACCTGAGAGAAATCGATCAGGATTCAGCAGAAAAAACATTTTATTGCAAAAAATTATTTGGAAAAATTCACAATCATAAAAGGAGAGTGAAAAGGAAAACCCCAATTTAATACAGAGCAACAAAAATTCTAAGCAAGAAGAAAAATTGTTCACCAAAAGTTAATGATGTTGTTCTATCCACGAATGGAAGAGTTCTGAGTAGCGTTTCTAACCTAAATTGTCGATAATCCCTGCTCCGAGCAACAAAAAAAAAAGTCTTCGGAGGTTGAAGAAATCCCAAAACCCGGTTTCTTGTTGAAAATTTGGATTTTAGCTGCTAAAGAAAAAGTCTCATTATTCCTAAATATTCTACATTTCAATCACTGTTTATTTCCCAATTAATGTTGTAGTAAAAATATACGGAAGTCTACTCATGCCACAATAAAATTATGAAGATAAATTGCATGAAATTATATCGCGTCTGTGTTTTTGAATTGGTGTGTTAAAGAAGTTTATCATATCATCTGAAAAATTCGAAAAAGAAGAAGATGTTCGAAGAAGAAAGGAATAAAAAAGGAAAAAAGTTAGAAAGAACGTAAGTTATATATATATGTACAATTTAACAGATTAAAAAGGAAATGGTTCTCATGTTCGAAAAAGTTTCACAAGAGATACAATTTCCATTAAATTGTTTCTTCAGGGATAATGATCAGTACCAATGCACGTATAGAGTTCAATAACAGTGTAGCTATACTTGTAGCCTATCTAATGGAAACAGATTGCTAAGAGAATTTTATTCAGTCTGCGAAAAAAGTTTTTAAAATTGTCTGAATAAGCTCATCTACTTCTTCCATATAATACTTGAATTTTATTTCACTGTAGCTATAACTAATACCATTTTAAAGGGAAAGTAAATAGTGAGAAAAATGACTCTGATTTTTACCTAGTTTTTAATTCATTATTTAGGTACACGAAGTTGACATAACTTGAAAATATAAATACCAGAAAGACCTTCACTGTAGCCCACTAACTGTTTGGTTTGAAGTGAATCAGCTATAATCTATTCTATAGTGTGTAGATAAGATATATATGTCGTAGTCACTTGATGTAATTAAGCATTTTGCGAAGTGCTAACTATGTCACTTGGGGTAAAAATCAAAATAAAACAATACATGTAAACTGGTTGGAAATTACGTGCATGCAAGTAGGAAGGTAATTGATAACGATAAGCTCAGTTGCAGTTAAGTTGAGCTTGATAGTTATTACAAGAAACCTAAAAAAAAAAAAAAAGAAGAAATACTGAATACGATCCGTGAAATCCGTGAAGCCAAAAGTTGCAAAGTGCAACTGCCGAGCTTCTAGACAACAGTGCCAAACCAAAAGGTGTGCTTGCTTTGTCAAAAAACAGTTATGCAACAGCCTTTGCCACAACTCGGCAAGCTGCAGCAATAAATAAATAATTAATTTGACCATTGACCAATAAATTTTAATGTTATGCATATTTTATCTAACCAATGTCTTTTATTTTTAAATTTAGTACTCAGAATGCCTTTCAATAATTTTTACCCCAAGTGACTAAAGCATAGTTAGCACTTCGCAAAATGCCTAATTACGCTAAGTGACTATGACGTATATATATCCCTATGGGCAAAATATTTTGAAAACGGATCCGTTTTATTCCGGGTTATAATCCGTTTCTGGATTATAACCCGGAATTTTCCTGTTTTCCGGCTTCTAAAACGGATTTCGAACGGATTGTAATCAGTCTTGCCGGAAATGAGTCCGGATTATTTTCCGTGAAGGCTGTTTTATCATATTTGTTGGCCCGGGTTATAATCCGTGAAACCGTTTTACAAACGAATTTAGAAAAATTGCCCAAAAATTATCACTGATTATAATCAGGAAATCCGTTTTACAAACGGATTTGGAAAAATAATCAAGATGACAAAAATATCTGCAAATTTTCAGATCCGATTGTTGAAAATAAAAACGGACTGACAACGGATAAAATTCTCATTTTGCGGATCATTTTCTCATTTTTTGCCCATCGGGATGTACATACATTGTAGTAAAGACCCAAAAGAGATTAATTACTCCATGAATTTGCTTTTAGAATAAATTTTACACTAAATAATTAATAAGTACATCATTAGACTGTACCTTATTCATAGTATACTAAGAGACCGGATATTGTATGATACTCAGATGTAATAGTTTCAACCTGCAGCCAGTATAGTTCAAAGTTCAAATCATTCAGCAGAAGATATATCAGAGCTTCAGATTCGTATGCTGTAATTACTTTTCTAACTCACCTCTCATAACCAGACTTTCACGCATCTTTTTTCCTAATCTACTATTCTCGAGTTTCAACAAAAGCTATAATTCCTGTGCTTCTCATACAACTGGAAATGAATCAACGCGTTTGCACTGAGACAGCTTTTGCGAAAGAGGAAGTTAAACGAAGAATGCACCAGTATAATGAGTGCATTAAAGTAGAGGGACGAGGAAATATAGCCTATAAACACGAACGTTTATAGAAGAGAAAACTGACTTAATGAGAGCTTCTACTTTTTTTTTTTTTTGTGTAAGGAGGAGTTTGAGGGCTTAATTTAAACGCGAAACGTTTGTTTTAAGTTCGCTGCGAAAAGTATGAAACGGTTCTCTCACTTTCATTGTATAATGTAAGTATACCCAGTGAGCATGAATTCAGTATATCCTAATGAAGGCTACATTTTCGTCAAAACCATGCTGCTTCATGTTACTCTATATACTCGTACTTGTATTTTTGTAGCACACATTTTCATGCATCAATTTTTTTTAATTTTATCGTCCCAAGATTATCCAGTCATTAAAAATTTCTTCAGATTGGTTCGTGAATATTCTCCATATTAAGTACCTCTTGAACCTTTAACAACAAAATAACTTTTATAAAACTTTTTCACAGATCTTCCTCTTCTGACTGTAGTTTGCAAAGGGTCTGGTCCAATAAGAGAGACAAAATGGCCTCCACCCAAATTTCAAATTTTTCCATGGGATATTTTAGAGGGTCAGTTGAAATAAATTTTGACCGAGTTTGGACCACAATTCGAAATCAAACGCTGGTCTCTTTTTTTTCCGTTGCATGTAATTGAAAAAATAATTATGTATATCCAGTTATTTTGCCTCACCCTGTACACGACATAATTTTATGAAAGGCAAGTATCTTCATTATTGGTCACCAAGATTTCATTCGCATTTCACATTTTTTGTAGAGTATAAGAATTCGATATTTGTCAACATTATAATTATCTTTATGCAATAAAACGTGGAAAGCAACCCATCGAGTTGACACATTTTTCAAATAAAAAATCCAGGAAATGGAAAAGAGAACATAAGATTATTTTGAACGAATAAATTTTAATATTTCGGTCACGTTATGTGTGTTTGGATGATTTTTAGTGTCGAGTTCCACCATATAAAAACTATGAAGCAATTTAGTGTCGCATTAGACGAGTAAGAATCGTGTATATACTCATCGTGTAGAACATCAATAAAAATCGATGATAACTAATAGAATGAGCGAAGTTATGGTAAAATTTTTGACGTTACGAGTTACATAAAAATTGAAAGAAACCGTCGTAAAATTCGAATGGAGAATACACGAAAAAGCTTTTGAAATATAGTCAAACGAATAAGAATTTCCCAACATTTTTTGACATTTTCGAGGAAGCTGCTTTTGAAAAATTTGATGCTGTAGACGAAATAAAAAAGGAATAGAAATAGAGAAATACAGGAAAAGTTGGCCAAATGGAGCACGTATAGCGTAATAGGGGAAGGGAAAGATGTTGGAAATAGAATATTGACTTGCACCAAATACCTACACTGCGCGGCTCTGCTCATATACTACTGGTTACCAATATCCAATATTTAATGTTAAACTGTATCAACTTGTATTTTGTGTTTTCTTGTGTCCTAACATTCTTGTGACGAGTCTTCTTGAGTAAAGTAATTCTGTGGTTAACCTTTGTTCATTATTTTATGTTAGTATTTTATACATCAACTGTGACGTGGTATAGGCACTTCCCTGAATAAGAGCATCATAGCTCCAACAGGTTATGGGCCCAGATTCACGCTCCAACTGCGCGGATACAAATTTGGGTAAATATTATTTCGTTTATTAATTATTGGTACCATTCGCGAATTATTTATTTTTAAATTTTGAAAATTACGTAATAAGGCGCCGTAGTTAGAAATGTGTTATTTTATAAGTATCGATACAATGCGAAGAGATTTTTAATGATGAATTTATTTTCAGACGCGTAAATATTTAAATTCGAATTATTTGGCGACGAGAAAAACTAAACACCAGCGACGAGAGAAAATGGTGGAAGACAATCGTCATTCAAACTGACGAAAACATATTGTGAAATAAAATAAAATAAACGATCGAATTTATTTACTGGCGATGCGAGAGTAAATAATTATGAAAAATGAATTTCTCAAAGTGCGATGAGTATTAACTTGAGAAAATCAAACTGAGAGGCGATGAGATCTCAAACATACAAAACAATAAATTACGAAAAATAGTCGACTTGAAATAATGTACAGTCCGAGACAAAACTCGGAAGAAAAATTTGAAAATACGTATTACCGGCGATGAGAGGAAAAATTAAAAGAACTACAGCGATGAGTGAGTAGAAAAACAAAATTCCGAGCGATGAGACGAGAAAATTGAATATTTGAGGTAATTTCTAAGATGAGTGAAATGCCCAAAAATACGAGAACAATTACGAAAATTTGAAAATAACGGCCGAAAAATTCGAGAACAAATATGGCGACGAGTATTGCGCAATATTGGCGATGAGAAGAAAGTCTTGTGGTAGCCATTTTGGTTCACCAAAGAACAATGGGTACGAGTCCCTGAAGGTTCGAAGGTCATGTACCGATGTAAAATATGACGCGTGTCAAAAGACGGCGCGTGGCAAAAGCTGAAGAAAGTCCAATGAGCGAAGAGAACTGGCAAATACTGTTGGCCATCGAGTGGCAAATTTTTCTTAAACTGCTCAACGTTGTCCCAGCGTTCTGGTAGGGTCGACTGGTACGGCTGTTCATTATTATTGCGAAGAGACTATATGTTAACACTTATTTTTGACGAGCATTGTTGAGACTCCGGACTTTGAAATATTTTCGAATTATTTTGAACTTAGAAATTTTTTTTTTTTGTGAGTGTTTGCCGTAACCTGATACATTGAACAGTGAGTACCTGCCGTTACCAGAATAAATTGAGATGAGTTATTATTTATTTTTGTGCACTTTAAATTGTTAATTTGAGAATCGTAATTTATTTTTCAAATTTTATTTTTCGAACTTAGACGCGATGAGATGTCAAGTTACATGGAACAATAAACCGGTATAGAAATCAATTGAAATGAAATGCGATGAGTTAATATGAATTTTTCTTTGAAAAAGAGAATTAATTATGTACGTACTTAGGCAAATTTAATAACTTCTCAAAGCGCTATACAAATAAAATTTAAAATTTTTTTTTTTGGCCAGAGCATAAACACCGTTCACGTATTTTTCAATAGTTAATTTGGGAGTGTACATTTATAAAGTCCTTGGCTCTCGTGATCTGTAAGACGTTCAGACGATGCGTTTTCGCGGAGTTATTGTTAGGCTGGAAGGTGTATGCTCTCAGATGCTATTTGAATTTACGCCTATGGCTGCGGCGGTCTTTCACTGCCTATTGTGTCTTGTAACTTCCTCTAACCCCGAAGAGGATTTATTCAAAATAAATCCTGAGACGAGAAAATGTGGGTCCGGTCAGTGATAACGGTACAAAGGGCCAGAATTTAACAGTTTCCATTACGTGGTGTTAAAAATAAAGAACTCATGGCATATTATTGAAATACTGTCAAGCGATGAGATGAGATGAGTATAAGGGCCCGCGAGACGGAACCGGTCACTGCTGACTAAATTAATATGGAAACACTTCTGGTTCACTTATTAATAAATCACCTCACAAATTCGTCTGTTATGTGAACCAAACAAATCTTGGCATTAAGGTTGAGGTTAGAGTACTTAGGTTTTAAGCGTTCGCCTATGTATCTTTAATCTCAATGAATCGGAATCCATTGGTGAAAGATGAGCGCAACTCGCCGTCTTATCTGATGCTCCGAGTTTCAGGGTATAAGTGACTTAGTTTGAGTACTTATATTTTAGAAGCAAGTGTTTGGTTTTCTTTCAAGACCCGTTACGAAATATTATATTCCTGACAAACATTCTAATTAAAGCGATGAGATTGATATAATTAAATGCGATGAGAAATATGAATTGAAATTAATTGAAAATTATAATTATCAGATATGTCAGAAGGAAAGAAAACTACAAACCAAAGCTTAATGTCGAGTGACGGTGAAAATACCGGGGAAAATAATACGTCATCGAATGCTCCGAGACGTAGTAGTTCCGATTTTGAACACTTTGAGGTGATAGAAGAGGAAGTATTGGAAGAACTTGCTGACGACTCGGGTAAATAATTCCAAATGTAACAAGAGCGATGGGTTACATTAATGAATGGATTATTTCTAATGTTATTTCTGTATTTACGTTACTGTAGTAAGCGATGAGCGGAACATAGCGAAGAGTTGCGATGAGGCATGCGCATGCACCCCCTGAAGGCCTTGATCAGATTACAGTGATGAGTGTAATTTTTGGAGATGAGTAAAATTAATTATTTCTGATATAAAATTAACAGACGATCTGGCGGATCAAGGTCAAGCCGGGCACCACACTAGCGAGAAGTGTACTACAAGTAACACAGAAAAGAAACATAGTCAGCTGAGAAGAAAATTATTTGATGACCCTAAACCAAAGTCTAAACCCCGAGCAAGACACAGTCTCCCAAGTAGAGAATTAGAAAATTTAAAGGAGACGCAGCCTCCACCACGAGCCATGAAACGGGCACAACCAACCGAGTCAGAAACAGATAAATTGCCAGTTGCTAAGAAAAATCCACCAAAGACAAAACAACCTCCTAAAAAGATGGGTAGGCCAAAAACTAATCCTGATTTACCAGCTAAAGTACCTAGAAAAATCTTAAAACCTCAAACGAAAGATCCCCAAATTAAAATTGTACGAACAGAAAGCCTAGCAAACAAATCTACAAGCACCAATCCTAACGATGATGATAGTTCAGGCGATGAGTTGAACATTAATGCTCCTAGCACGAGAACTGATATAAGACATGTTAGATTTAGAAACTCCGGTTCAGGAGATAATTTATTGCCTAATGTTAATATAGAGCTGGATGAACCACCGGCGGAAATAGCCAGCGACGTGCAAAGGGCTATTCTGAATGATATCACGAGCTTACAAAATCAGAAACAAGGACGTCGCGGCGATCTGAGCGACAACATAAATCGATTATCGAACCAAATTAATAAGTCCACCGATAGAATGGTAAATGAAAGTAACATTTTTAATGTAGCTAGTAGTACGGTTACTCAACCATCAAGTCATAGAGTAAATGAACCATTAATAAGAGATAATACTACCCGAACAGAGATACCAATACAGAATAATGCACCAAACCCGACAAATATGCCAAACGTTAGAAATGAACCTATTACAAATAATACACCTAATGTTGCAGGTAATACTTTCAATTTAGGTAATACCCCTGTATTAATTCATCCAAGCTTAATTCAACAAAATTTTGATATAAAAACAGCTATGAATAAAAGTAATATTAAAAGAGAATATAAATTAACTAAAGAAAGTCGCCTAGACATATGGTTGGATTATCTTAACTCAGAACTCACAAGCAAAAAGCTATTAACCGTATTAAACGATGAAAATTTTGAAAAAGCCCATATGAGTATAGAACAACAAAATCATAGAAGAAATCTAGTAAGGGACATAATAATAAATCACTTAGATGAAAAATACCATACACAAGTTATTAACATGGTCTCACCAAAAGAAATAATAGAACACTTAAAATTTGTCAAAAGGTCTGAGAAAAATTTAGACTCTTTTCAAATAAGGAAAAAGATTAATAGCATGAGATTCACCCCTGGAAAAGAAAAAGCTATAGAATTCCTAGAAAAATTTGATAATGTTATAAGAACCTATGAAAATTTAGATGGAAGCATACCTATCTCAGATCAAGAAAAACGAGACGCATTCTTTAACGCAATTACCCCAAATGTCCCTGACATATATTCAATAAATGTAAATTACAAACTCTCACATGAAAATGAAGACATGACACTAAAACAACTTAAAAATGTTCTATTGCAGCACGAGTGTCAATACTCAAAAGAGAATAAAGGACCAACTGCTCTTATGACAACACATATAGGAAAACCCTTTAATAAGCCCTCAACAAAATTCATACGTTGTTATAATTGCGATGCAAATGGTCATTATGCTTCCCAATGCACAATGGGAGGAAAGAATTTAAGAAAATGCTATAATTGTGGAGAATTCTCAAATCATCTAAGTAAAAACTGCCCTAACGAAACGAGATCAGAAGAAAAACAAAGACAGCTAAGGAAAAATAATTTTAACAAACCCAACCAAAGTAGAGGTTTTAAAAGAAATTTATTTAATACTAGAGGCGGATTTGGAGGGAAGCCAAGAGGCTCCTTTTCGAGACCGTATAACAATAATTATAATAATAATAATAGAAACAACCCTTACAAACCCAATCAAAATTCCAATAAATTCAATGGAAACAAACCCTATAGAGGGAGACAAAACTTTAACCAATCTAGAAATTTCAATAACAGAGGAGGTAGAACCAATTTATCCAACAGACCCCAAACAAGAAATTTTAACAATAATCAAAATAAATCAGCCAATTTTGTAGAAAATAAACCTGAAATTCTATCGAATGATCAGACAGCCCAACCTACTCAAAATCAAATTACACCAAAATCTTCATTTATTATGGATCTACCTCCACCCCCTCAAAGCTCAACAGCATCCACAGATTATTTATCAGAATTAGTAGAATCAAACTCTATAGTTCCAGAAATGAATGATTCAAACTGGAACGACTTTTTAAACTCCCCCTCATCAATAGTAAGCAATTGCACCCTCAACCCAGAAGATATAGAGGTCTATGTAGCAGATCAAAACGAAGATGTCAATGAAATTCAGATGGAGAACTTAAATCTCTCCACTGACAGCGGTGAGTGTCTATACCTAACCTTAATAATGGATACAGGTGCAACCGACCATATAATATGCAATCACGAAATTTTGATAAATAAATTTGTCCCAGACAATGATTATATTATGAGCGCAAACAAAAATGCCCACTTAAATGTCTCATACATAGGTGATCTAATAGTAAGGGATAATAATAATAATAAACTCAAATTAACAGACATAGCCTTTTCCCCAGATTTATCGGAAAACTTACTAAGTATAAGAAAATTTACAAGTGCAGGGTATGAAGCACATATAACCGATGACAAAATTAATTTATACGACCCTAGAACCAAAAAGATAATCCTAACAGGACAAAATATAAATAGAATGTGGATAGTAGAAGTAAGATTTTATGTACACGAAAAAAGTCATGAATATACAGATAAGACGGTTCCCTACTTCAAAAAGTCTAGAAAAGCACTAGTTGCTCCGGCATTGGATTCGGAGGGAGAAGTCGACAATGTAGAAATAGATGGAATAGATGAAGTAGATAATGAGAATCCAACACCTTCGCAAAATCTCGATAGTCAACAAATAGATAATATAGATAGCACAAATACAGATAGCATAGAAAATATCACAATCTTAGACGACATAGAAAACGTTATGATCCTTGATGACACAAATAGCGATGAGCAAAATACACAATCTACAGAAGTAGAAAGTGAAGATTTATTAAGACAGTATTATGACTCACAAAAAGAAAATCAAATGTTGGTTGATAAAGGTGGTGAAGACAGAAATGGTACTGACGATGAAATTGACAATGAAGATGAAAACTTATGTGATAGAAGAATCACAACAATAGATGAAATAATGACAGGTTCGTACAATATTGGTGCTGGCGATGAGACAAATTACAATAAGATAAGTCAAGGTCTTTTATGGCATATAAGACTAGGTCATGTGTCGCACAGTTACTTGGTTCAGTTAAGTAAGATAGACCCCGTACTAAAAGGAGTCAAATTTGTCGAAGATGAAATTAAAAGTTGTGATGTTTGTGCAAAAGCGAATATAACAAGATTACCTTTCTCAGAGACAAGACAGAGGTCAGAGAAACCACTACAAGTAGTTCATTCAGATGTAATGGGACCTATATCCCCTAAAACACATCCAGATAAGAAAAGGTTCATAGTAGTGTTCATAGACGACTATTCGAGATATGCTAAAACATACTGTATAAAACACAAATCAGATGTAGGAAATTGTTTAGAAGAATACTTAAAGAGCTCGAGAAATGAGTTAGGAGAAAATGTTAAGTTCTGTTATTTACATTCAGATCAAGGAACTGAGTTTACTGGTGGCAAAACACAAGCAGTCTTAACCTCAGAAAAAGCAGAATTAATTACTGCCCCTCCAGATACTCCACAACATAATGGTGTTGCTGAGAGATTTAATAGAAACATTCAGAACAAAGTCAGAACATTAATGATAGACTCTAAATTACCAAAGTACATGTGGGATTTAGCTGTAGAAACAGCTACGTATATATATAATAGAACCCCTCATAAAACTTTAAATTATAAAACCCCTATGTCCATATTTAGCCCTAAAAAGCATACACACATTAAATACCTTAAACGTTTTGGATGTCTTGCCTATGTAAAAGTAAACAGAAACCCTAAAACCAAATTCTCTAGTCGAGGAATTATGACCTTCCTAGTCGGATATACCAGTTCAGGTTATCTCTTGTACCATCCAGAAAGCTTAAAATATTTAGAATCCCGAAATGTAAGATTTAATGAGAAAATAGTTTTCGGAGATAAGGCTAGTATTTTCAAACAAAACAATTTATACCCAAGCGAAGAATTGGAAGAAATAGATGAAAATTGGTTTGTAAACATAGAAGTAAACAGAAACACTAATCAAGCCAACATAGCAATTAAAGGTAAAACAGCATTTAACTGTAATATAGAAAACTTGCAAGACATATCCCTAAATAAAAACTCAAACAAACGAAAACAGTGGTCAGTTAGAAAAGCTAGAAATAAAAAGAATAGAAAAGTTAAAGCCGAAAGAAAACCCCAGTTATTAGACGTTAAATTTAATGATAATGACTTTATACTAAACGAATTAGATTCCCTAGAAATGCTAAACTTGAATGGCGAAGATCTTAAAACATGCGATGAGTTTGAATTAAAAAGACTAGATGAAATGTCATTCGCGTTCCTAGCAACTTTAAGTGGCGATCCCAAAACATACAATGAAGCAATGAACTCCCCTGATAAGGCAAAATGGAGGGAGGCGATTGATGATGAATTAGACTCACTTGAAGAAAACAAAGTTTGGGAAATAATAGACAGACCAAAGAAAGGTACAAATATTATAGACTCTAGGTGGATCTTCAAAATTAAGAAAGATATAAATGGTAAAGACAAATACAAAGCCAGATTAGTTATTAGAGGATTCAAAGATAAAAATGAATACGAACTAAGAGAAACTTATGCACCAGTAACCAGACTGTCAAGTGTTAGAACTGGTCTGAATATAATAAACAGATTCAATTTAGATGCATATCAATTAGATGTCAAAACAGCCTTTCTCAATGGAGAATTAGAAAATGATATTTTTATGGAAATACCAGATGGCTTAAGGAATGCAGAAGCGTTCAAAACAAGTAAAGTTTGTAAACTAGTAAGATCTCTTTATGGTCTCAGAGTGAGTCCAAAAAGATGGAACGTCAAATTTTCAGGAGTGGCAAATAGTATTGGTCTAGTAAACGATGTGATTGATCCGTGTCTGTTCACTTGGAGAGATGGAAGAAACTTCGCGTTTCTGATATTATATGTAGATGATATGCTACTGGCAGGGAACGATCCGTATAAGTTAAAAGAAATCTTAAATAAATTAGGTACGACTTTCCAAATAGTAAATATGGGAGAACCTAAAGAATTCTTGGGAATCCAAATAATTAGAAACAGAAGATTAAATAGAATGGAACTAACTCAATCAATCTATATAGAAAAGATTTTAAAAAGATTTCAGATGTTAGACTGTAAACCAGTGTCTACTCCTATGGTCACCAGACAAGTCAAAAACAAAAACCCGGAAAATTATAGTAAAGAAAAAGTCCATGAAAAAGTTTATCCTTATAGAGAAGCGGTAGGGAGTTTACTTTATCTTGCGGGCGGTACAAGACCAGATATCTCATACGCAGTAAATATGGTTAGTAGAAATTCCCAAAACCCCACACAGGAGGACTGGTTAGAAATTAAAAGAATATTTAGATATCTGAGAGGAACTTCGGAATTAGGACTCATATTCTCAGGAAACGACAATGCCTTAAGAGGTTACTCCGATGCGAGCTATGGAGATTCAGTAGTAGATAGAACATCAACTTCTGGGTACATTATTAGACTGTTTAACGGATCAATAAACTGGAGATGTTGGAAACAAAAGTCAGTAGCTACATCAACATGCGAAGCAGAATTTGTCGCGATGAGTATTATGACAAATGAACTAATAGCGTTAAAACATGTAATTGACAGAGTCTTAGAAGACAGAGTCAAAGAAGTGGTAGTATATTGCGATAACAAGGCAGCCATTAATAGTATAGACATGGCAGGAGCCCCCAACTTAAGACATGTTAGCATAAGATATCATCATATTAAACAATGCGTAGCTCAAAATATAATCAAAGTCAAATGGGTTCCATCAGAAAAACAATTAGCCGATATACTTACAAAACCACTACCCACTAGTACATTTGAGAAAGTAAGATTTAGAATACTACTAGAAAACGAAGAATAAATATAACATAAAGGTTTGAATTTGTTACAGAGGAAGCTGGCGAAGCGTGGCAAGCTAGATAGACTATACACTGAATTAATTAAATTAGAAGATAAAGTAGTCATGAACAGATATAAGATATATCTAGCCACTTACAATAAACTTAAGCTGAAAAGAATTTAGACCATAAGCAAAATGTAAATAAATATGTACTAAGTAAAGTGAACAATTTAATTGACAGACACGGTATATATCACTTGCGATGAGACAGCGAAGAGTCGAGAGTTTTTACGCCCTGGAATAAACCCTGGGGCTTTTCTCTCAATAAGCGACGAGATTAAGAAGGAGGTTTTTCAGTTCTTAAAAAGGATTCTCTGTTTTTACCCTCCATAATTTGAAACTTTTTGATATCTTTCAAAAGAATCCATTAACTACAGAAAGCGATGAGTTGTTAAGGAATTACAGACAAACGAGGATCAAGAAAACCAATTGCTGAAATCAAATCAAGAATCGAAATCATTTGGCGCGGCGTCAAGGAGGGAGTGTTGGAAATAGAATATTGACTTGCACCAAATACCTACACTGCGCGGCTCTGCTCATATACTACTGGTTACCAATATCCAATATTTAATGTTAAACTGTATCAACTTGTATTTTGTGTTTTCTTGTGTCCTAACATTCTTGTGACGAGTCTTCTTGAGTAAAGTAATTCTGTGGTTAACCTTTGTTCATTATTTTATGTTAGTATTTTATACATCAACTGTGACGTGGTATAGGCACTTCCCTGAATAAGAGCATCATAGCTCCAACAAAAGAATAGATTAATAAAAAAAAAGTTGAAAATTTTTAGTTTTGAGCTCGACATGTTGTCCAATGTTTGGATATTTTTGTAAAATATTAAGATGAATGAAATTTTGTGATAGTCAGCAATAGGAATTATGTATTAAAAAAATTGTCAAAATATAAAACATTTAGAAAGAATGGACGCTCTGTACGATTATTTCTTATCGAGCCTTATGAATATGTATAAGTTTATAATGTAAATAGATGATGGAAGAAAAAAGATTCTGGATTTGAAAACCAAAAAAAAAGGATCTCAGCCAAATTTTGTGATAAGGGATGATTTATTGTACTTATTTTTCTCTATGTATGGGTGACTATAAAAATGTTGATATTTTAGCTTGATAGTCCAGTCAAATGAGCACCAAAAAATGAATGAAAAAAACCCAACCGAACCTAACCCCAATCAAACCAAATAGGTGCCACTCAAAATTAAATTGGCACCGACCGAATTAATTGTAAGTACTCCTCAAAATCAAATTGGTACCAACAGAAGAAATCGAGTGCCACCAAACATCAAATCGGTACCAACTGCACCGATTGGCAGCTACTCAAAATTAAATTGGCGCCAACCAAAGCAAATGGGAACCACCTAAAATTGAATCAGCACCAACTGAACCAATTGGGTGCCATCCAAAATTGAATCAACACCAACCAAACCAAATGGGTACCACCTAAAATTGAATCAGCACCAACAGAACCAATTACATATAGGTGCCACCCAAAGTCGGTATAATTTATATTTTTTATATTTTTTACACTTCTTTTATTATACACTAGTGCCGTAAATAATTATTCAAATTTTTGTTTCCAATTTTTATATATTTGAGGTGAGATCGTTAGCGCCTTTTGACGTATAAGGGTTAAGCCATTTTTCAGCTTACATCTTTATTATTATGTTATTATTGTTGTTTCAAATAGAAAGGCATTAAAAAAAAAGTAAATCTATAAAAATTATGTTTCAGCTATAACTTGGAAAGTATATTGCGTGATATCGATTTGAAACCGAGTGAGTGGAATTGGTTGCTTAACCTGGCTTCCTATTTTCCAATTTTCCAACTCGCCTCAAACAGGTAAAGATGAAATTTATTCTCACTGCGACTATAAATAAAATATTTATATGCCTAAGCAATAAAAGTATTGATATCGTGGTTCTGTATAGATATGTGCAATCATATCTTTGAAAAATGAGAACCAAGATAAAATGAAACGAACGCCAATGTTACGAAACACTGAGATTTCATCCATTCAAAAAAAAAAAAACCCTTTCCTTTTTCTCTACGTATTTTCTGTTACATTTTTCTCTTTTCTCACTAAATAAAACGAGCAATGCACACAAATCGATCAGAAAAACTGCACTGCATTCTCTTACACAAGCGCGAAACTACGAGTATATTCACTGCACCCCAGAGCAAAAGGGGAGTACCATAAATAAAATACACTTCGCGTCGAAAATAATAACCAGAAAAAAAAAAACGAGAGGAAAAAATATAGTAAAAGAAGACGCCCGCTTTATATTTAAAAAAATATCGATTCTGTATAAAATTTCAACCCTCAGCCCCACACATGTCTACTGGAAGTGGTGCCGACAATTTATACTCCACTTTTCAAATGCGAAGATTTCTATTTATTTCCTTAAGTTATTTATGAACCGCCTGTTTTCAGCAAATTTATTTTTTCCCAACTTTATGCATTGGTATTAGGTGCTATTACGTAGTTAGTTTCACGTTTTCAAGGTTTCCTCGAAGAAAAGTTTCAACTTTCTTTGCCTCTCTATGTAAGCTAGAAGCTGGGTTAGCTGCACTTACGGGTAACAATTCCTTGATGATCTAAAAATAATAATTTTTCAATGATTTTGTGAATTTTCTTTCAATTAAAAAAAAAATGAAGTGGAGGTTTGTTTAAATCAAAAGGTACCTTTGGGTGAGAAAAAACACGCAAGAATCCCGTAAAATTTTCCCAAAACTGTCAAAAATAAAACCTGAAAATTTTTTCCCGAAAATTTTACAGCCTTTCAACTCAAGTTTTTTTAATTATGTGCGTATGGTACCAGTTGTTTGTACTTGAAGGCCCAACACTATGTTCTAAAAATTTGAATACTTTTCTCCGTCAGATTTCACGAAAACAGAAACCTTTGGTGAATTATTCTCACTACATATTATTCTGAAAAAACCTGCTATCCTTGTAAAATACGATTTTTCATATTTTTGCCTGTTTTCCCTCTTTCCAGTCTAATTTATGTCTAAATATTTCAACGACAATGTGTCAGTTTTGAGTAAACTTTTGTAAATGAGCTGTCATCATGAATTATTCAATATTCAACGGCGAATTTTACTACCTCATGGTGCCATAAGTGCGAGAATACGTGATTCCATTTAGAAGCGTTTACTTCCTTATAGCCTAGTAATGAAAATTTTTCAAGAATTATTAAAAGTACTTCAACACATATGCACTTCATTGCGAATGACAACTAGTATGCATAATTTTATAGAAACAATATGAAAATGGGCAGAAATAAGTATCCGAGGCTCACTCCTTCTCCAGGATTACGTAGTAATATATGCTCCATAAGCTTTTGCTAGCCTGAGAAATTATTCTAAATAAAGAGAAAAGATTGAAATTAATTTAGAAAAAAAAAAAAAGCATTAAGTACCTACATGTATACCGTTCAACGAAAGAATTCTGTTCCCAGAATGAGAAAAATCATGCTCAAGGTCAGATTATCAGGAAATATAAGTCCATCTTATTCTGAGAGTAAATCAGTGATAGATAACGAATGAGCGCACATTTTCTTAGAAAGGCAAAAAGGATATGCTATTTTGAAGATGATATATTGAAAGGGTTGTTAATTTCAGGTCCATCCTCAATCCCCTGCCTAGGAAATTTATAAATTGATTGAATACTTGACAGTAATCGGTTGACGTTAGTACCAGATGTGAAACCACAGCCTGGTTCGAAACTGATTCAAGTTAAGCAGCTATATTCAGTGAGTCAGTTGGATGGGTGACCATTTCTCTTTCACTTTCAATACCCTCCCAATTTAGAATTACGGAGTGAAACTTGGTGTGAAAGTTGTGCTTAATGTATGTGCTCACATGTGCTATGAATTTTAGGATTTGTGTTTTATCGTCCACTGAGATCTCTCCTTGAAGATTTACCCCCGCACACGATTTGAAATTCCAAAAAGAAACTTGAATAAATTTTGTTAAAATTTTGTTCATCGGTGCGTTTATTTTCAGAATTCGTTTTCAAATTCTAGCCAGAGTATGTGACTCTCTGCCCTCCATTAGGAATTTCAAAACGAATTTTGGTAAAATCATAGATAGTTGGGTACTCCTAACACGATGGTATGATGCATTAGCAAAATAATTCGTGGTTCATTTAAACGAAGAAACGGGGCGAGGTAAAGCAAAGGAAGTACTCAAAGCTATAAAAAGCTTTTGCATTAAGCCAATTTTTTTCGCATCAATCATCAAAGTCACTTTCATATTTTCGAACATCATAGAAACGTACGTTTACGGGGAAAGCAAGAAAATTATGAACGTCATGCAGACGGTAAACACGCGGATAGCTTTTTTCTCAAGGAGGAAGAAAAAGTTGGGGAAAACTGTCAGAAGATGATTTTGTCAAAATGAAAATTCAAGAATAATATTGAAATAGTTGGTTTTACCGTTGCAAGCAGTTAAACAAATTTTTCAAGCTGTGTTGCGGTGTATTTTAAAGTGACAAGGTAAACAGACTACAACATTTTTAAAATTAATTTTTTCTTTACAAGTTTTTTGTGTTATTCAGAAAAACACAATTTTGTGACTGCGCGAATATAAAATCGTGTTAATATTTAATCTCTAAAGAAGAAAAATGAAAATCCACTGAATGAAAATAACACTTCTGTGACACGATGTTGCGAAAAGTGTTTTAAAACTTACAATCGGCCTTTCCTTTTTCAATCAGTTCAAGTAATAAAACTTTTTGCAATCCCTAAATATTTATAGTGAAAGAAAATAAACTGATTCAGACTAACTCTTGGAAATTTAATTTGAGTGAAGAAAGCCAATAAGTATTATATGTGTATACTGGGTTTTATGAAACCGATGCTATATTTGATTGAAAATATAACCTAGACATTCCTACAGAAATTCGTTTACCAAATTCAAAGTCGAGCTATTTCCAATTCAAATTACAACTATTTTGGTTTTGTTCGAAGGATGTCAATTATCTCGACGAACACGGGGTCTAAATCTATTTTGCCAGTTTGCAACCCTGAAACGTCGCCTTCTTTCTGCTTATTTGCCCAAATTAAACTGTTATCGATCAGAAATTACGCTTCTGTTCGCATTTAAACTTATTGACGCAATTTTTCGCGAAAGTCACCAACTACTTTGTAAAGATGCTCATACTAAATCGTCGAAAGAGAAGATTTTACTCTTCTATTCAACGGACAGAAAAATTATCAAATTACTTTTCTTTCTATACTTAATCTATATACGTCGGTCAGCTCGTGTTGACAATGCAAGGACAAATTTTTCATTGGAGATTAAGTCTGTCTAATAAAATCTAGCCCGCATTTCTCCTCTTTCATGCTTGAAAAGAATAAAGTAGAAAGGCAAACTTGTTTTGAATGAGAAAAATAGATTAAATACATTTTCGGATGATTCAGACGTATGATGAGTGGAAAATATAAATTATTATATTTAGCTCGGTCAGATTTACATTAAGCAATTTTCATTAAATCACCTCTCCTTTAACGTATTTGAAAGGCTGCTGTTTATGAACTACCTATACCTACTGAATTCTTTAGAAATTCCGTTAATATTCTCAAAATAATGGTTTGGTCAATGTTTCGACAAAACATTAAGTATAAAAGAAAAATCCTATGGAAAACATTAAATTTGCAGAGATTAATGTTATGGTAACCTTTCTTTACTACAGAATTTTTCATCAGCCAAGAAGTACAAAAAAATACATCCGCCAACACTTGTTTCGAGTATTTTCAAGGAAAATGAACGTTATTTACGGTTCACGAAGTCGATCTGGTTACAAAAATTTCTCAAACTTCTTACTCGTACATCTCGAATAATGTCTGCATTTCGAATATTGTTAACATTTAATTTACCGAATTTCAACGAACCATAAACTTTCTACTAGCTTGACGAATTCAGTTTTCATATTATCATCGTTATTATTATTCCAGTTTAAATTGAGGTATTTCGTTATTATTATTTTCGTCCTTGAATAATGGATGTTTTTATCTAACAAAGTTATAATAAAATAGGAAAGGTCAATAATACTAAACACTTTGAAATTTTATAGACTGTAAAGAAGATGAATTTTTTTCTGAAATTCAGTAAACGCCTACACTGGAGATGAGAACATCCGACATGGTGGCGTTTGTACGAATATTTCTAGAATTTACAAGACTAGGTTTTGAAGAAAAAAAATACAATTTGCGTCTTAAATCGCCAAGAACCGTTTATGAAATGGTTCTTTCTTTTCTAAATTTTAATATATTTTACTCTTTGAATTGACGTTCACCGAATTTTATTGAGCAGCCCTTTAATTTTGTATAGGTACTTTTATATCATTCTTGTTGGAAATCACTGGTTGTCTTACACAAATATCCACCTTTATCCACCTGCGTAACTCTGCTACAAACACAAATATACTTGGCTACCAAGAGACCAACTTCTGAGCGCCCAGAACACGACTATAAAAGACTCTAACATGACTGTTTTGTACTTACTTCTATTGTGACGAGCTCTCTTAATATATTCTCTTAGTGGTTCAGTACTGTTCACTTTTTATTCTCTTTTATTATATTTTACTTTAATATTGAGACGAGTCACCTTCTACAAGATGCAAGATGCGAAGTGCCTCATACATAACCCTCATCCACTCCAACAGGTTATGGGCCCAGAGCACGCTCCGCACAGCGCATTCTTCAATGGTAAATATTTAATTTTTAATTTTTATTGATTTATTTATTTTTGGTGACTACGTAATTTTAAGTGGATCCACATTCAGCGATGAGAGAATAAAATTGAAACTCGAGTATAAATAATTTAACATTGGTGTAAATCGGCCGTATCGTGTTTTTGTGTGTTAATGAAACTTTATTTTACAGACGAAAGAAAAACCCAGTACTGGTATATACATATATGAGATGTGATGTGATTTTAATTTACGTGTTTTATTTTATTTTGTGCACTTCGATAATATTGGCGATGGGAAATATTTTTCAAATTTATTATTGATTTTTGGTTACGAAAGTTGTTCGTAAATATGGTATTGATATTTTTGAATTGTCTTGGGAGCGATGTGACTCAGACTATGGAAACTTGTCCCCTCCTTAAATAAATGAAACCCTTATGGACAAACGGACTTGAAAGAAATTTAGAATACAAGATCTTGTGCGACGAGTTGAATTTAATGAGACTGTACAGTGAAGAAAATTGTTAACTTGAATACATGTCCGAAAAATATGGAAACTGAATTTTATGTTACGTAACTGCAGAGAAATAGAACTGCAAATATGGAAAAGTTAAACTTGGACATTGTAGAGGCGATGAGACTACATTGAGAAATTTACCAAAGAAAAATTTATTGTCGACAGCAGGGCGATGAGACTGCAAATTTCACATCAAAGAAATAACACTGAGCGATGAGACAGTTAATTGAAAAGAATAATTTATAGAAATATGCAGAAGGATAATACCTGCAATAAGCTCATGCGATGAGATAAAATCAAGAGCTATGGGCAATTTACAGGCTGAGTAAAAAGCCAGAATAAACATAACCTGAAAACAAATTTTGAAACAAATAAATTTTGAAATGACACGAACTATTTAGCGACGAGAAAAATAGATTCGGAGAAATAATTGTCATAAAATTGTGAGCCACAAATATTGAAAACATATTAAAAATGACGAAACTCAAGCGATGAGCTGAGAGAAAAATTTACTAAGATCGATCTTCACGGAGATGAGAGTGAAATAATATTTTGGAGATGAGAAAAATATTTTTAAAGTTGAAAAACTAAACTGCAGACTGAGGCGAAGAGTTCAGACATTACATGTTGGAAAATACTGACGAAATATTGCGATGAGAATATTTTTGTACAGACACATTGCTAAGCATTTTACTAATAACGAAATCAAATTTTTATGGGCAAATTCGGGCTTGAAAATTTACGAGACACGAAAAATCAAAGGGCATAATGTTGACCTTGAAATGCGACAAATCGAGACCAAAACCGAGACAAAATGCGACGAGAAAATATTCCTTTGTACATTTTTTTTAAAGGTTAAATGAGTCGGACTGTACACAGAAAATTATAAGCGATGAGTGATGGAAAAATATTGCGCAATCTTGAAGGTTAAAAGAGTCAGAACAAGTGTAGAAAAATACAGGCGACGAGTGTAGAAAATAAGTTGTGCGCGTGCCAATATAGCGATGAGAGCAGGCAACGCTGTGAAATAAAATCGTCAACACTGTAGGTACCATAGCAACCGAGAAAGAAAGTCGAGTTGAGACTGCTTGGCGACGAGAATAATGTACAGGGTAAAGGACCGCAGGCGCGTGTCAAAGATCATGAACCGAAAAAGAAAGGTGAAAGAAAGGAGAAAGGAGAAAGAACAATTGAAAGAAGGAATCCGCGAAAAACTCCAGACTGATTGACGCGAGGCTATGTAGGTGTGAGAGTGTAGTAGTGAAAACAATAACCGCGAAAAATTAAATACGCGACGGCAGCGACGGCCGCAGCTCGCGCACTCTATACGAACACCTGTACGCGACAAGTGACCAAATTTGCACTGGTTCCGCCATCTTAAATTTTCGAAAACGAGAAGACGCTTGCGTAAGTACGAAGACGAGTTAATAAATCATTTCGAGACGTGTTAGCGACGTGTGAGTTTGCGCTCCTCAATTTTTACGTTTTTGGCCTTAAAAATTTTTCGTTTTTCAAAAATATTTTTATTTATTTTTATTAATTTCGACCTCCTGCGTGTGCTCGTGTGTTCAGAATTTTGGAATTGTAAGTACTTTTCGAGATATTAACTTAGAAAAATTTTGCTGAATATGGCGATGAGTTCGCTCGTTATTTTCGTGTGCGTAACTTATTCATGCAAATCAAAAACATCTTAGGCAGAATTTATTTTACTTATTTGTGCTGAATTAAATATTGCGATGCGTTATTATTTAATTGTGTTGTCTCTTACAAATTTATCTGAATCATAAGAAAGTGTTAGAAATATTTTTTTTGTTGAACACGTCGCACATACATAAGAGTGAATAGGAAAGGAAGTTAATTGAATGTACATTACAATACAAGGTAAGAGTTGAATTCATTTTAGTGATTTTAAATAGTGAACATGAAAATAGCGAATCGAAAATCTCGTAGTGAATAATTTTAGTGTGAAATCCGAAACATGGCGATGAGGAATTTTTGTGCGTTTATCGTAATTCTCGTGGTGCGTAGGTACAGTCATAGCCAAAACCAAAAGGGAATTTAGTATTTTTCATCATTTAAGAAGTGAATTAGAATAAAGCGATGAGTATGAATTCGAAGGAAAAGATGTTCTCGTGTATTTTTCGTTTTTCCCGCCATTTATGTTGGTATGCGTAATTCTCGAGTATGAAGAAGTCGAATGTACAGGCGACGCGCAACGCCGTATGTTTTCTACGAGTGCGAGTGAGATAGAAAATAGCCGCGGAACTCGTAACCTATATTCTCGTTGTATTGTCGCATCTCTGTGTCTCTCGATTGCCCGCTACTGATTATTTTCGCCCGTTTTATTTATTTCTTGCCCGCTACGAATTATTACTAGCTAGTTAAGCGATGGGACTTTGAAATATTTTTTGTGCACTTATATTTTCGTGATGAGTTGAATTTTGAATTTAATGGGCAGATTAAAATTTAATGCCAGGTTAATTTTGACGAAACGTTAACGAATTTTGATGACGAAAATATCATGATATTAGTTGAAAATTAATTTTGAAAAGCAACAATCCGGAATAAAAATAATTTTAAAGCGCTATATAAATAACAAAATCCAATTGGTATTTCTATCTACTAGTAGGACAACTACCACTTAGTGTTACTTCAGTTAATTATGAGATGAGTTACATTAATAGAGTCCTTGATCTTTCAGAGTCTATAAAGCCCTTAAATGTTGGTAGACACTGGGGTTAGTGTATGGCTCGAATGTGTGACTTATTTTGTAATTTCATTGTTAGTACACTGCTGCCAAATATTAATTATATATTTATACCCCCATTTGCGAGTGGCGATTTCTGGTCGGTAGTATGGCATTTAAGTTGAAATAATTTTATTATGTTTCCAATGATGGTCGTATTGCGATGAGTTAATTAAAATGTCTACTACCGTGCGAAAAGTTTATTATGGAAACATAGAGTCTAATTTTGTTGCGAGTGACCACCCTTGTTTTATTAGACTCAGCAAATCTTTCTGACGGAGGCCAGACTCTTGTAGTTTAGATTGTGTTCATCACTCTACAGGTACTCTGGTTGTTTGGGACTGAGTATGGGAGGCTGGAGCGCAACTCGCCCGCCTTCTTGAAAAGAACCGAATAGTTTCAAGTTAGTATGGGAGTTTAGTTTGAACACCTACTGCTTCGAAGCACGTACACTAAGCTGTCTTTTCCCATTATAAATGTCTGAATTTATTTTTCATAAACTGACAATTTGGAATATTTGCGATGAGTTATTTTTGTGTTGAATCTGGCGATGTGCAGGCTCGCATAAAAGGTTCCAGTGGGAAAATTAATGTCAGTATGGGACTTAGACATGCGGATGTGGTAATCTGTCAGCAAAGTAGTGGTACATGGGGATGAATAAAAGTCACTGAGTTAATGTTGTCCCCTCAGTTGACTTGGGCTCGGGTTGCGATGAGTTAACCAGATATTAAAAATTTATTGAAGGTATTTTTTTTTAGTCAGTGGTCGATAGTCGTTGCTCATTTTGAAATATAATTTATGGAGCCCGTGGCGAGAAGTGTGGCGATGAGTAGTATACGTATATGCCCCCATTTTTAAGAAACCAGTCAAGCCCTTGAATGTGGCAAATGTTATTGTGACTTTGGAGACGAGTTGTGTATAGTCACTAGAATTGTTCCACTTGGCAAATTTGTGTTCGAATCAATATGGCGATGGGTTGTATATTGTTCTCGATTGATTTTGTTGCTAGCGATGAGTTGTTGCATAATTTTTACCTTCATGCCAAAGATTAATTTTGAATGTGGACTTTTCTGTTTGTTGTAAAACGAAGGGTTGGTGGACTGCGTTTCTAAATCCAGAATAGTTGAAATGAATTCTGATAATGGCACGACTGAGAGTAGCAATAGTACGTCAAGTCCGGACGATAACTATATTAAAGACCCTGACTGGCGGCCACCCACTGGTCAAGGAAGTAAAGATGACCGACCGAAAATCACATGCGAGAAACTTAATAAGGCTTTCAGAGCAGCAAGGGAAACCTCTGGATTAATGACGATTTCAAACCAGCCGCAAACGGAAACAATGAAATGTTTAGATTTCTCGATTGTGTTAAATAAGTTATCAGACGAAATAGTTAAGAAAAATTTAGGTGAGATCGAAAGTGAAGAACCAGCCTCTAGTGGCCTAACACAGGAGTTAAATCGAGCAGCCCTAGCTTACAGTGATTCCGGTAAAAATAATTTTAAGAATTTTGAGTATACTGAAGCCAATTTTTGCGATGAGAATTATGCCATGAATAAGAATACACATTTAACCAAATTACAAATTTGCGATGAGATTTTTAAAATGTTTGATAACACAATTGCCATCAACATATTATTTGAAGATAAAAGTGCCGTCAATTTCGTAAGAAATGACTACAAGTTAATTAAGCGATGTGATAATTTTGCAGACGACTCGCCTCCGGTAGAATCAGTAAAATCCAATCCTCTTAATCTGCCAGAGTCTTATTTAAATCAGCAAAACATGGAAACGAACAGCCCGATTAGAGACCGCTCTCCCTTACGTGTACGATCCCCTATCAAAGAAATTTCGCCCCCAACCTTCTCACCGGAAGAAAAAGAAAGTCGAATTATCGTGCCTCGATACAGATTTACACGTCAGGTTATCGAACTCCCGGTAAAGAACTTAGAAATTAATGATTTTGATACTATTCTTAATAACTCCCACAATGAATTCAAATCTGATATGCACTTTTTACACTTAGATAAAGACTTTAAATTAGGAGAAATCCCCAAACTAGGTAAGAAAACTCAATTTGATTCTTGGATACAAAAGTTTAATTGCAATTTATACATGATAGAACTTTATGCAATCTTATACGAACCCGATGTGGAATTTAGAAAACACACAATTTTTGAATATAAAAGAAGATTAGAATTCGTAAACACAGAAATCTTTAGATACACTTCCAAACTTTACCATAGTAAAATCAGAAAATATGAACACCCATTAGATAGACTAAATTGCTTGAGGGAAATTAAAGATTCTGAACGATTAGCCGAAATTATGTGTCTTAGACACAGAATAAATAACCAACGCTATGATCCAAAAAGAATGACAGCCAGAAACTTTATTTTGAAATTTAAAGGTTTAATACAAAAGTACAATAGTTTCGAAAATATAGTCAAATTAGATATTCATGAAATAACTTGTGCATTCAGATACGCAGCTTTCTACCAAAATCCCGATTATATTAAAAAGTTTGAAAAATTAGACAGAGAACTAAGATTTGATTTAACTTTGGATAATTTATTTCTAACTCTTGAACAGTTCGGCAAAGAAAAAGAGTTTTATGCCTGTGAAGATAGCTGGCTGGCTAATGAACGCTGTTATGCCTGCCATGCTAATGGCCACATTGCGAGAGACTGTCCGATCGGAAACTTGAATTTAAGAAAGTGCTACAATTGCGAAAAATTTACTACACATATCAGTCGAGATTGCCCGTTAAAGTAAATTTTTTTTATCATTTAAAGTTTATACACCCACAAAATAAGAAACAGAATCTAAACAAATTTTTTTTAATATTCAGACAATTAGGTATAACTATTCGACATGGCGTAAGTTATAGAATCGACAATTTACCACCCCGTAGACACGGATATAGCACGCTACCCCAACCGAACTTAGACCGCTCAAACCTTTTCACGAGGCGCGACGAGATGCCTCCAGTTGAAGTCCGAATCCCCCAATTAGAACCTGACTGGACTGAAGAAAATCAGTACAACCCACCAGGGGCTCCCATGCAACAAATCGTGTTAGATCGTGCCTTTATGTTAGCCATAGGCAATGAACTTTTTGCCTCAAGCCTGCTAGGCGTTGAGCGCATGGATGTGTCCGATGGTAATAATTTTACTACAAATTCGTACTTTAGTTTATACACATATTGGTTTCAAAAATTTTCAAATTCGGAGGGAGAATGGACACATGTAAAAGAAAATAAAGAATTTAAAAATTTTGTGAATTGACTAGACTGACTGGCACAGCGACGAGACTTAGAAAAATTTAGAAAAATCAAAATGGCAAATACTATGATCAAATAAAATGGCATAGCGACGAGACTTGAAAAATTTAGTATAAAGAAATTGGCTTCATAATAAAAAGCTTTGAAATAGCTTGATTGTAAAATGCGATAGTTAAAATAAAAATAGACTATGATAAAAATCTAGCTATTAGCGACGAGACTTGACATAAGACATGATAATTATAAAAACCAGCTTTATATTATAAATAAGTAGAAATTAAGACTAATGGTAACTCTTCGATAGAAAATAAGAAATTAAATAGTGACTAGACAGAGATAAGACTTAGACAAAAATGAAACCAATTGAAACTTAAGAAAAGTAATTTTAGTAAACTCTTCTTGATCAAGTCAAATAACTAAAATGAGATATGTTACAGAAGAAGAAGATAATGCCGGCGAAGAGAGGCAGTAATCTGTAAAGCAAATTTAAGTCCTATATATACATTACAGAAGAATTTTTTTTTATACTTTTGATCTCGAAGAAGTCATTATAATTTAAGTTATATCAGAAGAAGAATTTAGATTAAGAAATTAGATTTTAAGTTACCACGAAGAACAATTTAGACTTAAGAAAAACGAAGATGAATTTAGTCATATAATTAAACGTCATAAGGTCTGACATAATTATAAGTATTTATTTCAGAAGATACAATTTAGACTTAAGATCTTCATTTCAGAAGTATTATATTTATAAGTGTGAACTGAATGTTCCTTTAGTACTTAAAAAGACTCAAGAAGTTATGAGCTTTTACCCTTAAAATAAATTGACTGGAAGTTAAGGTTCGGAGGGAGTAGAGAATCTCCATTATCAAAACTCATACACACCCTTGAAAAGGTTATTTTGAATAAATGTCTTTGAAAAGACCAAAAACCGAATAGGAAATCATAAGGTGAAAAATAGTCCGAAAGTATAAGAATTGAAATCTAGAAATTTGAAATCAGAACAGTTAAGTATTTATTTCAGCTAAACCTAAGTAAGTCTGATCGATTAAATATAAATCTTTATTACAGAAGCATTACCAAAAAATTTAGATAGAGAGTTTTTGATATTTTCTCTCTTAATATATAAAAATAATCGAGAGTTTTTAAAGTTAAGTTTTTCTCTCGTTAATGAATAAACTTTGTTTCAGATACCTACTAATCATAAGTAACTTATTGTGATCTATTTTTGTACTTTTATATGTGTTAAATGTTCCACAAAAAGATCTCAAATGAGACAGAAAATTAAAAGTTGTTTGTTGTCCAAGAATACGATGAGTTTAAATTATTGGACATAAAAGATTGGACATGTGACGATGAGGACATGACCTGAATGGAACTAAAAAGAAATATAAATCAAACAACTAACAGACATGTGGAGACGAGGACATGACTGACTTGACATGTGGCGATTTGTACATGACAATATATATATGTAGCGATGAGTACATATATGCGATGAGTAAAGAGGTTTTTACGCCCTGGAATAAACCCTGGGGCTTTTCCTCTTATTTGAAAAATAATTGAACTTTTTGAAATTTTTATGTTTTTGGAATTTTTGATTTTTGTACCACTTAGAGATTTTTTTTTGTATAATAAAAATGTCGTGGTTCTTGGGACGCAATGGACGATCAACCCAATCAATGGACGTGTCTATTTGTATGGCGACAAGGAGGGAGTGTTGGAAATCACTGGTTGTCTTACACAAATATCCACCTTTATCCACCTGCGTAACTCTGCTACAAACACAAATATACTTGGCTACCAAGAGACCAACTTCTGAGCGCCCAGAACACGACTATAAAAGACTCTAACATGACTGTTTTGTACTTACTTCTATTGTGACGAGCTCTCTTAATATATTCTCTTAGTGGTTCAGTACTGTTCACTTTTTATTCTCTTTTATTATATTTTACTTTAATATTGAGACGAGTCACCTTCTACAAGATGCAAGATGCGAAGTGCCTCATACATAACCCTCATCCACTCCAACAATTCTCTAATAAGATTCACTAATTTTAAATATTTTTCAATAATTCATTATACTTAGTAGGTATTTTATAATTTTTTTTTCTCCAATATTTTGTCAGCCTGGCAAAATGAAATTATGAATAATCGAGCACAGAAGTCAGTTTTTCTCATGTTGATAAAAAATTTACCAAGAAATAATATAATATGGTGATGCTAATAAAGGTTTCCTTAGTTTTTCAGCGAAGCTGCAGTGTACAGACTCTAACCATGATAACTTCTTACATCTGTTTTCGACGTGGCTTCTAGTACTCAATCACAACTTTTTTTGTTCCTCGAGAATACGAGTAGAAATTTTCAGTAAAGGACACTCATGTAAGAAAAAATTCACAAGTACTCGGCAAATTGGTGCGTTGAATTTTATGTCTGTTCGGGTTATTCCAAGTTTTCGAATTTAACGTGAGGTTAAAATGAACATTCTGGAGTGCCATTCAATTCAATTTAGACTGCCCTCCTTTTCATTTTCACACTTCGAGCCACTTGTGAACAACTTGAACAATAAATGGAGAATAGCAGACGTTGAATATTTGCTTTTTCCTTTCATTCGTTATTGGGTGCATGAGAAACTTTCCAGCTATCCTAATAGAGGTGAAACGAACCTTTATAGCCTAAAGAAGTTGAAATTTTACATGGGAAAAAATTTGTAGCGAGCTTAAATTTGGGATACGAGATCACTTGAGTAGCTCAAATAACTGGCTTAATGCGAGCAGAATCTTCTCCGAGATGAGCAAAATATGACGTGTCAAAAACAAATTTTTATCCATATTTCGCCGAAGTTCAATTTCACCATGTTAACCAATTTTATAGGTATAGGTAGTTGAAAATTTGCTCATAAAAGTTCTTGCGAGTGAATACGAAATGAGCAGTCACAGAACAAATTAGTTGATAACTCTCCCCACAACAATTTTCTAGTTAGAAATATAACCATTGAAAAATTTTGAAGGCTGCTATAAGGTGGTCCATTTGACTTTCTAAGGGTGTTGACGCATGCATCATGGTGGTTTACCTTAGATATGATGTATATTTTTGCTATGTTTGCAGTGATTACTGCTAAAAATCTTGAATTGTCCCAGTTTTCCCATTCAAATGGTAAAAATTACTACCTAAATTTTTCTCAGGTATTTTTTTTTTTAGTGATAAAGGCAAAACTAATTTGCCAAAAGTTACGAAATTTTCTAACAGTAAAACTTCGACACATTGTGTTTCCATCTTAAAATTTAAAAGCAAGAATAATTACTTTAAGTTTGCATGCTTATTTGAAAAAAAATGGGCATGAAAAAAGAAACTTAACTTTTTCATTTCACTTTTCTAAGCAAGTCTACACGTCCAGTGATGGCAGAAATGTTGAAAATTATGACTTCACGACGGCCAAAATCCGCCACCAAAACTCATAATATACCGTCATTTGAATGCAAATTAATCAGAATTCAGCCGAGAAATTGACTCGGGGTGAATGAAAAAGTTTTCTTCTTAAACAAATTAATTAAAATTCTTTTCAAAATAAGTTTGAACTTTTTTCATGACAGATGGTAGTGTAATTAATTTTCCCAGCAAGAATGTTTTGTAAAGTGAATAAAAAAAAAATTGGAATTTATGAGTACTGTGATGTAATATTGCAAACTTTGTTAATAATAAATTTACATTAACCGATTAAAAAAAAAATTTATAGAAACTTGAAAATTTTTTCTATCGTTTCCAAAGTTCTCAAATTTTACCCTTCATTTTGCATTATCTCTACATTTGGCTAAGCCATTCGATACAATAGCGTTTATCGATTTTATGGGTATCGTTACTGTGAGAAAAACAGAAAGAGATATATATTAAGCAGAAATTCTCAAAAGAGTGTTATAGAGAAGAAAGCTAACACAAAGGAAGAGACATAATGAGAGTGAAAAAGTGAGGCAGCAGTAAAACTTGAAGTAGCGAAAAAAATCTGTACATTATTTCCAAAGCTGTGAAAAGACTTAAGTCTGGGTTAAAGTTATTTTAGTTTCTCGACGGACGAGAAGTTCGTGCAATAAACTTTCAACATTACGAAATTTGTAGTTAATTAGATAATTTGAGATTAATGTTCCATAATGAGAGGCAATATTGAAGAGCAAGAGGAGAAGATAGCTTCGAGAAATACTCTTCAAATGCTGCGCTGGCATCGCTTCTCGTGTTGTAATTTGAAGAGAAATTTATCTGGTTACGATGAGAAGGAAAAAGTTTGATGAAAAATAAAGCAAAATTAATGAGAAGTGTAAATGTTCAGCTCGGATGAGATGACTTTGGAAAAGTTGAAAGATTTTAACTAGTTACAGACTCGGATACGAAAAGAAGGTTAATTTAAAAGGTGGAGTAGGAATTATAAATTACGCAACAAGAATGAAGAAATGAATACCTAAGTAAGTTACCAACAAGTTTGAAATTCGTGGATAAAGCTCTACAGTGAAGACAATAATTTCCCAAGTTCAATAATCGTTCATTTTGTCGCCACCATTTTTCACATGAATAATTTTATTCAAAAAGGGAGAATGAATTCAATATAATTCTGTAACTTTTTACGTTTGTGATATTAATAAAATACCAATCTTATACCTCCCGGAGAGATGTGAAAATCATTTAGCTTTCAGTCTCGTGAAGATGTTTGTTTTTCTCCATTCGTCTCGTTGAGACGAAAAAAGAAATGAAGAATGCTGCTCAGCTATAAAATTCGAACCATTATCCAATATTTCATAATTTTAACTAATTTAATTATTCTGCAGACCAAAAATTTCCATGGCAATTTTATTACTTCAACGTATTCTTCCTTTCTTTTAATAAATTAGCTTTAAAAAAATGATTATCAATAAGAAGCCGATCTACTAGATGAACTTCAAATAGTGTAATTTATTTAAAAATCAGTCAAATGTACTAATTTTCAAAAATTTAATTATTTAATTATTTATACTCGTATGATTTTGAACATTTTCTCTCATAATGCACCTAGAATGGCATACATTATTCAACACTTCTAAGCTGAACGGAATTTTACAGTGTAACAACCGAAAGGACAAATATTGCGTGGGTTTCAATAATACAAAACGTAGTCATTCTATGGTTGAAATAAACGGGGTAAGGAAGAATGACAAACATATGGCGACAAAATTCGAACCTACCAGCAAATTTCCAGATATTTTCTGTTTGCCTGTTACTGGGCGTAGTGCGGTCATTCGGGCGAACCAATATAACGACGTGTTCTGAAGCTGGTATGGGGAAAGAAAAAAAAAAGGTGCCACAGAAAAGTCTAAATTAGATACTGAAAACGGAAGAAGACAGAAAAAATGAAAATTTCCGGTACAGGGGATGGAAAAGTTATTCAGAGAGGCCTTTTTTATGCAGCTTCTCTCAGTACTATTTCCCCTCTATGTTTCATATCACTTATTTCTTCTTTTCCTATACAAGTTTTCCTCCATTTTGTTGAATATGATGCAGAGGATGCAGACACGTATAATGGTAGACAGATTTTACACCTACAAGATTTGAATGAACAAAAGTTAAGGTTTGAATTTTTGCAAAGCGCTTGAATATACATTTTCTTACTTTCTACATGTAACTCAATCAAAAAGTTGAAAAAAAAGTAATAAATAAGTAGGTTTTTACCTAAAACCCTGCTAAAATAGGAGTAAGAGGTAAATAACAGGGAAAAAAAGATAAACAATTGAATAGAGAAAGTAGAATCCACTTAAAAAAAAAAGGGAAGCGCAGCTAATAATACCTTTGCAAGTTCTATGTGAAGTATGTAACCTATTTGGTTCTTACTTTTCAATTTTACGATTTTTTCTATTCTCCGCTTGAAAGTCCCTCTACATGGGCCCTTATATATACTTTCTGACTCGGAAAATCTCTTCGTATTTCTAAAAATGGAAATTACGTATTTTAATCTCTGACCCTTTAAGTTGAGTTCAAAAAGTTAAGTATTCCTTTCACTATAGGAATATAAAGGACACATTTACTATTATTTTAAAAAAGTACCTACATCGTTGAATCTAGAAAAAATTTTTTTCTCATTTCCTTTAATATGGACTTTTAAAGTCTTCAATGAGCATATATCGTTTCAGTCTACGATTATGAAATAAATTTTCTTCATATACTTATCTTAGAACGTTAATCTACACCTTGAAAATGGTCCCTCGAGGAAAACTTCAGACTATCGAGAATTTCTCAAAAGTCAAAAACGAGTCTGATAGTGGAGAAAAATTAAGTATACCCAGAGCAATTCGAGTATTTTCATACCCCCTAGGGTTCTACTTTCAACTGATCTCCCACCGTGTGTTGTTCTACTTTGTATCTTCCATGAATAAAAATGGCGAAGAAAATACTAACAAAAGTTAATGGAGACCCATTTCGACGATGTTTCTCCTTAATAAATCTCCAGAATTGGCTAAAATCTACATTATCTTTGGTGAACTACGTTAAAGTTTTCGATCCACAAAAAAAAAATTAAGTTTGTGACTTTTTTCTCTTTTTCCTCTTTTGTGGTTCTCACAATTATTTTGATTTTTTTTTTTTGTTTCTTGCAACTGTTGGAATAGATTTAACTCGGATGTGGTGCGGTTCATTTTTCCTTATAACTCAAACAAGCTAAAATGTTGTTTTTCGATGTTATACTTATTTTCATATCTAATAAGAGTTTTATCGTTTGACAAGGAAAAAAGTTTTTTATTAGCTAGCATTTTTTTTTACTACTTTCCTTACTCTTATTTTTTTCTACCTGTTATTAATCATATTTTTTTCTCCCTTTTCTGTTGCAGGTAAGATTTGACTGGCTTCTTTCGAAGAAAAACTTGTATTTCGTAAGTTTTTTTTTTTGGTTACCCGCCGCTTCTACTTTCTATTTTTGAGCGATTATTTTGTTAAGCGTGTGTAATACCAATTTCTTTTTTATAGCAGTCAGCTTTTCATTTTCTACTGAAGTTTTGACACGATGAGAAGAATGATGTGATTTAAAAATTAAAAGCTGAAAGCAATTTTTAAGGCCTCAGCGAGTGAAACTGGATGCTGGAGGCAGAATATTGTAATATTTTAAAATTAGTGAACTTTCGTCGAAATATAAAGGTTCTATTATACTCAAAGTTGCAGAAATAATAGACGTCGACGTTTTTATATATTAACCTAATATGAAATTTTTATGTTACTAGATCAAGAGCTCATAAGTAAGTAGCTACTGTGGAGTTTGATAAAGATTTTCAATTTGTTTTTTGTTTGAATTTTTGACTGATCTTTTTTGAGTAAAAATGGGTTTAAAATTGTTTGGTTTCTGTTTCATAACTGAATGATGAAAATGAATCGCTACAAAAAGTAAAGCAACATATAAGTATATAGGGTTTGAACGAAGGCCTTCAAATCATATAGCAGTCCTTGGGTCTTCATTCAAAATTACAGCAAAATTGAAACTCCTTAACTGACCTTAAGGGTAAGTTCAAACCCTCCCAAAAACTTTAAACCTACTTTCTTATCACCTCACTGCGTTGTAGTAAGTAGTAAGTTGAAGAAAAAAATTCACGTTTCTATGTAAATGCTGATTTTAAAATGAACGAATTTTAAATTTTCAGTTCACTTGAGGCACCATTTTTTTTTTTTTTTTTTGTTCATTCTAAGAGGCTAAAATTTTTATGGTATTTTTTTCCTCATTAGAAAGACCATTTTGTGGGGTGGAGGTAAAAAATTTTAAACTTAAAATGTAAGGATCATACCCTATTCCCTTATTAAATGAATTTTGATAAGAAAACAGTATACCATCTAAGATGATAAAAAGTACTACACATACTAAAAATATCTTTAAAATATTTACAAAAAAACTTCACTATTAAAAGAAACATTGAAAATTAGTATGCAGCATTCTAACTTTGGGACTATTCAAGTTTTATGTGAAACATTAACACAAAATTCATCAGATTGTAGTATGCACCAAACTAATTTTCAAGATAGTATTTCCTCTAATTTTAAATATCTAGCATTAATTTTTGATATTTTTTACTAAGTAATACTTAATACATTTACTTAAGTATATTAATTTTTCATTTAAAAATTGAATTGTCCTAAAATTAGTATTCAAATATTAAAATTCAAAATGGAGTTATCTTTCAGTGTTAAATTATCCATATTTTTCTAGAAAAGATAGAAAATTACCACCCATTTCTTTCAGTGTTGAGGTAAGTCCTATTTATCTGAGGGCACTTGTTACTGTTTCGATGATAGAAAGTGGTTATACATATTGCACTTCTCGTGATATTTTGGGTTACCAGCTTCTTGAGTCATATGACACCGATGGTAAAGATTTCAATATCTGAGCTTGAAACTTGTTATAAATTCGTGTGATTCTTACAAATAATATCCCAAATAAAGCTCCAACATTTAATTTACTCGAGACTCATGAATTCAAACAAGACCCTATCCCGGTCAATGGTCGTTATTGAAATTTATCGAACCGACATCCGAAACAGATAAGGAAAATTGAGTTAACGTGCACACAAACGTTCGTACGGTTTCCCAAAATAGACCCTCTCAACTCCATACCCCCTTCTGTAGCCTTTGCAAAGGGCGAACAGCGCGATGAAGAATGTCGAGCAAAAAAAAAAATGACATTAATAGTTTGTCCGATAAATCGTAATTTGTTGCAATAAAAGCCTTCCACAGACTTCATAAATTTAGGATGCTTGTGATGAGAAGGTAAACAGTCGATACTGAATTACATTAACCCTGAATGTGAGACGAAATCTTTTCTCGTTTTACACTTCAAACAGTGGGTCATCGGTGAAATTCTGGAAATAGCAAGTCGAAACTATTCTAAAACGACTCAAACTCATACCTCATCCGTCTAATTTAAGAGCACTTGTTCCGTAATTGTTGACAATAGAAACAAATAGTTGGATATATTCTCTTGCAGATGCCTCACCTCTATTTAGCCCAACGACACGTTCTCCGAAAATTTGAAAAGTTTTACGAAGAAAGTTTTACTCGTAAAACTTACTCTCCCTAAAACCAGCATGGCCTATATCATCTAACTTTATTCAGTCAATAACTTTGGTCTGATTTTATTATCCACCGACGAAGGACAAAATAAAATAAATATAAAAAAAAGCAGAAGCCAGCTGCAGGTCTACTTAAAGTAAAATAACTGTTGAGTCTTTTTTTTTTTATGGAGTAGATATATGTGTAGAACGGAAAAGCGTTAGCCAAAGAGTGGCGGAAGTTGATGCATGTTTTTTTCAAATTGTGCGTGCTCTACTGGCAAAACTAACGTTCAGAAAGAAATTATCTAAACCGAATTTGAAGATCTAAAGATCAATTTCTAAAGATTTCTGCTATGCTAACTGCATGTTTTATTTATCATGAAAAGAAAACAAAAAATAAAATTTTAAACTTTAGGGTACCTTCATACCAGCAATCTATTTTAAACTAGCATCTATTTCTACAAATGTAAACTGAGAGATAGAAGTTTACTATCTGAATACCAAGTATCTACTTACAAGTTTCTTACCAGGCTTCTTAAACTGCTTACGTATCAAATGCAACTAAACGATAATTTTTCCAACTCGATTAATTCTTGCAGGTAAATTTCCACCGCCGAGTTGGATTCTGTGTTGCATAATGTCAATTTTCGGTATAAGGAGTCTTTCCTCTACTTAGAAGGGCTGAATAATTGGCGACAATGGAAGTATAACAAGTTGAAAGTGAAAAGAAATAACAAGATTCAACTATTATAGAGGTGATAATAATCTAGTTGATATTTTAAGGACTGAATCGTCTGCATTTTTAATTGGATTCGTCTATACCTACTTTATGTATTATTACAATTTTCATGAAAGTTTGCATGTGGTTCACGATTATGTGCGAAGTTAGGCCCAGAAATTGGATCCTTGTATCTTTAGGTGTTCTAAAGCCAAAAGCCATTCTACCGAATAGTAGGTAGAATTTTTTTGAGATAGGAAAAGATATTCTCGAGTTTTCTCCTGATGAAGCTTTAGAAGTTTCATTGGCTATTCTTGAATTTTTTTTTTTTTTTGACTTATTACTTTCTTTTACACTTTAGCATTTTTCTTCAAAATTAAACAGTATTTTACTTATACAAAAACCATATTATTTTAATTTCATATTTTAATTTTTTTCTTTGGTTAAGCTTACAGACTGGTTTTCTAAAGATGAATTCTTTTTACTGGACGTTTGGTCGAGGTGTTTCGGTGTGTGTCAACTGTTATCGTAATATGATGTCGTCATCAATAATATGTAAGTTTGATGACGTCATCATAAATACATGTAAGCTTAATGAGACTTTTAGTTAATTTTGTGCGTGTCCTTGCGTGTTCAATGTTATCATATTATGATGATTCTGTACGGACGAAGCTTTTCTTGCTTCAAAATTGAGCTTAAAAATTGATCGAAAAATTGATCTACAAAATGAGCTTGAAAATTGATTTACAAATTGAGCTACAAATTGAGCTACAAATTGAGCTTGCAAATTGTGAGTTTCAAATTGAACCTTACAAATTGAATTCAATATTTTATGTAAAACATGAAAAGTTATATGCTTCAAGTTTGATTTGAAAACATTTTTTCTCAAGAAAAGTTGGAACTTTTTTTTATATACTCGTACAATTTATGTACGAGTAAAAGAGAAGTCATCTTCGCCTTCATTATTCTTCGTGGAGACTACAACTATTTTTGTTAAATGGTGATTTCTTATCGTTTGGCAGCTAACTGATGCATTTTTCTCCTTGGGACTGACTTGGTCCTCTTCAAATAAGGGGTGGTCCATATTGTACCACTTACTCTTCTTGATCATGCTATACTCATTAAAGTACTAGCTAATCACAACTAAAATGAGATCTCTTAAAAATATGAAATTCCAACCATGCAAAAATAAAAAGACAAAAATTCAACAATTTTTTTTTCCAACTCCTGTCAGTTCAACTAAATATTGCTTAGACCTTTGCTTCAACAGTATTTTCAAGATGTATTCACCCTTTTCCTCTTTTTTTGCTCTCTCAATCTGTGATTCTTGAATTCCTGATGTAATATGTTAATTGGCAAAAGAATAAGCGTTATCTTGATGGGTGTAAATATGCAAATGAACTGAAAAGTTGTTGTCATGTCGACTGCACGCAGCATCTTTATTCGCCAGAGTCGGTGGCATTATTTAAATTTTCGTCTTATTGTCGATACTATAGGGTGTACAGCCTGGTGAATCATTATTGGCGGATAATTTGAAATAAATTTTGCGGTAGACTATTTAACGGATTATGGCTTCTGTGAAAGGTCAGAAGGATCGATCCTTGCGGATTTTTACCCGTTCCCAAGTCGGAAGCTTATCCGCCAAAACGATGGTAACATCTTACAGAAAGAATGTACTCGTAATATAGTGTAGTGTCTATCTTTCAGCTTAACGCCATTATAATTGTTTTAATGGCGGCGGTCAAAGATTCGGCCTAATTGGGGTTCGGCAAGTTTATTTTTGCTTTCCTCGACGAGAGCACAACAATTTCAGCCCAAGTTGATGTATGGGAGCATGAAATGTGTAATTTTATGGAAATTATCACATCACGTAGTCTTGTGTGACTATTAGGGTGAGGAAAGGGTAGAATTCGATGCCATCTCAATTTGTCACGAAATCGAGTTTCAAGGTTACCTCATTTGTAGAATATACCTACGACAGAAACTGAGAATGAGCGAGCGATGAAAGTGAAGGCAAGTTATTTTGGAAAAAGGTCAAATTAAGAGATCAAATTTTTTTTTTGTTTCTCTTCAACGTGCTCGTACATAGCAATGAGGCTAGAAAAACGTTTGTGGAAAAAGGAAGGTTGACTACTTTAATAATGTTTCATCTTACAAACTTTCTAAATTACAAAATTTTCAATATTCTGATTTACATTGTAAAGATTTTCTCTCCCTTATGGAGAAAAAGTCCCATTAGACAACGAAAGAGAAATTTAGAAGCGAAGAAATATTAATTAATCTGCCAAAGAACCAATGTAATGACAGAATTGTAAGTTCTGATACGACGTAATATTCAAAATAAATTCGTATTCAAAACATTCCAACGAAATTTCAACTTTTATTTCTTTAATTTCGAATACTCATCTGAAATTAGATTAATAGATAAACATAATTATGTATTTCTCTTCATCAGAAGACATAGATCGACTATAAAAAAGAAAAGTCGTTCCAGATCAACGTCAATTTATAGCAGCCAGCTATTTTTACTTCGTTTTAATAATAAATTATTGATAATTTATGAAGCAGGTTTTTGAAAACTGCCCGATAGTCCTATGTGATCTCATAATTAGAAGTTTTTCAAGCGTGCAAAGTTTATTAGCCTTTCCTAAGCTATTTACTGCACTGTCAGCCTCCTACTTGACTATACAAACAATTCAGTCTGCTAAAATAAATAAATGTTAATGAAATTTTTATTAGCTATGAGAGCTATTGAATTCCTTGCTATATTGATTCAATACATTTTAAAGTTCGAATATAATAGTCCAATTGAATTTCTACCAACAGGTGTAATTCAGTATATGTAGGTACTTTAAACTGATCCTTAGAATAGACTGATAAATCTTTGATCACATATCCATTTTCCAGCTCATATTCCATAAATAATTTTGAATACACAACTGGGATGCAAGTACTCATCGATTCAATTTTCTTTCGAGTATTCAAAACTTTTTCAAACATTGTCTGCTCTTTGTTTTGGTGAGATGAATGCAAGTGCAGACACTGAAATTGACGACTTCCACATCTCATCCTAATGTTTTAAAATGCTCCCAAATGACCGATTACCTCGAAAATTCACCGACAAAACTTTCAACTGATGAAATGTTTCGAGGAAGTTGTTTCAAATTTTGTACAGAAAACGACGATGATACTCGACGGTTAGATGCTCTTTTTTTTATACTCATTCAAAGCTGCTTTAAAACAACGTAGCTGAAATGTATATGCAGCAGGAAAACAGTAGTAAAATCGCATTAATCAGCCATTTGTCGCCATATGAACCCTGTTTTTTGTTTCGCTTAGAAAATAGAAAGAGCAAAATTCTAGCAGCGAGGCGCATAACGTTGATCGACTAAAGGAAGTGGAAACTTTTGTTTGGCTGTCTATGGTAAATGTTTCACCAATTTGGGTCAATGAAGAAAGAAGGGTGGAATGTGTAGAAGTTCTTAACCAAAAAATTGTCACAACTTTTTTATAGCATAAAAGAAGAAAAACAATTGTCAAAAGTTTTCTCATAAAGCTTGATCAGAGTTATTAAAATTGTTTTTTTTTTCTTTCTTTTGCTGCGTCTCTTTGAAGAAATAGCTTTTTGTATGTATTACACCCACAAAAGTTTATATCAAGAACGTGCATTTTAAAAACAACTTGAGGAAAAGTCGGTGACGTGCTGAGGAAAAGTTTAAATTGAGAGAAAGATTTTTATTTGTTGCTCATTGATAGCCCATGATTTTGTAAAATAATAATTTTATTAGAAAAACGACTGGGGTGAAAACTGATAAATGAGATCAGGTATAATTTTTTGTTTGTTTACATTTGACTCATAAAATAATATGACAAATTGGAAAACTTTTCGGTTCTATAAAATTTTTTATGGCTATATCTTTCCGTTGAAAAAAATAACAGATCTTCCGCTATTCACTAATTATTTGAAACGAATATTCGGAGGGTCTTTCCTTCTCTTATTCCACTTTTTCTAGAATCCTTGTATGGGAATATAGTTGAGAAAGTGATGCTCATGAATTCGTAAGATTAGTCAAAGCGAGAAGAAAAATAATTTATAAAAAATGTTGGGATTTTTTTTTAAACATTGAAAATGTTCAACTTTTTGTTTGTTATGTAATGTTAATATTCGAAAAACGACAAAATTTGGAAATAAAAGTTAAATGCTTCATTAAGAATTATAATGACTTCAATTAGGTTTAACGGTTGTTAAATTTATGAAATACAATGTTGAAAATAAAAAATATTTGACTAGTTTCAAAGTGTGATTTATCGATGGATATGAATTTGAAGATGCAAAATCCAAATTTTAGGTCAAATTCTAGCTATCTACTTCCTTTGTGGCTGAAATTAGGCAGATAAATGACTGGAATTAGAATAAAATAATTTCTAAATGCAATATATTATCATGAGATAGAGATTCGAAGGTCCTGAATTTGAAATCAAATTTTAATTTTTTCCCTCGTCCATTCCTAACAACTACTGTGAGTAAAATTAAACGAATAATTGAACTTTTTTTCTTCACAATAAATTCAAAGTTTCAACACATAAATCGACTACATATGCCGTCCTAAAAGGACTTATCATCGTCTATGTTTTGTTATAATTTATTATTCTTAGAATTTATTTCTACCCTTCGATGAGATTAGTTTTACATTCTATCAGTGTTGATGATATTCATGACAAATAAGACAGAAAAAATTAAAGAAATTTTCTGGTCATCGATATCATTTGTTGTTCAGCAGAGATTTCATGGAACTCTACCCATTCACTAATGAAAATTAAATTAGTTTTATAATCAACATATTCAGCTAATGCATAGTCATTTTCAATGTCCTCCTATCTTTAACTTGATTGAAATCTGCGAATTTTTATTATTCAAATAGCCTTTATTTTCTAATTGTATTTTTTTACTTATTGAACCTGGCTGAAATTCGAAATTTCGTGTCTACTCTACCCATTGAAACAATGTTGAAACATTATTTTCTCTGCTAATCGAAAAAATAAGATGCGCAAAATATTTTTCAATAACTTTCTTCCACTGTTTATGCAGCTGGTTAAGAAAAAGAGAGAGAGGTAACAATGGCGTACGCACCATATTTGCTTGGGATAAAAAATTGAAGACATAAACCGACGAAGAAATCTTTAAAAAGGAATCTCAGCCTTTTGGAAAGTTCCATTAAAAATAAATTCTAATAACAAAAAGTTTTTCATTTCGATTTATTTTTCGCAGTCCACAGAGGAAATAAGTCTTCTGTCCGTTTCTTTTTTTTTTTGCTTTTCTCATTTCTTTCTCTGTCCAGATATCTTATTACTCGTATCCAGTGTTAACACAGGACAATAGTATAAATCAACTATATATACGTTACATATAAAACTTATTGGTATCATCTGATGACGTAGTATGATAAATGAAGGATATTTTTTCTGTAGTAAAGGGATTTCCTTTTAAATTGTTTTACAAAATCGAAAATAACAAAAAGTGGAAAGCATTAACTGGCGAAGTGTTTTTTTTTTGACGCATTATTTTTCTTCAGATTTGAAGAAAAGTCTTTTTTCTATTTTCAATAAGTTGCTAGTACTTAAGTTTTTTTTTTGTCTTTTGAAAGTATTGGAGTAATAAGATCCATCAAATCTGTCACCACCTTTTTGTAAATTAAAAATTATACAGGGATTAATTCCAGCTGTCGACACCCCTGCTGCGTGAAGGAGCATTTAGATGGTCCCACCATCAATCACATACACCAGCCTTCGTGGAAGGGGGCTACCCTGATACAACTGTGGCATGGAGGTGGAGAGTACAGATGAAATAATTTACATACATGATTTAGCACTAGATTATACAGGTAGATGTAAAATGAATATTTGGGATACATCTATATTTTTTACGCAAGTTTATACTCGTAATATTTAGATTAGTTTATGGTCTTAAATTCGTATAATCTCTTGATGGAAAAGCTGGGGTCTAGGACGTTTCGTCGACTGGTTTTACATCGACAGACAGTTCACTGCATACTTTTCACCAACTGGCCTATTCACCAAACCGCATATTATTTCACCTACAGGTTTTTTCACCAAATCTATTTTTATTTCATATTTTAATCAAAACAAACTTTTTCTAACCCTTTTTGATTGCCAAATGTCATGTGGCAAAGTATGTGATAGCTTAATTAGTAAATAAATTAAAAAATAAATAAAATAGAAGGTTTTTTGGGTAGTTTGGTGAAATTACCACTCGATGAAAATGGCTACCAGTAAATTACCCCCTCGGTGAACCGGTCACATCGGTGAAATGTCTACTCGATCAAATTTGTCGGTGAAACGTCGGTTGGTGAAAAATCAGTTGAAAAAAAGGTCGGCACCCAAAAGCTGAGAACCAAACTACTGAAGGTACCTATTTCAAGCAGACCCCTAAAAAACCTTTTCACAATCTTGTACAAAATTGGCTTCCCAAATTTTTCACATTCTCTCCCACCGCTACTGTAAATGAATATAGACAAAGCAATGTTTCGAGAAGGTATGTTTCTCAGAGTACAAATACTTGCTGCTTTGGGAGAAATATTTCTTGTTTTCTAGTTTGGGAAAAGATTCGCCGGGATGGAATTTTTATTAACGCAGCTTCCAAATAAATCTAATTTCACCGCTGGATCTGGAGAACGTTGCGAAAAGTGGAAATTAGTTGCGTTCAAAGGAAATGACTTTGCGGCATAATTCAGCTGTCGTCGGGCGATTGGTCTTAACAAATATTTGTTTTGCCACTCTCCAAACCACTCTTGTCCCTGATGACTGCCACCTCCACTCCAGAAGGCTTAAATAAATCTTACTCATTCCTTCCATTCGCCATTTAATCATTTCGAAACGTATTCAGCCACCATTTGCGAGAAACGCGCTGCGCTGAGGCACCACTCGTTTTCTCCCTCAACAAGTTCGGGCATTTGTCAATTTTTCGACAAAGGCCTTTTTCTTACCGAGCCAAGCGAATACCTCTACGGTGTCCGTCACACCGAGCAATTCATTTGTTGACGAGTTTCCATCTCCCGAGGGTCGAATTATTTACCGCAGCTTCGAAACTGTTTCTCAAAATTACTGCCCTATCGATTAGCTGCAAAGGTATCTACAGAAATCTCAACAGAGGTTCGATGGTGAGAAGAATATTAAGCGTTTATCATTTCTATAATTTAGAACAATTTAGAACTGAAACATAAACTTTGGTATTCTGCTTTGTTTTCTATTCGATAAAATCCAAGATTGGTGTAAAGTTTCTTGTAACTTAAGTAAAACAGAGGATTGGCGAAAAATAAGCAGGTTTTCGCAATGGAAACCCACGAAAAAGTATCGCTTACATTTTTTAACCCCATTAAAAAAATCCTTTTTTATGCATACGCCGACGAAAATTTCGGTTGTAATTTTTACTACTCCTATTCGTATGAGAAAATTGAGACAATTAAAGATTTATAGTAGAAATTACCACTGAAATAGTACAAATCGTACCATCTGAGATTAGTAAGTACCATCTAAGATGGTAAAAAGTACTACAAATACTTCGAATATTTACAACAGCTTGTGAATTGTCCCTATTTTCCTCACTTGAAAAAGAAAAAAAAATCTACAAATAAAGATGATACTTGAACGCTACTTCTCAAGTTTGATATTTCACTGTTTCATATTGCGTTTTGGAGAATTCAGGTATCTTCAGACTCATTTATATTTTCGTTACAATATAAATGAAACTAACTTTCAACTTCGATATCAAAGCAGATTCGCCTTCCTCCTGGCAATGAAATTAAACAGTACTGTTTTGGCCCCAGCCTAAGGTGTTGAGGAAATTTCTAAAGCCAACAAATAATTACTTTTGAAAGGTGACCAACTTTTTCTTCTACAGTTTTGCAGGTACTTCTGTTCCCCTATCGTGTCCTTTCTTTCTTTTGTTGTGGCCAGCAGGAAATTTGTTGGAAAAACCACGTTCAAATTTCAAGAGTACTCACGGTCAAACCGCAATGTGGTTAATGTAATTTTCATTCGCCTACAGAGGATGCAGTCATTCAAGCTGATGGGGCTGCAAAAAGGGAGAAAGTAGTCTGGCCCAAAACTTTGTCCCATTTTTTGTACTTTTTTTCCTGGCATGCAAGTCTGCGTGCTCCTCCAACGAATAGAACGCCAGCGTATGGTTAACCTTAAGCAAAAACTATTCGTAGCAAGTTACACAGATCCGCTTTGAAATAATTAAATAAAAGCGAAAAGTTTTAAGGGCGATAGCAATTACAGAGCACACGAAATTTCTCCCGCATGAATTGCTCGTTTTAGTTTTAAAACGTCAAAGAGATGGGCTGGGCTGGAGGAGATCCACCACGAAAATATAGTATTTACGTATACTACTTTAATACAGTGAGGGTTGGTTAAAGGGAATGCTTTTTCGCGAAGAAAACTACCCCCGAAGTGCCACCGTGAATAGCGTCATTGCTGCTTTATTGCCAAATTTCACCACGTTTACGTTTGCACTTTGACTGTACGTTTCACCTTTTTTGGAGTAATAAATTTGATATATTACAGGTTTCAAAGATAGCTACCCTTAAACTACGTACCATCGAATTGGCAGCCGTATGCAGCGTATTCTGTGAAATAATTACGTATGAGTACGTAGAATCGGTTGAGGTTTCACAAAAGTGATGTGAAACGAAGAAATAGGGATTCATTTGAGTCGGTCGGAATAAATTTAAAGGCAGTACTATGAGGAGAATACATAGATTGCTTTATAGAGATTTTTTTATTTGTTTAGACTTATAAAGCCTCAAAATCAAATATCAGGAACAGATCATCTATGGGGTTATAATTTATATGAAGGTACGGTAAAAGGAACCACTTTGATTACTTTTCATAAAACTAATTCACCCAACTGGTAACACTGAAGGATGGTAGCAATTCCAAATGCACCATCTTTTGAAGAAAAAAAATGTTCATTCCATAGAATTTTTCCTGTGAAATTGAATAAATTTCACGTATGTTGGGTAAATTTGATGACTGGTACTATCCGGAGATTATTTTAAAATATGCTATGTCCGAATGAACACTGCTTTTTTTAGCCAAATTTTTTTCAACATTCAGTAGCTCAGAGACAGATAATTCGATAATTTGTTAATCTATTTCAACTGAAGCAAAATTTCTCCTAAATATATGTTCGCAAACTTAGCATTTCCTGATTTATGCTCAGGGAATAAATTTGTAAGTTGAGCACTGGTATGGGGGTTCTCGAGGTCGCTGAACATGAATCTGGAAGCGGTTTTTGGCGGCGGCTCTCGCCCAGCGAGATATGGCGGGGAAAAAAGTGAAAAATGCTTTTAAATGGGTCTAAATCGTGACGTAGAGCAAAACGGGTCGCAAATTCGGATTCAGCGTAAAAAATTGAAATGACTCTTTTCATTGCACATTTTCTGTTGTAATATTTGTTGGCAAAAAAAAAAATCAGTTAACAAAATTTAATCGATGATGTGTTCGCCGAGCCAAGCACAGGCACCAATAATTAATAAACTCGTCGACGACGCTAATGTAAAAGAAAGAAATGAGAAAATGATATTTTTTATGACTACCTTTCACTTTATGAACTTACCATTAGTTCTCGTTTGCAAACTTGTACTCCCCTTTTTTACGTTTTTTTTTCTTGTTTGTCAGAATGAGATACGAAGTAAAACGGAACTATGCTTTCGTAAAATCTCCTCTCTACTAAGGGATGACCCTGTAATTATTTCGTGTCAGTGTCTTCGTAATTTTTGTCTGAAAACTATTTGTTGATGAAGATAAATGTAAGCACTTTTTTTCATTTTTTAGTCAAAACAAGGGTAGGTACTGGAGTCGACTGAGAAAACTTTTCTATCTATTTAAACCAAAAAGTTGAACAAATATTCTTAAAAACAACGAGAGAAAAGTGCATATTAAATTTCAATATCTGCCGCCAACTCAAGGACTAATTCAGGTTTTGTATGAAAAATTAATATAAAATTAAGAATTAGCAAACAATAATGAAAAGTAGTAAGCTGCAGATTAAATGAAGTTTACGTTGGTGTAGTGTGCAAAATTAAAATCGAATAATTTGCGCAACTATATACCAAGATTGTCCGAAAGAAAGTTAGCCAAAATAAAACAGGAAAAATACAAGATACCACATCACTCTTTACCCTATTTCACGTAGGAAGAAAAATTATGAAGACGTTAATTAAAGTTCATGAAGTTCCTATTATATATGTCCTATTGCGCAAGTTTCCTATGTCCAATATTTCTGCTTCAACCCATTATAAAGATCTAGCCAATTATTCTTATGACAAAATAAACAATTGCGCAAAGCCAAATCCTAATGATATAATAAGTCCAATCATCGTATTTGTGAAGAACGCTTATAAATAAATTCATTATGGAAATACAAGAATTAAACTATGGCAAACCCAATACTGTAAACAGCATCCATTGATTGACCACAATTGGACTTTTGAAAATAAATTTGAAATAAAATTTCAAACATCAAGACGAAAAAATTATTAGTGTATTCAGCTAGACGGTACCAACGAGAATGAATAAATGCAAGTACAAGAAAATACAAAATAAAATTTTTCAAGAAGGACTTTGCGCAAACCAACAATAAGCGTGAGAAAGTCTGCTTTGAGAACATTCTATGAATTTTCATAGTGTTTGATCGAAGACTTAAAAACTGGTAAAAAATTAATTTGAGAATAATAAAAAAAATAATAATAAAATATAATTCTCATTCAATTGTAAATCGCACTCTACATTGGGAACTGATAATCATGAATTTCATAAAAATAAAAATGTTAGAATGTTATCACGTTAAATATTCCTGTTCTGAGGCTATTGAAACTGGATCTTGTTTTGCTGATCTGATAGTCAAATTCAAAAATTTTAAAAATTGAGGATCACGTAAACTGGCGCCAATCAGGATTACAATTTGGAAATATTAATTATTTGAGCTCATTACTATGTACGCATACTAATGCATGTAACAGTCCAGGAAACTGAAATTAAAAATTAAAATACAAAACAATACTTAGCCCACAAAAAGATTCGTCAAGATATAAATCCACTACTTTATTTCTTCTCGAGTAACTGAATACTAAACCAACCACTTCAACTCAGCCTTTTATACCAACATCGAATTAAATGACTGCGTTTTTCACTTCTTAACAAAAAAAAAATGTACTTTATTCTTTGGGCTGTTATGTTGCACGCATATACTTCTTTAGAGTCCTTAAAGTTCCAACTGTTGCTATCTATAAACTGACGTTGTATGTGCGTGTATTTATACACAACCTACTACAATGCTCAACTGCTATAATTACAACTTATAAGTGAAAGTTTTCGTGCCAGAAAATTTGCTCAAACTAGCGAAAAACATAAATCTTCGCCATCGATTAGACAATCTTTTTATATGTCTTAATTTGAACGACTTATAAAAACTTTCATCAAGGTAATTTTCATTTTTGATATTCTAATCTAGTGTAGATATATTTATACATACGCTTTGGGAACAAGATTCAAAACTAATTTCAGTATACAACCAACAGACTCACTGAATATATTTGGTGAATGTCCAAAATTAGAATCTTATCATTAAAATTTGACGGTAGAAAAATTTGGAGCCGCATGAACATGCAAGTGAATTGGGTAAATTAGCTGATGTGACCCAGTTAAATTAAGGTTTGACAAGTGAATAATTTTACTACTAATCGTTATACTTTTTTTTAATCAACAATACATAATTATGATGATAAAAAAGGGCGATAACTTCTTATTTGAAGAGAACCATTGGCGCTCCAAGAGGAAAAATTCATCAATTAGTTGCCAAATTATGAGATATCACTATACAGGTCAAAAAAATTGAAGTCTTTCGGCTCAACCAAAAATAAAAAAATATTAAAATGCAGTTTTTGTAAAAGTACATTGTTTAATCAAATGGAAAAATTTTGTATTCAAGATAATGTAGCAAGGTAAATAAATTTTGAAAAAAATTGGCCGTATATGTAGCAACTTTTGTCAGATTTTTAGCCATATAATTAAATTTTGATAAATATTTTTCTACATGAATCTTATTTGGCTTCATTTGCAAGAAGGTCAGCCCTGAACTACGGGCAAAAAGGTAAGGTTGTACCACTTACTCTAATAAATGAGTCTCTCGAAGCCCATTAAAATTTAATTTATAATAAAATGTAAGGAGAAAGTTATTCTATTTGAGAGTACAAATAATCATATGCAGGATAGAATTTCATTATTATTCATTTCTTCCGTTAAATATTGAATATCTCCAATAGCTGTTCTTCTAACATCCATATTTACTGGGAAAGAAATTTTCGTAAATATCTATTTGAAGACCTGCTCAATTGAAAATAAGAATACTTTTGCGACACTCCATTATCAGTTCCCAGCCCAAACACCAAACTCTGAATAATCCATAAGCTAAAGTCAGCCATGAAAATTCAACACGTTATAAACAATGCAATGCATATTTTACGTAGACGTATTGAAAATGTATGCTGTTTGACAAATCCACTTATTCTCGCGCGCCGGAAAAACAGAAATTGAATCACTTGACTTGCAAATAGAAAAATTATAGACGTCTTTTCTGAAAAGGATGTGTTGGTCTCATTTTTCTTCTTCGCTCCTTTTTCCACCCATTTTTGTATTAGTCGCAAACTTTTGAAACAATTACATATTTACATATATTATAGAGTTTAACTGTGAGACACATTGCACCAATGATTATAATTGAATTATACAGGGTCACCGACTATTGCTTAAAAAAGAAATCAGCTTGACGACTGGAAAAATTGACTTTATTTTTGTAAGCGGATATGAATTCTGTATTTTCACGAGTTTAAACTTTCTTTTTCCTTTCTCTATAATTTTTTTTTTTTATTTTTCTTTTATAAAAAAAAAAAAAGAGATAGATATAGACCGTAAAATAGTCATAAATTTTGAGAAAATTTGTCTGTCCTCATGTATCTTCTCATTTCTGTGTTTCTCAAATAAAACTTTGCTATAGTTAATGCGCGAGTGTGTGAATAATTAATTTATTTTCATCTCCTGGTTACTCACCCTTCTGGCATCAATATAAGAAAAAGTCAGTCATTATAGACAACTGGAATTATTTTCACTACATTTTTCAAAATAAATTCAAAAGAAGCTCACTGAATCCAGATGAATTTGTGTCTCAGCATCATTTCGTTTAAACGTAATAAATCTTCTTAAACTTACCTGAAACAAACAAAATTTAATAACATTAATACTAAATTATGCTATTATTACTTGAATCACTGAAATAAAAATACGAAAAATCTAAAAGAGTGCTAAATTAGAGTTACTTAGTCTGTTCTTTCAGTTCATCAAATTTCATTTTCATTAGCCACGTCAAGAGTTATAAAGATATAGAAAAAGAAGCGGATGAAATGGGTAATATGGGTAATATATAACGTAATTTTTGGTTTCACTGTAGATAGATACCGAATAAAGAGTCAAGATTCGAGATATAAACAGAACACTATGAACACTATTTTGTGGGTCCGATTGGAAAATAAATTAGGTAGAGAAATAAGAGAATGAACACGGTTCTAACAAAGGAAGCATGACTAACTTTGGCGAGAAGAAATTTCTGATGCATTATTAATATTAGCGTATTGTTATTTCAAGACTACGAGTAAATTTTCAACGTAACATCAACTTCACAGCAAAAGAAGCAGGGTAATATAATAAGCCAGCTGGAAAAGTAATAAATTCACTTGACGATGCGCGTATTTACGGCGCATCGATTATGCAATAAGCGTGACACCAAGTGCTTCCAACCATTTTCCATCTCTATGTAATAATTTGGAAGCGCTATAGTAACGCAATCAAGCGAACGTAGCGCTGCAAAGTTGAGTCAACGGGATTACAAGTTTTCGAAATTTCCAACCATTAGCAGGTTTTCAGTTTAATGATTTTCTGGATCCTCTATTATCACAATTTTCTCGAAACTGGAATTTTGGTAGGTACCTAATTATGAAAACAAATTGAAATCGATGAAAGATGAGATCACTTGATTGTTTATGTTTATTTCTTGCCTGCTGGCGGCATTTACTTTGCTTTCTCGCAGCTGTATCAATTTTTAAAACCGTAATGTAATTATAAGATAATCATAATAATTATATTGAGAATGAATGGGAATAAAATATGAATAAATGAATGTAAATTAATGTTAATGAATGGGCATAAATGAGAATGAATAGTAATATAGGTAATCATAATACATATTTATAATCATAATATAATTATAATATAACTATCAGATAATCATTTCAATAATTGTAATATTATACATACCCGATCATAATATAATTATAAAACAGACTTTTTCAATTCTGAATTAGGAATGTTGTCATTCATGATTCAGAAAAGTGGCACTAGGAAAAATATAGCATTTGGAAAAAGAGCATTAGGAAAAAAAAGAGGATCAGGATTGATGGCATTAGAAAAATTAGATTAGGAAAAATATCCAAGAACCCTCTTCAATCCACTACAAGAGGATTAACACTCCTTTAAAGGGGTAGGATTTTTATTATCATGTTATATTATTCAGGGCTATGAAAGCTACCCGCAGCCAAAAGTCTCGTTCTGTTTGATTTTTTTCCTTTTCAAGGCCATTTTGGTCTAATTTTCCGGGTCTAGGGTATTCAAAATATAGAAAGAGGCAAGAAAGTCAACGTCGACGTATTTACTCAGGCTCTAAATCATTCATAAAAAATATGATGGAACAAAAGTTTCAAGAACGTTTTCGAAATGAAAATAGTTTTAGCTGTCAAATGCCATTTTTACAGCCAAAAAGAAGAGTTGACGGTACGCACAGAATATGCATGCAAGATGCTATAAATTCTTAAAGACATCTATTTTGAAAAAAAAAAAAAAACAGTTAGGTTAGGTGCATAGCAAACAGAAAATATTAAGTTAAAATATTCAAAGTTCCTTCTTTGATTCAACCCCTTTACTTAGTTCCAACTTTTTTCGCTGCTTAGCAAAAAAAAAAACTGAAGATAGTTTTTTTTGCAATAAAAGTTTTAGTTTATAAGGCCTTTTTTTCTGTGCATCTCTTCCCATCCCCTCCTGTGCCAATTTCTTTCTTCGGCTAGTGGTCGGCGTAATCTCCGGTTTGAACGACGTGATTTTTTCTGTTATAGAAAAAAAAAATTGACGTTTTTGCTAAAGGACGTCGAGAATGAAAAAAGGCAACAGAAAAAGAGCAAAGCAGAAAAAAAAATCAACTTATAAAAAACTTATACTCGTCAATGGCTTCTATTATTGCTGTTATACCGAATCTAAGGTTTTGTCGTTAAGTTTCACTTATTGTCAAGTCGAACATGTGATTCAAAGTTTTACTTTGAAATAAGTTGGTAAAAAGTTGCAATTTCTTATGCGTCTATGTGTGTTCCACTAAATCAGAATCCGGTGTTCGGAGAAAATAGCTCTGCTATTTATTAGTTAAACGTAATTTTTTATTTTCTTTCACTATAGAAAAAAAAATTTCTACCCAGCATAAAGTGACACACCGGAATTATGATAGATTAAACGCAAGAGGGACAGTTTGTCGATAAAAACTTTTCCATTTGGTGTACCTTTTTTCTCCTACACAAAAGTATTTTTGTGTTTTCATTTTACTCGCCTTTTTTCCACTCTTCTTCACATACCAAGTCATGGTGTTCGTTGTAATTTCAATTTCCATGTCCTATTTGAGTGAGCAGGAAAAATACTGTCAAAAACAAGAGCGTGAACGTTCAACTATGAAAAAGTAAACAAAATAAGAGGGAAGGGGAAAAGAGCGTGTTTTGGGGAAGCATCGTTTGGGGAATACAGAGGGGCTAAATATTTTTTAAATATTAAAATTTTGTTTGAAAATAAAAATGGGCTAAAAGGAATTTGGAATTTACTGGCTGAATTAAGAATAACCTTGAATTTGTTTTAAAAAAAAAATGTGAGTTTTGAGGAGAAAATTTTTATTTAAGATTAAACGGAGGAAACATAGAAAACGGGATAGAGATTGCTAGGCTTTGAAGTAATCTTAACCGCAACTTTTTGCAAGCATTTTTCTTTTATCCAAAAAAAAAAAATCAATTTTAATCGTATTTTCTTGGCAATAGTAAGAATAGATTAAAACATTAAATTCAATTCCAAGTTAATAATAGTTTGGGATTAGATTTATAAGCTTTCAAACTGGCAAATTTTGCAAGTATGATGTTGTAATAAGCAAGTTATCATAATGTTTCTTCCTATACTTTGAAGTGGAACAACTTTTTTTAAATAAATACAGTATTCCTATTTATTTGCTTTATTCTTCTGCAATATGTTACCACGAAAACTCATTTAGCTAAATTGAATACCACATAGGAGAATTTTTCACTTTTTTTTTCGCCATTATCTGGCTTGGTGAAAATCGCCGCCAAAAACGGCTTCCGCGGATTCTTTTTCAACAACCTCGAAAACCCCCATATCAGTGCTCACCTTACAAATTTATTCCCTGAGCAGAAATTAGGAAATACAAAGTTATTAAACATAATTATATTAGGAGAAATTTTGGTTCAATCAAAATATATTATTTATAAATTATATAATTATCTGTATTTAAGCTACTGAATGATGAAAAAAATTTGGCTGGAAAAAGCAGTGTTCATTCGGACATTGCATACCTCAAAATAATCTTCGGATAAAAATCAGCAACAGGTACCAGTCACCAAATTGACCAACACGTGTGTAATTTAGTCAATTTTTCAAGCTGAATCCGAATCTGCGACCCGTTTCGCTCTACGTCGCGATTTAGACCCATTTATATAATATGTATATATCTCTATATAATTTTAAAAAAAAATTAAAAAATGTTAAGACAGTTCGGAGCAGGATCCGGAGCAGTAGGAAGAGCAGGATCAAAAGAAGGAACAGTCTGATGACATCATCATGCATGTATGTAGCTAATTAGGAACACTTTTTCGACTTTTTGAAGCAGGAATGAGATCAGTTGGAGGAGCACAATCAGGTGAAGGACTAGTATGATGAAGTCATCAATGGGTAATATGAGCCAAAAAGAATTTTGGAACTTTAAGGGTAACATCGGGAAGAAGCCCCAACTTTGCAGCATCATACTTTCTATCAACTTTACTATCTTGGTGTGGAAATGAGCACAAATTCTGACATAATACAAACTGCTCGAGGACAATGTACAATAGGAAGAGCAAGCGTGTTTTTAGTCTTACTCGTTGTTTCTTAAAAACACTATAGAAAGGATAATATTTGGTTGTACAGAAATAAGCATAAATTATACACAAATCGCTGTGGCTAAGACAGCTTTGTTGGATTTTTTGTGCTAGACCTTGCTTGTATACAAAATGATCATATTAACTTATGAATACAAACTTTGTTTTACAAAACGATTTTTCCTCCTCACCTTAAATATTTGACTGAATTTTCATATAAAGTCTACATATTACCAAACGGTTTGACGCGTAACGTGTATCATCAGATATTAATTTTTAATTACAACACTCCGCTTCCTCTAACTGTTTTACGAGCGCATAATTTATCATTAGGATTAGACGTGGGACCATTTTCCCAAGAGTTCATCGTATTTCGGATTTCGCTTCGGTAATAATTCAGCGTCTTCTACCATCAATTCAGAAAATGAGGGAAAAAAACTGCTACACAATGAAATTATGCTTCGATTGTGATTAATTACGTCATAAACTCCTCCACCAATAGCGCATGCCAGGGAAGAGACGAGCGCAGAAATAAATCCATCAAAATCCATTACATTTTATTGTTGAGCTTCTGCCTATGACAAATGATATTCTACCAAAAAACGAAACATTTGACTACGAAATTCAAATAACGTGTATTCGTCCTACGATATAATTCACGACCAACATTTTCCATGTCAAATGACGAATCGTTATTTTCGGTGACATTAATTTAGGCTTCTGGATCCAAATAACTCGTACATTGCTTCATCTTAAATAGATTTTTTTTTTTTCAATAAGTCCAATTTTTTTCGTGATAAAATTATTGCCTCGTTCTTAAGATTAACATAATTAATATGGCAGCTGAAATTTTAGTCATTGAAATTATATAGTTTCATTTTCCTGAATTACTTTTCAAGATTTTATGACCATTCATCGGAAACTGCGCCAAAAAAAAAAGTGAATTTCTAATATAAAGGACTTAGTGGTCCTCTGATTTCTATAAATTACCAAATCCTCACTTTTAATATAGAAGGAACAACGCTTTATTTGCTATCCCTAAAGGATGTAGCTCTAGCTTTCACGAGATTCTCTGCCTTTACAACGAATTATCAAGGGCAAATGCAAAGGTTGATATTTGCTTCATGAATCTTAAGGTATTTTGTAGTGTCATTCACTTGCATTTATCACAGCATTGCCAATAGAATAACCCAATTCAGTATAACTTCCTCTTTACCGTTCCCTATCCTTCAATACTCGTCTTGATTTTCATTTTCTTCTTCCCCTCCATCAACTTCGCCGATTCAAATTGTTGAAGATCCCTGCTTCGAGCCAAAAAAAGTCATTGGTGGTGGAAAATATCCTTGAAACCGGTTTTTTGGAAGAAAATTTGTATCTCAGCCATAAAAAAATTTAGTATTGGAAAAATAAAATTTGAAACTTGAAGGATAAAATACCAAATAATACCTACCATCTTTTATTGTGAATAATAATTTCAAAACTGCGAGGAAATCCTTAAAATTCGAAAAACAATTCCTAAAATTCCTAGAGTTCTAAAAAATCCCTGCTTTTATCTTTGACATTTTTTATGACAGTAAAAACTCCCTGATTTCAGAGATTGATCCCTGAAATTGGTATACCGGCCTTCCAAATTCTATTTAAGAGAAAAAAAAAATGGAAAATGATCCTCCATAAAGTCTTTTGTCTGAATTAATTGAATTCAATTGAAAAATAATTAAATAAAATAAGCAGGTTTTCGCAGTGAAACTTTTTAGTCTGTGCATTCCTTTGCCTTTTGTAATTATTAGGGGGTAGCTGGTGTGGGAAAATGGTAAAACAGATTGATTCAATTTATTTAAAATGGAATTTTCATCGATTTTAACAACAAAAAAATCGAAAATATTTATTTAGAAAGATTAATATTGGTTTTGTAATCGCTAAAAAATTTCAAAAGGTAACTCGTCCTTCTGTTCACAGCACACCTCCAATTGTTACATCATTACAGTTTTACCTAGATCTCTCGAAGCTTTTTAAGTACGTATTTATTTCCACATCCTGAGGCTGGATTTTTCCATCAACTTGTTTTTCAATTTTAAAAAGCATCACGTTGAGTATATTTAAACGGAATAGTTAAAAAATCATGTTTTTTCATCATGCCAGTAGAAAAGCTTGAAAAACAAATTTGTCCTGTGTCATGGAAAAATTCGGTATCGCATTTGAATACCTAAATAATCTCACAATACACGTACACATTTTTAGTTTTCCATTTAATCTAAAAATAATTCACAATTTCATTCGCGTGAGGCTATGGTCTGTCGGATTTGCGTCCGTTTGCTTTTTTTAATAAAAGGAAAAAAAAATGGAAAGGTTAGATCCTACTGTGTCTACCTATATTCAGAAGGGATTTAACAGAAAATGGGTAAGGGAATGCGTGGCAACGAAAAAAAAAAACATTTTACTTCGCAGAGTGGAATTTTCAGTTTCATTCGCAAAGAGTTGACATTTTTTGGTGAGTTTTTGTTTGTAGATTGTCTTTTTTTTGTGTGTGAGTGTGTGTGTGGTTATAGAAAAAACATTTACAACCTACGCTTGGAACTCGCATAGAGCTCTTATAGAATTGTCTAATATTGCTTACTTGTTTTTTTTTTTTGGAAACCCCTCAACACTCTGTGAATTATGAATTTGATTTTTCAATATTCAGTGTTTCCCTTGAGAGCAAAATGGAAAGGTTGATCATAACCAAAAAGGTTTCTATTTTGTTTCACTTTCAAATCGTTCAAGTTTTGGTATAATATATTCGAGAAAAAAAAAAACGGCTGTATGACAGCTCAATGCTAGGTTTTGATAATGTAGGCTGATATTGAAAATAGAATGTGCTTAAAAGACGAAATTTGTGGAGAGAAAAAAATCTGACAGATGCGTGTTGTTAAGAAGAGGTAGATATGCGTATTCTGAGGAAAAAAAAAAACAAAAAGGAAAAAATTCGGCATTTCAGAAACACATGTGCCCATTTTAAGTTAAAGCAGGTCAATTTGAGTACAGTTTTTGTACCCTTAGTCGTTATTCTGCATTGGTGTAAGACTTTCTTCCATCTCGACCTTTTCCTTTATTACGAGAAACATCGAGCATGGATCGTAGAAAATGAAAGCATTTTGGAAACAGTTCAATATGGGGCTGTATGCTCGTCAAGTTTGTTCCATGTTCTTTTTTTTTTTTTTCGATGTAGTGATGAAAGATACGATAAATTGAGGCAGAATGACAATTGAATTGAGATAGAGAAGAAAAAAATAGGTATTTTATTTGTTAATGACCTCGTTTTCAGAGAAATTTTCAAGAAAATGTGAAATTGAATTTTTAGATCAATTAATCTTTGAATCTTTGGGTAGTGACTGAATTTCATGCCCTTAGACTGATGTTCTGGTAGTACCTTTGAGTTCATTTTCAAGACCGCCAGAATAATCTCATTGGTCCACGCAACTTTAGCACTTGACAGTAAACTTAGCTCAGTTTTAACTCGTTTATGTCATAATGAATAGTCTTCAAAAAAAATATTTCTAACTTTTAATTTTATGAATTAAAAAAATAATAATAATAAAACTGGCTGTAGATTTCATTTCAATTGCCAGATCTACACATTCATTACTTGGAAAGTATCAAATTTTTGCTGTTTCTTACCTCACATAATTGTGTAATCCAGTTATCCTCCAAAATTTTCGGCTTCATTCCGAATCTGTACTTTAAATCGAAAATCCTTTTTAATTTTATTGTTCTTTGTTTAGTGGATGAATATAGGACTTGAGAGAAGTCACTATCCTGTGTACAATTAGAGCTATTCATTTCTCTCAGTATAGTGAGTAACTTTTGAATTAATTGTCACGTTCTTCTTGAGTCTAGTTACATTTAAATGTTTGTAAAAAGAACTGGTTGACTGTCCTCGTGTAAAGTAAAAATTGTAGGTTAGAATAAATATAATTTTTTCAACTCTTTAAACTTGCAGAATGTTTAAAATTCACCTTGACGCTTATATTTTGTGAAACCAAGAAAACTAAAGCCTGCCAATATTGAGTGACTGTGCTTAATGGCTATATTTTCATTCTATACTCATTTTATTTTTCACTTTTTCACTAATGCCATTACTTAGAAGGAAGTCTTGTCCTACACGTCTGCCATTGCAGAACTGCCACTAACTTTTTAAAGATTCTAGTAAAACGATCATGTATCCAAATTCGTATCGCCTAAATTCACGCGAAACGGCAAAAATATTCTCATCCTATGAATAAATTTACCCAAAAGCATATAAAATAATACATTACATATGTGCTTCCGTTTTCGACCAACTTTCATTCAACCTTCGTCGAGTCAATTGAAGTTTTCAGCCTGTGCGAAGCAGAAAAAAATAGTAATTTTCTATACCCTTCGACCTTGAGAATATAATCCATTTCACTCGTACAGTACAACAGGGATTATATATCATCAACATAATTCCATATTCGTATGCAAGATTTTCTACGCCCATTGTTCCATTCCATCGATGATATATGGCCGACGAAAGGAAATCAACATTTTGTACGCAATATTTTTAATACAAGCCTGAAATTGAAACAGAATCCAAAAGTCCTGTAGCTTTTGACGTATTTATAAAACTTTTGATTTGTCGTGTGTCGTTCTCAAAAATACGATCTCCAATAGAGGACCAATTTTGAGAACACCATATCGACCAAACATTGAACATATTAGGTTAATAAAGTTGTAAAAACGTTGTAAATTACAGTTACCGAGTGGAGAGACGAATATATATACGAGTAGTTGAATCGCAGGCAAAAATAAACGTAATTTCGATTGAAGACTTTTCTCCAGAGAATTTAAAGGAAAACTGTAGGACTGAAAAGAGAAAAAATACGAAAATAGACCAAGATAGAAGCCCAAGAACGATATCGTTGCGTAATTTAATAAATTCTCTTAAGAATGTCCTTTATATTTGTTCTCCTCATCCTCACTTTTTTATTAGGAAACTATTGGGGCTTCGCCTGAAAACTACATTAATGTACATTTTAAAATGTTGTTTGTCGCTTTATTAAATGCGATAGCCAGCAAATATTTTAGGGTCCTTTTCCATTTCGGAGCAGTGTTTGAAAATTTCGACGGAAAGAAAAGCGGAGAGAATGTAGAGATAACGTTATATAGTAATGGGATTTTAAATGTGGTATTTTTTTAAAAGCCTAGATTTTCGAGGCGCTGTGAAAAACGAATGGCACAATTCACAACAGAATGAAGGCTTCAATTAAGAAAATTGAATCGAATTTTTTGGAAGCGCAGTAGTTTTTCCAGATAATAGACGCCACGTGCTTTATACCTAAATCACAATCATTTGTATGGCTGCAGAAAATAATATGTTCATGAGAATTATAATATTATTAACTTTTGCATTTATTAGAATTGTTATCTAATATACAAAAGTGTTGACATTGAAAATTTTCTGTATGTTTGTGAATTTGTTTTTAGCAGGTTTTCGACAGATAACCTTCTATTAATTTTGATCTGACTTTTATAAATAGGCATGGATGTCCTCAAAGTTATTTGTTTCATGATCTTAGGATTCCAAATATGCCCATTTCACATTTTTATGTTTATTCATTCATTTATTTATTTATTAAAGCGAGGTGCCTATGTAAATTGCAAATTTTGACTCTGAAAGTTAATTACAGAAAAACTACTATAATCAGATCGAGCTAGAATTTTAACTGTATGTCAACCAAAGTCTTGAGAGTTTACTATTCAAATTTTAAGCTAATCCATTCGTTGGTTTTGGAAAAAATTCATTTTGAATGTCAAAATACGTGTGTATTTTTCTTTCAAACACGAGAATAGAACTCCAAGGGTCTAGCCCAAAAGGAAGGAACAAATTAGCCCCAGCCAAATTTCAATTTTTTTTCTTCAAGGGATATTGTAGAAGGTAAGTTGAAATAATTTTTGGTCAAGTTTGGTCCACCACGTGTCCGCCTCTGGAATACATAGTCTAAAAACGAATTTTTACGTATTATTTTTTAATTCAAGTTCTGTCCAAGGAAAATCGAAGAAACCTGTGTGAATCAGGTCTGTGTGTGGTATATTTTTTCATCTCAATATCTCTTGCAGAAAAGGAGTTATAGATCTTGAAATCTTGGACGGGTTTTTTATGGGAAGCCTTTGAAAGGCAAAGATGAAGAACTAAATTTAGTATATAGATAACGTATGTCGTATATTGTATATTTGACTGGATTTCCTGAGATGGGTGCATTACTTTGAAACAGGTTAAAAACTACTCATCTTATAGGGCTTTTGGCCTGTAAATCATCCTAATTTGATGTTTTGTGAGAAATATAGTGCCTAGTATTTCTGTTAATTTTTGTTACAACAGTTCGACGATGATAGTGTTAGTATCAGTCCAAGAATAACTATCGTTCGATGGTAGAAAGAAGTATTAATTATTGTTTCCGAGCTGCACTTACCTATGTTGAGTTCGAAATTGTTTGAACTACACCCTTAACTCAGAGTGAACTCTCGAGTTGAAGCACTGTACAACAGGCTCTAAGTTAAACGAAAACCTCAACCATTGACCACTTCATACCAGTTTTATTTCAAATCAATTTTTCTTCTTTCTGTTCGGTTGATGAATAAAAAAAATGAAAAAAAAAAAACAATCAAATCACTTTTAGTACTTCGAAGAGTATGATACACAAATAGCATCACCATCAAGAACGCAAAAATAAAGAGTACAGATTGAACTTTAATGATGTTTCGGTTTAATAGCAAAGTGTGTAGGTAAGAAAGTAAACTTCACCTTTCGTGGGTGAGCTTGGTGCCTTTACCTATCGAAAATGGTGGACGAGAGAGGAAGAAAATCGGGGTTTAAACGAGTAAATACGAGAGTAATAACGGAAGGCGACGATAATTTCCTCGTTTTCGAAAAGTACCGAGTAACAATCTGAAATTACAAATCTCGGTTTAATTTAATACGAAACCGAATAAGAGATAGTGGCGAAAGTTCACGTGTGAAAGATTCAACGTGTAGATGAGAGGAAATTTTCACCCCCGTCGAATAAACGAAAACGCTGGCAGCCAGATTAAAACGAATTTACATCCTTTCTAAATTGATGCTGCTGCTACATTCGGGTCTGCTCTATGAACGAGGGTGTAACCGAGTGAATGTTAATTATTGGCGATATTGTCTAAAACTGAATAATTTATACCTTAAAATTGGGTAACGCTGAGATTTTGCTCGTTTAAATTACACAACACATTTAATTTACAGGCGGTTTGCAGCACACAGCTATGAAATTGATTAGGATACCTACCTTATTTTCACACAGTGTTTTTGTTTTTTGTTTCATTTTTTGTTGGTTAGTTTTTTCCAATCACTCGTTTTTTTTATGGTCTCTGCATTTGTTGTACTCGCGAGTATAACTTGTAGCTTGAGAAAGATTCGATTTGGAAAAATGATTAAACTATGGTCTGCTAATAACCAGCAGCTCGGGAAAAGAGCGTTTTATTTATTTATTCATTTTATTTATTTATTTGTATGAGTTTTGTGAAATGGTTGGACTTATGATGGAGAAAGATAATAATGCTGAACATTGAAAAAAAAATGTCCTCAATTGGTTGGGAATTGACATGATGATATGAATTATCATTTTTTAAGTTTCTACGTTTGATGAAATCAAGTTCGAAGTTTGAACTGTTATTTTTAAGTACAGAAATATTTTCTTTTTCTTTGCTCTCTTTAGTCTCTCAAAGTTAGGGGATATACTATTATAGAGTAAAGTGGAATGTTGCTATGTAATATTAGTTTTTCATAGATCATAAAATAGAATCATGAGCTGAAATCTCAATTGAGCGAATTTTTACTTTTAGAATCATAATTTTGATCAATTATGCGTAAATTGAAAGTTCTTTTAAGGTGCCTCCACACTAGTGTATCACAAATATTTGGCAATTATTACATTTACTCCCCTTTTTATTCCTTTGCTAAGCATGAATTTTGTCCTGCTTGATTGTAATAGCCCTCCACACATTCTATATTTGGGTATTGGTTTGCTTTTATAAGGCAAATGCCTTCAAACAGACGACTATGTGGAGGACTGGAGGCACTTTTACATTCTTGTAATTTCTCATCAGCTATATAATGTTATTGCTACTTTGTTCGCAGATGAAGTGCTGCCATACTGATATCTTAACAACAGTTTTTTCCCATTTCCATGACAGTTATTTTCTTTCAAAAACTTGCATTCTTTTGCCCAAAAAATTTCCTGAGCTCCTGACAGACCAAGAATTCTTGAACAATTTTCATCCGATAAAAACTTCGTACTAGTTTCGCGGTAATAAAGTTCAGCTTGTTATTTAATAAACTGTTCCAGAAAAACCCTTTGAAAATCTATTTTTCAGACACATTTTTTTCAATTCCAAACCAACTACAAAAGAATCTTTATAGAATTTTCATCAGACCTTCCTTTCATCAAGTCTAACATAATTATGGTTATGTCAACCCTTTTGATCAGGCAATTTACCCATAAGAAATTCAAAATGATTTGGTAAACTTAATTAGATGCTAGTTTCGATAAACTTTTCATCTGCCCTTTTCATATTATTCGCTGTCAGTACTGAACGTATTGATTTTTTCCCCATTATATCGCTCAAAAAACTGTATAAAAGATTTCAGGTACCTATCAGATTAAAAAAGTAATGAAAGCAAAAAAAAAAAAAAAAAGTCTGCTAAATGTCGACTATAATATTGATATCCTGTCATTCGCCTACTTGTTTATGCAAGTCTCAAAAAGAGAGAACAAAAACAGAAAAAAATGAACGATATCTGTTTTTTTCTTACTCGTCAAAAATTTCCAAACATCTTCACTTCCTTATAGAATTCGACGTCTAATATTTTCTCTTTTTTTTCTACCCTTTTCATCGGCTATTCTAATTCTTGGCTGGACCAAATACGTTTAAAATCGTATTTTTATGTCTGTGAAAAATTTCGTTTTTCATATCCTCGTAATGTTAACCAATTTAGAAGATTAGAGTTCGTCGTCTTCTTACCTTGTGGGACAGTAAGGGAAAAAAATTCAGCCGAAACTAATGAAACCTCGAAAAAAAGCTCTTCGAGCGTAAAAAATTACTTATTTTTTTCCTTTTTTTTTTTCACTTTTACATTTTTTTCCTCAACTTCTCCAACATCGAACACATTTTCGTCTCAAAAACCAGCTTTGAAGAAGAGTTTTTTCTGTTTTTTTTTTTTTTTTTTTTTTTTTGGGCAGGGGTTAAAAAGTCAGCAAAGAAAAATTCACTGAGCTTCTGTGAGGTAGAATCGCATATTAGCGCTTTAAAGTGCTGGCTTGGCGTTAAAGCAAACTTCCAGTACATTAGGTAAGCAAAGTTGGAGCCACGCAGTGCACTTCTTTTATAATGGATCATTTATTATTGATGAGTTTTTCTCTTTTATTTTTTTCACTTTTTTTTCACCCTCATTTTCTTTTCACTTCATTCTTTCGTTTTAACTTATTCTTTCTTCTCATTACTGCCATTTCTCTTTCTGTCCCTCTATTTTTTTTTTCAAGTTCTCTGGCCGTTTTCTTTTTTTTTCTTTTTTTTTTCACTTAAATTGCGGAAGCTTTACGATTCGATTTAAGTGTTTTTCCCCTTCAGCTTTTCATTAATGCAATGAATTCAGTGTTTCAGATAACGAGTGCAGGACACATTTTAATTCAATCGAACAGCTTGCTTCAGAACAACGGAAAACAGTCAACACCACAAACAATGTTGCTGAGTAGATTTACTATTTTCAGTCTAATTTTCATATTTGCAACATTCGGTAAAACATCCAAAACCATCCGAAAAACGTAACATATGCCACTTTAATAAAAACCCCATTTATACCTCATTTCTTTCTCCTTTTTTTTTACAGATTCCATTTATAATCATCTTTAAAGTAAATTTACCTAATTCTTCTTTTGCATATAACCTGAACTTATTAAGAAAATATCTCAGGTCGTTCTCTCTGAAGTCGAAATTTGAAAAATAGCTGTAGCCTTCACAAAGCCTCGAAATAGCAAATATATGACTCCCTTTGACATTATTAATGAATTCATTTTACTATGTCTCGCACCAAGAATTCAATGCCGCATGTACTATTTAATAGTTGATCATGAATGCCTGGGGTCTCTAATGGGTGGACCTGAAACATTACGTTTCAAAGCTGAATAGTTTACTATTTTTGTGATGATTTTTACGATAAATCTTATTTTTCCAGCTTTCTTATAAAAAAGTGGATAAGCATAAATCAGTAGTCAAACTGAAGTAAGATTGCTTAATTTTTACCCCGTTTTATGTAAATTTATTTGTAGCCTGCCAGTGGCGTGCTAAGGGTATTGTGAGGCCTCAGCATGCTTTTACTTTGGGGCCCCTATTTTGCCCAAATTTTGCATATTTCAAGGAAAATTTTGCATATTTCAAGGAAATTTTTCTATTTTTCCTAAAAAATGACTGAAAATTGTGAGATGAAATTTTGGGCCCTCAGCATGTTGCTGAGTGAAAGTGAACTTAGCACGCCACTGTAGCCTGCATGTATTATTGACATCCACAGTTTGTATGGGTTTGATGTAAGTAATTCAGCTTATTTGTCTGACAGTTGTTTGAACCCTTCAAGTAATTTCACTAATCAGTAGAACTTACTGGAATGAGAAACGACCATATATAATTGTGTAACATCGATTTCCTATCTCATAGTAACAGAATCCAGGATAAAAGAATCAGAAAGGACCCTCTTCATTCGAATAAACCGTTTCTGTTATCGTCGATATAACATGATAATTTTTCACTTTATTCCTCCATTCATTGATCCTTTCGTTTGAAAAAGGAAAATTGAGTCAAAATAAAGGAAAGCAGGAAAGTTGAAAAATCACAGACCAAACATAATTTCGTTCATAAATATTTTGTAGCATTAGGAGGTTTTATTTTGTAAAAACGGATTTCAGTTTTTCCTTTTTTACACCCGTTTCCTTCCCAATCCTTCCAGCCGACTTTTACCCTTCGCGCTTTTTTTTTTCATTCATTCTGTGCCTATGATCAACAAAAATATCGATAAATGTGAAAGGAAATAACTTCTTTGTTGCATTTTAAAAGCTACATTGAGGTTAAATGGCTTTTGAAATCGAATGCTTCACGAGAGGTTTTTCTTTTTCACACCGTAATCCAATACCCGTGCGATACAGTGGTGACGTGGAGGGAGAAAGTTGAAAAGGTTTTTCTTTTATCGGAAGAAAATCCGTACAAAGACATGGAGTGAAAAAAAAAATGGCATCTCAAAGAAACGGACAAGCGTGCCGTCAGTAAAATATTCTGCATGATAGGGTGTCTGAAAGAATTTTTTAGCATTTAACTACATGTATAACACTTCTCGTTGAGATTCTCCACGTTCAATTTTAGGTAGGAGGTAACTGTTGCCATCAAATTTTAAATTGATGTAAAATAAATGCGAGCCGATAGATCGTTACCCTTATTAATCATGTATAAAAACACTTTTAACTTTGACTTCTCTTGTGATCAAAGAGAATGGGTTCATGAAAACAGATTTGAAAACTGTGTAAAAAAACACGCAGATTTTTATAAACTATTTCATTATATTATAGAAAAATCAATTTATGTTAATGTACGTATTGCGAAACTTACGTAATTTTTTACTAAAACATTTGTTTTTGATTGACAAATTAATGTAGACCAGTATACGATTCGTTACTTATTTATTAGACTTTAGCTGAAGTGGTAGTTGTTTTTTTTTTGTGTGTTTTTTTTTTACCTATTTTTCATCTTGGGGGAAAAAAACGGCTAGTGCCCAGTTGCGTCCGCGGCAAAATTTAGATGTCTGCATTGCGTCCGAGTGTAAATGAAAACAAGATGGGTCAATTCCGTCCGGCAAAAACTTGTTCAACATGTGTGAGTTCCGTCCGCTATTCATTGAGCTGTAATTTCTGAAACCGGAAGAAGTAGAGGACTGCCTGCTTATGGATTTCCATCCGAACTTGCCAGCTGATTCCCGAATCCTTGAGTTTGCTGATTACATATACGATACATATGTGGCGGGTATCTTTCCTCCCACAATGTGGGCGGCGTATGACGCTGAGAGCATCAGAACAACAAATGCGTGCGAAGCATTCCATAGCAGAATCAATCAAATGTTCTACCATGCTCATCCTCACATTTTTAGTTTGGTGGACGTGTTAATGGAAATACAGAACCTCTCGTATCTCAAGATGCAGAACCCGCCAAAGGTTAATGTACACCCGAGGCAGAAAGTAATAGCAGATGAAATGAAGAAGTTGGACGAAGGTGTCATCAATCGTTATGCATTTGTCAAGGCGCTGGCCCAAAAATTCTAGCCCAAAAAAAAATTTAGGTTCTTGCAATATTTTATGTTTTATTTTTTTACACGGTCAATTATACCTTTTTTCTTCGGACGCAACTCGACCATTTATTTGCTTTTTCATCGGACGCAATTGACCTATCTATCCCTCTTTCTATCGGACGCAACTGTGCTAAAATGGTGTGTTTGGGACGCAACTGGAAAATTGCCAAAAAAACGTACTATCTTAAAGTATCTTTTCATAATTTTCCATTTTCCATGTAATTCATTTCAGAGAGAAAAAAATTATAATAAAATACCTATCCTAAGTCTTAGCATTCTCACCTCAGCAGCTTATTTCTTTGCAGAAATAGGTAACCATATTTACTAATTAGCAAGCATAATTACGTTATAGTATACTTTCTCAAGTATTTTATGCTAAAATGGAAATTTGAAACTCCCGAAGTATTCAAGAAGACAAATGAAAAAGATAAGTTTTATTTGAAACTTTTTTACATGGCTACTATATTAATAGCAGAATCTAATTTTTTTCTCTTTTTCGTAACCAAAAACCTAAATTATATTCGTCGTCTTTTCTTTCTCGAAAAAATATTATGTAGGAAGTTGCTTCATAAATTTTCACTTTTTTTCATAATAATTTGATATGGCTTGAATTTATTATTTGCTACTCGTACTTTTACTCTGGAAACAAATTTGTTGGTCATTGACTCCATTCTATGGGGGAAAAAAAATTTTTAATTTGAAAAAACAAAACTTTTTGAAAATAATTTTTAGAATTTTAAGTAACTCAACCCACATGCGATTGAGAAATTTAACAAATAAAATTTTTGATTCAAGAAAAAATAACTGAAATAATTAAAATTTACTATACTAACGAATTTGGGCCTAATATGATTTGTAAATTTTCTTTTCTTGATATTATCTCCGCCAATTTTAATCCAATTTTTGCGAAAAAGAAACATTTTATAGAGAATTGAAATATCTATAAAATGGATTTAAGTTTTTTTCAAAAAAGTTATTACCCAAGCCAAAAGATGGAATGAGTTGGATTACCACATGTGAGTTATTTAACAACTTGCATAATGTTGTTAAATGACAATTGACCTTTGTTATAAAATGACTCGTTCCAGTTTTTGGCTACGATGATATTAAAAAAAAAAAAAAAAAACTTGAAAACTTGAACCCATTTTAAAGACATTCTAATCCTCTACAAAATGTTTTTTTCACTCAAAATTGATAAAATTACTAGAGATATTATGAAAAGTTGAAAAAAAAAAAAGAAACATACGAGTCATTACAACATTATTGATAAATTTTTGATAATGTTTCTTTGGTTAAACAAACTGCGTTATTTTACAACATTCCATATTGATATTTTTCATCACATCAAATTTCATAATAGAAAATAGAAGGGAGAATAATACTGATATCACCATTCAATTTGGAATGAAAAAATTGTAAAATCAAAATAAAGTTACACTTATTTAAAGCATTTAAAGCGATAGAATATTTTTCAGGAAAAAACAAGGCAAAATTAATTTCTTCAAGTTTCGATAATAAAAAATCATTGCCCCTAAATCCACCTAAATTTTCAGCATTGAAATATAAACATTTTAACCCCTCCCCCTAACAAAACAATTTCACGATTTTTAAATATTTCAAACTGAAAACCTTGTTATTTAAAAATATGAAAGCGGAAGTTGAGATAATATATATTTTATATTTTTGTAGATTCACTTTCCATCCATAAATATTTGGTCGAAGAATTGCCTTTTATGAAATACTCGTATATTTTTTTTTTTTTATAAGTCTATCCCGTATTAGGATTAAAAATGTTCCATCAGAATTTTTACTACATGAGGATAAAATGGGTGATATTATGTCGCATGCATAAACAGGAAATTTTTTCCTCTTCTTCATAGTCAACGATGCGGAAATAATTAGCAAAACCGCGTAGATGAAGGCGTGCCAAAAACAAAATTAAAAAAACTATTCATTTTGATTGTAACGGAAACACCAGCCACTGAATTTCAGTCTAAAAATGTCGGGAAAATGTCATTTCATCGGCATTTCGCGGCGATGTTGGATCGTAGATTAATGAATTTTTCGTTTGCCATTAATTAAGCGACGGTGGTACACCTACAATGTTTTTTTGGAAAACTTTTCATTTCCATCTTTTTTGATCAATTCTAATTTTTTCGCCCAAATGATAATTTTTCATTTTGTGCTTCACTTGAAAAGTTGAAACAAACAGGTTATTCAAAAAGTGTCTCTACCAAATTATGAGCACCCCTCATCATTTTTCACTCTGATAAAAAAATCAAAACAAGATCAATTCATATTAAAGAATGTCTGAACAACCTCTAATTTTTACAATTTTGAAGAGTCAACTGATTTGAAAATCTGCAAGTCTCTAATTGATCATAGCTATTGATACAAAACTATTCAGTTTTTGATACCTTACAAATCTAGTATTTCTGGTTTAGCTTTCCCTCCATGCACGAGGACGTAGCTGTAATTGTCAAATTTCTTATAGAAAAATGAAATTCAGAAATAAGAGTCAAGAAAAAAGCTATTTTTCAAAAATAGAAAGGAAATATCCGAGCAGTATGAAGGAGGAAGTTTTTTAATTTAAAAAATTTCGTTGATGCACTGCAACGACTTCTATTTCCTCATTTGGATCATTAATCAAACACCTTTTGATTCATTTGGAACATCTATCGTTCTTTCTTCCGCTTATTTTCACTTTGTCTTTTTACCAGTTTTTTCCTCCATTTTCTTTTTTGTCGCCTTTCAAAATTAACGACGCTAAGTTTTCTCAAAAAATTAGGTAAACGTGCGAATCAAAATTTCTTCATAATTAATCGGTTTTTTTTTTTTTTTTTTTCTGTGATGGGGAAGAGAATAGGCTCCAGTTTCAAAATTCTGTTTGACTCAATGAGCAAAAGGCATAAATTAACAGAGAGGCGAAAGTAAAATATCCATCGAAAATTTTGATGTTGAAACGACAAAAATAGGCCTCCGCCTACTACTTGAAAACCCGAAATACTGAAAACTAATTAAAAATCGTCGTAAAACGTGAAAGAAGGCACTTAATTAACCTTTAAAAGTTTTAAAATTGAGAAAAAAGGATTGCCATTTCATGAAGTGACATTGGATCAAATATTATGAAGAAAAAAAAAATTATTGAGAAATAAATTAAAGGAGCTGCAGGAAGATTGTATTGGAAGCATTTCAAAATTAATGGCGAGGAGATGAATAAGTTTTTAAATTGTGAGATAGATTTTCAATTCGATAGTTAGGCTAAAAAAAATGAAATTCATAAGTTCCATGCCATTCATCAGAGTCAGAGGGTAAGTAATTATCCCTAATTTTAACTGTCTGCAAAAATAAAGTGGTTCAAGAAAAAAATATAATATTGAAAATTGTTGTAGAAATAATTGATTCAGCTTTCAGCATAGCAATATTCACTAAAAATTGTTTATTGTTCTGAAATTCATTCCACTGAATGTAAAATTAGTGTGATGAGAAATTAGGTTCAAAATACTCGTAAGTACATATTTATTCATATTTTATTTATTTATTTATTTATTTATTCACTACTCATTCATTTATACACTCTTGGTGTGATGTATTTAAAGTTACGGTTTGTGGAAAGCTCCTTTTCGTAATAACAGTTACAATAAACATTTTTTCGTATTTTGTTCAAATGCTATAGTGGCTTGAAAAGTATTTACTTATATATTTCTTTTCCAATCAAAAAACAAAACAAAAAAGAAGAAAATCTAAAAAAAATATTTAACGTCTTCTTATCAGAGTACAGTTTTTCAATAACAAGCAAAAATTTGCCTACTTGATATTTTTCTACATTGCCTCATTTATGTCCTAAAAAAATACGTATTCCCAAGTGACCTTGCAGTTTCTTCCTCATTAGATTTCCGCGTTTCTTTGTTTACCCAGACTTGAAGATAGAAAAACACCAATATCTGCTGACATACGCAGTTCAAGAACACATCCCCCATTATTGCTTACCAATAAATCCATCAAATCTATCCGAAAGTCTAATATAGAAAAATTTATAGTCGTCTTGTTTTCCCTGAGCGCAAAAATCGAGGGTGTTTTCTGCTACATTGTTGCTACCAAAACAAAAGTTTCACAGAGATTCGAAATTGTTGTCGACATACTAAAGGACTACCGTGCAAAGGCCTCCTAAAGAAAATAAAACAATAAAGACAATCTTGTACGAGAATTTGTTTACTAGCCCGGATTTCTTTTTGCTGTCCCACCCTGCCCCTTTGGAATATTGTTATCGCCTTCTGTGGGAGCAAAGTTCAAATTTCATCGTAAAATCTTTAAAAACAATTAAACTTTCGAGGGACCACTAACTTTCAACTCGAAGGGAATTCGAGTAACGTTTGCAACTCGTAACATTGTCCCATTTGAGTATTCGCTTCTGCATGGAAGCGTGTGAAAACGACGCAACCGACGGCAATTTTAGGACCATAAAAAACAAAGCGTGGACGTATAAAAAAATAAAAGAATATAGGGGAAAAAACAGGAATATAGACAATGAAAATGAAAAAAAAATAACAAAAAGAGGTAAACAACACTCACGGGACGTTCTTCTCATTGCGCTAAACTGAATCGAAAAGAATTATCTGGGGTTGACACTTACCTGAAACGTGAAACAAAGGACACAAAAAATATTAATAAAAGTACAGGAAATAATCAGGTAAAAATTTGTATATATCGTGAGTAGAGAACATAATTTCTACGAATTTTCTCTGATTAACTTTTTTGTTGTAGCTTTTATTTATGTTATTGTGAAAGCTCTGCACGATACAAGTACATAGAGAATAAATTTCATTTTTGTTGAATTTCACTACGTTTCAACTCATGACCTCTCGGATGCAGTTTATTAATTACTTACTTTAGAATATGGTAAGTACAAGGTTGATAAATAAAAAACATGTTTCCATTTTTAATTAATTAAATACATACGTTGACTGCATAAAAATATGATACACAATGAGAAAACATTTGGGTGGTCTTTTTTTTTTTGAAGTTTTGAATTTTTTACCACCCACCTTACAGAATGATTTCATTTCACGAATAAAAAATTCCATAAAAATTTGAGGAACTCGGGTTAAAAAAAAATCATACATCGCCAATAGTTGGCATTACTTTACTTTGAAATCAGTATTGCATAGAAATATACGGTATTTCCTCCTCTAACTTACTTCTACAACTCACAATCAGTAAGGGGATTAGAAAACAGGGTGGGGGATTTCAGAGGGTACGAAGATAAACCCACCTTAAGGTAATTAAAAAATCACTATTTATATATTTTGAATTAATAATTAATTTGTTATTATGAGTGGATATAATCAATAAATGAATAATATCTTAAAGAAAGACCTTTCTGCTCTAAGCCTCCCTCCACAGTCGGAAAATTCCGATTTTGTCATTATTTTCAATACAAGGGAGCTTTGAGAAACCACACTCCCTTTTCAGTGAGGCGAGTGAAACTCGAGTCGTATTTTGAAATGGAACCGATTTTGGGGGTGGGAGTGGAAATTACGAAAAAATATTTCACCCCTTATACATAGAAACCACCCGCGAGAAAACAAATATGGGAGTATCAGAAAAACAATTTTTATTGACTATTAAAAAAAGAAGAAAAAAACACTTCCTGGTCACAACTTCAACTTCTATGTCATAATAAGCAGGCTTTTATACGCACATCAGTGAAAATCAACTAAATGCGAAGGAATATTTGCTTAGCAATTACTTGAGCGTGTTAAAAACAAACTACTTTGAATACCAGAGCTCCCATATGTTTCCATAGAAAATTGAATAAAGAAGAACAGATAAATTAAAATTATTCAACTATTCGATGATAAATAGGTACTCCACGTGATTATCATAATTATACTCTCACCTACAGCAACTCCGTAGTAATTTCTTCTTCCTTCAATTTATGAAAATTGAAATAAAATTTGCAGTCATACTCGTACGTACGTAACTACGTATACTCTTTCTTTATATCTAAAAGAATTTTTTAAACCATGATTCAAGAAAATTAACAGTCTTCTCAACGTTTGTCTCCTAAATGCAGCACCTTTCATTTTTCATTTTCAAATTTCTCTTCAAGAATATCCAATGATCGTGTGAGTTCCATAATATCTTGGCAAAAATTCTCTCTAAAAAATTCACTCAGTAATTCCCCTCTTCCTAAACATCTTCATAAGGAATTTCTTTCTAAAAAAAATTCACTTTTCAAAGTCTTCATGATTATAATTATACTTATTTTGATAAAAAATCTCAAGAGGCCAGATTTAATTATTTACATAAACGTTATAGAATATTTTCGGTGAAACTTACGAAATTTTGTTTCTGAAAAATTAAGTAGACGAAAAAATGTTTTGAAAAGTAAGTTTGTTTTCGAAACTAAGTGTGAAATTGAAATTTTTCAAAACAGAATTCTTTTTAGTTGCAGAAAAATTTCTATAGAGGAATAATTTCTGGAAAACGAGGAACAAAATTTACTGGCAGCATTGAAAACTTTGTTTCCAATTATATTAGACTGTCCTAGTTTCATTAATATTCTTTCATCATCGAGAATTCCAGAAGGGCATTTTAATGAATACCTACCAAACTAAATAAACTATGACCAAGTTTGAATGTAGGCATCTGAAGTCCAAAATCACTTGTTATGAGCAAAAATTTAAAATAGAAGAATCAACCTTTGATGAGGAAGTATCCTCAACAAAATCATTCATGGCAATTGCATATTAGCTTCACTTTCATTACCTACGATAGTATTTTTTCAACAGGCAAAGCGTTAGTTATACATTTGCTGAGTGACAGTTAATAAGCTATTATCCTTTTCTCTAATGACCTCAGTCATGGTTTGTTGATATAACTTGTGAAATGCATTTTGTTCTGACGAATAATTTAGATTCTTATTCAACGATATGAATTTTACAAAGTACGGGTAAATGCAAAATATCATTCTTCAAGACGATAACATCAGTTCTGTACGAGTATACATAAACATGAAACATTCGCATTTGACATTGCTTACCCACTTGAAAAATGTAATTAACCGTTTATTTAAACGCAAAAACCTAATTACGTCATTTTGAAGACAGCATTTTGTTGATAAACTTTCTTTAATTTGAAATTTTTCATTTCCTTATGGTTAAAACGAAACATTTTATTCAGAAGTAATGCGATTGATTTTTTGATTAGAATTTTCTTATGAAGGTTGAATTTACAACGATGGATCATAAATGATGAGAAAACTTGCCCACATGGTGAAAAGTGTGATTGTTAATTTCAGTATGAGATCAGATAATATTTGACAAAAAATATTATTTTTGCCCCTAAATATTAATTTCAACCAAACTGAAATTCCATAACCTATCATGAGAGGTAGCTGAGGGTGGGCTTGGACATCAATAAATTGTGTTAAATGTGAGTTGATATTAAAAATACTGATTACTGCTTTAACAATTAAGGTATCGAATATGAGACAAATATTATTGTTTAATGCTCGGTTAAATTGTAACCAGTGTTTGTAATACCGTCTCCCGATATCAAAATACGTTTCAAAATTATTTTATAGTAGAATAAATGGCGAGTGTTTTGGAGACCGGTATGACAAATGCTGATTACTAATTTAACGGAGCATTAACAATATTACCCAGATGTTTAACGTTCTATTAAATTACTAACCAAGATTTGTAGTGCCGTTCCTCATCAAAATAAGTTTCAAAATAATTTCGCAGTTAAGGAAGCGGCGAGAATTTTAGGGCCAGTATTACAAATGCTGATCACCAATTAAACGAGTATTAAACAATACTGCTCTTACTTTAAGCTTCTGTTTAAATCATTAACCGTGGTTTGTAATACCTTCCCTCATCAAAATAATTATTATTTCACAGAGTAGGAAGTGTCGAGTGTTTCAGGGCCGATGTTACAATATGCTGATTACTAATATGCGAGCGTTAAACAATATGTTTGACACTCTGTTAAATCAGTAATCAGTGGTTGTAATACTGACCCTTATCATACTGCCATGAATATTTTATCATTTCTAGACCTGAAAAGCAGAGATCTTTGACTCATATTTATTCCTCTGATGGTTTTCCGATCCAGATATATTTTATTCAGAGGATTACTAAAATGTCAACCCATACAGTGGCCATTCAATTATCTAAACCCAAATTTTCTTATCATAATGTTTCAAATTCAGTTATTAAAATCGTTATAATATAAAATCGTTTTATAACCTTGTGCTCCATTAATCTATATCATTTTTATCCATATAAATAATATATTACTTTTAAAATTGAGACCTGATAAGTATATACGAGTATCTCGACAGTCATACAAACCAAAGAAGCAGCTGACACTGACCCATTTTTCATTTGCCATTTATTCGAATCTTTGCAATTTTCATAATATTTCACGTTCAACAATACGATATGGGGCAAGAATTCCTCTAAGTTCTGAGACAGAAAAAAAAAAGCCATCTACCACAAAAAAAAAAAAAAAAAAAAGGACATGAAAAAGGGGAGAACCGTTTTGGTGCGTGAGCGAAAAACGAGTCTCTCGATCTGACGTGCATTTTGTGAAATGGAGAGGAAAATACGCGAAAAATTTTCTGACATCGATTCGAGATAGTAGAGGAAGAGGCTAATTCTCTTGTTTAAATTCTGAAACAAAAACCAAATGCGGCTACGTTTATCATTTGCCTCCGGGGAGTGTATGAAAAATTACGATTTTCCGACAAGGAATATGTCGTTGTCAGAAGATTTGCATCAGATTTGGATTTTGTCGCTGCTGGCTGCGTATGTGCAGAATGGGTGTCTTTTTTCTCTTTTTCAGCGAGGAGATTCTATAGAGCACACAAGGCTAACTTGAGCTTATAATCCTGGTTTGAAGAATTTTATACGTCGTTTTTATGCGAATGTAGGGTCTATTTGCCGGATGACTTGTCGCTGTGAATAAGTCTGCTAGGTATTGAGGGGATGTCTTGAAGGATGGAGTTATCTATTCTCTGCAACAGACGAGTTTAAAGTAGATAAGTGGTAAATACGTGATGCCTTACAGTAAGGAGCAAACTTCCTGTTAAAGTCTCAGGTCCGGAAGAAGATTACTTAATAATCCATCTTCCTCAAAAGATGAGAAAGTCTATCTGAATGATAGACAGAACTATTTTATTTCAGTTTTCATTCCATGAATTTCTTTTTCAGCTCGAATACCGATACTATTCGATTAGGAATATGAAAATCGGTATGATTTTATTGTCCAACCAAATTGGTGCTTTTAATGACTATAACACTGATAGAATGGCAAATGAATTGTTACAGTGATATTTTATGAATCTATACTGACAAAAAATAATGAAGAACAATAAACATATAAAAAAATAAGGGGATAAACATATATTGACTAATGAACAAATTTAAAAGAAATACTCAGCAAAAAATAACTTCACAGGTCATTATGAATTCTCCGAACATTAAATTATTCAGGGTCAAAATTATATAAGTACATACAATGAACGACAAAATGTTAGATTAAAAAAACAATTAAATTTAAATATACTGTACTTATCATCTCGCTCTTTTTTTACTTAGAAAAATTTATTTGACTTTCGATAGAATATTTGTGGTAGTTTCACACAAAGAGTAGAAACAATACAGAAAAGGGATATCAGCAGTGTTTAGCATAAGTATGGGGTTTAAGCCGCATTTCATTATTATTGTGTCTTATCATATTCAGGTATGCATATTCCATGATAATACTGCGTTATTACTGATTAAACTTTTGTGTCAGGTTTTTCATGTATTCTCCTTTATTTTATACTAACGAAACGAAGTATTACTTGTAAGTAGAGACCGGATTCCTCGGCATTTGTCACTTTTGTTCCTGAAGGGGCGGGAGGGTAATTTTTACATAATGAGCACGAATCGGGGGGAATAGAACCCAGGAAAAAATTTTTATTTTGCCGAAAAATGCCAAAAATGAGAAAAATGCCGAAAATGGGGAAAATGCCGGAAAATGCCAAAAATGGCAGATTTTGCTAATTTTCACCATTGCATAACGCATAAAATCATCGATAGTGAAAAATCACAAGCCTAATCATGCAAGCAAGGAAGTTAGCGACTGATATCGACAGCTCTCACTCTCATACATAACTGCACAGTTCATACTGCATAATGATAAATTTTTATAAAAATGTATTTTTTTTTATCTCTGAAATAGAATTTCATTACTTTTTTACTTTTTTGTTGCTTTTGAGGGGTTTTTGTAGGTTACTGCCAAATAATGCCAAAAATGAAGTTTTCAATGCCGATTTTTTCACTTTTCTGTGCCGAGGAATCCGGTCTCTACTTATAAGTATGAAAAAATGTCTCGTTGAAACAACCTATTCTGGAGGGATAAATATTTTCTCCCTATGAAAATGTTCAAAGTACGTAAGTGAGAAGATAGGAAATATATTCAGTCTTCAATTAATTTGTCTATCCTTACTCCCATTTCTAATTTTAATTCCGTTTAAGCAGTGTGTGACGTCATAAGGATTTAAAGAATGAGTGTAAAGTGAGACTTACAAATGACCAACAAATTATTATTATTTAAAATTTTTCTTTATTTTTATTTTCTTTATTTTCCTCCGTAATATTTTACATTCTTTAAGGCTAGCGCTAGACTATTGTAAAATTTTTCGAACGTTCTAGAAGAAATTTGATCTTCACTTATTGTTGGCTATCGGAATTATTGCGCAAGTTCCCACAGTAAATTTTCAATTTGTACTTTTCTTTGTAACGGTTTCTCTATACTCTGTTCAACTTAAGAATGCCTAAAACGGAACGTCAAATTCACATTTATCAACAATATAAAAATCGGATGTGTGATAAGAAACAAGAAATTAAAATCGGAAGCGTAGCCAAATATTGTTGCTGAATGTGAACGAGTACCTTTTCCTCTCCCCGGAGCCCTGCAAACTGCAATCCGTTTTAGGCATTCTTAAGTTGAACAGAGTATAGTCATTCTTCCAATTTTGCTGTAGACGAATACATCATAAAATTATGTTCTGAAAATTATTGATTTTTTCTTTAAAAATTTGATTTAATTTCTCAAATTGATGCTGATCCTGGATGCATGCAGTAGCAGTATGGGTTTGCACAATTAAGATTTTGTATTTCCCATATGATTATAATATTTTCTGTACTTTATAATTATGACTAGTGGACAATTGTTATCTCGTCAGAATTTGGTTTTGCGCGATTGTATATTTCATCAAGAGGATGTGCTGTTAATTTATTATAATGGGTTGAACAATGGAATGAGAGGAATCTAGGGACTTCTTACGCAATGGTATGACTAAATAGAATTTTGGAAACTTAATTAAAATCTCTCTGACTTTCTCCGTTACGAGAGATAGGGCCGAAATCTGTTATTGTTGTATATTCGATCAAAATGTACCTTCAATATTCTACACACACAGATCACTTTTCATACGTAAAAGAAACACATTGATTTAACGAGGGGAAACCTTACTGGGCAAATGCCCAGCAGGATAAAAACCCCTCGGGATAATAATCTTTATTGAATAAATAAAATAACACTCTCTCTTTGTAACGTCTCTCGTATACATTCATAATACAACTAACTGTGTAGCGTAGACGTACAGAAACGCGGTAAAGCGGCGACGAACGGAGCAGTGCAGCCAAAATGTAAATTCATAAACTCAACACTCCCCCCAATTTACATTTTCCAAAATCCTTAAATTTACATAAGACATAATTACAAGTTATGACAGTAAAAAAAAATTACCACATAATAAATTGAAAGATAAGACAAGTTTAAATTTAAAAATTGACAATAATCTGAATAGTTCGAAATACATTACAAGATCTACGTTGTTGAATACAAAAAATTTTATATGGTAAATAATCGGTTTTCTCCTGTAACATAATCAAATGGATTAGTATAAAATTTAGATTAAAATAGCTCTTTGATTATAAGGTGTCTACACTTATGAGTTTTATATGGAGCAGCAGGCAGGGCTTTTGTCATTATATCAGCTAAATGTATATAATTATGAGTCCATTTTATTTTTCATTCTAAATTTGCTACATCTGTATGTTTTATATCATCTGTACCGTATAGTGAGGTAATTTCTAATCCTTCGGGGGATAAGGTCAACAAAAAATTATCAGCTTTTACTAAGATTTTATACCTATATTTCTTGGTAGAAATATTCATCTAATATGTATTGAATTATTTATGCAAATCCTTCCTTCAATCACTCCTTTCGACATATTTATCTATTCTGTTTCACATGTGTACATAACAATAAGAAAAATTGATTCAGTGTTGTAAAAAAAAATTATTCTTAATGTAACCTCTCGTAGAATGAGAATTTTTACTATCATTAAAATTGGAGTCCGTGAATGATTTTAGTCATTTTTCTTTTCAATAAATTTAAATCTGTTTTCTCTCTTCTGTATACCAATCCTGATTCTCTCATTCTTTTATAGTATCTGAATGTTCTTACATTATAATCACTTTCTATGAGGGCCATTTGTTTTCTACTCAACACATTTACTAGATAACTTAAATTTGTTCTGGTACCTCCGTAGAGATACAGTATACTGTTTATGGCTTCTCTATGAGGTGCCTTTATCTTCAAACTCTTGTCAGTCTTAAAAGTTTTATTTCATTTCTTTTATTACTATGGGAGTATCACTCAGTTTACCATCACTCATATTAAGTCTTTGTAAGATTTTCTCACTATACTCTATATGTGTTATACCTAGAATGTTCTCTTTTATTTTTCTCTTTAGTTCTAATCCTAATTATTTATTTGCTTTTCTCAGTTTGCCATTTTGAGTTTTTGTTTCAATCACTCTTTTATTTTGAAGTTTTTGTGAATTGTTACTTGCTGTAAGCAAGTTGACCGTGTAAAATTGTAACTTGCCAATTCTCTTCCACTACATTTAAATACTCATGGGTCAGATGGGAAAAAACTTGAAAGTACAGACTAGCTATAATTGTAGTGAAATGTTGTTCCTAATTTTTCATAACTTAATTTTGAATTTGTATCAGGCATTTACTAATTTACATATTTTTCCTCTCTTGTATTTTTCCAATTAGATTATTCCATCAGGCATCTTCATTTCTTTGCCTAGTTCTCTGTGTATGGAGGCTGTTTCACCATTTAATTATTTAACTTCTAAAATCAATTTATTAGTAATGTTTATCTTCAACATTGCTGATGTTTGTCTGATTACTGACTTATAAGTCTCTCTTATTCGTTGTCGTTGGTGACTTTGAAACTTCTTCTTACTAGTCTTTGTTCATCTCTTGTTCTAGACTCGGTTAAATTTTAAATATCTATTTTGAATATCTTACTCTTATATTTCAGTCTTCGTGATATTTAAGTTAATACATGAAGTTTGAACTCTTTCTAGATTGTTTCCTGTCAAAAAGTTTTATCCTGTCTTTCAATAGCCTTTTGGTATATTTTAGGTCTTCCAATGTCGTGGTTCAAGTTTTATGGTTTGACTCATCATACCTATCTGTATGTAATGGCAATGCACTCGTTTCTTTGAAATGAGGAATCAATACGTCATCTGTATTTTCTTCGTGTTGTCTGAGAAATACGAAAGACTTGTATCTTTTATTTTTGCCAGGAATCTAATTGAATATATGATCAGGTGTCTATTTGCATCTTTTTATGTTAAGGGACTTCATTCTGTTCTGTCTGGTATTTTATCGCTTTCTTTTCTATTTTCATTTTCACTTGTTTGGTTGTGAATCTGGGTACTCTCATTATTTTGACTATCTTTATCCTCCCTATTATTTTTCAATGGTGCAGCTGAGGATGCATCATTGCCATCACTCTGGTCAAAAACAAGCTATATGATCACCGAAGGTGATTATGAAGGATAAGTACATCTGAAAGGTACTGTCTCTCTTGTATAAAAAAAATTCATCTAAAATCATGACTCTCATTTCTGTAATAAAAAAAAATCTTACTAATTCTCTCTGCTACTTCTTTGTGTTGTGGTGTTAGAAGTGGTGCTAATTTTTGTTCAATTTCTTTCTTGTAAAAAAAAAAATTCTTGGGTGTATTATCTCATAAATTCAGTATCTTGATTATTTGGGAAGTAACAAATTTTTGCATGCACTCCTAGCATTGTTCTCTCTCTTATGACAAATTCTCTTAGTCAAAAACTGGTTCTACCATCTATGTTCATGATGTACGTCTTTTCAAAGATAATTATCTATAAAAACACAATTTAACTTATATAATCTTGGATATGTCATGGATAATGGTCCCATCAAATTGGTGTGAGGTAGTCATAACCTTCTTTCCACATGTTTTCCTTACCAATAGGATGTTAAGAATTTCTACTTTTTGTATAAGACTTACTTCTCAAATATAAATTAATTTGTCAAAAATACTATTACTAACCTCTCGTCAAGCTTTTGAGATTCTTTCCAAACTTATTTGGTTACTGAATTTGTCACTTGTTGAATATTTAGAACGTTCATATAGATGGTTTTCATATTCTTTTCTTCTCTTGTAGCTTTATTATTATTCTTAAAATCTATTTCAATTACTTTGTCATATTTTTCACAACTCTCACTTTTCTATGCTTTTTCTGCTGAACGTGAGCAAGTTAATTGTTCCTTGAAGCTGTAATGTTCACTCGTTTATTTATCAGTAATCATAAGCATTCAATTGTGCCTTTTGCCAGTTTATTCTAGCTGATTTAGGAAAGCTGGTCATTGTTCAATATTATTGATGTGTGTCCCAATTTTTACATGCCAAAAATAATCAGGAGTTAGTTTTTCATTCTTTCTTTTTGAAGTATATTCTCGTTTACTGTTTATTTGAAATTTTTAGGTGTTCGAAATGTTTGAAACATCTTTGTTATCCAAATATTTCATCTGGTTTGTTCTAAACTTTCATTTTCTCTCTTAATATAAGGATTTATTTTTGTGATGACCTCGTCACTCATTAATTCATTGTTTATTCATTCTTTTTCATCGTGTAATATAGATCTTTTGTTGGTTTTGTGGTATTTCCTAATACAGTTTATATTACACACTCATTTCCTATAATAAATAATTTCCTGTCTCGTTATTTGTATTTATTTCTTTATTATGTTGGGCTCCCCCCGAATTTAATAATCGGGGTTTAGTTCTTATTTCTAAAATTGCTTGTTGCATGTTTCTAGTTTTTCTTTCTTCAAACTCTCGTGACTCGTCTTCAAAATATATTCTCTTCATCTATTAAATCTAATTTTGCTATCTAGGAAGGTGTACTGTATTGTTTCCTTAATTAAAAATTTCTTGTGATGGAGCGGTAAAATTTTGTACTTTTGGGTATTTAATACTCTTGTCAATTCTTATTTTCTGAAGTCTCTAGGCAATAATTAGTTTTCTGATATTTTGGTGGAAGATTCAATTTTTTAACAGTCAGAAAGACATTCTCTCATTATTAATTTTGTGTGAATGTATTAATCTCTCCTCCCCCAAATCTAAGATCGGTGGAGGATTGTACATTAGTACTCCGCAATCACTCATTTAACTGAATAAAGTTATTGGACACTTTTCTCATTTTGATTATTGGTTTTACTAGTATCGGATTTTATAATGAATGAAGTGAAGAAATCTTTTCCATATCTCTATCTGCCATAAGTACATCTCTATTGCTGTGATTATCTCTATCATATATACAGGGGATCTCTTAAAGACTGTTCTACATAAGCCATACGTTGAAACTCACTAGTCGATTTTCATACTTATTTTGATTTGGTTAACCTCTCTTCAATGGCTCTAAAAATTACTCTGTGAGTTAGAATTTGGTGGAGTACGTGATAGTTACCAGAATAATACACTGAATGGCTATGGTGTTGGTCGTATTTGTGACTTTTCTTTGTCATTACAATATTTACTTGTGTTGTTGCAACATTGTATCTTCTTCTGTTTGTAACTAGCCTAAGCACTATTTCTAAATTGATTATTGTTAATTTTTCTTTCTTTCATTTACATTATGATAATCTCCTATTTTTCTACTTTTACTTCTCTTTCCAAAAACCAGTCATAAGTTCAATTGTTTTGATAACCATCATCATTTTAAGAGAATTCTGATTTTCCATTCATAAATTATATTTGGTCGCAAATTCACTTTTTCTGTTTGTTTCTGTTCCATTCCCTGTTCTTGAAAATCTTCAACTCGTTAGTATAATGCCCTTTTAAATTTATTACCTTCATTTCCACTGTTGGTGCTTCCATGTTTGTTGGAAAGCAGTTACTGTGGTTGCAAGGTTGGGCATGGAACACTCTCATGGCGTTTAACCTCATTGTGGTAGCATGTCCAGTTATACTTAAATGATCAGTGGTTTTTTGTTGTCATGTCTATAACATATCAACAGCTCTGCTGTGATTATGATTCAGCCACATTTACATGGAATTTTTAATAAATTTCATTTTTCTACCTCTTATACTTTCCTCTCAAAAACCTACATTTATTTGTGACCTAATTCATTATTCGCAATTTGTCAATAATGTTCCCTCTCATTTTATTTGCTCATTATCTGTCCTGTTTATCGAGTCATGTTGTCTAATTTTTCATTCAATTCAACATTAAAATTTAGTGGTAATTTCCACTCTTAATTAAAATTTAAAGAATTTTGAATCATATCGTAATTTCCACTTTTGGTTAAGGTTTAAGGATTGTCAAGCATATCATTCATTTTCTCTCTTTAATTTTATAAAATTTTCAATGTCTCTCAAAGGTTCTCAATATTTTATTACCTTTTCTTGATGACTCGTTCATATGATAACTCGTTCATATTATATACTATTATTTCTTTAAAAAAAAAATGTCTTTCTCTCATTTGTTTCTTGTATGGAAAAATATTTGTGATGAGGGACAGCTTTGTCTATCACATCTGTCTCTCGTCTTAGTCCTAATTTCACTTTAAAAAAAAATAATACCACATTTTAAATTTTCCTGGGGAGTGAAGGAACATATAAATTTAATTTCATTGTGTTCAATGAGTCCTGCTTTTCCTTTTTGTATTATTATTTTGATTTGTTGTATTTTCTCTAGAAGAGACTGTATCCTCATGTGATTCTTTCCTTTTGAGTTTTCTCATTTTCCTCTTTTTCGGATTTTATGTATACATTCTTTCTTATTTTCTTCAATACCTTTTATAATTCCATCAATAAAATCAACTTCTCATTTATCGAATTTCTGTCAAGAAATTTCATCAGTTTTTCACTTTTTCATTACTCCTTTTATTAATACTCTCGTTAAATTTTAGACTTTCTATACCTTTCAGTGAGGTTTATACTTTCCTTGATCTTTTGTATGTCTCTCATTTAAATTTTAGGATTCCAAATTTTCATTTGGTTTTCAACTTTCTGAATTTTGAATTAATTACTTTCATATGCAGTTTTCGTTGATGTCTCTCTTATTTGTATTACTCTCTTAAGTGATCAATTTCTGAATGATCACCGCTACCAATTTGGTTTCAGTCACTTATAATTTCATTGTTTACTTATTGTGCTACTTTTTCATCATTGGTAGTTCACTAGCTTCTGATTTTCATTTTTATTAATATAATTACGAATTTATTCACCATATTTTCTAGTCATTTTATTTTCTATTTATTTATTTCGTTCAATCATGTACTCATTTTATTTCCAATATGCATTTTATTTTGGATTTTTAGTTTCATTCTTCTAGTTCATCAAAAATGAATTTTCATATTTTGTTTTATTGGTTTATTACTTTTCAATTTCCATTTAAAAAGGTTAAATTCACTCTTTTAGACTTTTCTTAACTTTTTCCAATTTTATATGGAACTTCTGGAATCTCTACTTCCCCTGTATTCTTTTCTTAATTTCATTCATAATTGTATAATCCTTTTGGGGATGCGAGTTTTGTAGGAGCTACTTTACAGAGCTTTACTTTGTTAGAATTTTCAGATTAGTTTGATTTCTCTCTCAGTGCATCGTACCGGACATTTTACATTTGTATATTGGTATTACCAACTGTATTACCAATTTTTAGATTTGGTGCCATATATTAAATTATGGTCACTTTTTAGAAAGCTTTTGTTTCCTGTGAATCGATAGCTTTCTTATATTTCAAATTATTCTTAACCGACATGTCTATTTACTCTCATGTTACATCTCTTTCACTCGTTTCCGGTATCGATGTCTTACTAGCAACATTTTATATCGGCGTGACGAACTCTGTTACTTGTTCACAATTAATGGCTGCATTACTCTCTTCAATTTTCCCCCATTTGATATTGTCATTTCGTTATTCATATTATAATTTATTCACGCCGCCGGCAGAGGCTTTTGTCCATACTTTGACCGTTGTTAGCTTTTGCTTAACTTGGATTTCAGGTCTTATTATAATTTGTTGCATTACCACAGTTTCCACCATTATTTATTTTTTGTAAATATATACTCTTGTTATTCATATGAGTTTGAGTATGGACTTGTCTTGCGCTTCAACCTTGAGTCCGAACACAAGTATTCAAGGATGAGCACTCGATGAAGGATTTAACGTACTGGGTGTTACCGATACGCAAATCTTCTTCACCGTAGCGGTTTATTTTGGATGATCAAGAAATTTGCATTTGATCTCCTAAAATTACCGCCCCCTGCCAGTCATTCGATTCACAGGGTGCACTATTATTAGAATTATACAATATCTTCATTTTTCAACGTTTCAGAGTTCGATTTATGAAATTATTCTATTTCATTATTTTATAATTTCATCTTCTCATATTTCAATTTTTTATTTTGTGGTATGAGGTATAATACAGCCATACTCTCTTTTACAAAATTATTTCATTTTCTTGTATTTATTTCTTATTTGTGATACTGTACTCTCGTTTGCAAAGCTCTCTTATTATTTTTGAATGGCAATCATTTCCTGTTCATTTTCATTGAAAGAATACAGTTACATTTAGAAAGGGTTAATGAACTACAATAAACAGTTTCTCATTTCATTATGTCTTTAGTTTCAATTTTAAAACGGCCAAAACATCTTCAATGAAGCCTAATAATCATCAGGTATTCCTTTTGATTTCATCAACATTCTTCATGATGTCCGTTCAACCTTCAATTCTAACGCCACTCGTAATTATCTGTTTTTATCAGAATTACGAAAATCATACATTTTATTTCACACTCAACATTTTATTACACACGTAAATAATGATTTTAATTAAGAACTGTTGAGTTTCATTCAGCTATATGTAGTTACGGAATTCATAATTTTAGTCAATACGTCTAATACAATTAATTCATAATGGCTTATTAATTCATTACAATCCATTTTATCGACTGTTTTGGTTCTTATACTGGCTGACGCTATCGTAATTTGTGCCTCTCTTTTCATTGTTACCACACCATTTTAATCGTTTCACTTCTTTCCTTTCTATTCTCATTTTTACGTTTGCAGTGTGACCACAAAGGGAAATGATTGCGTTTCTATATTGCTTTTTCTTTCGTCAGTCTTGTGGTTGCGTTTCATCTCTCTTTGTATATTCCTTTCTCTCTCTTTTGTCTCGTGTGCATGCATGGCGCCGATTACGGCTTGGTTCTTCTACTCTTTTTGTTTTATTTTCTGATTTCTTTCTTTGCATGTATGTTTCTTTCTCTCTTACTCTCCTTTACTTTCGTTTTCCTTCTCTCTCTGTATTTCTCTCGTAGCTTCTAGTCACATGGAATTATTTTAATCGAAAGTATTTGGTTCAGTGAATTTTAGTTTTCTTGCCCTAGTCCTGCTGCCGGCTCAGCTGATTTTAATAAGTCTGAATTTTGAATTTAGAGGTATGAACAGTGTTCATAATGTTTCAAGGTTATGTGACGAAATAAATTGACATGACTAAAATTCACATCCCCTGGCAGCTTTATTTTACCTGTAGTGCCATCACAGGATTTTGATAAGTTTATTTATAAGTTGTGTGTGTATGGGTACTTACCTGCAGCGCAGTGGAAGCGTGCTGGGCCCATAACCTGTTGTATATTCGATCAAAATGTACCTTCAATATTCTACACACACAGATCACTTTTCATACGTAAAAGAAACACATTGATTTAACGAGGGGAAACCTTACTGGGCAAATGCCCAGCAGGATAAAAACCCCTCGGGATAATAATCTTTATTGAATAAATAAAATAACACTCTCTCTTTGTAACGTCTCTCGTATACATTCATAATACAACTAACTGTGTAGCGTAGACGTACAGAAACGCGGTAAAGCGGCGACGAACGGAGCAGTGCAGCCAAAATGTAAATTCATAAACTCAACAGTTATAGTTCTTTTGTATTTTCCTGATTATCTTTCTGAGTTTATTCTTTTGGCCTTTCTTGTGTTTTAAAGTGGCAAATCATCCGATTTATGATTTCGCACACTACATGAGAATAATTATGAGATTTTTATTTTTGGCCAAATCCATTTCTCCAAATCCTCGTGGCATCTGAAATTCAATTTCGAATTCTCAATCAAACTGTATTAAAATTTCTCTTATAAGCATGATCTTTGAGATACTTGACATTAGGCAAAATCTACCAACGAGAAAGCACTTAGTCCAATCCCCAATTTTGGCATCCTTTAATTCCATGTAAAGATGTAAGAATTAATACAAAAAAATTAATTGAAAAATCATGAAAAAGCCAACCCTGTAAACCCACCTGTATATTTGTCTCACTAGAGAAATACAAATGAGTCTCATAAACGTTTTCTCGATCCAAAAATTTAATAATTCAACACGAAATTTCCATAGGTCGTAAAATTTGTAATACTTTTTCATTTTGCTCGTCTATTTTTTATTACACTTTGATGGGCTACGAATTTTAAATCGAATTTTTAATCGGCAACAGCGGCAATTTACTTAATAATACCAGCCAGCACGCATCCATACTTGCACACACATGCATTTTTTTCTTGTTAGAGGATTATTATAATAATTTATTACTCGCTAGTTGATATAACAGCAAACGTTTTAAATTTAACTTGAGTTTCATGCAGAAATAAAAAATAAAAACCAATATTCTCCGGGTGTTAATATAAATTATTTTCATGTTGTTTTACAACTCCAAAAAAAAAATATGGAGTACAGATGAGGGATGAAAAGGCGAAAAGTAAAATAAATGTAGTCATTAGAACAGTATAAGCATTTTTTGCTATAGTCTGAAATTTTAAATTCAGAAAGGTACAAATTACCGTCAGGCCAAATTGAAAAAAAAACCTGATGAACATGAAAAGTTAAAAAAAAAAAAATTGATCGAAAATTTAATCGAATTGACAGAAACTTGTTGAAGTCTTAATCGGTTCTGGCATGTGGAAGTAATGTACCCACAGATTTGATAACCAGCCAAAATCGTGAATTTGTCATTAATCGATTGGATTCGTAATTAAAACATTTATATGATAAATTTTTTGGAACAGCTAACTTGAATAATTTGAAATGTAATTTATAATCAGAATAATAAGACAAGGTAGCTCATATTTAAAAAAAAGGAACATTCATGAATAAGTATTGGTGTTTGGATGTTGATATATTTAAATACAGGGAAGGGCAAAATAATCGGCTACATTCATTTTTTCAATATTAAATGCCAAAGAAAAAGGATAATAACGTACGGGCTGGTTTTAAATGAAAATTTATTTTTTAATAAGTTTTTTGTAAGGAATCAATCAGGATTCACCGATAAAATTCATAAAAACATTTTTATTATAAGATACATAAATAAGAAGATTTGAACTAGTAAGAAAAGCAAAAGGTTGAAGAGTAGACTCTTGATGTTCCATCTGCGATTGCAAGAGACTTGACTGAGAGACATAGGCGGACTTGACAGAAAATATTTGGGGGGGGGGGGCTGAAATTTTTTTTCTATCTGTTCGGTAAACACTTGAAATATTTTTCAATAGACATATAGAAAGGGACCACAAAATTCTAAAAAAAAAAAATCAACTAGAGTCTTAGAATAAATATTTTTTTATTTTTTCGTCGGAATTAAGGGGCCTATTATATTTTCTCAGGGAGGCTAATTTCAGCTTTGGGGGAGTTATCCCCCCCTCTATCAGCCCCTAAAGTCCGCCTATGCTGAGAGAATGAACTGTTGAAAACAGAAACCAAAAATTAGATGAGAGAGCTTTTGTACCAGTCTGAAGATGGTACAAACAGATAAATAGATTCATTATTCTCCATCGCATGCTGAAAAATTTCAAATATTAATCTAGAAATGTGCTTGTAATTTCGAGTAGCTTTTCGTGTTAGAATCTCGCAAATTAAGCTTAATTTTGCAGCTTGACAGGGGAAGAAAAGAATCACCTTCAATCTGTAAAATTTTAATTAACTAAGTATATTCTAATATAATTCAAAAAGCTGTTCGAGTCTACATTTACATGAATTAAAAACTATTTGTTTAGGTACATTAAATTCAAAGCAGATACATCCTTACTTTAGAATAAAAATAACAGAATGAAAAAAAAAAAGCGAAAGCGAAGGAACCATCTCGTGAATACAAAAAAAAAAATTATATAACTTTCAATGTGCAATGGCTGAATCTAAAAAAAACAATTTGGGATATTAGTAGGCTTTTTTGAAATTAGAAAGTAAATTGGAATTTGGTCTGAGCGAAATTTTTCAGAATAAACGTAATCCTGTCATGCCCAAAAGAAGTCGTCTCCATTCGGCTGTAGTTAATTAATGTTGATGAACGCGTTAAAGTAATTAGATTTTCTGTCTCACTCCATCTATCTCATTCCATTTCTATTTCTCATTCTTTCGCACTTTACCAATGCTCGCTTTGGCTTTATTTCGAGTAATTTTACTCCGAAAAAAAATTTGAAAAAAAAAGGAAGGAAAGGTAAAAATCCTAATTTTACGCGCTTAATTCGAAGTCCTGCCGTGTCATGAAATTTGTGAAACTATTTTACTGTGCACCAAGGTATTTTTATTTTCTGCTTTTCCTTGTTTTTTCATTTGAAGATGGCCGGGAAACCACCGTGAATAAAACGATTGTTGAAGTCACGTGTTAGGTTGGAATTATGCGCCAAAATTGGAGTGAAATCGATTTTTATGGCTTTCAAGTGTGTTAAAAGAACATTTAGGTACTAAGAATGAAGCCAAATCTCGAAATAATTATCAGTAGTGAAGTTGCAAGAATAATTACCGTAATTTTGTATTGTAAAAACAGCCAACTTATCATTCTAACATCTATTATGTGTAGAGAGGGTTCAATCTTTCTTAAGGAAAAATATTGTGAACATTGCACCCCGTAGCTCCAATTTAAGCTCTGCATTTCTCAGGTTTGTCTACCTATTTTAAGATGAACATAAATCTTATTTCTGCAGATTAAAAAATATATTATACTTCTTATGCAGTGTACAATTGAATAGTTAACGGCCAGAAGGAGATTTCGGTCAAAATTTTATTTTTGGTGTTTTCATCGAATTTATTTCTACAAACAATCCCGTAGATGGCGCGCTTTTTACTTAATCTCGATATATGTGTAAGAAGCGTTGAATGCTTCATTACAAAGCTACAGAAACATCCAATTAAGACAAACTACGAACTAATCCGTCAAAATAAAATCAATCTTTAGAAGAGAGAATTTTAAATATCTACAACATTCAAGCTGAATAATTTTTTTTTTAATACAAAATCTCGAAGGAAAAATTCATGAATGGCCAATCAACGAACGTAAAATTTGGGTTATAATCTGGCTCATCATTCATCGTGCATGATGAAAGAATGATGAACTTACGTTTCATTTCCCACGACTGGAGTAAATTCTAATTAAAGTACCAAGTTAACACACGACTTGTTTTGAAAATATCAAAATATGCTATTCATAACAAATTACGAAAGAGTAAACGTAATTTGCCATAAATCTCTGTCATTAAAAACTAAAGAAGCATTATGATGTAAATATATTTTGGTTTTCTTTTACTAAAAAAAAGAGAAAACCTTTAGATAAGTGTTGTGGAAGTTTCAGAAGACTTGAACGTGATTCTTCTATTCAGAGCTCATCAATTTTCATGTCGTAATTTACCAATAAATTTTCTCAACTTGAGTATAGCAAAAGGAGAAAAGTAATGACTGACAAGATAATGCGGCTCAAATTAAATTTATAGTTTTTCATGGTTAAAGTATACAGATTAAATAGATGAATGATGAGCTTATCATGAAGAGCACAAATTTGATTTTCTAATTGGATTTAGAATGAAGTTTTCTGCCGATTTCAAATAGTCACAATTTTTCATGCAGAATTTCCCGTTTGACACTTGGCCCAGAGAGAGAATAAATTCATGCAGCTGCTGAAAATTTGTGAGTGAGAAAAATCTTTCTTTATCAAATATTTTCACTTGTTGAAATTAGACATCAGCCTGAAGCATTGTTGAGTTATTTTTTAATAAAATCAAAATTCAACAAGAATGACTAAAACTAACAATAGCCTTTATTCGAAGTTTTGAAAACAAACTCTTCTCGATTATTGAAAAAACATATTTTCGTTGTGAAAACTGAGAATAAATTTTTATTTGATATTAAAAAAACAAAATTGAGAAAAAAAAACATACGAAAATTATTGAATAATGTAAGACAGCAATCCGAACACCAGTTTTGAAAAAGTCACATGCTGGAAGCTACCACACAAAATTAAATTTACTTATAGAAAATTCTCAAAAAAAATCGTGTGTTGTAAATTTTCATGGTTATGAGCAGAATTGAAAAAATTCACATCGAAAAAATAAAATTCATTCTATAACGATCGCGATGGATAAAAAGCCAATTTTTTCATGCCTACTACAATTTGTCGTTTTGATTTCACTGAGTTTCATTTCCCCCTTACCCAGTAAGCCGTCATGTATTTCAAACTGAGAAAAAAATTTTCGAATGAAACATTTGACGGGAAATCAATTTTGTTTCTCGTTTTTTATAAGAAGAATATTGAATGATGTCTGGTAAATGTTTACCCAATAAAAACGAATCTCGAAGAATATGAATAATAATATCAAATTTTTTTCTCGAGAATCACATTTTAGGATGTCATATTGGCAAGCCTCCATGGAAATTAATGAGCAGTAACATAGAGAAATTTGTGGTAAAATTAGGTAGAGATGATTTTTTTTTCTCGGTTCCGGTTCAGTTTCCTGAACACATTTTCCTGACATGACGTCCACCCGACATGACATTTTCCTGACATTCATTTTCCTGACATTCATTTTCCTGACATTTATTTTCCTGACATCATTTTCCTGACACCGTTTTCCTGACATTCTTTTTCCTGACGTTCATTTTCACCAACACCGAAATTAGTGTGGCTGAACTCGCTCTAGGAAGGCGAGTTAAAAACTTTCCCAAGCCTAAGTGGGTTCAGCTACAAACACGCATCAGGTCTATTGTATTGGATTATGACACATATGTACAAAATGCTGAGGAAATTGAGAATCTGACAAATTAGCCCTCACCATAGTTCTGTCATAAGAATGATAACAAATGAAAAATAAAACCAACAGCTAGAGAAACAGTGTCAGGAAAATAAATGTCAGGAAAACGGTGTCAGGAAAATGAATGTCAGGAAAATGAATGTCAGGAAAATGAATGTCAAGAAAATGTAATTTCAGGAAAATGTCATGTTGGGTAGATGTCATGTCAGGAAAATGTGTTCAAGAAACTGAACCGGAACCTTTTTTCTTTCATAGAATAGAAAATTCAACCAATCGAATTATAATTATTCGTTAATCATTTGCATAAAAATTGGGATACGTCGAGAAATTCTTATGAAAGAATATACTCGTAATATGTGAAAGGCAAATCATGTATAATTTAGATAAATGCCTATCTTAAGTCAAGAAAATTATGAAATAATGTTATTTTTGCTGACCATTGTAGGTAACTGTAGAGGCAGTATATGGAAAAGTATATTTTAGAGATATTGCTTTCATAGCAAATCCTGTATGAAAGGTCATTCATATTAAAGTTAGTATACATATAGTTTTTGTTATAAAAATCTTCCACGATTTTAACTTTACTTTATAAATTTTACTTCGTTTTAGCTGAAAAGTAAACTTTAATTTAGCATACCCAGAAATATTTTAAATGTGAGACTAGTTGTAAGTCTCATATTTAGTATCGCTACATGAAAATTCTTTGAAAAATTCACCCAAAGTACCAACAATTTTCTTTAATTTATAATTTTTTCAATGAAATTTCTGGTGTGCCACAGATAGAAATTTTTCTTCTTTACATTACTTTCCTTTATATCCTACCCTCTAATTTATTTGCTTCCATTTCAATCAAACATCAAGTAGATATCTGGCACACCATTACAGCTTCTACCAGGTAATTCCCTAACCTGAGTGGTCACAACAAATGATATCAACATTTTCAGTGATTTTAACTCCTCTTCAAAACCAGAGATATTTAGAATGCCAGTTATAATATGGAATTTGATCCGAAAAAACGTACCCTTGTATGAAAAAGGTTTCCTCTATGATGACCCAGAATGACTTTATTGAGTAAATTGTAATGTTCAACTTAATTTTTTCAATTTAATTTATAAGTTATTTCAGAAATTTTATTTCGTAATTCTTATTACCATTTTCTCAATGTTACAAATTGTTGGCTACCTTAAGTAAGCGACATTTTGGTTAGTCAAAGTTTCCCTTAGTTCTTAATAATGCTTTTTCATTCTTGGTTTTGCAATGTTGGGAAATTATATCAATATTATTTTTGATTTTTGATTTTTAAATTTTTAAATTTATTGCTTTTCATTTAACTATCTTATTCTTGATCGAGTATGCTGATTTTCCCGGTGAATCAAAGAGGCTCATTCTAATATTCCAGCTATGTGAGTAATTAGGGGATTTGCACTAAACCTTGATTTCTTGTACCTCAAATTAAATTTTTTATTACGATGTCTCGCTGAGGATATTTTTAATTTATAATGCTGTGCTAATTCGTAATATTATTATGGATTAATGCAGAGCATTAGAGCACCTATAGTTAAAATATAAGAGCTAGGTACACATTTATTTTTCTAATATGAAAATTGAGTTACCATTTTTCCCTACAACCATATCATGTACATAATTATTTATCCCTTTGGGTCTTGGAATTTTTGTCGATATTATTTTTCACTCTAATTAAATTCTTAGCGAAATTATTGTACAGAAGATTATTCATTTATTCTCGCACACTACAGATATTAAAATTACTTAGTTGTACATACATATAAGTAACAGTCGAAAGAATATTATAGAACCTCTTGGTAGTCAGTTATATTGTTTAGAGCCACAGGAAAGTGAAGTAAAATGTAGATGATATTTGAGAAAATAACTTTTTTTCGCTTTTCCCACTCGGGGAACATTCTATACAAAATATTGAAGGGTTAGGTGGATTATTGTTTCCTCAGTCTAGAGAATTGAGTTACCAACTTCCAGATTGGCACTAATTTTTTTCTGAAAAAATCCAACTTTTTCTAAATAAGTACACAGAAAATGAAAAAATGTTGAGCCTTAAATTTTGAAGCTATTTTTGAAGATAAAATTTTCATAGTTGATGTCTGAAAACCTCTAATACAACAAATTCCTGTATTTCATAAAATTAATTTTTTAAACGTAATCTAAAAACAATTAGAAAAAACTCACCAATTAATCAAAAATTCGAAAAAATGACGTTACCCACTGAATGGAAATATGATAAGAAAAGAACATCAAAATCGAACTTTTAAAACTAAAGAAACTATGCGAAACAAAAATAAATCTATAAAATCGAATAAAAACGAAAGAAAATATTCGACTAGAACTGTTACAGAAAAAATAAACTTTCGAAAATGCACCGAAACTCGACGATTTTCGGACAAGCAAATAACTGAAGGATATAACTAATGAATTGAACAGAGAACCAGAAATGGTGAACGGCACGAAAAATACAAATGTTTGTCTCGAAACACGGGGACAGTGAAACTATTTCACTGTGGCGAAAAATCATACCAAAGTTCAATTCACGAATACCTCCCATCACACCCCCACCCCTATCCCCCAACCTAGTGAAACCGCCACCACTGCATACCGCAAATGCGCATTCTTCGTTCTCAAATCCACCCCATCCCACCCTCCTCCCTTGACTACCAACTTTACATTTTTTACCAGTCCGTGTTTCTGTACATTAATTTTTATGTTGCATACGTATCGATGTCTCCATGTTAGTGTAGGTGTATCGTCTTTTGATAGTTACGAAATTTTCTTTACCTACTTATTTAATGGCATACACATATATTTATTTTTGAAAGTTCATATAATTATCTGTATGAGAAAATCTGCTTAAAAATAATGAAGCCCTCCCTTTCTGTCTTACTAAGGAGAAAATAATTTTTTCCCGAAAACATAATTAGACTGTATTATGATGTACAATTTTATGAGCTTTACAAAATACCATAAGAAAAATTCACATATTATTTTAACCGAGTTGAAGATCGGAGGACACTGAAAATGACTATGCATCAGTTGAATATAAAAACTGCTGACACTACCGCGTATACTATTTAAATAAAATTGCGTGTTCAATAATATTATGTACTCGTATTGAAATTAATTTTAATTTAAAGTAATTCTTACGAGGAGCAACAGCCGTTAAAATAGTGAAATTTTCCGGACAATTTAAGAAGCGAATTATGAACAGAAATTTTTGAGATTTTTTGCCACAAGGTACTTCAGTGTTGAACTTGACTTGAAGATGTGTAAAATGAAATGTTTGATATGTATGTTTTTTATAGCTAAACTCAACAATCAATGTTACGTCCACTTTGAGCATTAGTAAAAGCAGATATTTAGTCGGAAATAAAAATCCAACTCTATACAGCCGCAAGTTCATCATAAAAATCGTAACTTTAAGTTGAATACTCAGCCAGAGAACATTTATGAAAATATTTGTCTTTAATATCATTTTATAAGACAAGTTAATAATATAAATCTTTAATTTGGGATGGTTTCCATCAATTGAGTTGTTAGAACTCAATTTTTAAAACATTTTCGAGTTTACTATTAAGTGAAAATAAGGATGTTTTCAAAATTCATAAGAAAATTGATTCCAACAAAGCATTTTATACTCGAGTAAGCAAGCAGCAAAATCAGGGGGCAGTTCCGCACTCAATTTCCCATCTATAATATCTTGAAGCAAGTGTAATTAATTTTTGAAAAAATGAAATTTCTATTTCTTTTGGTCTTTTTCTTTTTCATCTTTCGATTCATAATTCTTTCGACTTCATAATCGAATAAACATCTAAATATCAAAACATTCAGGCGTTAAATCCGTTCACAAAGGCAAAAGAAGCTCGTTTAGAATCTCTGCTTACTTAAAATAAAATGGATTATGGCGAATTCAACGAATAAAAACCATTAATTAATGAATTTTCATCCACCAGTAGCATAAAGTAGAAAGTTATAATCGGTTCATACTTGATTTGAAAAGGGGGATCATCTCTCGTTTTCTAGAGAAATTGGCAAAGAGTTCACAGAATTTTAACTTTTCTTACATATTTTTCATTGTAAAGGGAAAATCACATTGGATTATCGAACGAAAAAAGCTTTTGTAAACCAATTTCAGTCGTCAACGTTTCTGTCGATGGTAAAAAGTTAATTTCAGAAAAAGTTTTCCTTTTTTTTTTCTTCTACAAGTTGTGAAAAAATCTACAAAGTTTTTTTAGTTTTTTTATTTCAGAAACTTTCAAAAAGTTTCAAAGCTAAATAATTTGCATAGCTGAAAATTTAGGGAAGAAAACACTCGGAATGTAGCCTAAAATTAAATGACCAGAAGGGAATTATTTTGATGAGGGGAATGCGACTGGAAATAGGAATTCCGCATTAGATTATTGGTTCTCGAAGTGGAGAAATGGTATACATATGTAGGTATTCATTATATGGAACAGAGGGTGGAGTTTTATTATTTTGAAGCTAGCAAGCGGATATTATAGTTAATAATTTAGTGAGAAAAATTGTTTGTAAAATACTTCTGCTTTTTTTTTTTCAGCAACAACAATGAATTATTTATATCAAAATAACATTTTTTACGGCTGATCTGAAGGTGGATATTAACGTCAGTTTTGCGGTTTGGTTATGATGAAAATTATCATTCTGATGACTGCTTCTAAATATGATCGAAAAATATTATGAAGTTTTTGAAATTTTAACTGGCTTTATCTTAAGAACGAGAACATAAATAAGTATATCTTTTGATAAAAAGTACCATCTACAGAATAGTTCGTAAAACTAAAATCTACAAAAACACTAAAAATTAGATTTCAACTGAAATCTTCTTCTTGTCTCTAAGTGTACTCAATTCATGTCACCCTGTTGCAACAATCTTTATTTATATAGAAATAATAGCTATACCCCTAATCACGACATTTTATAAAAGGCTCGTATAAAACGAAAAGCCATTGGTCAACCTTGAAATATTTTTATAGCGTCATATTATTTTTTCAAAATTTCATTACCAGCTCCCTACAATCGTAAAAAATTCGTACGTCACGTTCTTTCGAAAATTACAAATATACCCTTAAATAGCTGGAGTAACATTTTCACCAAGTATTTTAATCATGTTTTGAAAATTTCTGGAAAATTATAATAAAATTTTAGATGGAAATAATATGTGCCTATTGCCTTGTGTTCCTTTATCGCAATTTCTGATCGTAAAAACCAACAGTCGCCAGAGCCAAGAAAATTGTTACAATTTCCGCCATTGAATTTTGTAAATTACTAGTTGCGAGTTCGCAATCTTAATGAACACTTTTTTTTCACAGCGAATAGAGAAAATTATAATGTGATTTCTTGGCGTCATAGAGTCGAAAAAAGGTGTTTTCTGCGTAGAATTTGTGAGGCATAATATAAATTTTTTGGATGTGAGAAAATTTTCTCCGACATTGAATACGAATGAGAGAAAAAAATTCGTTCGGTTGCAGAATTTTTAGAAAATGCGTAGGTTTAAATGGCTTTCATTCAACCCATCACAATAGACGAACAAGAGAAAATGCTGTCAAAAGTTTCCATTTTTTGTGTGAAATTGTCTCCATTAAAAAGGTTATGGAACATTGAAAGTGAACGATCTGACGGAAATAATGTACTTGTTCTCTTATCTTTTAGTTTCTAGGGGTCGTATGTGTTTTTCTTTTTGAAGGTTTATATTGATTTTGTAGCCAGTGTATTTCTTTTTTTTTTTTTTTTTTTTGAGTTATATATTATCACTTTACTGGATTATGTTCAAGAACTACTCATTGTTAGTCGAAATAAATGCAAATTAATTTTTTAAACTTATTTTCCAGGAATTATGGGTTCTGATACTTACATCAATGTTAGTCGAAAAGTCCACACAAAAATGGAATCAAACCCTTCCAAATCAATTGAATTTGTCTTCTACAAAAAAGGGATACCTAAGTCCATTTTTTTTTTTTTTGTAGGAGTACTACAGAACTTTATTCTTGACAGATTTAATGGTTTTAGACTGACACATTTCTAACTTGATCAAAACATAAGAGTCAAATCCTGTTTGTAAGAGACGACTCGGATGTCATACGTATTATTTATAACTACATAATTATATACTTACATTGAAGAAAATTTCACTGGTGACTAAACACAGAACAATTTCGTGAGTTCGAATTTGCTTCCGCATTTAGTCCCTATACAGACTTAAAAAGAGATCATTGAACCATATAAGCAAGTTGATATTATTCAATAATAAATTATGGATCTGAAAATTTGATTTTAACCAATTTGGGAACTTTTAACTCATCAAATGTGTCACATTTACAATTCACTGGTGATTAGTATTCAACTCGGAAACTGATTTTTTGTCACTTGAGAGTGACGATGAATTTAAATGAGAGTTGTAATCTAAATAATGGTTGGCAAATGAAATTTTACTGCACACTAGGATGTTGAAAAATCAACAAAAATTATACCTTATTCCAGAAATATTCGCCATTTGTTTGCTTGCTCATCATTCATAAAGAATACAGTTGTAAAAATAGCATCTCGAGTCTGCTTCATAATACAGAATCCGGCAGTATTCACCCTTAAGCCATTAACTGGAGCTTTAATATTTCATTTCGTCGTTCAAAAGCAGGCCCAATTACAGGCATAACCTCGCTCCAGCAACTTCATTCTTTCTGCTTCGTCTTTTTCTCTACGACACATTGTATATTTCCTTTTTTGTTTCCTGGCGGATATTGGCATCAGTTGCATGCTTTCGTTATTTTGTTTACATTTTTCCTCACGAAGTATACAATATCGAATTCAATTACAGAAATACGCTTCATTTATTCAGACACTCGGCGAATAATATGAAAAAGTATTTTAATTTTAGCGCAGTTATTGTAAATTTTTATTATATATGCTGCTTCTGCATTGTTAGCAGAAATTTTATCCAGAAAGTTTATTTTCTTCTTTATTCATAAAGAGCAAACACAAGCGTGGCCAAGCCAACAGAAACAGTTTCTCAATGGGATCTATGATTTAAACAACCATAAAATACACAACATTTTCGTATACAATTGGTATTCATTCGTGTTCATTTTTTTCTTGTATACTTTCGTGCTGCTTATTTCACTTTATTTTTGTACAGACATTTTTTTCATTTCACTTTTCTCTAACACCAGGCGATTCATGAGCATATATTTTGGCATAACATCAAACTTTAGTAAAGTATATTGTATAAATTTATGACTTCTTTATTAAAAAAATACAAACTTTTATGGTCTATATCGAATACAATGTGTATATATATCGCCAGTTTTCCTTTTTTAAATGTCGATATTTTTTACATGTATTTTCACGTAAAATCGTATTTCATGCAAAATGAGGAAGGCGTATTCTAATAGGAAGCTACAAAATTGCACCTTTGTGAATAGGCACCATTATATTTTACGTTTTTCGTTTTTCTTTTCTATTTCGAAAGTACACAGTTACTTTTATTGAGATGCCAATAACTAATAAGGAAGTTGTGAAACATTACGATTATTTTGGAGAAGATCCAAAGATCAGTAGAGAAATAAAAAAGATTGGCTAGATGGAAAATATAGGTATCCATTCATGATACGTCCATATTATTTATTTTTGATATTTTTCAAAATGCTTACTAGAAATGAAAATTTTTTGATTGAAATTTCAGTCATTATATAGTTTCAGTTCAAGTTTATCACGAGCTCCCCATTGTGCAAATCAGATGTCACAATTTGAGGCAAATTGCCTCAAGAGAAAAACGGCAGAAATCAGTCTCAATGAGGCAAATTTGTGACAAAATTAAACTAATCAGAGAATTAGGGAAAAGTTATCGAGTAGATAGGAAATTAAAAATCGACTTATAAAAGTAGCTGGTGGTCCTTATTTATACAAGGGTAAATTTTTTTGTGATTCCCACTCGCTCGCCTCAAAGTGGTTCTGTTTCATTTAAAAAAAAATTATACTCAAGTTTCACCACTCCTCACTAAAAGGAGAGTAGTGCTTCAAATACCCCTTTATCGATAATTATGGCAATACTGGAATTTTTAAACTAATTGTGGGGAAGAGGTTGAAGCCGGGGAAGTCTGTCTCTACATGTAAAAGGTTTTTTTTTTTTACAACATCCATTCATAAATATAAATAAATTAGATTTCCAGACACTTTCCCTAATCCAGTTTCCCTAAAGAAATTATCCCTAATGGACAAAATCCCTAATTCTATTATCCCTAATCCATTTTCCCTAATGCCAAAAGTCCTAAAATATTTCCCTAATGGACAAAATCGCTAATGCTTTTATCCCTAATTGACCATAAAATAAGTTTATTGCCATGCAATGCAGTAATAACAGTGAATACGGAGGTGCACCCTGGCTTTCAAGATCACAACTGACAATGGCTGCCCGAGTAGTTGATAACAAGCTGCATGTTGGTGGTACCTGCGGTCTTGAACTGTGAAAGGTAAATATTGAGTTGCTTTGTGAAAGTCCCATCTGGTTCCTAGATGGGACTTTCAAAGCTGCACTCACAAAGTCTCATAAGACCAATAACTGTAGTGTGGGTTGGCACAACCGTTTTTGCCTTGTAGTGGGGAAACATCATCCCAATATGTACAGTGCCCTTGTCAAATTTCAAAAGGAGCAGGCTTATGTGGAAGCCTGTGTAGCAGAACTCGTAATGGGGAAAAAAATGAGATCATGCCCACAGAAAAAATGGCTAGAATTACATGAACGTATTCACGCTATAGCCTCCCTGCATCAAACCTATAACACTTCACAGGAATATCTTTAAAATTTATCGTATAGGTAATGTAAATTTATAAATGCACTTCTTTCTTTTTTCTTCTATTTGTGCTTTTTAGACAATTTATTTATTACATTAGAATTTTTTATTTTAAGGAAAATGGATTAGGGATAAAAGAATTAGGGATTTTGTCCATTAGGGAAAATGTCTTTAGGGAAATTGGATTAGGAAAAGTGTCCGAGAACCAATAAATTATTTTTTAATTCAACAAACAAAATTAGTGATTTTTTAGTCACCTTAAGGGTAGGTCCATCACGATTTTTTTTTTAAATAAAATAAAACTATTTTGTAAGGTGGGAAGTAAAAAATTTGAAATTTGAAAATAAGGACCATTCTAATATAGAGATTCAAGTTTAGATGGTGAAAGGTACGAGTAAAATCAGAAAAAACACAGTGCCATTACACTGAATTACCAACCAGTCGGCAATCGATGGAATCACAAAGTACCTCAAGACTTTTTATCATCTTACATAGAAATGTAGAATCTGATATTTTGCAGCTAAATTTAACAAAAGCTACCTATAAGAGATTAAGTCGGTACTTTATTCTCATGCATAAAAACTTGTTCTTCAAATTAGATTCAAATCGATACTCATTTTTCATTTATAATTAATTTGAATGAAGATTCGAATTTTTCCAAACTGCCTTCTGATGTCTAATTTTTTTGGCAGGTGATAAACTGTTCCAAAATACGATACCGAGAATATTTTTTCAAGTAATTTTTTTTACTATTTTTTTTGTGTCAAGTTTTCCTTGACATTGATGATAGTCTTGATTTTTAATCAGCAGTCGTTAAATTTGAAGCTTTCTTGTGAATGAATGAAATTGATTTTTGATGGCTAGTAAATGGATTGATTCTTATCGCAGTTTTGGAAACGTAACCGGATTCAATATGAGCATTATTAATTTTATATTTTATGGCTGAATTTCAATGAAAACATTTCCCATGAAACTTCTCTTAGGAATCGTCGTATTAAAGTGAAAATTAAATTAAAATTCAAAATTTTTTGTGACGCCTAACTGGAGCATGTTGATGAAAATAACAGTAATGTAGTGCTGGCTATGTAAAATATATTTTTTGAATATTTCAATGAGTTGATTGGAATTTAATCTGCTTGGTTGATTTTTGGCAGATTTTCCTAGTTTCGTTGTTAGTACCTACTTCGTTCAAATAAACATCATAAAAAAAATGTATTTCTTCATATTATAATCAACTCGTAAACGAAATGAAACATGAAAAGTTACTAGAAAATAAATTAATCATAATTAAAAGTCATTTATTCCTCGCTAAAATAAAATCATAGAAAAATTAATTGCTCAAAAAATATCGTCCAAGTATTCTCCCTTAGTGAAATGAAATTAGCCTCATTCAGACAGAAAAAATGTACATAATTTCGTTATCATATAGGTACCTATTTTGGAAAAGTATCAACTTTTCGCTTCTTTCACAACTGAATAAAAACAAAAGCACAGAGATCTGTTTTGTGTTTGTCTTTGTAACAGATGGCACTGCCTAAACAAATGAAATAAATAATACAGCAGTACCTGGAGGCTCCATGATGAAAAAGACATTATAACTGGCCGTGGCATTTTTTCCACGCCTCATTAATTTCATTCGAACAAAAAAAGTTTTTCATCACTTATAAGTAAGGACCACTCTAATTTTTTTTTTCATGGGCTAGGTATGAACCAGGAAGCTTTTAGTCACAAGTTATAAGCCCATTATGTTATTCTCATCAGTGGAAAATTAAGTTTGTCAACGTTTGAACTTCAGTAATTAAAATCAGTTTCTGTCATGAAGTACACTGGATTCTTTGAATAAAGTTAATTTAAATTTGATATTGTATTTAAATGATGATAAGTTGAAAAACTCCTCCACCTCATGACTCTGAATCCAAATAAATGAAACCGAAAGTCCAAGATAAGAGATAAGTTACCACAATGTCACTAAGTTTTAAATTCACCTCAAATATCGAGTGACAAAAACTTAAAAGTCACTCAAAACACACGCACTGATTCACCTCCTCACATTATCATCGATAATATCAATACTTTCCACTATCAGCGAAATAAGGATCTCTTCGAGTTATAGAGATTTCGAGTTAGGACTTTTAAATTTAAATTATTCACCAAAAAACAGAGACTCCAAGGTTCTTTATGAGGGAACTGATAACAATGTTGATCGTTTCCCAGAAAAGCTTTGATGACGTTATTTTTGGAACTCCCATCACCAAGATGAAGTTTTTAAATTGAACTTTTTTGGGAGAAGCTGAATGCTTCTAAGAGAAGCTTTGCTGCACGTCCAGCTTTCTCCTTGGATACATCACTGAGAACTGAACCAGCGAAAAACCTGCAACTTCATTTTGTACCGTTTGGAGTACAGTTAATCTATTCTTACTGAGACAAATTGTGAACCGCAAAAATTTCAACATAATCCCCTTAACTTTTCGAGAAAAAAAAATCAACTGACCACTGCCTGAAAGTACGAGTATATATGCCAATAAATTAGCATTTTCCCAAATTCTCCTTTTTTAATCGAAAAGAATTAGCTATTTCGGTGTTTTTATCGTTGGTTACAATTAATCTGCGATATGTCATCATCGTCTATACATTTTGCATAATAGAACGTAATGAAAAATAAAAACTGCCAACTTTTTAATTGCTATATGTCGGTCTACTTATGCGACAAGCAATCGATCAACGTTCAAAACACGGCTCGGTGAAAGTAAAAAGTTTAAATAAGTTTTGAGCAGCCCTCGACAGGTGGTTGGTGCCTAAAAATCTGGTCATTTTTTCCCTTGTCCGAAAAATACCGAACAAAAAATTCTTTAAACGGCTACCGTGACAGTGAATCGGTGAGAAGGGGGTTACATAAAAAATGTTTTTCTCGTTAAATTCAAGTAAGCTTTCGTTAGTCATAGTCAACTGGCATTTTTTTCTCATTTTTTTTTTTTTTGAGCTCTATAAATGCTTTCTCAAATGGATGAGGTACTTCGTATGGGCATAGAAGAGAACGAAATTTGTTTGTTTTTCAGTGGACAGGTGAATGACCTAAATTCAGCTAAAATAAATATTTGCAAGACACTGATAAATTTCAAAAATTATCGTTTTTCCGCCGCATATGCTCATTAGAAGAGAACTAAAATATTTACGAGTATATCCAACTCGTATTAGGTCAAGTTTCTCAAATATCTGTTCAGGAAAAATCTGCTTCACCTCAATGATAAAATATCATTCTTTAGTTGAAAGATATAATGTCATGGCAGCCTCCTATCCAAAGGTATAGCAAAAATCAATGGAACCTATTTGGTGAAATGGTCTTAGCTAAGATCAACTGCTTAGGTAAATGTATAAAAACTGATTATTGAATTTCAGAGCATATATGCTGCAGGGGTTGCCTTTTTATTTGAAATTTCAGACTTACTATGGCCAAAATAAAATGTATGAAGTACAAGCAAAAGTCAATTTTTTGATTATTTTTACTTCCTCTTCAATGACGGTGAACAACTCCTAACTAGATTGCGTACGCATTAAAATGAAAGCCTTTGAACATAATTTTACAAATTTTCTTTCTGCTATTTTTCAATATATGTTCAAGTTCTTCAGACACGTCACAAATATAATTTAGGTTATTGTAAGTATTTATACTTTGACCTTTGATTGAAAGGGTTCACATTATTCGAAATGCTCAAATAAAAAATAATCAAAATAATGTGCTTACCAATCCATTTGGCTAGAAAAGATCTGTCACATCCTTGAGTACTTTGGTACCTCTTTAGGATTTGACATGTGTCAGTCATAGTCATTCTGATTAAAAGGTACATGTTCGATTACATGTACGAGTACTATTAGTTATCAAACAAATATACGAAAAATGACGAAATAATAACTAGATAATAACAATAATGGCCTTACTCTAGCTATCCTCCTCAAAACTCGTCATCTCCATATAGTTTTCATTTTAAAACGACATGCAGCCTTTTTTAATAATTTTCTATCAAATTTTTAGTGCGTGTCTCAGATTTTATTTTTTTAAATTACAGGTTATTGAATTTTTTTGAATATTCCCAAAACCCTTCCGGCCGCAACGATGTGAAATTTTTTTCTTGGCTTCAATTCGGTGAACGGATTTTAAGAAACCGCAAAAGGAAAAACTAGTAACTGTAAATCCTCTTTTTTGGTGTCAAAACAAAAAAAAAAAAAAAAAAACTTTTTTACCCGAAGATCGGCAAACTTGAAACATTTCTTAAGCTCAAGACATTCTTTTCGTGTGTGGTTCTTATCAGCGCGTCAACTCCAGAAAAGTTGAAATACTTTCCCATCTGTGGTCGTCGAGAATCTTGTAATCGAACTAGCTGGTGTCGAATACAGTTTTCCAAGCACTTTGAAACTACTCTTCTGAAAATATAACCCTATTCCTCAGAAACATGCTGGTATTATTATAGCACCAACAACTTTTATTCTGATTACAAGTTTACAGTCTATTTTTAAAAAAAATTGTCTGCGGGTAGACCAAAGAATCTGAAAACCAGCTGAAGATCTGGATTAAAATTTAGTGATAAGAAGATATTATTGACCAATGTACTTTCACAGAAACGCGGTAGAAATTTCTATTACAACACTTTGAATAGAAGATAACTGATTCTTGCACCTAAATTCACGGCACAGTTATTGCTTAGCTTTTTGATTCGCATTATATATGTTACCGTTAAAGTATTAATTCTAGTTAATGTATGAAATCACCAGTTAATTCATGCTTTAACGGGGTAGGTGTGTAATCAAAATGCTTTTACACTTTAACTAGTTATTTCATACATAAGCTAAGTGCGTTCCGTTGATGTTTGTAAATAGCCTGGCTATCTTATCTTGACAATCAGACTTGTGTTTGTTTCTTGTTGTTATGTGTATTTGACATAGCCTAGCCTACCTATATTATGTGCATTCAGTTGGTTCTTGATCTTGTTTTAATACACACTATTTTTGTGACCGCTATTTGTTAAATCATGAAATTGACCGTTTATAAAAAATTGTATCATAAAAGTACGGTTACAAGTGTAAACAAAACTTAATTTAAAAGTACTAGATGAAAAATTAGGGAAGACAAACCAAACACGTTATTTATTGCAACAGCTGTTACTTCCATGGCATTTAAAGTTACATTTTATTCTGTTCTTGATGCACAAACAATGCTTATTTATGCACTTTTGCATGCAGTGACATCTCACAAAGCCTTGACCATTACCTGTAGCTTGTGAGGCAGCCACTGATCATAGCAAAATAGTGGCGGAGGTAATGGGTACTTCATCAAGCTGGACAAATTGTTTGTGGCTGAGAGCAAACTGGGAGCAAGCGTACAGAGAGTTTATGATTTGTTCTCTGGTTCCTAATTTGTAAAACCCACCTTCAGTTTTTTCAATTACGCATGCTAAAATGCTCCTCGCGTTTGTTTGCATCTAGTAATTTTAAATTAAGTTTTGTTTACACTTGTAACTGTACTTTTGTGATGAAATTTATTATAAATGGTCCATTTCATGATTTAACTAATCGTATCTCGTCAATTTATAGAATAACTAGGTATTTCATACATTATCTAGGTAGACTGTGAAAAATTTTCATACTTTAACTGTTTCGCCGTTAATTTATAAATTAACTAGTTATTTCATGCAATAACGACAGTAACACTTTAACGGTAACATATATACCTAGTAGCCGAGGAAGATTAGTTTTAAAAGTTAGGCAAAAAAAAATTGGTAAAAAGATTTTATGCCTAGAATATAAAAGGGGGAGGGGAGGGGAGGGGGTTTAATAAAAAATCTGTTGCAAAAATTTTTGGTCCCACCTCCTGTGCTCCTCACCGAAAATAAGTCTAAAATGTTGAACTACTAATTCTTAACTCATTTCACATTCAAAGGTTTTCATGGTGAATTTTTCAGAAGTATATAAAATCAAAGTGAGATATACCCAAATGAAATAGATGAAGATACATGAAAGTCAGTTCCCAAATCCTACACATTCTCGTTTTCCTCTTCAACATCATTATGAATCAATGATAAAAACAAGCTGGATCAAAATCTTTTCTGGTTCCATTTTTACTGTTTCTTTTCTTTGGGCGAAGGAAAGTTTTCAACAAATAACATTGGAAATTGCAAAGGAAATACAGACATAAAAAGTGCCTTTAATGCATTTAATAAAGTATTAAGTTAATTTTCTTCTAACAAATTTCTGAGCTTCTTATTCTCTTCGTTTTTCTGCTGAGAATTAAAGTGTTTCTAAAGACTAATGAAGAATGCAATACTTTTCTTCTCGTCGCACTTTTCCTAATTTGTTAATTGTTTAATCAAGACAAGAATTCCGAGCAAAAACTTCACCTTTTCATTGAGAATTAATGTTTCGGTTGAATTTCTTCTATACACCATTGTATTGTACCTAAATTAAATGTATACTCTGCTCACAAAATACTACAAATACCAGTCTTCTGGGAAAAGACAATTTGTTTTAAAAATTTATCCTTTGTTTGTAACTTTGTCTGTGGAACTTATTATAAATTACAGTCAAACCTTTTAAAGTTGAACTTTTAGGACACACCAAAATCTCCATAATTGGAAAAAAATCTTCGTAAGGCGCATATATTTGTAGAAAATCACTTTTTCAATTCGAACAACCAGCCTCTATAAGTGAAAGTTTTGGAAAGTAAAAGTTCTCTATAACTCATATTTTACTGCCTTATCGGCCTCTGTAACTCGAATTCATCTTCCTTGGCTTCAAAGATGAAAAGGATAATGAAGGATAATGTGTGTAAAGATGATTTGTGAACCATATGTTTTTTATTTTTGTAAACCAGTTTTTTAATTGGCGATCAAAACTTTTACAACTTAAAGTTTGAAATAACCTATCCAATAAATCTTCACTTTCCTTAAACTTTGAGTGATCGAGGTTCAACTGTATGTCAGTGCATATACGCTGTTTGTATTTAAGGAGCTGTTCCGATAAACACCTCTTTATAGTCATCATTTCTATGTATAGCCTTTGTAGATGTCTCCCAGCTAACTGTTATCTTGGAAAATTTCAAAGGCCAACTGTATATTTCTGACCAAAAATATTTCTGCAATGTGCCTCTACTAAAATTCTTCATTATAAGACTTTTATTCTTATGAAAGTATCATCGGATATTATTAATTATACTCATAGAATTAAAAAGGTAGGCTAATTAAAAAATATACTCACAATTCCCCTCTCCAAGGGTAAGCAATGATTTTCTTCTGCATTTGCTCAAAACCATTTACTGCGTGACAAATAAAGTTTACCGAGTAAATACCACGAATAAAAACCTTCATAATTTCACGGATGATAAATTATAAAAAACATGGCGAGTAAGATTACAAGAACCTTCAACGGGATGTAATTTGGCAGAAAGTTACAAACGTTAAAAGATAAAAGGCAGCAGAAAAAAGAGGTGGGAGCAACAAAAAACAAGAACGACTCTAAAAACAACGCACCAGATCATATCTTAGTCAAGTTTTGGAGTTTTACAACCGTGGCTTTAAAAGCTACCGACGTATTTCTTTCTGCTCCTCCTGTTAGAGAGGTTTTGAATTTTCTAACATTATGAGCTTTACAAGGCACCGGTAATGAAATAAAATTTTATCTTTTATTTTATTTACGTTTAATTTTGACCAACTTAACCATCGCATCCACGATGAAGGTTGCAAGTGTTTTAGCTTTGTTGAATATTTTAGCGAAAACTTGGTGGTTACCATGTTTAGAGTTTTGCTGAGCTATTGCAACAAAGGGTCAGACATCTGAAATAGTTTTAATTATTTTACTGCAGAAGAATCGACTATACCAGTGAACCTTTTGAAAAAGAAAACAAAGCAAGCCTTTGGCTTTTAAAGGTGTACTACCTACATATTCTCGATATACCAAAGTGTATATTATCCGGACCAACGGACTCACGTTAAAATACAAATACCTATAAAAGGATAGGTACATTATGTTTTAAGAGAATAGGTACTCGTAGGCTTTATTGGTCTACTTTTACTGAGAGTGCTTTCGAAAATCGAATTATCCAATATTTTGAAAAATCAGAGAGTACGGGAAAGAAAATTAAATTACTCCTACGTAGGCTGTTCAAAAAAGACTGGGACACGTGCTGTAGCGCCTGCTTGCTGCGCTGTATGGCAAAACTAATTGCTCGAGGTGAAAGAGCATTCGATTTCGTCCCAAAATACCAAATTCCATAGCATAATGTTCACATATGGGTACATTGATATTGTGAGCAATTAAACAAAACAAATAAGAAAAAACCCTTCTCAAATTTTGCCATGCAAAATCTTAATACGCCATCAAATTTCTACAGAAGAGGGGAAAAACGCGGCTCCATGTATTTGCTGAACTTTGAGACACGTATGGCAACTCTCTTTCACCTCGCACCATTCATTTTGCTGTACAGTGTCGCTAACTCGCACCACAGTGTCTCATTCTTTATTGAACACCCTACGTACTTAGTAAAAATCACTATTTAGTCCATTTTATGGTTCTTTTCCTTTTTTCTACCTTTATCCAACATAATCTCTCTATATTATAAAATCAAAACCTACTCAACTACTTTCTGGAAATGGACAAATGTGAAAAAAATACACGTATTTCGTGTCTGTAGTTACAATAAATGAGAAACCTGGAAGGATAAGTGTGAGTAAATACATAGTTGGAGGTGAAGGCAAAAGAAAGACTTTGAAGAGAAGAAAATATATTACTAATTCTTTTTCTATGCACCTTTGAGGGGGGTTGGGCCGCGAAGTGGCCAGGGGGCAAAGCCCCCTAGTAGAGTAAAAATTCAATTAGAGCTTGACAGTGTTCCTTATAGCTTGAAGATCAAACTAAAAACAAAATAATCAAAAACAGTGAGCATAGGTGTACCTATTGCTCAGGATACGGCCCGAAAAATAGCATTTGTAAACATGAAAAATTCTTGCACAGCAAGCCCCGCTAGAAAAGCAGGTCTTCAAGTGGAACTACAGGGATTTTGATGAACCGTTGAAAGTGTATTTCAAGATTAGGATAAAAATTAATTAAAAAATGAACTGTAACATTTTCTGCCATTATTTTTAAATGTAGGTTGAACCTTCTCATATAACGTCCCTAAATCTAAAGATACCAATCGAAGCAATTTTTTCCTAAGAAATTAAGAGCGGAGAAAAGTCGCTTTATATTAATTGCAAAAATACCAAGGTAAATAGAACCATCCTACAGTGATAAATGAAACCATCCAATAATTCAACAGATTTTACAATACAAATTCATTTGAAGGGCTGAAGAAAGATGTTATAGCTGACTTCTCTGCAAAATCTCAGATTTTTAGTAGGATACATGAATTTGTTTAGCTGGGTTCACGAATCTGCAATGAAAATAGTTTTCAAAGTTTCAATTTGGGAAATTGTCTCAGTTTCATATTAGATCCCATGAAAAAGTATACACAATGCAAAATCTGTTCGTTTTTCTAAAATCAATTAGAAATACATAACTCGGATAGTGAATAAATGAAAATAACCGAATCCACTTGGAAGAAATTACTTTTCACTTTTTTGTGAATCAAAACAGAATCCGAAACATAGAATCCACTTTTTTTTTGTTTTCATGACAATGAACACGATTGGATTATTCGAATACGTGGTAGAACAATCGCACAAAATGAATCATTTTCATTAATCTTTGCTAAAACAAACACTCTCCCTCCCCCAAATATCTCTTATATTTTAAATCACAAATATATATATTAGTCTGTAATGAAAACGAACAAATCAATTTCCACTGATATTGATGTATAAATCTGTACACCAGTTATGAAATAATTCACCAAAGCGAATGGAATTTATAATTTATGCTTACTGAAAAAGAAGCATTTCGGGTCGTTTTTCGAAAATATGTAAATGTGTAAATTATCTTTGGCGTAGCATATGAACCAAAAATAACCGCATTTAGCCAGCATGTCATTCGCAAGTGCATACTGGTACAGCATTTTCCATCCTCTCAAATGACCCTACGAGTAGATCCGCATTTTCGTTTAAATTTGGGTAACATTACATTGATTTTCGACAGACTCCTCTAATCTGAAACCCAAAAACTCGATTCACTGTGTACCAGATGTTCACGTACATGCAACTATCTTTCACCACAAAACTTTGTTTGGCGTATTTTACGAGATTAGTATGCGAATTTGTCAACTGATGTTGATATAGTCTAATAAAAGAAAAATCACGGTGGGAAAGCAAATTGCAATAAAATGACGTCACAAATCGAGGAGTTTAAGAAGCAGCTTTCCATGAAGAAAACCTGATATTGTTATCTCAGGAGAAGAAAAAGGCAAATAGAAAACAAAATAATTTAACGAAAAATTTAAAAAAGACTCCGTATTTTATTACTATAAAAAAATACTTTTTTGGAAGAATGCATTTATCCTAGATAAATCAAACCGAATTAAGTGATTCCATAGCACGTGAGAATTGTCATGGTTCGGAGAATACAGTGGAGACAATAACAAAAGAAAAAAAAATTTTAACCCTTGCTAAGTACATGTTTCACGTTAGCGTTTTTTTTTTTTTTTAAGACCCTGTATGTATAGTACTCGTATATACCCATATACATATTTCTCAAAATTTTTTTGAGAATCATATTGATTTTTTTTTGACCTGGTATTCCTGGCACCCATAATGAACCTAAAATGAGCTCATTCACAAAGTATCCTGCTACGAGCTGTGAGGCCCCACGCCTACTCAACTTGAACAAACTTGAACAAATAAAAAGAAAAATCACGCTAAATACCTCTTTGAGTGACTCATATTTGTTCAGTTGTGAAAAATATACTGTATGTAAATGAAAAACAATGATTTAATATTACAGCTAATCTTGACACTGGTAATTACGTTCTAAAAACGTATCCCATTGTACTGGGAAAAACACCGCTAATAACAACCGTAGAGTAGGTGGTGTGGGCGGTTGGGGGGGGGGGCGTAAATAGAGGACTTCGGATGGAAAAATATTTCTGATAGTTCAAAAAATTGTCATTAATGATCAAAATCGGCTTTTACTCTAAAAAACTATATTTATCTTAGTGCAGGTATAAATTCCAATGTTTAACACGGTACCTATATCTGTGTTGTCTGTAGAGAATTTAAATTGCGTTGAAATTATTTTATCATGATTTTCTTTTATTCAGTGCCGTAGCCAGTGAATTTAGTAAGAATTAATTTGAAATTCCATTTAGATTAAACTTAATTAATTCGGTATAGGCTAGTTCCAAAATTTGTTGACTTTTCGAAGAAAAAAAATCAGGTAAGTATAGAAATTTATTGTTACGTAATTTTTAGCAGGTTTTCGATGGAAAACCCTTCTATTAAATTAGGTCTGACTTCCACAAATACGCACGAGACCATCATAGTTATTCGTTTCATGATCTCCAGATTCCGAAAATACTCATTTCTCATTTTCTTATTTCTTACCTAGTTTATTTATTTATTTATTGTTTCTTCCTCTGTTTACATAATTATATTTCTTTGGGAAACGAAAACTGACGAACGGCTGAAGCAATAGGGCTGAAATTCGTACCAGCGGTCTGTTTTGGTGCAAGGACGTGCAAATAGGAATTTGGAGTTGATTGGTTCAGCGATTCCGAAGATATTAGCAAAAATGTAGCAAAATCTGATGATTTTTAGAGGTTATATTTCTTTGGGAAATGAGAACTAACGAACGGCTTAACCAATGGGGCTGAAATTCGCACCAGAGGCTAATCTCAGAGTTTTAGGTCTGATAGAAATTTCTAATCGATCGGTTTTGCGGTTCAGGAGACATTAGCAATAATGTACTTAGTCAAAAATCGATGATTTTCTAAGGATTTTTGAAGGAACGATCATTCCTCGGTATATACTCGTAATTGAGCCAATAAACTGAGCTACAAATTAAGTCTACAAATCAGGCTACAAAATGAGCTTAAAAATTAAGCTGCTAGTTTGAAAAATTATTTTTATTGTGTTTCCTGGCACCTATTTACAAAATAGTCACTGGGAAGTAATTCTTTTATGATTTTCTTCTTTCATAAAATCAGGCATACTGTCTCTATCCTTTTAATAAAATCTTCAAATATAAGATTTATTTGGTTCTTGGCACCCCTGTGCGATCAATCGAAAACCTGCTTTTCTAGCGAGGCTTGTTGCGCTAGAATTTTTATTTAAATTGAGATCAAAATATAATTTGCAATGCTCTATTTTTTAATGAAGTAATTGCTCTAGTATCGTATGGCTGCAAATCGTAATGAATTGGCCCTAAACTCAAGTCCGTCATAGTCTCCTTTAAACCCTTTTCAGTTATGTTACAATCTAGTATATATCCATAATAAACACTAGAAAGACCAGGTATTTGAATTTGAATGCGTGACTCTTCAAAGTACCAGGTGGCGTCATATTATGACATACTGCGGTCTTTCAAGGTTCCTTTACTATTGAGTCGAATATGACGCCGCCTAGTCCTTCGAGTAATCGAGTACAACATGATTTTTCTGGGGTACAATCAGTGGATAGTAGTAGACTATGGTTTGTAAACAGCTAGTTGCATGCATAAATTCGCTGAAACATGCCTAACCATAGATTTGGCAAGCGGTTCCATCAGCTTTAATTATTTTGTAATTTTGATAAATGTTTCAATTCACATAATAGGTATAACTTTAATAATAATTATGTACTGTTGGTTGTCACCGTGGAAAATAGCAAGCTGGCAAATATAAAATAGAGGCCTTGAAAAACACCATCTGTAATCTCTTTTAGAAAAATCTCAGTGTATCAGCCTCATTCTTTGATTTTGCCAGAATCTGCTATAATCAATCAATCAATCAATCAGTTAATCAGTTAATCAAAGTTTTGCAATTCTGATGATTGTAAATTTTCCGCATGTCTTTTTTCACAGACCATCCCTCCATCGCAATGGACTGGAAAGTGTTAGCTATGTTTATACTACTTTTAACAGTTGGGTGCAATGCAGATGGTAGCAGATCATCTCCATACAACAGAGCAAATGACCCTCCTCGTAGTAGATCGTCTCCATTGAATAGAGAACGATATCAGCACCATGGACGTAGATGAGAAGCAAGAAAATTAAGATGAGAGAAATGATGACAGGTATCCCTCATAATTATATTTATAGAAATTAATGTAGCAACTCTCATTTTGAATGAAAATGTTAGCAATTTCATACGAACTGGCTGTAAACTGGTGGAATTCTTCATGAACGTGTTGAGAAAAGAAATATTCTTATACAGTAGTCTACAAATATGGCGTCTTACATGCTTCATTTTCGTTTCATCTTGTGGAAAATGACCACAATTGTTGTCAGCTGACTTATACGAGTAAAATATACCAAAGTTTCTGTTTTTTAGTGAATTACTCAAAATTAAAATTTATGAATACTCTATGAAATTCAATACCCGTGCCTCTTGATTTCAACCTTCTACATATTTGAAGAAGAGTTGCAAGTACACTATTAGGTGCCATTTAAGACTTGAGATTTGAATTAACTTAGGAACTCTCATTTAATATAAGAAATTGTTAATAATTTCTTTCTAGGTCGAATGTAAACAAATCCTAATTTTTAACTGACAGAAACGTTCTAAATAGTTTTCCATTTAATTTAAACTGCTCGGATAATAATTCAAAACTATTTACTGATACCATTCATATACAATATAACTGAAACAAATGTTTTCAATTATCATTTTTCAATATAGTACGTGGAAAACAAAAGCTATTAATTTTTGCAGCTTCATCATTTTATAGTAGATACCTAGATATTCTGTCAAATCGTATTATTTTTTCAACAGTTACATATCAAAATAATAGAACTCTCTTCAGGATTGGGACGCTGAAAAGTGAAACTTCGACTTTCGACTTACACTTATGACCTTCGAAAATGAACATTTTACTTTATCTTACAGTTTCAAAATTTCTAATTGTTGGTTCATGACTTTCAGATTTACAATGTCAAAATGAAAAAATTTGACTTATAGCTTTTTACTTACCTCTTTTGGTTTTGTACAATGTATTTTACAAAAATAATTAAAATTACAAAGGAGAAATAAATAAAATAAGAGAAAAACTTATAAAGCTGAAAACAGCCAAAAAATCAAACTCTAGCTTCAGCTACTATCTTCAATTTTTCTCTTTTTAGCTTTTGTTTGTTGAAGCCAAAACAGTCAAGATTTAGCTATTAGCTTTCAGCTCTCAGCTGACTTTGCAGTTCTGATTCATGTCAACTTCAATCGATAAATTTAGGTCATCAAATTGTAGCGTTTGAAAAATAACGGAAACAACATTCTCTAACGTAATACACGTCAAAATAACCAGAAAAAGTAGCCAAATCGAAATACTAACAAAAGAAACAAGGTATCAAGGGGTGCATAAATAACGAACACGTCATCAGGCTCTTTATAAGAATTTTATGAAATTATAAAGAAATTAAAATCTACCTAGCAATCCCCATATTTCCAAATTAATTATAATTCTTCACCCCATAAAAGGCACAACTTGGCCAGTCATTGTAAAATTAAAACAAAAATAAGCGCTCAAATTACTATCCAATGACTTGTACGTACATTATGACGAAACTGAATAAATCTAAATTGGGATACAAAATTGTTAAGCGCTTTCCCCTTGAATACTGACTGCATCAGCTTCAGGAACATCAGAAATCATATTTCAAAAGAAATAGCAGCAAAATCAATGTTTGAAAAATTAAATTAAAAATAAAAATTCTCAAAAATGTCGAAAGAAAATTTTCAATGTTGCTTCTACATACGTACAAAAACGGAATGAAAGACCGAGCCAAAGTTCAAGAACAATGAAAAACAAAAATTTAAGAAGAATTAATCGGAAAAGCGCTAATTTTCAAATAGCCAACAAATTATGACAAATATAGAAAATTAATTAAAGAGAGAAGGAAAATAAAGAACATTCTAGAAGGAATTTCAAAGCACAAGAAAAATGAAGTGAAAATAATTACGAGAAAATGAGAAAATTCAAGTAAAATAAAAATAAAAGTGGTATTTAGAGGAGCGCTTGTCGCATTTTACAAAATCAAGGTAGAGGTTATGCCTTATTGATGTTCTGTAGATATTAATACAGACTGCTTTGAGGGATGAAAGGAAAAAGAAGGTAATGATGCTGTCTGTAGTCTGTACATCAGGTTTATCAAGTCGAGGTTACAATTTAAGTACTAATAAGTATGAATATCTCGAGTTATGGTTCCTAGCTTTAATTTATATATTTAATAAGAAAGTGCTAGAAGTTTCTATTATTTTGTAAATTTCGTTTACGTTGTTCCAGGAAATCGATAACTGATACAAAAAGAAAATAAGAAACTAAGCAGCATGAAAAGAAAAAAGAAAGCATATAGACTAGTAAACATTTATGGTAATTCTATCAAATTTAGTTTTGTAATAATAACATAACTACCTATTCAGTAAATAATAGACTGTAATTAATAAATATCGATTCTCTATTAATATAACTTTCAACAAACGTATTTCGTATTATTCACTGACAAGAACTCTGCTATTTGCTTGTACCTAAATAATAAGGATGTGACTAGTACCAACTTCTAAAAATTGTAATTGTATAGGAACACAATGTAGTTTACTTGGACTACGTTAAAGGACTGAGTGACTTATCTTCTATTTTCTACTAAGTAGTCAATATTGTGTGAAACACAATATCATATAGTCCCGTATAATTAGACGAAAAAATAAAATATAAATGATAAAAACCTGCTAAAAATCCAGCAAAGGAATTGTTTCCGCAGAAACGTCGCCGCATCTTATTTGATGAATAAAAATTTTCAAACTAAGATAGAGTGGGGTAATATTGGTAAACGCAAAAAGTTTAGTTTTTCTCATTTTTAGGCCCTTGAAAATTAATTGATTACACTAAATTTAGTATCATCGGAAAATAGTGTAGGTACTTGAGTTGAGTGTTGTCAATGGCCATGAAAAACTGGAAAAATTCCACAATTGGGTGAACATTGTATTCGGGTTTCGACAAAATTGGCTTCGAATCACGGATCAATGTCAAATTAATAAAGTGATTCGAATACAAATAATATTAATTATTCGAATCATGAATCAAGTATTCAAATACTGCCCATCACTGATGAAACTCAATTTTTAAAGACTTTGCTAAATTCTATTATCCATCAAGAAGTTTAGTTTACGAATACCTCCATGCTTGGAAATTACCATTTTTTTTATCTCCAAGTAATATTGCTAAAGTAGTGAAAGTAGTCGTGTAGATTGCCAAAAATTCAAAAATGATGTTGAGGAAAAGGTAGCAGTGGTGCTTCGGCTGACTTCCAATTCTATTATTAATTGGTATGTTTTTATTCTTTCTTCTACCAACTGAGGAAACAACTTTTCAAACCCGAATAGTAGGGATATTGAATTATAAGTACAAACACAAGTAACTATAAATGTGTTTGAAGAAAAAGATAAACATATTGTTAAATTACCTCGGCTTCAATATCATTTTCAGTTCCTAATTGAGAAAGAGAGATGTGGTATGCGGGGTTCTTCTCTTGACCTAGGCTTTCATATATATGCTCGTATGTATACTTCTAAAGATTTTGTGCAAAACCATGACCCGCCAAGCGGAAAGGGACCACAAGTCGGAAAACAAAATTTTGCGCTAGACGCAAAAACGTGAGATCAGGTCAAAATTAACGAAAATTTTTTTATGGCGGTTTCTGGTGGTGAAACATGTAATCTTGCCTGTCCCAAAAGTAGAAGGCCGAACTCGGCCGGGGAGTGGGGTAAAACTGCGTTCAAACAGCTGGAAAATGTTTTTAAATTTTTCAATTCTCCAATTGTTTTATGGGAGGAGGGGGGGGTGTCGTCATAATGATGGATCCCCCCCTTGAGGTCATTCTAGATACACCCCTATACCCACAAGCTTATTGGGTTCAATAAAGACATAAATTATATTTAAAAAAAATTAAAACAGTAAATTTTGTTTGATTTTCTTTAAACCTCTTTTTCTCAAAATATGATTTTTCTCAACTTCAAGTTCAAAAAGTCATAAAACCATGAATTTTATAGGTACGGGCGTCGTTCTGGTTTCATATTAACGGGAATTTATCCTACTTTCTGAAATGGCCATAAAATGAAAATTAAAATTTCCTACTTGTGGTCCCTTTCCGCTTGGCCTTTTTTTTTTCAACCTGTAAATTTTAGCACCCATAACGACCCTCCTCACAAAATATCTTGCTTGAGCCGTGTGGCCCACGCTTACTCAACTTTAACAAATTTGAACAAATAAAAAAAATCACGCAAAATACCTCTCTGAGTGACTCATATTTGTTCAGCAGTAATATACCTGCATGTGAATGCAAAACATCGATGCAATCCAATCCGATTCAGCTTCTAGAAACATAATGACCCGCCAAGCATAAAGGGATCACAAGTAGGAAATTTTCATTTTCATTTTATGGCCATTTTAGAAAGTAGGACAAATTCCCGTTAAAATGAAACCAGAACGACGCCCGTACCTATAAAATTCATGGTTTTATGACTGTTTGAACTTTAATTTAAGAAAAATTGTATTTAAAAAAAAAGGGGTTTAAAGAAAATCAAACAAAATTTACTGTATTTAATTTTTTCAAAGTATAATTTATATTTTTATTGAACCCAATAAGCTTGTGGGTACAGAGGCGTATCTAGACTGACCTCAAGGGGAGGTCCATCATTATGACGACACCCCCCCCCCCCCCCCCGTAAAACAATAGGAGCTGCTAATAATAACCATATCAGTCGTAAATAGAGGACTTTGTATGAAATAATAGTTCTAATAATTCAATAAGTTGTCATTAATGATCAAACCGACTTCAACTTTGTAAAAAAATATTCATCTTGGTGCGGGTATAAATTCTAATGTTTTACATGGTTTCTGGGTAGTCCATAGAGAATCTATAATGCGTTATCATGATTTTCTGTTATTCAGTGCCATAGCCAGTGAATTTAGTAGGACTTAATTTGAAATTTTATTTAGATTAAACTTAATTAATTCAGGGTATTGGCTAGAAAAAAGAAAATCAGGTATGAAAATTCCATGTTGTGTAATTTTTTGAATAAGGCCAAAATATAATTTGCAATGCTCCATTTTTCAATGAAGTAATTTCATTGTGTTGCTGCAAATCATAATCAATTGTCACTAAACTCAAGTTTATCATAGTTCCGTTAAACCTTACTCAGTCATTTATTGCAATCCAGTATGTATTCATAATTAAATCAGTGGATAGTAGTAGGCGATGGTTTGTAAACAGTTACATGTATGCATAAATTTTCTAAAACATGTTAGATTTGGCAAGCGTTTCCATCAGCTTTATTTCTTCTGTAATTTTGATAAAATATGTTTATATAGGTAATATAAAAGATAATTTGGTACTGTTGGTCGTCGCAGCGAAAAATATCAAGCAGGCAAAGGTAAAATAGAAGCTCCGAAAAATGCCACCAGTGGTCTCTTTTATGTAGTAGAAAAACCTCAGTGTATAGCCTAAGCCTCATTCATAAATACCAAACTTTAAATTTAATGTAATAAAAAAAATTAATAAAATTAAACCAGTCTATGACTCAGTTGGAAGGGTGCACTTTTCACTTTCACCCTCAACTCCGCTCCTTTCACAAGTTCTCATAATTGGAAAGCATTTACATCGCTATTAACAGTAGTTTGCGACTCACACTTACGAGTATTATTAGAGATAAGTGAGAAGAACAAGAAAAAGAAAATGGCTCATTTGAAAAACTCGAAAATATTTTGGGTTCGGCTTACATTTTTTTTTTTCACTCTAATAGTGAGTCGAAGAAAATCTGTGAGTGTAAAAGGAACAAAATTTTCAAACTTCATAGCTCTCCAATCAACAATGAAAACAGAAAAACAAATTGTTGGTTATACGCCAAAAAACGATGGAATACCTTTTCCTTGTTAGAATTTTCACATTGAATTGTCCTCCTTTATTTTGGCCACCGAAATTTTTCAATAATGATAACAAGTCGTAAAGCCCTGTCAAATATGTCTCGTTCGAACAATTTTTTATATTTTCTTCATTCCACTAATGGGGCAAAGAGACAGAAAGAATGGTATAAAGAACATGTCGGTTTCAAAGTTAGATGCGCAAGTTTTCGTGTGCTTTCGATATTTGAAAAATATCTACAGCAAAGCGGATTAGAAAGTTGGGCGTATGAAATGGAAGAATCTGCCTTGGGCTCTTGCGATTTTACAAACCACATAAATGTTCGCTACACTTCCAAACCGCAAACCATATCGTGCACTGGCAATGAACAGTAAAAGAAAACCTCGAAAAGGAGCATAACCTCAAGTACTAGTAGCTATATTCTGTGCTGATAAACAGACAGCCGGAAAAGATTGCCCCACAAGATGAGATACATGAGAATTGATAAGAAAACAGCAAATAAACACGAGTCTGATTTCGTGAATATTGTATCAATTGAATAGAGGTGGGCAGAGCTAGAATAATATTTTGAATGTTGAGAAAACGAAGAATGCTGAGTAAAACAAAGTAAGAATGAAATTTAGCATTTGGTAGTGGGATTGTTTATTTAAATTCACACATTGTCATTTATTTTGTGTTTGAGAGAGTGTAAATTCATCTCCAAACAAAATAAAACGAGTAGGCTTATTAACGAAAGCTTTGATTTCTCTTTCCATCAAAGGTCTGAACTCTGAACTGTAATTATATAAATTGATATAACTGAGGGAAAAAATGGGGTTTTCTACATTATAACTATAAAAGACAATTCCAACTTTCATGGGAATATCTAATAAATGAACGGTGATATTGCAAGAAATGGGTAACGAGTCCAATTTTTCAAATTTTACGGTAAAGCAAAAATACTTTCATGTTACATAGCTTTTTATGTCACAATTCAACTTTCAAGTATCTTCTCTAAGCGATGGTTGCATTTTGGGGCATGATATTTTTAAATCACGAACCTACAGGTTCCTGAAATGAGAGATGTCCATGACTTATTGAGTTTTGGATTGGAAAATTTCTTGCAGTCTATAAACGTGTTGGCTAAATTATTGGCAGTCTTAAATGACAGAGACTTCGGCTGCAGCCAACGTTGTTTCGTTCGTAATTTTTCCTCTCTTCACCTTCACCTTTTCACTTCTAACAATACTTTAGCGAAATTTAGGAAATTCCTGAGAAATTCGCGTTGATTAGCTCAACGTCACATACAATGCAGCATTGAAATTTCATTATTTATTGGCTGCTAAGCAATCTGAAAGGATGAATATTAGTATTCATATTGTATTCATCATTAATTAATGAATGCTTAGCAAGCAATAAATACAGAAATTGTTATTCCTTTTGCCTCTTTTTATCAACAGCTGTCAAAAACTATGGAAATCATTCGTGGGTTCAGTTTTTGACATGCTAAGAGAAAAGAATAGAGGCTATAGTATTAATTATAAACAGAAAAGTAACTTTTCTCATCACAGCTGTGAGCTACTCAGCTAAGGAAAGTAATTTTTTCTCCTGTTACTTTTTTCTCATACGGACTATCACCGTGTAGTAATAAAGGAGCACGCACATAAACTCTTTTATTAGCGTCTTTGTGCGTGAAGAGAAGGCCACGGAAAAAAAAAAAAAGCAATGGCAGAATTGTGCCATAAATGCATTACGGATCATATGGAAAATGTTTACTTTGGTTGAAGGCAAAAAGTTACCAATAGTAGACGACCATTTGTGCGGAGAAGAAAAAGAAAGCTGTACGTACTAAAGGACATAAGGTGAAAGAAACGATCCGAAACCATAAATGGAAGCGTGTTGCTGATGCATTCCATTTTCTTCGAAAATTTTCATCCCCTTTTTTCTTACCGTGACCACCGAACATTACTATGATTGATGACAACTATTTCCTGAAACCCAATAACAGGACATTTTATAAAACCTCTTCTCGTCGTCGTCCTCTTGAATGCTGCTGGCTAACGCCACTGTCCACCTTATAGTGTCCGTTAAGCAAGATTAAAAAGGTCGGTTTCATCTCATTGTATTTTTCTTCATTTTTCCTCCCATCTCCCTCATTTACCTTCTCAGCCATGCTTTCTCTTCTTGGTTAGCTTTTCAGAGCTTCACTTCATTCCATTCCCTTCACGCTTCTGCTTTTGCTCTCTTCGTGGTCTATTTACGTTATTTTTCTCAGACGAGGTGGTATCTTATTATTTCAGAGTAAAAATTTGATGTGTGCGGAAACGATGGAGTATTTTTAATACGTCTAAACCTGCAACACAGAATTTGGCTTTATTATAAGTAAAAATTGTTGGGTGTAGCTGTGCTACAAAGCATTATCGAGTTTTTGAGAACCGGTTTTACTATCGTAAATTTATCTTGCTCACGTTTATCTACTTTGGCTCGTCGTTGCATCGAATGCAACCTACCAAAATTTAGTATACGTTTCGTCACCCACAAACAGTTTTATGTACTCATATGTCGATCTTATATAATTAAAGGAATCATATGCAAATTGGTTTCATTTCCACCGAAATAAGTTTCTGAACAAAAATTCAGTAAACGCTGAAGATTGTCAATGATCAGTGTCAAGAAGCTCTTTTTAGCAGGTTTTCCTGGAAAACCAGCTCTTTGCAGCCTATCTGATTGTCAGAGGTGGGGTCGGGGGTGTGGTCATTTTTCATTTCATGACCCAAAAATATGTTTCCCTCAAAAATTAGCGATTCGTATAACTTTATATATATATAGATGTATATATATATATATATATATATATATGTATGTATAAGATTTTTCTGGGGCTAATATTAGGAAAACTATCAAACCGAGTGTTACCAAATTTCAACCATATATTCTACATGATAAGACCTACCTTCCATTAAAATTTCAGCCCTATTGGTCAATTTGTTCTCAAGTTATGCGCAGTTAAAGGTTTTTTCTTGTACACACGGTTTCTCACGAACTACTGGACCAATAGGGTTGAAATTTTGATGGAGGGTAGGTCTTATAGTGAAGATGTGCTGAAAGAAATTTGGTGGCAATCGATTCAGTATTGGTTGAGTAATTGCTGATTTTGTGTAAAGAGAAAATGAGCAAATTGCGCAAGTAGTGCTAATTGCCTAACGCAACGTTTTGAAGTGGAAAAAAATGACACGAATCGATTCTGTGAGTGTAGTCAGTTTTGTCTTTCTGCTGTGTTACAAAGTGGGAGTTATTAGTAATATTATTAGCAGGTTTTCCTAGTTTCAGTTTGTCTGGGTCTTAAAATTTTTAAAATCCAAAAGTTGGGCTTTGTTTGGGCCTGGATAACATTTTTCAAAGATAACAAATCCCAATGTTTTTTTTTTTTTAAAGGAAATTTAACGAGAAATAAATAATTAGATTAATAAAACTTAATAATAAAAAATTGATAGAACTAATGAAAAATAAAAGAGCAGGTTTTCTAGGAAAACCTGCTAATAAAAAATACATAAATAAATAAATTTGAATGAATAGGAATAAATGAATGAATGAGTGAATGAGTAATTGAGTGATTGAGTAAATTAGTGAGTGAGTGAGTCAGGGAATGAGTGAATCAGTGAATGAGTGAGTCAATGAGTCAGTGATTCGATGAGTGAGTAATTAATTTAATAAAAAATTAATAAAAAAATTGATAAAAGTAATGAAAAATAAAAGAGATGGTTTTCTAGGAAAACCTGCTAGTAAAAAATAAATGAATAAATAAATTTGAATGAATAGGAATGAATGAGTGAATGAGTAATTGAGTGATTGAGTGAATGAGTGATTGAGTGACTGAGTGAATTAGTGAGTGAGTGAGTCAGTGATTCAGTGAGTCAGTGAATGAGTGAGTCAATGAGTCAGTGATTCGATGAGTGAGTAATTAATTTAATAAAAAATTAATAAAAAAATTGATAAAAGTAATGAAAAATAAAAGAGAAGGTTTTCTAGGAAAACCTGCTAGTAAAAAATAAATAAATAAATACATTTGAATGAATAGGAATAAATGAATGAATGAGTGAATGAGTAATTGAGTGATTAAGTGAATGAGTGATTGAGTGATTGAGTTAATGAGTGATTGAGTGAATTAGTGAGTGAGTGAGTCAGTGATTCAGTGAGTCAGTGAATGAGTGAGTCAATGAGTCAGTGATTCGATGAGTGAGTAATTAATTTAATAAAAAATTAATAAAAAAATTGATAAAAATAATGAAAAATAAAAGAGAAGGTTTTCTAGGAAAACCTGCTAGTAAAAAATAAATAAATAAATAAATAAATAAATAAATAAATAAATAAATAAATAAATAAATAAATAAATAAATAAATAAATAAATAAATTTGAATGAATAGGAATAAATGAATGAATGAGTGAATGAGTGATTGAGTGAATGAGTGAATGAGTAAGTGAGTCAGTGATTCAGTGAGTCAGTGAATGAGTGAGTCAGTGAGTCAGCGATTTGATAGGTGAGTAATTAATTTAATAAAAAATTAATTACAAAATTGAAGAATTAAAATTTAATGAGAAATAAAAAATTAAATTAATAAAAAATAATAATAAAAAAATGAAATACCTTATAAAAAATAAATAAATAAATAAATTTGAATGAATAGGAATAAATGAATGAATGAGTGAATGACTGAATAAGGTAATTAATTAACGTAATTCCCTAATAAAATAAATAAATAAAATAAAAAAAAATTACAAATAAATAAATACATAAATAGTAAATAAATATGTAAATAAATGCGAATGAATGAACGAACGAATGAATGATTGAATGAATAAATAAATAAATTAATATATAAATATGAGTAAATGAGTGAGTGAGTGAGTGAGTGATTGAGTGATTGAGTGAGTGAGTGATTGAGTGATTGAGTGATTGAGTGATTGAGTGATTGAGTGAGTGAGTGAGTGAGTGAGTGAGTGAGTAAGTAAGTAAGTAAGTAAGTAAGTAAGTAAGTAAGTAAGTAAGTAAGTAAGTAGATGAATGAATATGATAATACGAGTTGGGTAATTTTGGAATCTGGAGATCATGAAATGATTAAGTATGATGGTCTCGTGTCTATTTGTGAAAGTCATTATAAATTTAATTGAAAATATTTTCTGTCAAAAATCTGCTAAAAATGAGGAAAAACAAAATTGGAAAAAATGAGAAAAAATTGGAAAATTTAGGAAAAGATGAAAAAATATGCAAAAATGGGAAAAAATAGGAAAAGAAAGTGGAAAATATTGAAAAAATCGAACAAATTGCAGAATTATATCAAATTAAAATGAAAACCTGCTTTTCTAGCGCAGGTTACTGCGGTAGAGTTTTTTTCTATTTATTTGAATTGTGGGTACTAAATTCCGAAGAAAATTTGTACTCACAAATTTGATCTGTGTTTGGTCATCGTATTTGAGATGAGAAGTTGCAACAAGAACCAAACCTGTTCTTTTACTCTCAGATCATAAAGTCTGCGAGTACCAAGAGTGTTTCTCGAATTGTGGCTAACAAAATTTGGGAAACTGAAGTCTACGAGTGCACAAAGTACCTACTTCACAGTTTCGCAACACCAGCAAAATCTGCTATTGCTTTCTCGCTGACAGCCAGAGGGCCAGTTTCTCTTGGTCAATTCATGCTGGCTTATTAGAATAGTAAAGATATAACATACTGCGATCGAATTAGGTTTGTTAATTTTTGTATTATGTGTGTATTTGTACACAAATACATGTATAAAAAGATTAATTTTCGGTTTCACTAAAACATTTTATGGTGAACAAATTCAAAATAATTATTTCCAGCATAATTATAGCTCTGAAAGTCTATTTCGAGACTAATGAAATGAATTTATGAGTTTCAAGTATAATCTGCACAAAGGTGCAATTCCATCGATAGAGGAAGGGATTTGAATAAATTCGACTGAGTATAAGGCAAATGTAAAGGTTATAGGAGGTCTATAAAATTATAGAAAGATATGAAAAAAAAACAGAAGTTTGGATGAAATAATAAGAACACTTTATAATTGAATGCCTGAAGTAACGTGTGGAAGAAATCACGAATGGCTATTAGCATTCCAATGTTTTTTTTTAAATGTTGTTATTCAGCTGATTTAATTTTTTCAGCAGAATTTATACTGACTGAAAAGTGAAGAAAAATTTTTTTAGTTCTTTACATTATCCATTTCAAACTTCAGTTTTCCAACTTTGAACTATGCGTTTGTTTTTCTCTCCCTTTCTTACGGTTTTAATTTGAAATTTTTCAACATGAAAAATGTTTTAATTTTTTAGCTTCGGGTTTTCTTAAAAATACAAGACCAAGTAACTCGACGAAGATTTATTTTAGCTTATATTTGATCGTAAATAATAAAGTTAATTTTGCTGCCATCATAAAAAACGAATAATTCTGTGTTCTAAAATTTTTCCCTTTCATTTTTCCTTTCTTATCATTAAATATGTAAATGATTACAACCTGCGGCAAGAAAATGTTTTAATGTGAACCAAACAAGTGTGCTGAAAAAAGAATAGGTACTTTTTTTTGTCAACTTCTAAAATTAAATTTTTTTCTGTTTTGCCATTCTCATACAAATAAAATAAATGAAACTGATAAGCTTACAACCTTTATATTATTTTTTTAATACGACTGATGAAATTTTTAAATAATTCAGCCATAATATTGTTCTAAATTTTCTCTTTGACATTAAAGATTTGAACAGTTGGGTAGGTAGTTTATTTTGTTTTACACTGCCCCATCAAGAAATAAACCTTCGAGAGATTTTTTTACAATTAGACTGCCCTGAATAAGGTTAATTCTGGGTAAACTTTGAAGAAATAGAAAGAAATCTCAAAAACACTTCCATGATTTTTGATTTCAAAAAAACAAAACAAAACTGAAGTTGGGAAATTGGTATTTAAAAATGAAATCACAGTTTTAAAATTTACATAGTTCAACCTTCTGATGTGAAAATCTTAGGCATCAGATCACTGGGAAGCTGTTAGGCTTCTCACTTGTTAGAAAAAGTCGGTAGATGTTTACTAACATTATTTGCAGTACCTTTCAAAAAATACTGGTATTTCATAATCAAATCACGTAAAGGCCATTTAAAAAAAAAAGATGTCGCAATAGAAACCCGTGGTTTCATTTCTCTCCTCTCAAACTTCCGGCAACAAGAATGATGGTATATTTTTCTTATCCATTTGAAGATGAAGGTATTATATACTTTTTTTGCCACAAAAATAAGCAAAACTTATTTATAGAGGGAAAAAAAAAGAAAAAAAATTGTCCATTTTGAAAGTAAATCTTTCGATATTGTGGTAGATTTTTTGCACAGGAATAGCTATAATTAAGTACACCAATAATACAGAAACAATTATCCTATATTGACCCCCACTGTTTTTTCTTTTTCACAAAATAATTAATATTCTTAAACAATTAAGAATAAACATGTTTCACTTTCTATATTTTGTATTTTGTTTTGTTTTTCTTTTTTCAGATACGCAGGTGATTAGAGAGAAAATGCATGAATTTTGTTCATTATAAGGAATAAATTAATAAACTGATTATTATAGATGTTGTAATTTCACTAACTACAGGGTACAGAAAAATGACCAGCTAAATCTCTTTTTTCAGTAACACAAACTACACCCAAAAGAAAAAACATGAAGATATATTTGTTATTAGTTTTAAATTAAAATTCATTCTTCGAGGTCGCGTATGAATTGAGGGTGTAGTTTCCGGACGTTGAAAAAATACGTTCGCAAGAACTTTTTTCTCTCACTCAATTTTTCACCGATTGATCTGAAATGTTCACAATTTATTGTTAAAGGATGTTTCCATTGATGCTTGTTTGTGGAATTTTGAAATTTTGCTTCAAATTAATTTTATGGGGCTAAGTATAAAAATTAACATTTTTTTGCACGTTGAACATTTTGCCTATTACATTCGATTCAAAAAACAAATGTAGCTGCTCATTTTGCCGCATCCATATTATATTATAAAATAAAATTTTTGCATAATTATTTTAACAAGTTTCCTTCCTAGCAACGACAAATAATTACCTAATTAAATTGAAAAATTTTTTCATGGAACGACAAAAAATTGATAATTTTAAAATATGTGATGTAGGTATGTACGAGTATAAAAATATTTTATACTTACTTACGAGAAATTTTTCGCGAAAAAAAAACTGAATCGGGATTATATGTACTTTAATAACACCGAAAAGAAAATTAAATTTCATGTTTGTAGCTTTGTAACTCGTATGCTAGCTACAGAATACCTCGGCAAAAATTGAAAGATAAGACAAGATTCTAATTAACTAAAGCGTAAAAAACATTTTAATAAAGTACCTAACTTTAATTTTTCGTTCCAATACAAACTGGGTAAAGTAGAAAGCTATTTTAAAACGGATACACGCTACTTAACCATTTTTGATATCGATCTAAATGGTAACTCCTCTATAAAATTTCCTGGGTACGCTAGGTATTTCCTTTTGCCATTATTATTATTAGTGGGTACGTTAAATAATTATCCTTACGACATTTTAATCCAGTCATAAACAATTTCAAGTACGATGTATATATTACGGTTAATGTGTGTAATTGGTGATTCTTTAGAATAATCGGCGATTCTATAGAATCACCAGTAACACTGTTTTAAGTTCGGTGAATGTATGAAATTTCATACATTCACCTGTGATTCTATAGAATAACCTAGGGTGGTTGGTGAATGTATAAAAAAATACCAGAAAATGCATTTTAAGATAGCATATTATTACAAAATTAATACAAACTTACTCACAGTTTGGACTATTGGTAAGACTTTGAGAAAATGTATTATGCCTTTACCAGCTAGTCTGGTGAAAAGCCTTGGGAATTGAGGAGAGAGGGTGATTTGTAATGCCATTTCGTGTTCAGTCTTCAAAGTCTGTATAGATAGATCTGACTCTCTACTAAACACACAAAATGATACTCAGTTGTAAGACTGGTCTGCTCATCTTTTAAGACAGGTATTACCATGAAAATGTCCTGACTACATACATTCCCCAAGACATACAGGCGATTCTATAGAATAACCGGTCAATGTGTGAAATTTTTCTTCATTTCATACATTCACCAAAACGCCGGTGATTCAGTAGAATTACCGGATTATACACACTAACCGTAACATATACATACCCTAATTCAAGCACTGCTCACTTCATTTTACTCATGAAATAATCAATAGAACTTTATGTAAGTACCTTTCAACCCAAGCGATGTTGGCTGTTTCAATTCTAGTATTATTACTTTCGTGCTTTTCTCAAATCCAAAAAAATACCAGTGTTTGGTATTTACTGATCTGTATACCCCCGCTCTTTTAGAGGTTGGTCACTCTTTGGCTATTTCGAACACTTCAAAAATAAAAAATTCGCTATTTGGCACTCATAGTGGCACCTCAAAATTATCTCAGACGCATTTCCAAACATTCCCCTCCACAAAGGCCACCCTTAGAAACTGTTCTCAGCCCCCGCGAGCAGGTCAAGTGCTACTGCGTCTCCCCCACCCCCGCCTCGCCAAAAAGGTACTTTTCCAACGCTAATACAATTAGAACTTTGTTAAATTTTTTTTTTCAATAAGTAGTCTCTAAATATGTGGACTTATTCTCTGTTAGTTTTTTAAACTCATCTTTGTACCTTATTCCAAGAAATCAAATAAGCTAAAATCACCAAAAATTTTCTTATCTGACCTTGTCCATTTGAAGGACGTAAAATGAAGAATATCTCATTAAGAATAAAGTAGTTTTTTTGGAGTGGATAAGGAAGAATCGCATGCCTAGTTTTTTTTTTTTTTTCTAAAAATATTCTTTCTTACCTATTCAGAAAATCTCTTGTAGTAGAAGCTAACGTTTGACAATCACTATTTAACATACAATTTCAATTTCGTTTTCTTGTAGGAGAACCAATCGAATATTGGATTTAAAAAAAAAATCAAGTTGCAGAAAATTGAGAATATAAGTTAATCGAATATACTGTGCATCGAGAAGATGTACATTTTCACTGCAAAATATTATTTATATCAATTTTCCTTATTTTTTTCTCGGTGTTTGAAACTTAATTTGAATTTAAATGCAAATTCTAAACTTAATAAACGGTCTGCCGTGTACAGCGAGCGTAGAATTTTGCCAGAAATAATAAAACTTTTCCATTTTTGATAAAATATTTGGCTTTTATATTAGATGTCCCCGAATAGGAGTTGGTCGAAAGTGGAATTCTCTGCAATGAGAAGGTAACTGGCAAGCTTAAACGAACATTTGTACGCAATGATATCTTAAATAAGGGAAGGAAAGCGAGCCAGAGGATTTTTACGGAACTTAATTTTGCAGAGAGCTCAAACCGCTTTTTATGAATGGTTAGAATACGAGTATTTTCTTTCATTTACAAATATATTTACAAGTAAACTATCTATTCTTAGGCTGGGTTCAAAGTGTATTTTCGACCGGTAAATGTTTTCCTTTTGGTCGAATTATTTCAGTATTTTATGGTTTATTTAAGTTGTTTAGGTAAGAGCAAGGACGAAAAGCTGAATTTTTTTTTGAGGTGCTCAACTTCGGCAATTTGCTTTGATGTTCATTAGATCGAGAAAATTGTCTTCAAGATGTGGTAGCAAAGAGAAAAAAACACCTATCACTATTTGAATTGGAAGTATATTGAAAAGAAAGAATTGAAAAAATGAATAAATACATAAACTAATTTAAACATTGATATGATCTATGAAAGAGTATTTTGAACTGGCCAACAACTTTCCTCAAGTTTTGAACTTGGGCGAGAGATTTTCGTTAGACTCAAATAGATCCTGTACTATGAAAATTTTCTGCCCTACCTTCAACATTAATTCGTTTCAAATTATTCACGTGAGCAGTTTCACAGAAACTTAAATGCTTCAAGGGAACTGCAATACGTATCGAAATCTTGTGATGTCATTCTAAAACTTTATATTTCAACGTCTAAATTTTGCCGCTTATCCAAATCCACTGGTTGGCCAAATTACGTTGAAAATTTGCGAATTTCGTATTCATGACTCCGTTAACATTGCATCGACTTACGATAAACAAAAATAGCTGAAGGGTAGATAGGTAATCGGTAGAACTTGAATTACCTGCAAAACGTATTTACCTTGGAATTTTGTTTGTTCTGTCACTATAATTCGGTTGAATTTTGGTAATAATAGTCCGCTCCCTACGAGTATGCAATGTTGTTTTTCTCTGGCAGAATAGTTACTACAAAATGTTGCTTTCAGCAGAAGTTTACGTACATTCACGTAGATATTGTTAGTTGCCTGTTTAGTTTCTCTTCTAAAAAGACTCGAATGTATTCAAAATGGTGGCGAAAAACGGGTCTTTATTAAATAATAACGTTGCTTAGAGAAAATTAATAATAACGTGTCAAATGTCGTGTTCTGTTTAATTTAGCGTTAGCTACTTTTCCCTTGGGGATATCAAAAAAGCGGAATTGTGTTTTCATCTTGTTTTATTCAACACCTATACCAATTTTAGCAAACACATGTGCCCTTAAATCTACTGTTTACGTAATTTTCATAAGCTGTGTTTTCGCATTCTGTATTCTTCGTTGGCACTTGAAATGCCTTCGCCATCGAAATGGAGGATTTTTGAAAAACCTGCTGTAAAATGTGGCATTCTTATTAAAAAACAACCACTTTTACTTTGACAGTATTTTTTGGAAAATTGTGAAAAGCCATGGTTATAACTGGGTTAAAATTATCGATTTTCAATTTTCATTGGAAATCGACAGCGGGGTGAACCCTCCGCCCGAATGGATCTAGTGTTACTGCAAAATGTTCCCAACAGATGGCATCACAAAGAAGCATGGGGTTAAGAACACTTTTTTTTAATGAACTATATATTTTGTTTAAAAAGGCAGTTTTTATGTCATTCATGAATATTTACATTAAAGTGGTCGTTATGTTTATAATTATATAATATTACGGTGAATTGTTTTTTTTTTTTGCATTTCCCACTCCCTTCGCGCAAAGTGCTTTCATAAATCAAATATTTTACTCAAATTTTCACCCCCTCACTAAAAAGGGATAAGTGGTGTTACAAAGATATCGATTTAATTAAAATTATGGCAGAACTGGAATTATTCAACTCATATAGTGGGAGGAGGCGTTTGAGCGGGGGAAGTCTTTCTATAAAAAATTATTTATTTTTTGATTGTATCTTCTTATAATATAATAAAAATGAATCATTTTTAATTCAACAAACAAAAATATTGGATTTTTAGTTACGTTGAGAGTAGTTCCATATCCTCTCAAATCCACATCGCATGGTTTATAGTTATTTTATGTAGAGTGAGAACTAAAATGACATTTGTGGAACTCTCAACTGGTAAAAATGGATTAAATTAGATGACCTCTGGGTAATCTTGGCCAGCCACCGAGAGCCCAGATATCTTTTCGACTAACCGATCATTTGGGAACCTTTCTAAGAATAGACTTATATTAAATTAGTCTGCTACTCCGGAGCTCATTGATCGGCTCGAGCTCGGAGATAGTAGCCGACAATGGGCGGTGTCCCTAAGTTCTGCGGACACGATCCGCCCATTGTCGCCCACCTAGTGCTTGGGATGATTGCTGGTGGAGCTCGTTTCGTGAGGGCAAGCATTCCCAAGGCTAGAGGCTAGAGGGGACGCCAGGTAATTGGCGGGCGTTAGTTCGGATTCGAGGTTGGTCAAGTTAAGACCAGCTACGCGAGCTATGATCTATGATTATTAATTATCGTGTTTTTTATATGACTTTCGTGTACTTTCGTGTCAGTTATAAAGTTGTTGTTACGTAAAGTGTGAATAAACGGTGTTCTTTTGTATCGTGACTCGGATCTGTTAGCTACGTGATGATGGGAGAGACGACCCAGCTGCGGCCCCGGTGGACGGGACGAGGAAGGCGGTCTGAGAGCTCAGCACCAGGGGCTATACTTCCATGTTTATGTTAACTTAGCTTAAGTGAGTATGAGGTAGTCAGGTAGGGGGACGAGGTGTAGAGGTATACGTGAGGGGGTGACTGGTAGTTATGGTCACCCCCACCCGGGAACGGACCGCTGCTGGGGGCCATGAGGTGTCCCTTATCCCTGGATTTTAGGATTAAACTTGTGGCTTAGAGTGATGTGGTAAATGGGCTTTCAGAGGTTACCCATTATCAAACACTACATTTAGAGGTCAAGAATTGTGATGACCAAATTAATTTTCTTGAGAATCGAATTTTTCATGGTCTTCATCTTCCTCACTTTTCAAAAAAGCAGAGGAATATAGAGCCAAAAGGGAGACTTCGTTCTTCGAAAGAGGAAACCAAATTACACTTACAGTTGAGAGCAAAATACCACATATCCACTGATTTGCCCACAGAACTAGAAAATGAGGAAACGTACAAAAAACAGAGAAGGAAAAGGAAAACTAGCTATCTGTTACGTATGAAAATTCGAATCTTGGCAAGCGGACTTAAATTGAGGTGCCATTTCGTTTGACAGTTTTGTTTCGGAGCTCTAAACCGAACACTCTCTCATGCATCAATACGTCGAAAACAACGAAATGTAATATTTTTCACCATTTCCACTCACCTTTTGTCATATACCCGCACGAGAAAGAGAATTATTTTCGTGCCAAAGAAAAAAGATCGAGGTTAGGGGGTTGAATTTCGAATTTCTCTTCCTAGGTTAAGGCGTGTATAGGCTAGGAACCAATACATGAAAAATTGACAGCAAAACCTGCGGGTGTTTCATTTGTAAAGTTTTTAGAGAACTCCTAGAAACTGTTAATTATTGTGTGCACTTTGTTTTCCTCCACAGAATTGAGTAAAATCCTGAATCAACGGGGCTAAACAAAAAGTAACTACACACGCATTATTGCAATAGGTGTTATGTGGAGTTATAGACAGTTCGCAGTAGCTGTGAAGTTTTTAAGGAGTATATTTAAAACAAAATTATATTGGATGGAGTTGATTTCAATTTATCGTTTTGCTAATCCTGAGCTCTCGCTCAGTTATTCTCAACTTAAAAATACAGTCAACTTATTGCCGCCGCAAGCATTACATAGAAATATATATTTTCTTTTTCAACTTACTACTAAAAATCTGTGTGCTGATTAGAAAATAAGTCGGGGTGAAGGGTTCGAGAGGGTAATTAGACCTACCCATGAGATAACTATAAAGCTTAATCATAAAATTCACTTTTTCCAGGCATATTTAAAGACGAATATAAAAAAGGAAAAAAAGGTCCTAACTTTGGTATGGCTAAAAATGTCACGAACTAGATTATGCTCGTGTTAAACTGTATTTTTGTAAATTTTTCGTAGCAATTTTTTTGTAAATCAATGAAGTCATTTAGCTATCTTTGGAAAATTTGCATAAAAAAAGTGAGTAAAATCACGAATAAGACGTCAGTGTTAAAAAAATAAACGCGATTGTGGGAGAGCGTGAGTGCGTGATATTACTCGTATTTGAAAAAGCGATTCGTCGTATGTTAATTTGATAGCAAGAGTGAAAAAATACCGAATATGTAGCGAAATGGATGTGACCTATATAATATGACTCGTACAATCCCGTGAATTATTGTGTTTTTTATTTGCTGCTCTACCAAGTGATATAGTTATTGACGTTTTTCACGAAGCTGTTTATAAAATTATCGTTTTTTTTTGGCAGTCATGAAAACGAAATTATTATTCCATTTTATTCTTTGGGGGAATAAGGGAATTTGTTCATCATTGAAGAAAAAATTATACATTCGAGCAGACATTTGATGGAGTGAAGTAATGTCTCGAAGATAACGGAATGTTCTTTTGGGTGAAAAAATTGGGTCAATTCATATTTAATTCAAATTTAATTCAATTTTAACTTATCGTGGGTGACTTTAAAGTTGGCTGGATGAAGTCATTTGAAATATACGTATGTTTTGAAGAAACGAAAAAGTTGAGCTTATAGTAATTGCGGTTTATACTTATTATTTCAATATGTTTTATGGTTTCACTTCTGAGGAAAAGAATTTGTTCAGGCCTTCAATTCAAGAACCCCACAACCCTTGCTTAAGATTATGAGATTATATAATGGTGATTTAAGAAATATATATTATCCACAATAATGAACAGTGATTTGCAAGAAGAGGATGAGTACCTACACTATTTTCAAAAAATCTAGTTCTTCTAGAAATTCAATTGTACATATTGAGCCCTACCTTCAGTAAAAATATCATGTCCCAAAATGTAATAATAACTGATAATACAGACTTCAAAGTTGAGGAGCTTTGGAAAAAAGGCATAACTTCATTCACCACGTGATAGCTGTAATTTTTAGTTATTAATAACTTTTAATAATTTTTTCTTAGATTTTACCATTTTCTAATCACCTCACTGCGGGTTGTAGTTGTAAGTCAAAGGAGAAAATACATATTTCTATATGCAATGCTCATTATAAAAAAGAACAATTCTAATTTTTGCATGATGTACAGATTTTCAACCGACTTGAAGCACCCCTGATTTTCAACCTAGGCACATGAAAATTTATATAATTTTTTTTTTCACGACGTGAAACCATTATTCAGGGTGGAAATAAAAAATTCCAAACTTTCAGATGCTCAGAAATAAATAATACTCGTAATATGCAGTTGGTCTTTAATACAAAAAAAAATTTCTCAATACTTTTCATACTGGTAATGTCTACAAGACAAAATTCCAATTTATCACCAATTTCATAAGTTTCGCTTTTTATTCTCTTTTTCGTTTCATTGTTTTCATCGCAACTGGAATAAAATTTCCATGTCAATAAGTTAGTGAACTCTCGAGTCTTCGAACTCCAGATGCGCTACTTGTTTATTCGTGCCGCACTCAATTCTACGTAGAATGTAAACTTCTTTAATACGCTATCCAACTGGTGCCAAAAGCTTGCATTTGATTAGAAATGTTCAAAATTTGATTCACCCTGCTGTGCGTCACTCCCACGGGGGTTATGATCGAATGCAATTGCTGAACGTTGCTCACAGATTTTTCCAGACAAAAAAATATACAACCAAAGAACTCCGAATTAAATTAATAAAAATTGCTTTACTTTATTCATATTTTACGAGACCAAGTCTTTAATTTAATTCAATAAATACACAGTGGGAGTCCAATAGAGATATTTCTACGATGCTCGCTGTATTTTTGTGCAAATCTCTCGCTGCTTCGGATGTAACGTTTATCTGAAAATTATTTCAATTTTTCGTCTCTTCCTAGTTTTTTTTTCGCCGCTTATTTTTTAAAGCTTTTGCATAAAATTTTGTTAATATTTTTGCTTCGTTTGAAGTTGATATTTCATTTAAAAAACGAATTATTTGAGTCTAAAGAAACGAGGAGATGTGACTTGGGTGGAATTATCGTGGAAGAGTAGATATATTTTTTCATTCATTTTACAATCTCATGATAAAACATTAGAAACTGAAAAAAAAAAATATTTGTTCAAACCTGAAGGGAATGGTGCACAAACATTCAGGATTGCCTTATCTTCTTGATGTATAAATAAAATGAAATTTGAATATTTTTGAGAAAAATTTTTAAAATGTCAGAATAGTGATGGATAAAATAGATAACTAAGTATTTACAAAAATTTCATCGGATACTTGAACGTTCCGTGAATACTCAAAAAAAAGAGGAGGGAAGGTGAGACGAAATTTGTAACGAGTAAATCGTCAAAAACTTATTCTATGAACCGGGTTAGTATTTTTAAATTAACTTATGCAGTAACGTTCGCATCGTAGACGAGTGAAGAAAACATTCGTATTTACGGCGAATTGTATAGGCAAAAAGCGATACACCTATCCTGAACGGAAAATTTTTACGTCGCGTCAGTTGCGAGGAGTTTCGTCGCAAAACGCAACACACGTCATTTTGGAAAATTTTGAGCGGGATATTATTTCTCATAGGATTTTTAGCGGGGAATCGACTGGTGCAATCAAATTTTCAAGAAAAACCATACTAAAAGCGATTATACTCGTAAGTCCTTGAAAATCTATTTTGTTGCAAAACGCAACGAATCCGTAGTATTTTTGCGTAAAACGTGACGAATCTATCTTTTGGGGCATTTTTTCAGGGGAAAAAAAATTATTTTTCTTTCGAGGATAGTAAAAACTATGCCATGGTCATGCCATCATGCGTGATTGTTTGGGCAATAAAAGTACCCCTCAAATAATGAATTTGGTTAAAAATTCATCAATTTCTGTTCATATAATTATTAATGTAAATTTGAATATTCAAATTTTTGAACATTTTTTTTTCCATTTTGATGACTTTTAAATTTCAATTTCAAATAATTTAAACTTGTGTGGCTCTAATAATGTGTTTTCAACTGACATATCCTTATTTACTAATCAAAAAAATAACTAAGAATAGTTTAAGATACATTTACTTTGGTTTTTTGAGACGTAAATTTGTCTCATTGTGTCCTGAAAATGTTGAATTTGATATTTTTTTGCCACGGAATGTGCGAGATTTATGGCATTTAGTCACAGTAGATTCTATTAAAGAAAACTTGAAATTTATTGAATTTTGTATCAAAATAGTTTGGATTTTGCAGTTTTAATGGCCCCCATAAATTGACCTCACGGGTAGAGAGTAAAACATTCGTTAATATTCAGATTATAATAATTTATAGGAAGATTTTGAGCCATGAAGCATTGGGATCCACTAGTCACAAAAATCTGTTTTTGAGTTTTTTCTTTAAATTATAGCTAGGCTACTCATAGCGTTTTGCCACCAAACTTCTCAATTTTCGGCCGGTGAATTTCAACATAACAACATTTTCCAAGTTTATAAAATAATCCAGGTCCTGATTCCTAAAACTAAATATTTAACGCCAGGAAGTTATTTCAACTTTCATAAAAATAGCAGTAAAGATATACATGCCAACCTATGAACCTGTAATAAAGCTAAAAATCGCATTTTCAAAGCATCTATCCTACAGATTTAATCGTTTTCAACTATTGCTTTTATTATTTCGGTTTCGTAGATTTCAATATATAGTCAATTGTAGTTTCTTAATATACAAATTATACTACTGCAAAAGTGTGGCAATGACGTCAAACAAAAATTCTCATTTCTAAACTGATAATTTGAAGCACCTGTTGAACCAAATGAAATTTTTGCAAATGACAAACAGCTGTTTGGTAGAATTATACGTCGTTATACCGAGAACATATTCTTAGCATTTTATATGCAATATAATAGGTGCATGGAAAAAAATAGTGAATAAAAACCACAACAATATCGAACTCAATACGCGTTTCACGATCACCATTTTTTTATTTCTTTTACAGCTAAATTGCTGGAAAAAGCAAAATTCGCAAATGTTCTTCATGTCGACATCTTCTCGAGTTTCAACATATTTAAATGTTCGGAGGAAAAAAGTATCTTGTTTTAGAAATAAAAGATATCGAGGAGAATGTCGAAGACGATTAAATTTCGATAAACGTTTCTTTGTAAAATGAAATATCCGACGATAAATTTTACCTTGTTCCCACAATCCAAATAAATATCCATGTAAAAAAGCGAGAAATGGTTTCATAAAAAATACAATTGTTCGAAATTGAAAATTCTCGCCTTCGCTGTATGCAAATTTGAACACAGTGTAGAAATAATTTCAAGTCAAAAAGGGGAAAAATTCGAGTTATGTGGTTACACGATGAAGGAAACAAAAATTGTACCAATATCCTCAGGTATTTCTAGCTCCTATTGTCTTCCCAAATTGTTATACAAGGTGTTTGAGGAAGTGGTAATTCGTAGGGGATGATATTTATAACTTTTTCTAGGCAGTTTAGAGAGATGATATATTTTTTTTAAGTGAATTCAAAACACACACCTGTCAGAATCCATATCGTTTTCTAATCAGGCACGTATTTATGATGAAATTACGTGTAATTTTTAAAATTTGATTAAATATTTTCTCCTAAAACGCGTGCTCCCAAGTCCAACTTCTGTCATGAGGACAGTTCTAATAGTAAATTTTTTTGGAAGACCTATCTATTAAAAAATAAAAAGTAATGAAAGTGAAACTAAGTATACAAACGATTATGAAAATCGTTGAAATTCTCATAAATTCAAACATTGTACCTATTATTACAGATGAGGCAACAATCTGCAGTTCTTTAGCAAAACGCATATTTATGAACACCCAAAAAGAAAGAAGGATATTTTTCACTCACTGGATAATAGGTTAGTAAATGGATCATATGAAATATTTTCATGACAAAATTATAACATGGTGAGAATTTCAATAATTTGGGAAAGATTTTTTCGGTAAGGCGAGGGATTATTGTTTTATTCGTGTAAAAGTCATCTAGAGGAAATTTTTAAATGCATACGAGATTCACGTCATGATCCCATCACTTTTCTATCTTGTAAAAGTATCCTTCAAAAATAAGATCCTCGATTTTTGTCTTAAATATAGCTGATCTTGCAAAAAGGACAATCTTCCAAAAGCTCATTTTTATCCAAATTCACTTGTAATACTTCTCAAATAGTTTCGTCTCTACAATACGAGTATTTCCCTTTGAGAACTGTTTTTGGTAAAATGTCAAATTATCATTCTTTGTGCTCTTAATTTTTGGATTAACTCGTTTTTGCTTATGTTTTATCAAATCAAAGTGTTTACGTTTGGTTCTTAGATACCAGCTTTTATTTTTATTTATTTTCACTAAACATAATCGTAGATATTTTATTTTTAAATAACTTCAGAATTATAAGTTTGTCAGAATAGGCATTTTTTCAAAATTTACATCCTCGTATTTAAGAAATTCAATAATTTAGCATTTTGAAAAATTCACAATTGAAAAAATAAACTATAAAATTCATTCACCTTCAACTTTCATTCCTCAAAGCTAATTTTCTAAATCTTTATCCAACTCTTTAGAAAATTTGATGGCATTTATGATGCTAGGGCACCTCAGTATCTAAATTTATCAGTACTTAGTGTTGCATTATACACTTGTGAGCCACACTGTATATGGTTTGTTTATCAGATAAAGGTGAGTTTTTGCTGTAATTCATTCATATTTCATGAGTATGCTTCCGAATCATCTTTGATACTATAAAGCGTGAAACAGGGTTACTACAATATCTACATCCACATTTTCTCGCTGGTTTTTTTTTCTTTCTCTCCTTTTGAAGAAATAAAATAAACTGTTGAAAAAAAAAAAGAAAAGAAAGGCTGTAATTTTTCATTGTCAGTACCATCACCGGTTGAGAAAAGATGAGCAGTTTTTATTACAATAAACACATTCTTTTTTTATTTTTATTTGTGCTGAATACATACACGCTGCTGGAGTACCCGCATATACATGTTCGATACTGACTTCATTTTACACTCCGCATAACGTCTTTTGCACTCACTTGGGATTTTGACCTGCACACGTAGAATAAATTATATTTCCTTAGCATTCTATCCTTTGGGAAATTTTTATCGAGAACAGGATATAAAGTGTAGCGCTAACCTTGCTTAATATAGTTGAAAGGAGTTTGAATAAAACTGTAAGGAGAGAATCGGTATTGATGTGCTTTACACATATGTACTCGTATCTCAATGAAAACATGAAGTAGGAATTTTACAAATTAAAAACTGTAAAGTAAATAAAATCACCAGTACCTATATCATGTTAGTTGTACAAAATGAAAATTTATTATCTGCCAAAATAGTGGAAACCTATATTTTCCAGCAACCAGAAAAGGCAAACTATTTTATGGAATTGATACAATTGTAGTTATTGAAGAAGAGGGTTGCTAGGAAATAAATAAATAGTTTCCAACTTTCCATACATCATCTTAGTCGACCTGAGAATATTCGAATTTCCGCATTGAACCAAATAGCTAGAAATTATGACTAAGTATATACTTGTCTCAACGTGAAAAACAAATTATCAAGAACCTAGGTGTCTCATAAAATAGTACTCGTACGAAAAATGATCTTTCAAGACATTCTTTTGAAATCTTCTTCAAATTCATATTTGACCTTTCAACGTTAAACCTTTTGGCCAACTTCTTTTTGTCCAACCACACTATTCTCATTTTAGAGCATCTTTCGGCAACTTTCTCATTTTATCTCAGTTCTATACCACATATTACTCAATTTTTGACGCTTTGTACTTAGACTTTTTCCCTTCGTTTCTGTTCCCTTCTTTCAGCGAATTTATTTCATTAATCATAACTTGCGGAGAAAAACTTCTTTGCCTACTGGAAAAGTATGCCAAGCGAACTTTTCAGCAATGTTTTCACAGGTGAACATATTTCTTCTACACGTATGAATAGCTGAAAGCAAGCGTAATTTTTCCCTCCTTCGTGTTATGTAGCTACCAAACTCAAACATTAACACTTACACCAGAATAAAGAAAGAGTTTGCCTGAGATGGTGGAAACGGCAGAAGCTAAAAAACTTTCATAGCACACTGGAATGTTGAAAATGAATGGAAGAAAATAAACAAAAACTTAACATGATTTTTTTGTAAATTTCTTATTGTGGTTGGACAGTAACCTAATTTATGGAAAACAATTAGTTACTCTAGATATGCAGCATTACACTTATTGAATGTTCAAAATATTGAATTTCAAAGACAATGTTGCTGAAATTTGAGCAATGAAAAGAAATTCTACTTAAATAACACCTACCTCATTAAAAGCGGAGTAGTGCCTCAGAGCCCCTTTTTCTGAATACTATGCCGAAATTTAAATTTAACTGTTGATTGGGTGAGAGGTTGGAGCAGGGGAAGTTCCTATTTGAAAGATTATTCATTTTTTTAAATTACATCCTCGCATGATAATAAATGAATCATTTTTAATATCAACAAACAAAAATAGTTGTTTTTTAAATTACCTTAACTGTAGGTCCAATTCCAAACCCTCTCAAATCCCCCAGATCTATTTTCCAATCACCTCACAGGGTTGTAATAGTGAGTTAAGGAAGAAAATACATATTTCAATGCAATGCTAATTGCAATGTAAATTAATGCTTTCTCGAATGTACAAATGTTCAACGCACTTGAAGCACAAATTTTGTCATCCTGGGGGCTGAAATTTTTATGGAATATTTTTTTTTTTTTCATGAAATGAAAACATTTTGCCGAGTGGGAGGTGAAGAATTCTAAACTTCAAAATGAAGATCGGACCACCCGAATATTACGATACATTGTGTCTTTTATATTTACATAAAGAAGCAATTTGATTGGCTACACGAACTATTTTCGAATCGCACCAGTGTGAAAAACTCAGTTTCCATTGTTTCTTATACTTTGAACAGATAATTCGTGGATGTTGGGAGAATTAAGACATCCTTTCTCAATGTTTCAAGGGGCCTAGTTAGCCCACTGGTTAAACGTGTGGCTTACGAGTAGCTTCACATAAAACGTGAGCTCGAGTCCAGCTATCGTCAAGTTCTTATCCTGTTTCCGTTTATGTGGTCTGCTTAATAACTATATTACATTGTACTATCGTCTTATTTGAGAGTTCGTTGACCATAGTATATCAAGCATCTGACTAATTATTCTATCTATCTTCAGAACTACATCTTTCACATGCCTCATAAAATAACCATGTTGCTTGAACCCATATGAATGATGTTCCTATCTGGTCTGCAGGTTCGCTAAAGACATCCACGTAGAATCATTTTTTCAGGAAAATGTGATGAAATTGTAAACTAAATTTTTGGTAAAAAGTAGGTAGTCCAAAATTTTACAGACTCTATTTTCAGGATTTTCAGCAATAACATTATAAATATAGGCTTAAGTGAAAAATTATGGATACGTAATTTTCTGTGAATACCTCTAATTTAGTTTGTGCAAAGTGTATTTTTGTACATTCCACCCGCTAATTTTTCATTTTATAAGTATGAAACTAAAAATTTGCTTATCAATGTATTTGCTTTATTTATTGAGTGATTTGTCAATAATATTATGGTACCTAAATACTCTTGCATGTACTAAACTGTTTTTTTTTTCTTTCCTTCTTTCTTTCCAAATTCATACAATTATTTCGGTAAAAATTTTATTTGGCCTTTGCATGCTATCGAAGAACGTGAAATATATATTTTATATTCCATGAACTTAGCTGGATATCATTCATCAGCATAAAGCACCGAAAATATGTCAGTAATTTCACATTCTAAATTATAATGAATTACTAGCAATGTGTACGAAGGAGCGGAGAAAAATAATGTAATAAAAAATTCATTAAAATCGTGATACATTGCAGGTATATACGATCATAAAATTTCCATACATGCGCCATTCCTTACACGTTTCTACATTTTTACTAACCTGTCTTCTTTCCTCTTTTTTTTTTTGTCTTTCCTGTTGAATTTATGTAAGAAATATACCTATGTCACTGTCTTTTAAGGTGCCTGGATACAGATAAACGAAAATTAATACTTTTCTTCAACCTAGGGGGCTGAAATTTTTATGTAATTTTTTTAATGAAGGGCAGTGGACGGCAAAATATTTCGAAATAAGGACCGCTCAAATACACTCTTCATAATAACAATTTTAATTAAAAAAAACTTTTTTGTTCTTTAATAAACAAAAGCTAGGAAAGTAATACATAGTGTACCAAAATGTGACCCTATGGGCAAAATATTTTGAAAACGGATCCGTTTTATTCCGGGTTATAATCCGTTTCTGGATTATAACCCGGAATTTTCCTGTTTTCCGGCTTCTAAAACGGATTTCGAACGGATTGTAATCAGTCTTGCCGGAAATGAGTCCGGATTATTTTCCGTGAAGGCTGTTTTATGATATTTGTTGGCCCGGGTTATAATCCGTGAAACCGTTTTACAAACGGATTTAGAAAAATTGCCCAAAAATTATCACTGATTATAATCAGGAAATCCGTTTTACAAACGGATTTGGAAAAATAATCAAGATGACAAAAATATCTGCAAATTTTCAGATCCGATGGTCGAAAATAAAAACGGACTGACAACGGATAAAATTCTCATTTTCCGGATCATTTTCTCATTTTTTGCCAATCGGGGAGATTCTGATTGGATGAAAAAAAAAATCGATTTAGGTATTTAATGTTAAAGTAACGGTAGGTGTTCATTGAGTAAAAATCCACAGCCATGTATCCTAGTTGCTTAACCTTTATATTAGTTGCAGTTGTTAGTCTACGTAATAAATTAGCAGACATGAGATTTTACGGAAACTAATGGTGAAAGAAAATGACGCTCATACAAACTTACAAAGTATATTAAAGCGATATATCGACGAAAATGCGGGGAAAATTCCTCGACTATAAAAATCTGCAAAAGAATTTATGTTCCACGAAGGGAGAAGAGAATGGGTAATTAAATTCCGCTTTTAATCGTTTATAAACATTTCGCTACAGAATTTTGAAGTATGACACAAAAACGTGCAACGACGGAATGTATCGTACAAGGTTGCCTTTTTTGCTCGCAATAGGAAAGGAGGTTAAGAAATAAACTGAAGTATGAAAAAAGGAGGGAAGAGGGAAGTGCTCAAACATTCGTGCACATGCTTTCGAAAAAAGAGTGAAAAATTAAAACGAAACGGAAGTTTACAATATTTTGAGCTTTAAGTGGATAATATAACTTTTTGGGGAAAAGGTCCGAGATTAACAGGAACGTACTTTTCGTCCAACAAGTTAGAAAAAGGGGCTGAACAATACAAAAGAGGCTAATGCGTTATAGCTAACGATTTTAACATAGTTTTCGTTAATCTCATTTTGGCGAATAGTCAATTTAATAAAAACGCTCGACTCCCTACCCGAATAAACTGTGCGGTAATTACAATATTTTAGTGCACGTACGGCGGTTCAGCATTGCCAAAATCAAGATATTTCCTTTTTCGAGCTTTAATAACACGATAGTCCTTACGTTTTAGGTACTTATCAGAAAGCTTATGAAGTGTGGAAATGAGGTGGAATAATTTTTATTCGTTATTTTTGTTAAGGTAAATGTGATGTGTTATTTAGTTTAATTGAGACAAATACAAGGTGAGTAGATAAAACATGAACCATAGAAAAATTATTTTTACTGAATGTGAAATTATGGGTATGTTTCAGCGTGTAAAAAAACAGGATGGAGATGATTATTGGTGCACCAATATAAAAGTGGGAAAAAAAAGAAAAAAGAAAAAAAAATGGTGACTTGTCTTCAAAATTAATTCTTGAAGGCATGTCTTGATAGTCCGATAAGTACTGATTTTTTATCACCCACCTAATCACAATATATGATTCCGGGTCAAAATCCCGAATGGAATTTCCCGAATGGATTATTTGGCGAATGGACTATCCCCCGAATACGTTTTTCTCGAATTTTTTTTTCCGAAGACCTTTTTCTCGAATTTTTTCTCCGAATACCTATTTCCCGAATGTACTCGTACCAATCTGGGGCCCCTTCTTTCTTACACATCACCATTCACCACGGGCTATGACAAATGTTATTGTCCCAGGTGGACAAGTCCATGTTTTCAAAGGGCCAACTGAGTCATCGCACCAACACCCGCCCAACCGAGAAGAATGTGCAGCGGAGGTTGCACAGCTAAAATAAAATCAATTTTATTCACTGCATTACTTCAACAATAATTGTGGAAGAAAAAAAAACTATTCTGTCTTTTTTTTTCTCGACAGAGAACAAGCAAAAGGGGGTCCCGAATTCGGGTTTTGAACCATTCGGGAAAAAGGCATTCGGGAAAAAAAATTCGCCACCCCCTAATTCTTACAAAATTCTGTTCGGGATATTGTCCATTCGGGAAATTCTATTCAGGATTTTGACCGGGAACCCAATATATCAGTATTTTTATACATATTGATAATAGTTTTTTAAATATTGATATTTCATATTTTATATATACAACTATAGACGCAATACAGTCATTGGCTGAATATTGATATTCTGTTCCAATTAGTTATCATTATTTTTAATTGTTGGTAATAAGTATAGTTTTTAAGCATTATTCAGGTGAATATTTATATTCTATTAGTAGATATCGATATAATATATCGGCTGTGGTTCAACATAAGTCATAATTATAATCAACTATCGTACCTATGTTATGTCACACAATGGTCCCATGCCATGAGACATATCCTTGTCAAAATAAATAAAGAAACTTGTAAAAATGAAAAACAAAAAGAAAAACACAAAAACATATAAACCAAGAAAAAAAGAAAAAATTTAATAATGACTAAAAAAAACTTAGAAAAAAAGTAAATAAAAAACATCTGACAGAAAGATATAGAAAATTAAATTTTAAAAAAAAGTAAGTAAAAGACAAAAACACTTGAAAACAAGAAGTAAAAAAAAAAATCAACTCAACTAATGAATAAAGTAAAATAAAAAAAATAAAAAAAAAAAAAAAAAACAAAAAAAAAAAAACGAATAAAAAAATCATGGAAAAACTATCCCTCCCATTTAAAAAAAAAATTATTTTCCAAAATAGTGAAAATTTTCTCCTCTCACTATAATTTAAATGAAGATATATAATTTTTTCCTGACCCACAAATAAACCCCAAAAAAGTTTATTCTATAATTTAGGTTCAGTTACTAAAGGTATATAAATTACTTAGTATCTTCTTCCCTAGACGACGAAATATTTATTAAAAGCGAATATCGACTAAACGTTATAATATTCCAGCCAAAATAACCACAGTCTCATGATAATTGTATCCATAAATAAAGAAATTTCATCAAAAGAATTCGATTAACTTTATCACCAACCATAAATAAACTATATTCGTATTCGTTTTCAAAAATATTAGCTTACAACAATGCAAAACGACAATATTTGAAATTTTTTCTGGAGTTTTTTTTTTTTTTTGATTCATTCGTAAAAATTGTACGCGAAAACTTAATGTTGTGTAAACGAATTTGTAATTTACACGAAACGAACGAGCAAGAAAAGCTCGTTTTCGACGAAAAACGAACATAGGTTATGAGGTTAATTCACAACAAAAATCAATTGGTTGAATTCTGTTCTGTTCATCTACTCTCCATTCCCTATCTCTCATATTCTGCATTACCATTTTCAAATTGAATAGAAAATGTACACCAAAAAGTATGAAAATTGATTGCATAGTAGAAAACATTTGAAAATGGCAGCACCATCATGAAACCATATTTATAGTAGAGTACAAAAGTAGAGACGAGCTATACTTATCAATTCTGCGCAGGTGATCTTTTCCCTCTCTTTCTGTCAGGTCAGTCACCATACAAATGTTGACTCTTAGAGTCAAAATGAAAATATCATCTTCTGCACCCTTCTATTGAGAATTATAAATAGCTGTACCCTTCACGAAGAATCGTGAAGACGAAGATGAATATTCTCTTTTACATCAATTTTTTAGAGTCTGACGGACTTTGTAATAAAATCATTAGCCCCACGGTGCGAAAATGAGCTCTTACAAATTTGAAATTTTATTTGGTTTATCCTAAGTCGACCGCCTGTCCGCTTCAGCGCCCAAACGGCCACTCAGCTGTTCCGCCACTTCGTTTCTTGCTGGTGTACTCGAATGATTCGCAAATTTTGCTATTTCATTTTTATTGAGAAATTTGAATAACTTACACATGTGTTGGGTCAATTAGATGACTGGTACCTGCCCATTTAGCACGAAGGATTTTTGTGGTCTGAAAAATTGAAGTTCTTATTTAGCCGGCAGCATTTTTTGGGTCTCAAAAGTTGAAATTTCTGTTTAGCTGGCAGCATTTTTGTGGTCTGGAAAATTGGAATTCTCATTGAGCCGGCAACATTTTTTTGGTCTGGAAAATTGAAATTCTCAGTGAGCCAGCAGCATTTTTTTGATCTTGAAAAGTGAAATTCCATTAAGCACAAAGGATTTTTGTGGTCTGGAAAATTGAAATTCTAATTTAGGCGACAGCATTTTTTTGGTTTGTAGACGCAGATGATGACGTCATATTACCTAGTTATAACATTTGAGTCGCAAGGAAATAATGACGTCATCATACTCTTTTTCTTTTTAAATTTATGAGAAAAATATATAAGTACCTATGCGCTAGCTTCATATTCAAAGAAATTTGTTTTTTAATGAAATAATTATGGATACTTTTTATAAACTACTGTTGAAATAGAGAATTCATCTTTCGCCTTCACAAAACTTTTGTGAAGGCTGTATAGCTATTTCTTTTTCTTTTATTTTTTGTTAATTTAAATAATTACCTATATCTACTACATAATTCACCTAGTGAAAAAAAATGATATGAATCTGTGATGTTTTTGTGTTTTTTTCCCTAAAACATAATTATCTTAATAATGAAAGGAAAACATTTACATGTATGTTTATGTATTTTACAGTGGTGCAAGAATTAATGAATGTTTTTATTAAAAAAGTAACTAAGTAAATGATATGTGTAGGTACAAACGTTCTTAATTAACGTTAGAATTTCGCAGACTTTTATTTTCAAAGAAATTTATGCATTTAGGTTTTTCGTTTTTACTACAAACAAACGAAAAGTTATGCTTGTTTTTCTTTATACTTGAAAAATTATAACGTCTGGACTACTACAAACAATGGTATTTAAATAAATACCGCATATTCGATAATTTTTCTTAATTAAAAATGTACACAAAAATTTCTCGCCTCAGCACTTAAAGAAACGATTGCTCTTGTAGATATAAAACTGTTAAAAGTAATTTTCCATTATTTGCACAGCTTATATTTTTTTCAACCCCAAAGAAAAAACAAGTATTATGAAGAGTTTTTCAATAAAGCAAAATCAACAAAGAGAAAGAATTCTGAAAAATAAACACCACCTAACAGTTTTCCTCATAATTTCGTTTTTTTGTTTTCCAACATCACTGAAAATGTAGAAAATTTTTCAGGCTTAAACTTTCCACGTAATACTGTCGATATCTGTAGGATACTTGAACCAGTACATTTGTTGTACGAAGAAGTATTTCATTTCATTATGCTTTTATTAAATAGATTTTTTAATTTTAGTTTCAGACGAATAGCTGCAATTGTTTCAGCAAGGGCCCATGTATTTTCGTACCTATCTTATTTTAAAGATACAAACTCCTATGTATAAATTTTTAGATCTTTTAGATTATTAATTGGACTTTTAATGGACTATACGAGAACATCTTGACTGAAATATGACTTCTTTTGGGACGAAAAATGTTCTAAGATGCTTGTTTCTTTTAAGCAGCCTTGGGCTAGAATCTCGTTTTAATATCTCACTCCGGTTCGCTTGAAATTCGTTTGTATTAAATTTTGATTTAAAAGCGAATAGGATAATCTCAGTTGGATGTTAATCAGGCAACCAACAATCCCTGCAGAATAAAGAAGCTCGCTTTTACGGTTAGGTAAGTAATTTGATGAACCGACGTATTATTTAATAATCTATTCGAGTTGAAATTATTATTTTTACCACGTTTCAACGGTGTAATTAAAGTTTTCTCCATTCATTTTGGGACTTTTTTCCCTACGTTCAGTTTTTCCCCATTTTTCTTTCATTCGATTACTTTGTACTTACAGGGCTTGCTGAATGTCGAATTAAACAGAGTAGATACTCTTCTTGGGTGCAGTAGAATTCTGTGAGTAAATATTTGGGTCACATGTCTCACTTAAACCCATTTGTTATTCTTAAGAAACTGGAACCCAGATTTTAAGTTTAAGCCTGAAACTGTAAAAACTCAAGACTGCTTTTAGTCTGATGATATAATGGATATTATTTAAAAAAAAATTGTTATAATCATGGGTATAATCTTTCTCAGACGTTTATCAACTCTACTATTGAAGGTTTTAATATGGCTTTAGGGACATTGTTGACGACTGATGTAAAAACCCGTCAGTAGTGAAATACTATAATGATCGCATTCACCATTAGAAAAAAATAACAAGTACCCTCTGATTGGTAAGACTTACCCACAAATTATCAATAATGTAGTAGAATAGATACGCCACTCAATTCAAATTTTATTGCCAACAAAGTTTCAAAAATGGACTAGTTGAGGTCCTGAGCACCTACAGCGCTAGTGCAGCAATTTTGGAAAATATTTCATCACCTACCACCTGCGTATTGTGACGAAATATCCTCTTCCAAATTGTTCGGCTTTTTAGTGACAGTTGTCACATCCGCTCGTCGAAATTGGTAGTAGAAAAATTATTTTCAAATTTGAATTTTTAAGTTTTTTGGATTTTTCATTTGGAATATTTTAGTGGTTTTTAATGTCATTTAAAAAATCAATTCTCATTCTTTGGGAGGAACTTAAACTAATGATTTTCGGGTTTGTAATCGGAGTGATATACCAGGGGGGCAAACTGAAGACCAGCAAAGGAATTTTTTTGTAAATAAAGATTATAATTTATAGACTTCTTTCCTGTTTTTAAGATTCAGGAGAAAAAACTGAAAATTTGGCCGAATAGGTATTTCCCCCTTGCATCCCACCTGACTACGGGTCTGATAACTTTTTTCTAAGAAATATCCACCCTTGGGACTTACCATAAGTAGCTGCACTATCGGATTTTCAGGCAACACATGAAATGTCTTTCAATTGGCCATTCAACAATTATTGCTGTGCACTCTCGATGTATTTATTACCATAGCTATTGTTGCTGCTCCTGCTACCATAAAACACCATTGCAAATGCCAACTGCACTAACAAAGTATGAGTCATCCCAATTCTGGAAGTAAGGTCAAATTGCTGCTATTAAATCTTACACTTAAATCACCAAAAATGTACTCGTATTGAGCTAAAAAAAAGCCACGAGTAGTGAAATGTACTGCCTCTTGCCATCGTTAAAATAACAACAACTACCTTCGGGTGACCAGAACTGATCTTCAGTAGCTGCTATATCAGATTTCCAAGCAATAAATAAAACATACTCTTCTAGCAAACAGGCATAAAGTTATGTCTCCAAGCTGTGTTATGCCATATCTCTCAGTATTTTTGACCAGAATAACCACAAATTTAAATTTCAGTTCAATTGAAGTTTTCCACATTTCACTGTAAAGGATTTTTCTCAGTTACCTAAACTGAAAGAATTAGACTTATTTTTAGAAACTGACAAATTCATTATTCTATTAACCCTACCTCTTTTTAATGGAATCTCAACAAAAGTAAACTACGGTACTTCTAATTCACGGTTCCACAATTGGAATTGCTATTTCTTTGAAAAATTACATTTTATGTTGAATGCGTTCTCTTTTCCTGTACATGTTTCAGCTGGTACGTGACATTTCATAAATGAGTAGTATTATGTGTGTTCGATGTGAGTTTTTTCCTCCTCTCTCCTGAGTCCTGACTTGAGCACCCGTCTTCTACCCCTCTCAATTTAAGTCCATTTTTCCATCTCCACATCCATTCTCGCCAGCTCAGACAATATATGCCACAAATGCGGCGGCGAGTGGCAAATGTGGAAAATCGTCGCATTTGAAACACGTGCGTAGCGCCTGTATTCTTTCATTTGATAACTTCAAACCACGTATTTCGCGTTTTCCTCAATCTTTTCTCATTACCCTGTTTCTTCAATGAAGCATTACTCCATTAATCACGATTATAGGGTATATAAATCATTTTTATCGTTTAAATTACGTTGTTTTTTCGCTTTCGACGCGAATGCTTTCATTTTGCCATTCGACCAAGATTTCGATAAAAGTTTTTGTTATTCGCCATTTGGATGGAAATGAAACGAAAAAACGAAACAATTAAAAAGGCTGAGCGATGAAATGAAAAGTCTTCGTAGATATCAACAGAAGGGGGGGGGGCGTAGTACATGTACGTTCGGTGATGCTCGTATTTCCTCGACTTTTTTCAAAAGAAGCGACTATGCGTGTAGTGAGCGAATCGAAAATAGAATTTTTGCTACATGACCCAAACCGGAGTCCATGAGAAACCATTTCCAAGGAGCCAAAAGTAAGATGCGTAACACCCAGAATAACATTTAAAGAGGTCAAGTAAAAATATGAAATTTATATCAAGTTGACTTTTTATAGTACAACCCACCCTAAAGTACCACAGGATACCCACCAATACTCTAACGCTATATAACACCTTCATATGAATGCTTTACATGGTATCCCAGCTTGGATTGGTAAAGCAGTATTAGTAAATAGAACTAAATCAGAAGTCTTAAAGTCAAATCAATATTCTCAAGTTTTTACAATAATGAGCAAGACTAGAGTACTTACTGGAGACAAGAAGACAAACAACAAGTGTCCGTTAAATATTAACTGATACTTGACCATTTTTCGCACCAATTACGAGTAGTCTCACTTCGTTTATACGTAGACTATATTATTGCCTTTTATCAAGAGTGCTCATTCCAGTGTCTTGTTTTGTTTGCTGATACGACCCAACGACTACTTTAGCGTGTAATTTTAGAAGTATGATAGAGACTTAAATAGTTGTACACGTAAGTTCGAAAAGCCCTCCTCATCCGTCATCCAAAATATATGTTAATTTTAATTGAAAAAGTTTGTTTTCATTAATTAGTTTTTAATTTTTATTATATACTTTTTTTTTAATAAGGCTTTTGACAAAAAACTTGGCTATTAATTTTGAACTGACTCTCACAAGCAAACGAGGGACCTTCACAGTTTTTCGTTTCATGATCTCAGGATTTCTGAAATACCCACCTCACGTTTTCATATTATTTATTTATTTATTTATGTACGGAAAAGGGGAAGGGGCTGTATGTAAATTACAAATTTCAACTTTCAACCCGAATTATAGAAAAACTATAACCGAATCAAGCAAATTTAAACTGTGCATTAATAAAAGTCTCGTAAATTTATCGTTGAAATTTTTAGCCAATCCATTTATTGATTTTGGAGACAAATCATTTTGAAAGTTGAAAAACGTTGACTTTTCTTTTCACCGAGCTCCAGGACGAATAACTGAACCAGTAGAACTGAAATTTACATCAAAGGCCAATGAGATTGAAGTCTGATAGGTTTCGTGATGCGATCGGTTTCGCGGTTCTTTAGATATTATCAAAAATATAGCCAAAAATCCATAAGTTCCTTCGGGAACCATTCATTAAGCTCTTCCATCAATAAAGCTTTAAAGCTAGGCCCATTTGTAGATTCTCTAAAATTACAACCTTTGGAAACTTTCATAAAAGTCATTTCCATAGAAAACGAGCTACTTGTAATTCCATTGTTTATACTCGTACTTCAAAAAACGCTCTCTCTAATCTAAATTATAGCATTCATAACTTTACAACTAAATAACTTTTCTTTACCCTTTAGGAATAAAAAATAAAAACTCTAGAACCATATTATACAGTAAACATAATATATTTTCGTTGTCCAACTTTTTTTGTTGATAACAAATGCCGCCTTAAATGTGTATCAACATAATGGATTACGAAATAATACAAACAATTTTCCATCAGCCCAAAGTGGGGTGGGCTTAATATTATATTATGCAAAATGAGAAAGAAAGAAAAATTTGGATGGAAAAGTCGAATCTAAACTGAAGAAGTGAAATGGGCGACGAGGGTGAGAAACCAAAATTCCACAATTTCATTTCCAAAGTTTGCTTCGAAGGAGCTATAATGTTCCTCAGAGAATATACCTAGCGAGTTACCCGCTCATTCCGTTTCTTACTCGTCAGAACTACAGTCCGTTGCCCCAAAAATCCAGCCAACAGGTGAGGGGGTAGGATATAAAGAGGGATTGAGAATTTTTTCAACAATGAATTAGTTAATGATTTTCTTGGGGATTATCGAAATGAAAAATTAAAATATGAGGTCTGATAATAAATTTCGAAGAAAAACTGCCAAAAAAAAATGAGCTAGAAAAAAGACAAACATTGATAAAAAAGGACAAAAAGTATAAACAAACAAGAAAGGAGAGAAATACTTGTGCAATACATAATATGTATGCGGAAGAGTCGGGTTCAATTTCCATTAAAATGTAAATTTCCACAAAAGATAACCGGAATTTGACGCGTGTGAACGAATTAATGAATGACAGGCGAGTTTATTACACTCATTCTGATGCAGCTCTTTACAACTAAACGGACAGCTTAAATTCATTTATTGTATTAGTATTGCGATAATTGAAAAGCTTAATTTAGAAAATGGAAATTTTTCGACGTCGATGTGAAGGAAGTTATTTACATTTGAATTTGCCAGTTCGCGAGAGACAATCGATAGTCGTCGTTTTTCGAAGAATCAATAAAAAATAATTCATCGCCAAAAAGGGGGCTGCAGCGAAGGGGAGCACGAACGTGGTTAGGATAGTGAGTTTGATATACGAAATTATGTAAATCAATGGTAAATGCTGTACGTGCTGATCATTCCAATGTTGTAGACACGTGAACCATTTAGAAACCAAAGGAAGGGGGCAAATAAAGCATTTGCAAACTAGGCACTTGATGGGAAATCGATTTTTCTAACATGGGCTGAGACGACTTGTAACAGGTGCAAATGCAGTTTATAATAATAATCAAATCAAATCAAACTTAATAATAATAAGGTACGAGTATATTTGCATAAAGTATAATGTTAAAAATATATAAATTTTGTATTTGACATTATCATCGAGACTATAATATAGTCTACCACGTGCCAGTCATTTCAAGCCATAACAGAAAAAGATGTCTCACCATAGTTTTAATAAAAGCCATAGACTCGAAATATTTTCCAGTCTGTCCTTACATGAGGGTTATAATATACTGGGCCACAGCATCAAATTTTTAAAGATGAATTCTTTTTACTAGACATTTAGTCGAAACTTTGTGTGTCCCTTTGTGTCCAATGTTATCGTATGATGACGTCATCATATATAAGTTCGATGACGTCATCATACTCGTACATAAGCTTAATGAGACTTTTAGTCGATTTTCTGTGTGTCCTTGTGTGTCCAATATGTTATCATACTGATAACGTCTGTTCGGACGAAACTTTTTTTGCTCCCAAATTGAGCAACAAATAGAGTTCCAAAATGAGCTACTAACTAAGTTACAAAATGAGCAACAAAATGAGCTACAAATTGAATTCAGTATTTTCTATAAAACATGAAAAGTTGTATGCTTCAAGTTTGATTTGAAAATGTTTTTTCTGAAGAAGACTTGATGAACCTTTTTTATATAAGTACTCGTAGAATTGATGTAAAAGAGAATTCATCTTCGCCTTCACGACCCTTCGTGAAAGCTACAGTCATTTTTGCTATTATGGTTATGGGTATAGAGATTTTGACCGTATCATTATTAATATATGTTGTGTTCTATGATGTAGCTACCTTCTCACCTTAAATCGACCAACAATTTTCTGAGATACACATATAATTGAAAAATTTTTAAGTACCTACGAATACGAAGACATAATGTATGTACATACGAGTACAAAAAATAAAATGAGAGAAATTTCTTCGTTAAATTAAGTTTTATTCATAAATCTGTCTATTTAGGGAAATACGTTCCGTTTTTGTGAGAAAAAAAGGAGAAGTGGAGAGTGAGGAGATGTAGGCAGATAAAAAAATGTGGAGATGGCGAAAGCAATGGTGGTGGGGTGTTATCAAGCCTTGAGTAAACTACACAACTGCAGGGTCACCTAAGCAAAATGAGAGTTGTAGAATCTTGGGGCTGAAGCTTCTGGTCTTAAAACAAGTTTTTTCAGTTTACCAGGCTTTATGAGTTCATTAGATACTACAGGCCTCTTTGTTATATTATCTATGAGTGGGTATAATGCTATCGTAATTTTCACTTTAGAATTAAATATTCAACTGTACCTAGTTATTTTCTAAAAACGTATTTAGCGCTTTTCCCTCCTCCTAAATGAAAAAATTGGTTACCTAAGTTATCCATTGTAATCTAAATCATAGGGAAACGAGAATGAAAATTACTTTTGACGTATTGACTGGCAAATTTATTCGAGCGAATGTAAATGAAGAGAAATAATAATTTGAGTTATCAAACGAAGCTTTCTACACGTATTTTCAATTCGACTATAGTAATTGACCAATTTAATTTGATAAACATGAAAGTAAAATGATATGGAAAGTGTTTCAACATTATAGGGACATATTCGATGATGATACGAGTTTAATTCGTTTTGACTCCAGGCCAGTGGAAACTCATATTCACTCGGGATGAATTCCACTTTTAACTTATTTGGATATTTCGGTTAATTTTCCCAAATAGAATCCCAAAAGCGTTTCATAAAGTATTAATTCTTCATAAAATATTATGTTAAATTACATAAATATTTTCAAGTCCATGGTTTAGGTTTTTAATTTTTAAACATCCGTATCCCTTTGTTTTTATCCTCATAATTTGTACATTTGCAAAAGCTAATAATTCAAAAATTCAAAATGAAAATCAGATTGCTTCTTCTTTTTTGCCATTGAGAACTAACTCTTTCATGCAAAGCACGTAGCTCAGATGCAAAGAGATTCGAATGAAAATTGACTAAGATGAATGGTGCTGTGTAAACTATGCAGATGCGAAAATGAAGGAGCGAATGAATTGGCTTTTGTTAGGAAAAATTGCTCTTACGATTTCAACTGAGACGAATAGAAGACGGCAAACAGAGAAGTAATTTCTTGTTATGTTTCTGACAGTTCTGCACACGAAGATGCTTCCAGTAGAACGGTGCAGAGTTTGCAAAATCGTTATATCAAAGACATTGTCTTTGGTTATACACTTCGCTGTTTTCAAATATCATTTCAAAAATTAACGTAAAATGCTGAAAAGAAACAGATTCATCCAGAATTCTAAATTTTTTGCAAATAAGTGTATATTGCTGGAAAGAGAAAACTAGCACCCTAGAGAAAATCACACCATATTACCCTGAACCGAAATAACTATTTATTCCTATCCCTGCGCCTCCAGTCGATGGGATGAAAAAGCCATACCTCGTCCCTCCACACCAACCAACTCCCCTCTCCCCTAGTACTAAGAGAAACTCAATACTTGCTCAAGTTATATGTATTTTATTTTTATATTATTTTGTCTGTAATTTTTATTATAGGTTTTTGTTTATTAACCTATTACCTATATTAGACTTAACCTCTGCACGAACGAAATTAAAGCAAAGGTGTATGATCGTTTTTCGTCTCCGAGTTCTCAAAATACCAATACTATTGCCAACTTATTAGTCTACCTGTATTTCTTTGTTAAATAGATAAATTGTGCATATAGGTAAATCATTCGTCAAGAACGTTATACTTTGAGCGCATCTTATTATTTTATAGAAGCATTTTGTCATCTATTCTAATCCATTTTGAAAAATCTGAATTTTTGACCAGTTTTATGTTTTCTCGATTTTCTAGAAATCATTTTTCCGTCCTTCGGTTCCTTTTTTCAGATCTAGTCACTTCAATAAGTATTGCAAAAAATGAAACGTATAATTCACATTGATCATGAACAATTAGTAAAAGCTTAATATAAGTATCGATCAGTGTGATATGACACAATAAATTAAAATCGACCAAGTCACCCCTTGATTCTAATTTCACCTCGGTCTACGGTTTCTTTATATTTTTTTCTTCTATTTTTTTATTACTTGCTGGGAATTCATAAATTTCTTTCTTTTTTTCTTTTATTACCTATACCTATTTTTTACTGCTTTATTCCATTTACTTCATTTTATTTTTACCATTTAGACTATCTAAACTCATTAACTAAATGGTCATACAGAAACGATCGAAGGAAAAGAAAAAATTAAATACTTATTCAAATTTTAAAATTCTGTCTGATTTTCTAGTCGTCCACAGCGCTAGTGTTTTTGATTGATTGGTTCAGAAGTGATTAGTTGACTATACTAACAGTTTTAGAATATTGAAGTAACATAAAATATCTTACGAGCAAATGATTCACTTTTCATTAAAATTAATTCTCATTCTTATACTTTTTTACGTTAGGGGAAAATCAAAGCAACGTGAATCAGTGTGAAACAATTCAGAGGAAAAATTTTCAGAAAAAATACCATTTAGGAAAACGATTGGGAACCATGGTAGCAGATACAATGCAGAGATGATAAGAATTTGGTCTCAAAACACCGGGCGAACCCCTAGCGCCAAAATTTTAAAGGTTCGCCTAACTTTCGAGATATTATGCAGTTTGTTGCACCCTATAAATTGGCACGAAGAATGGAAGGGTAGCAATTTTCGCAAAGACCAACCTCGATCGAATTTCACAAAAGCCGTCGAGATTTCGCTTCTCGGTGTAAAATATTTTTCGGGTCGCCGTGTGAGCGTAATAAATTAGAATAACGGACCGGTGACGTTTAAAAAGTTTAATTCGGTAAAAAGTTGGCGCCATAAACACTCTGCAAATATTACGCTATCCTCGTATTAGTTCAAAACTTACCCCTAAGACGAACAATTCGTTATTAAAGTTGAAAGTTAAGACTTTTCGCGCTAATTGTAACGAAATTAAAATTTAAGCTTCTGTGTAATTCATCCGTAAATCATTCAAAATTGCTAAAATACGTTTTACGTGCAGCGTCTTATTCGTCATGACTTTTAACTGCGTTTACGTGATCTGAAATAAATTACACACTTTCGCGGCTCTGCCGGCGATCTATTTATTATTTAAACGCTCGCGACAGGTTGTAACTTTCTTTACTGCATGGCTATAACTTTCTTCACTAATAATAACTGCAGTAGCATTATATGCTCGCTTTATGACCTAGCCTATGTAGCCTTATTGCTTTCCCCATTAAACGAGTAGAACTATGGAACAACCTAAATCATCTTTTTCTATGCGAAAAAAAAAGAAGCTTTTATACGAAACAGGCATTCTCTTTTTAGTTAATTAGGTGGAAACTACCTTTATAGCCCATATACTGTACATCAACATTATACATTTAACCCAGATATCAGCAAAATTTAATCATTTCTTGTTTCGGTCCTTTGGTCCAACCTTTGGGACGTAGATACCACCAAGATCAGTATTGGTGTGATTGACCCACTTATAGTTTTTTTCTGATAAATAACTGTTTCTACACCACATAACTTTTGGGCTGATTTTTATTATTATTTTTTATTTTTTATTTTTTTGAGTAATATATGATGTGCTCATACAATAAATCAGATATTATTACAGAAATTATGTTAATTTTTCTAGTCATTAAATCTAGTGCATTTTGTGGAATTTGAAAATAAATTGCTGAAATTATTTAAAGCCAAAGCGTGCAACTGTGCAAGCCCGTACCTAAGCGCTCATAAGTGCTGTGGCATATGACATATCAGGCAGGGCGAGCGTTTTTCGAGTCACCCCCTCCCCGCAGTTGTCTTAATTTTTTTTTTTTAAATGCCAGCCAGAGCGAAGCCCTGGCTGCCCTGTCGCTAGTTACGGGCCTGCTACCGTGTAAATGAATAAACCAACTTTCAAAATACTACTGAAATGAAAGAGAGGGGAGAACTATCAGCTGCAGTAATAGAGATAAGCAATGAGACTATTATAAAAAATAAAACTAATGACCTCGTGTTGTAGCTAGGAATTTTTGATTTGAGTTAATTTTAATTGGTAGGGCCGGGTGAGTTTCTTAATTACTTATTACAAACCTGATTTCATTAATTTTAACAAAATCTGAGAAATTAGATGCTTTCAAATGAAAGATATCAAAATTAATTTTTTATTCAGCATTGAATGACAAATCCAAATGTCTGAAATTCAGATGTTCATCTCAAAATCGGGTATGATAGAGGTTTTTGCTATTGAAAAATAGCTCAACGCCTTCACGTCCTTTACGAAGTACGTGAAGGTTAAGATAAATTATTTTTTCACTTGATTCACATTCCTTCAAAACATAAATTATTAATAGACTATAAACATATAAAATTCATGCTTTATAGCTTTACAAAATACCCATACCACACATGTAACATAATATATTTCTGATATTTCTGTTCTTTGAAGAATTTATACATTGACCTAACTTGATGACCAATGCCAATTCTTGATAACCTTGACTGTTAACTGACAAGCTTGACCTTAAAATGATGACCCTGATCTTGGAGTGGTGACAAAAAATTTTCGACTATACGCGTCTCCTACCAAGAATTCTTATTCAATGAAAAATACTGAATTTTAAGAAAAAAGACTTCAAAATATTTTGAGAATTAAAATTACTTACTTATTACGTTTTCTGTACATTTCATAAAATTTAAATTTTACCAAACATTTTTTTCAATTTACCTATACCTAGGCAGTATGTCGCCTGAACAAAAAAAATTCTAGTTATAAAATTATTCTTCATTTTACTCCACTCTACTTGTATTTCCATGAAAATGATAAAAATAATTATTTTGACCTTTTGATTCATTTTGGTTAATTCTGGGAAAAAATTTTTCACACCCGAAGGTATGTTTTCTCAAATTCTGTCATATTATTCATTAAAATTATGAAATAACAAGTCAATCTATATTTTGAATTTTTTCCATGGCTTTCACCAGCAGTGTGTTAGAAACTCACGTTTGCCCCAGCATCATCATTACGTTTTCATGATGAGCCATTTCTAGGACTTTCTGCACTTTTTCTTACACTCGATGAAGATATTACACTATCCACACAATAAACGTAACTAGTTATAATTTTATAAAAATAAACTCAACAGCACGTTTCCATACTTACCTGGCAGAATGCTTTTACGAGATACTTATTACGTTAGCTGAAACTTTCTTAATTTGATCTCAAGAAGCTAAAAAGTTTGCAACATGTTTTTGTTTTATTTATTGCGGTCGTATATATTTTTTGCTGAGCACTGTCGTGGATACGAGAGAAGAAAAAGTTAGTTAAAATGCTTTCCTTCTTTTTTTTTCTCTTGTTTCATGCTTTGCACCTTCACCCTGTAGCCTACCATTTCCTTATTCTTCAGTATATTTCGATTCGGTAAAATGAAGATTAACCGATGAACTGATTTATGTTGGAATAAGTTTAGTTCAATAGAAACGAATACAATCTTGAGACGAGGGGGGGGGACTAATAAAAAACATGCAACACATGCATTATACTATTACTGTTTCCATAGGAACAAATGTATGGAGAACATAGCACATAATGTTTAATCAAATTGAATTATGGCAAAAAACAAAGGATTTTTTCCTCTTTGGTCGTTCTCATCGTCTCACGTTCTCATGTTGCTATTCTAAAAGTTGGGATAAAGTTTGTGTATAAGGGGTGTGCCAGAAGAGTTAATACCACTAATCTAACTTTGCTTTTATCAGTTGACCACCAACATCACAAAAAATACAACGTTTTTAGCATTTAACAAAGTTTCTAATTCCTACGTTTCTGGAATTTTATACGTCTCAACTCATATATCGTTTCTAAACTTGAGTTAGCAATTTCGTGATCCACAAAAACTTTATTATAATAATGCAGCAAAAACTAGGTAGGTTGCTACATCTACGTACTTCTTCAACATCATTAGCCTAATAAAAAACAAAATTCTGTCAAAAAATCCATTAGTTAGTTTAGTCAGTGAACGTGAAAATTCTAATTTTAATTTTACAGAGAACAATGTTCTACAGTCAGAAACAAATCATGAAAAAGTTTTCAGAAAAAATAGACTTACTGTAAACTCAATATTTCAATTTACCATTTTTTCATAAGTGGAGCATGTTCAACTCGATATATCTGACTAGTCCTATAAAGATCATTTTATTTAAAGTCCAAATTTAATTTGTGCTGAATACAGCCAAACTTCAGAAATTAAAAATTAAAGGGTATACGTAAACAAACTAAAATACATTCATGGAGGATATTGTATTAATAAAAGCCAAGAACTAATTTTTATCGATTGCAGTTTTTATGTGAATCTTGAAAGATGTCGAAATAATGCTGATTTTGGCACAAAACATAATTTCCTCAACTCCTTCTTGAAGAAATTATACATGTAGAAGATTTTTGATGTAGAATAATAGAAAATTTAAATTTGAAATCACTTGAAAAAAATCATCCAAGTACAATGGATTGAAAGCTAATATTGAAAATAAACAATTCAATTAAGTAGGTATTCTGATTATTTAATATCAAAATTACACATTTTTAAAATCGTTTCTTCTCATAATCCACTTCATCAAAAAAAAACAAAAAACAAACATGTATCAAGATAAATTCAAATTCTACAGCTCCTTATTTCAAACTTAGTTCATCTTAAAAGTACCCAATGATCATTAAGAAGAAAAAATATTGCTTAGCTATTTTCGTCATTATAACTCTGTAATAAAATGGGTACAGAAATAATCAAAATGAAAAATCTCAAATAATAATAATTCATGCTACATTAAACACCAAATAATAGCTCACCATGATTTTTGTAAAAGTACAGAAGAATGTTAAGACAGAATGTGTTTAGAGTTACTTATATGACTTTTGTTTCCAATGTTCCAATTGATGATATCTCACTAACAATGGTATCTCCAGCCTGAAAAATAATTTAATAAAATTTATTGGAAATTATTCATTAGAACGTAAAAAATCAACAACAAAAAATTACTTTTAAAAATTCACGAGGATTTCGGAAAACTCCAACCCCATTGGGTGTGCCAGTTAAAATGATGTCACCAGGTAATAATGTGGTAAGTCTGAAAATAAAAAAAATAAAATTATTTTCTTTTCTTTCCTTTCTTATTTATTGAGATAAGGTGAGTAAACAGCAACATAATATAGGTCTAAAAGTTAATAATCTATTAGTTGAAAAAATAAACTAAAATAAAGAAGAAAATTATGTACAGAATAAGAAGACTTAAGAAATCAACTTGAATTATTGAACCGATAAATATTAAAGCTTCAAATGAAGATTTTGTATTAGAAAAATGACTCAACAAAATGTTTATTGGAAAAAAACTTTCGATCTTTAAATTTCTATACTCACAGATAAGTACAAGTAGAAAGAGATTTTTAATATTGTTGGATTAGTTAACAACTTACTCTGATAAATATGAGACCAGTTTATCGACACGATGAATAAGTTCATTCGTATTTGCATTCTGTTTTTCCAGACCATTTATTGAACACGATATATTTAAATTGTGAGGATCTCGAATGACATCTGAAGTTGTGATAGCAGGTCCGAGTGGACAAAACTGATCCATACTCTTAGCTAAACCAAAAAAATAAAATTAATAAGACTGTCAAATACAAATAGTGAAAAGCTTAGAGGTATTTGAGTCAATGGTAAAATGTACTAATGTTACCCCAAGGCAGATTCAAGTTTTTAGAGTTTATTTCACTACCAGCAAACCCAATAGCAAATAAGGGTTTGCTTCATATAATTTCTCAAATAGGTTTGAGTACTGACACATGTTTTGAACTCCAAAAACATATTATTCTTAAGTCTTGATCAACAACAGTTGATTCAATTTACTGTTTTTCATAAATCTAAAGAAGAATATAAAACGTGGCTAAACCAAATTTACCACTTCTTTTGAAAAACAAAAATTAATTAATTTCCTAGATTTCATTGGCTTTTTTCATTCAAAATATTTGTTGAGATAAAATTGATTCATCCAGCAGCTAAAAACTAATTCTAAAGATAAAATAACTACCACTCAATACTCACGCCGAATAAAAATTGAATTAGAGAACTCGTATTGACATTTTTAGTCAAGATTTTTTTTCCTGCAAGTATACTCACCAAAGAGCCATTGGCCATTATTTCTTTTTGGTGTCTGCCAATCCCTTGCTGATATATCTTGGGCAATTGTATAACCAAAAATATAATCATACGCTTGCTCTACAGGAACATTTTTTGCTTTTTTACCAACAACCACAGTCAGTTCCACTTCCCAGTCAACTGCCTGAAATAATTCAATAAATTAAAAGTCATATTTTATGAAAATATTTGTCAGGAAAATCAGTAGCATTACCAGCCTTTGATTTCGCAGGCAGACTTAATCCATCACCCGGTCCAATAATAGTGCTAGGAAATTTCGAGAAGAAGAAAGGTTGCTCTGGGTACGGTTTATTTTGCTCATCACAGTGACCTTTGTAATTCAGTCCAACGCATATCACTTTATCTGGTTTAGTAATAGGAGCTAACAATTTGATGGAATTTACATCATAAACTTCATTCTGTTTTTCAACAGCTCTGTAAAAAATTTTCAGAGTAAAATATTAAATAAAAATTGAAGAAAAACACCATCAACTACAGTTGGATTTTAATAGTGCTATACTTATTCTGCTTCAAATTATAGGAAAATATCATCAAAATATTTGAAGTACCTACCTATTCTTAAAAGCATACCTACCTAGAGTTGATTTTGGAAAACATCTTTTCCACAACATTTTGAAATAGTAGATTACACGATTGGTGCGGAAAGTAAGCGATTACCGAGTACAATGTTTACGGCGCAAGGCGAAGCCAAGTGCCGTTATATGCACGAGGTGATCGCGATTACTTTTCAAACTAATCGTGTATATTATTTTAATTTATTACGTATGGAAAATACCACCATACTGCCCTATTTTCGGGTTGGAAAATCGCAAATTATCAGAAGCGGGATTTTTTGCTTTCCGTGGCGGGATTTTTTGCTTTCCGCCACGGGATTTTTTGTTTTCCGCACCTTTATGTTTCTGTTTGCCATTCATTAATTCGTTTATCATGATAATTTGTAGTTTTCAAACTCGAAAATAGGGCGGTTTCCGTTTGTAATAAATTAAAATAGTATACATGATTAGTTTGAAAAGTAATCGCAATCACCTCGTGCAAATTAGGGCACTCGGTAATCGCTTACTTTCCGCACCAATTGTGTAATCTACTATTAATTTATTACGTATGGAAAATACCACCATACCACCCTGTTTTCGGGTTGGAAAACCGCAAATATACAGGTGCGGAAAACAGAAAATCCAGCCGCGGAAAACAAAAATTCCCGCTTCTGATAATTTACGGTTTTCCAACCCAAAAATAGGGTGGTATGGTGGTATTTTCCATACGTAATAAATTAAAATATATTAAATTACTCACTTTAGACATTTTTGGATGAGTTTCCTTCTTTCAGTTAAAGAGAGAATATTTTTTACAAGTTTTGAGAATATTTCAGAAAAATATTTTAAAATTTTCCAGGAAGACTTTCATCTGAAATGTTTGATCACACGTATTCTTTCTTTTCTACTACCTACTAGTCTCCTTCAAGGGTACCTACCTACATAAAATCTTATATCAAAAATATTTTATATACTATGAGCAAAGCTTGAGGTGCAGCAGTACCCAATAAAATTATGCCAATAAATGCCAAAGACACTATGATAGTCGAAGCAAGTCAAAGATGTATGATGACCATTAACGCTCCCAACGTGATAATACAAATGCAGAAGTACATAAAATAGCTATTTAGCTAAAACCTTACTTACGCCCTTTTTGCATATCCATCCAAGATAATCACTTTTGAACAGTTTTAAGGGAATTTGAAGAGTAGTTTTGTTTCCTATGGTGAAAAATCATAAAATACTGTTAAAATGGATTTATGTATCTAGCAATTTGGCTGAAACCTTACTTAGGCCTTTTTTTCATATCCATGTGAAGTAATCAATTTAGAGTAGTTGACGATAAATTTTGGTAGTAATTTGTTGGGTTTCATGAAAAACAGTGTTTATGAAATGGAGCAAGGTTTTATTATTTGAACTTTGACAAATATACCCACACCCGCCATGGCCAGCGACTTTTGTTTTCCCTGTTTGTAGCAGAGTTTCTCTGATGGCTGATCTCCTTCACTCACAAACTACATCCCCCCCCCCCCCTGGAAAAAACAAATTGAAATTAACACTCGTCCACGCAGAAAAAAATGACAATTTATAATTCGTGCAGGAAATTTTCTAGCAACATTTTCCTTTTTCAAATTTTTTTTTGTGTGCAGTAAGTCACAAAATTTTCCTTTTTTGACGACTTTTTTCAGTGTGTAGCAGTTTGTGCTCCGCTACACACCAGTCATCGGCGGCGACACTAGCTGTTTTGAAACACCAAAAAACACCAAAGAACTGAAGTATTCCCTATTAGCGTTGAATACTATCATGAATACTTGAAGAACATAGATCTCGCCAACTAAAAAAATCTGTAACTTCACAAATTTTCACAAGAGAGCACTAAGGGCCTGGGGTGAAGAAGCCGAAATGTATCATTTTTTTTACAATGATATAAGCTAATGAGTGTTCAGATTCTGAAGAACCAGAAGACCCATAATATGTTTTGTCAATTTGGAATTTGGATACCTATATACAATACAACAGCGACTCAGATATTCAAGTAATACATGCATAGATACAAAAGCCATTTGAATTGCGTATGGAGGCATATGGTGCCCATATGCCCAAACGAGGTTCGGGCTTTGCTACTTTTGCGTGTTCTACTTCACGATTCACCATATTCTTAGCCAAGTTTTGCGCCGAATAAGATACGATAATAAACATTTGACTTACTCTGTTTCAGCAAATGTGACGGATCGCAATTTGTTTATTCATAACTAATTTTCCTGAGTCCTAAAAACTAATTTTATTTGCATGCGTGTTATTAACCATTTAGTGGAATGATTTCATAAATGCTTTAAGAGACAACACAAAAAAAATTAATGTTAATAGAAAAAGTATCAACATGAAAGAAATATATAATGCACCTCTGTTTAAAAAGCTATTGAGAAAATTAGATGATTCATCATCTTGCCCTTGAAATGGCTGCTGCATTACTTTATAATGATAATATATGAACTGAACTGTGTTGAACATTATTCATGACTGTACAACTAACTCAATACACTTTGCACAACAGCTGAATTAAACTTATCGAATAAGAAATTCTCAGGTAGCGGGTCAGAACATCTTTCTCTTTCCATTACAAATTAACTCTAAATCTAAAGAAAAGTTGGTTGAATATTTTTATCAGACATTACCTAAATTCTGAATCAGTTTTTTTTTTTTTTTTTTTTGCGACAAAACATTAATACCTATGTTTATGTTGTTGTTTATTTTGGTTGAAATGAAGCAAAAAGCTCTACCGCAGTAACCTGCGCTAGAAAAGCAGGTTTTCGTTAGCGTTAGGCAATTAGTCGTACTTGCCGATTTGCGCAATATAAAATAGGTGATTACTCAACCAATACTGAACCGATCGCCACCAAATTTCTTTCAGCACATCTTCATCATAAGACCTACCCTTCATCAAAATTTCAACCCTATTGGTTCAGTAGTTCATAAGAAACCATGTGCACAAGAAAAAACCTTTAACTGCGCATAACTTGAGAACCAATTGAACCAATTGACCAATAGGGCTGAAATATTAATGGAGGGTAGGTCTTATCAGGTAAAATATAAGGTTGAAATTTGGTAATATTCGGTTCAGTAGTTTTGCTAATATTAGCCCCAGAAAAATCTTATACATATATATATATATATATATATATATATAGAGATGTTTTGGGCACATGTGAGACCCAAAACAGATATTTCATAACACTTGCGAGACCCTTTTTGACAATGCGAGACCCTTTTGCGGGTCTCGCATGTCCACGAGGTGTATGTCTAGTTTTTCTTACTCCCCCCACTCCGCAGACCCCAAATCTGCATTTTTTGTCTGGGACTCGCAAGTGCCTCAAATATCAATTGTATGTACACTCGTGGTTCCCTCATTTCATTTTACTCCCTACAAACTGTACTGTACACCTAGCCAACAGCTGTGGGCTTCATTACATAGCCTAAGGCATCTACAGATAGCCACCAAGCCATGTGAAGACGAAGGTTTCATTTGTGAGTACTTATAAGGGGGGTCTCGCAAGTGTCATACTTTATCTTGGGTCTCGCATGTGACGTAATATAACTATATATATATATATATATAAAGTTATACGAATCGCCAATTTTTATGGGAAACTTTTTTTTGGGTCATAAAATGAAAAATGACCACATCCCCTACCCCTCCACTGACAATCAGATAGGCTGCAAAGAGCTGGTTTTCTAAGAAAACCTGCTAAAAAGAAGTGAAAAAGGAGTGGGATTTTGGAATAACTGAATGCTGATGACATTGTTGAATTAATTTCAAACTTCGTGAGATTGTAGGCTTTTTTTCTCTTTTGATTGGTATTTTTCCATCTATCGAGGGCTTAAGGAAACAATGAAAACGGAGACATTTTTGTGGTTTTGATATTTGTCAACAAAAAGTTTTAGGCTTTTTTTCTGCCATTGTGTTCCAGACCGAGTTTTTAATGGGCTCTACATTTCTGTTATCACTAAGGACCCGTTTTTGAAAGGTCGCACGTCAGGATGTTGTTAAGCTCCTTTTGAATAATGACACCCATCTTTCAAGGAAATACTTTTATTGAATTGAAATTATTAGAAATAATATGTTGCATGAGAACACGAGATTATGAGGATAGTTCAAGTGTGAAATTCAAATTATGGTTAAAATATACGGCCTTATAATAATTATACTAAAAAATTGGATACAGAAAGAGTAAATATATGTATGTTAGAAAACGTGAATAATATTTGGATAATGGGATGGATAAGAAATAGAGGGATAATATTGACAAAAGAGAGATAACATGAAGACGAGGTATAAATAATAATTACCGGAAAAAGATTAAGTGAATGCTCGTTAGAATGAGGAAAGTTCATAGATAATTATCTAGTGGATTTTTAAAAAAAAAGGCCTAGGTCGACTTAGGCCCTCTTTAAATAATCCCTCTCAATAAAAATACTCAATATTACTCGTAAAAAATAAATTGGAAAAAAATTAGCCTACCTTTTTAAGTAAGGCTCCAACTCCACTTTCTTGTCCAGGTATTCTATCATAGTGTTCGGTATTGGGCTACCTTTTTCATTCAGATTAATTACGTATTTCTGGTCGATCATTACTCCCAAATTTTGTGCACCATTTTTCAGTGAAAATTGGACGAATTGAAGACGATTAGATACATTTAGACTGAACATTCTTCGAACTGAAAGTCTTCGAAAAGAACACAGTAGTGTTGGTTTTGCCACGAGATTGTACATTTTTGAAAAATAAATAAAGAATTTAGGTACACTTTTCAATTAACCGAAAGATAATCATTTATTTCGAAATTATTTACAAACTTCTTCGTTTGATCGGTATTATTGGCTACTAAAATTGGTTCTTTTTTAATTTTTTTATTTACTTTACGAGTTTGTTTGTTTATTTTTTTCAAGATAACGTTATCACGAAAATGTATATTTTTATGAAGGCTCGAAGCAAGCTACCGGTAGGAATGACTGCTCGATCGAGTATGACTGTTTTTAAATTCATTTCATTTCGTTCGACATTTCCCCAATATTCATGTCTGATGTCTTTAGTCTTTAGTATCCCTACTTTTTAGTTTTTATGATTTGAGATTTTTTTAAATCAAAATACCTATTGCTACAAGGCGTGTTTCTGCTAATTCAAAATATTCACTCCTCTGTCCTTCTATATTTGATAATCTGTGCTCCTTAGTTGCTGTGAGAACCAGAGTTTGGAACCTAGCCAAAAGCCAAAAGCTAAAACCCAAAAGCCATTGATTTTTGAAGGAAAAACCGGTAAGCCAAAAGCCAAAAACTTTATCAAAAAAGCCGAAAGCTGAAAGCAGAAGCCGTATTTTTTACTGTTTTTATACGGCTCTTTAGGTTTTTACAACAAAAAAAAATCACAAATCACAAAAGTAAAGTGTAAACAGAGAAATTAATCAAATAATTAATAAAAAATAAAAATAAAAATATTCACCTAAATTTTCAAATTCAGCATAAAATTTCCTGTAAAAAAAAATATTTTTGTGAAAAGCAGAAAGCCAAAAGCTAAAATTTATATTTAAAAAGTCAAAAGTTGAAAGCCTAAGTTTTATTTTCAAGGTCAGAAGCTAAAAGCCGAAAGCTAAAGCCATATCTCACGGCTTCTGAACTCTGGTAAGAATCAGTGGCGGATCCAGAGCTCCAATTTGGGGGGCGTTGAATCCAAATTTTTTCAAAGCATGGTAAATGCTCAAATGGTGAGATAGTGTTTTTATCAGCATAAAGGGGGAGGGGTTCGAGAAAATTTATTTTTTTGTAAATTATCTATTTATTTTGGATTTGGGGGGATTTCTCCCTTCCCACCCCTTGGATTTGGCACTGGCAAGAACCAAACAAGAGCTGTTTTTACTGTTTACTATTGACCATATTAACCAATTTTTATGAAAAAGCACAACGAATGATACCTGGGACTTGAATGTGTTTTCATTAAACTGGCGAAACACTCTTAAGTCTTACCCTTAGTTTTATATTTGTGAGTAAAGAGTTATTTGGAGGAGAATTCATAGTAGGCTATTCACAACAGAATAGAGCCACCCTGAACTAATAAAAAGTTGTGTGAAAATGATTTATCAAAAAAGGGCGTCCACGTGTTTAAAATACGCTTTTGTTGTGTGCGTGCGCGCGCGCAAATGTGTGTGTGTGTGTGTGTGTGTGTGTGTGTGCGCGCGCGCGTGTGTGTGTGTGTGTGTGTGTGCGTGCGTGTGTGTTTGTTTGTTTCAGTCACGCCCTCAATATGCAACGGGCAACGCTCGCAGCGCTTTGGTTTCCAAAAAGTGCAACATATTATCAATTTTGTTAACAATTGAATGATCGAATAAAAGCGTATAAAAATAAACCAATAGGTGAATAAATAGGTAAACAAAAAAACAATGTACTTTTTTTTAATTTCAAGATCACAGATTGCTTTTAAATAAATAAATACATGAGAAAATAAAAATATAAAAACAAAAAAAGTCACAAAAATATTTTTGCTTCTAGTTAATAAAAAAAAAAATTGAAAGTACATAATTATTATTTTGTATCAGTTCTGATTGGATACATAGAATTTTTTAATTGTGAAAGTTTGAAAAGTTTGCAGTGCTTTCCTTGAAATTAGTACCTACTTTTATTGAATGTTTTTTTTTAGGTGCAATAAATTTTCTTCTCTTACTTATTTTTTGCTTTAAAAGATCAAACTTCAAGCTGGTTGATGTAACTATCACAGACATAATTTATTTATAAGCAAAACTTTTTTCCTTCCAGCTCAGACAAGAAATGAAAGTCTCTGGTATCATCATCTGTCTTCCTCTTTTTCTACTCTTCACCTTAGACAACATAATTATTTCTTGAAATTTCCAGCTGGTCCTCCACTATCCAGTTTATTCCTCAACCAATTTCATACCCTAAAATATTTTCGGTGCTGTAACTAAACAGTTTAAAGTCCAAAACGAATATATTATAGAGTTTAGCTATGACCTGCGATGATAAGGTATCATAATACCTCAAAATTTGAGCAGTGGTATTAGAAAGTCTCACTTTAGGGAACTTGATATCACTCTCGTTTATAGCCTTGAGCAAAAATTCTACATCTGACTGTAGTGTTTCATACTTGCCAATGAAATCATATCCAATTAAACAAGGATAGCAGAGTTCACTGATGGGTTTCCAGTGCTCGTTGAAGGCTGGCGCGTAACGATCTATCAGGTACAAAGCAAATTCCTCGAAAGTAACATCATTGCCTAACTGCAGAGAGGTGTTGGTTGCATTTTCACGATAGTGTTTCACAATATCACGTCCTATCCTCATCTGGAAATACTTAGACCTCTCAGACGGTTCCTCTAATTTATTTCGATACGCTGACAGCAATCTCTCAAAGGGATGCCTAACAAATATATATTTGGTGAAATTTTCAATAAAATAATTCGCTTGTTCGACTGTGTAGTTGCTAAGTCTAGGAAACGTTGACTTTCGATGCACCATTTCAGCTGGAATCGATGATACATTGTCCTTGTCTGCAATACCTAATAGCACCATAAACACCCTTTTCCAATTTGTACACGCAACCTTCGGCACATAACAATACAGCAGTTTGTGTTTTTCGTCTACTAGAATATGGTCAAGATCTTTAGTGCCGTCGAATACATTTCTGTGGAGATTGGCATGAGTTTTGCACATCTTACTCATATGCTCCTTGCGCTGGATGAAGATAAGGGTGTCTAGAGACGTATTTTCAAGGTGTAAATTGGCAACACTGTTGTAGGCTAATTTCGTAATGGTATCTTCGCTTTGTCTTGCCTCCAGAATGTAAACGCTTACTTGAATTATGGCTGTCATGCTTACTAGTAATACCAGTGTGCGGATGATCATCAGGGTGTAAAGGATGCGTTAAGAATTGCATCAAAGTCGTGGGTAAACGCATAGAAAATGAAGGTCATCGATGTACCAAATCGCACCTGGAATTTGAGAAAAAAATCATTGAGCGGGTTGTGATAGGTATTCCACGGAGAAAGAAGGTAGTTATTCACTTTTATTTGCCAAGGGCAAAATTAAAAATTTAAAAATTTAAAAAAATTCTCGTCAGTATGGTACTTTTAATATTTCAGAAGTATACCCACCCACTTCAGCAATTTTATTTTTCTACCACTAGGTATTGCAGAGTAAATACTTTCCTTAACTGATGAGAAGCTGTTTTAAGTATATCTCAATAAGATTTCTTTTGAAAGCATACCAGAAGTGGTGAATTATAACTTCTGAAACTTTAAGTATTGAAAAACAATGGGCTTGGAACTTGATTTTTTCAGTTTTGTTCGCCCCCCCTGCCTGGAAGTATAGTTAGTATATACTATCGTTTGAATAAATGTTACGATATTTCAGGGTGTTGAACCTTTATTTGAATTCTTAAAAAGTAAATTGGTGAGTTTAAATTTAAAATAATCCATAGATCATAATAATAATAATTTGTAAGCATAGTTTCTTCACATAGCACTGATTCAAATGATGGTAACTGTGAAATTTAATTTATTTTTCATTTGTCACACAAAATTGTTATAGCTTTTAGACTTTCTTCATTAAAAATTGTAAAACTATGGGTGAATTTTAACTACTCGTACATAGTGATATTTTTTAGCACATTCAAATTAATTTCAACTACAGGCTGGAATACAAAACAAGTGACATTTATAAATTTTTCCTTCAAAATCGATGCTTTATTATTATTATTTTAGTGTTTTGGTTTTTAAAAAAATCATTATAATCTACCCGCATAGAATCTTCTGATGAAGTGACTGAAATTTTTCTTGAAAAATGAAAGCCAAAAGAAACGGCGAAGGGCCGAAGCCTAATAACTATAAAATGTAAGTATCTAAAGAAATGGATGAGAATATGTCTTACCTACATTAGTCGTTGAGAAGAACAGGATGAAATATGTCAATATACTCGTAAATTTTGAAGGTAAGAAGCATTACCTAGTTAAAAAAATTGATTACTATGTAAAACTAAGTTACTTATAGGTAAAGAACTCTTAGAAACATATAACATGGTTCACAAAACGATCGCATAATCTTTGCCATGACTTCGAAAATAAAATCAATTTTAAAAAGTTTTCAAATAAACACCTGAAACACTACTTTTTTTTTAGTTTTATGTGTCTTCAAAAATATAGGTATGATTGAATGCTCCTATTACTTACCAAAAAAAAACACCATCACTTTATTTTGCAAGACGGTTAATGTGAACAATCGATAAAATGCTCAAGACATACGTCTGAAACTTGTGGCCCAACATCTAGGTATATTAGAATACACTTCTGACACCACACTGAAACTATCCTACACTCAGAGAAGAAATTTTCAAGTTGAATGTGTTCTTTCCTAAAAGTACGTCTACAATAAAATTCAACGGTAAAAAAGTTGTATACAAATTCGTGAATGCTAGATTCATTCCCACTTTTTTCTCTTTTTCTAAAGAATGTAATCTCTCTTCGATTTTTCAAGAAGGGAATAAATACACGATAACTGTACGGCGAGTATTAAATATTGCGAGAAAAAAAGAAGAGGCTCTTCCTACGTTTTTATTCTTTATCAAAAGAAATGTGGCTCAGTCAGATGATTCGATTAGTAAAGTGTGTCAACGCATCACCAGTTGGCTTGGTCGCATGAAAGTGAATTTCGATAATGGCACGAAATACATGAATAAATAATGAAAAGAAAGTTCGCAATTTTCGACTGATATTTTGACTAGCAACATGGTTACTTTTTTTGTAAAGTTTTCATTTTGTTTTGTTTTTGTAATACACTTTCACAATATCATTTGCCAGTGTGGTCTTTTGATTAAAAACGATCTATTCAATATTAATAGTACCAAATATGGCAAATGTAAATTTGTAAGACTAACTAATGCCTATTTAATAATTAAGTACACCCATAAAAAAATTTCTCAATCAAATGGAAAGATATTTCAGCGAAAGATATTTCAGCGGACTGGAAGAATTTCTCAGCCAAATATAAAATTTCCCAGCAAACTGGTAAAAATGCCAATCTGGGACTATACTCTGTTCAACTTAAGAATGCCTAAAACGGAACGCAGTTTGCAGGGCTCCGGGGAGAGGAAAAGGTACTCGTTCACATTCAGCAACAATATTTGGCCACACTTCCGATTTTAATTTCTTGTTTCTTATCACACATCCGATTTTTACATTGTTGATAAATGTGAATTTGACGTTCCGTTTTAGGCATTCTTAAGTTGAATAGAGTATATACTCTGTTCAACTTAAGAATGCCTAAAACGGATTGCAGTTTGCAGGGCTCCGGGGAGAGGAAAAGGTACTCGTTCACATTCAGCAACAATATTTGGCCACGCTTCCGATTTTACTTTCTTGTTTCTTATCACACATCCAATTTTTATATTATTGATAAATGTGAATTCGACGTTCCGTCTTAGGCATTCTTAAGTTGAACAGAGTTACTCTGTTCAACTTAAGAATGCCTAAAATGGATTGCAGTTTGCAGGGCTCCGGGGAGAGGAAAAGGTACTCGTTCACATTCAGCAACAATATTTGGCTACGCTTCCGATTTTACTTTCTTGTTTCTTATCACACATCCGATTTTTATATTGTTGATAAATGTGAATTTGACGTTCCGTTTTAGGCATTATTAAGTTGAACAGAGTATAGAAAAATTACCCAACCAGCTGAAAAAATTTCTCAGTAAACTGAAAAATTTTTTTAACTGACTGGAAAATTTGCCAATCTAGCGACAAAAGTGCCTGACTGCAAAACTTCTCCAGAAGACTAGAAAAATTTCCCAGCCAATTGGAAAAATCTTCCAGCTAACTGAAAAATTTTCTCAGAGAATTGGAAAAGTTAAAAATTATAGTTTTAAAAGCTGAAATTTTTGATTGCCAAAAAGAGCATGAGGTAAGCAAAAGTACATATATATGTACTTAATTCAATTTTTTGACATAAAACCTACTTATAGGCTAGTAGGAAATATCGCAACCAATTTTTTCAACTTTGGAAGAGTCTGAATGCAGTGATGTGTAGCAAAAATAGAAAACCGAAACCAAAACCAGTAAAAGTCGCTGAAAATACTACTGACCGAAATCAAAACATAGCCAAACCGATTGAAAACCAAAATTAAAACTGAAACTAAAGCCAAAATAATTTATTGGTTTTCTTTTGGTTTTTCAATTTCTTTATGCCACCCTTTGACTACCCTTATTTACCTATTCTTGCATCTCTTTTCAAAGTACACTGCTTGATTTCCATGAAAGCCTAAATTGGAAATTTTCATTTACAGCAGTGATAATTTTGAGTTTTGACTATGAAGTTGATAGTCTTTTCAAAAATCAAAATACGGAAGGCCAAACGCAACCTGCAATATTGACACCTTTTTAGACGTGGAGGTGGAAAAAGAGAAAAGAGAATGTTGCGCAGTAGACGATACACCGTTTATACTCTGTTCAACTTAAGAATGCCTAAAACGGAACGTCAAATTCACATTTATCAACAATATAAAAATCGGATGTGTGATAAGAAACAAGAAATTAAAATCGGAAGCGTAGCCAAATATTGTTGCTGAATGTGAACGAGTACCTTTTCCTCTGCCCGGAGCCCTGCAAACTGCAATCCGTTTTAGGCATTCTTAAGTTGAACAGAGAGTATAGGCTCTGGTTTTGCGGTTTGCCTTACCTATCAGTCATACACAGTTACTCATTTCTCTTTCAATCAAGTCAGGCCGACGAACACGTTATAGATTGGCGGGATTCGATACCAATGCAATGCAACCGTCTCTTGCCAAAAAAAAACAACATTTTCCAAACAAAACCACGTGCATTATTTCGAAACGACAATGACGAGAATTCCTATTTCCAATTCCAATTTGCATTTTTGTGTGATGCTTAAATAACTGCTTTCGTTTTTAGATTTTTTTCATCTTTAAAAAAGTTATTGATTGCTTGATAGTATTTATTTAGCTCTATATTATGGATCAGGATGATGTATGTAATGACTATATTATCTAAAGTTCAATTATTAATTCACTTTTCACCAGTTAACCATCTAAATTCCTAACAATTGTATGATTTCAGGTCGTTTGGAGTATCATAAAATCCAGTTTCTGTTCGTTTAAAGTAAAGTAAGTCGATATTCTACAAAAACAAAATGTTCTCTCTGCAGAATTCTTAATTTCTATTTAATATTTATTTTTTTTTTGTAGGACAGATAGCACACAATTATGTCGAAATGAATATAATTTAACAGGTTTGTGTAATCGTTCAGCTTGTCCTTTAGCAAACAGTCAATATGCTACAGTTCGCGAAGAAAAAGGAATATTATATTTATACAAAAAAACAGCTGAGCGGTAAGCCCACCATTTTCTAAATTATTCTTTATTTAAATTCGTTAGGTAATCGTTGATGTTAACGAAATTTGACTTTTTCAGGTCTATGTATCCACGAAAACAGTGGGAAAAAATTAAATTATCTAGAAACTATGAAAAGGCTGTGTATCAATTAAACGAAGAGTTACTGTTTTGGCCTGGACAATTGAAATCAAAATGCAAGCAAAGATTCAAAAGGCTTACCCAGTGTCTGATAAAAATGAGAAAACTGAAACTGGGTCGACAGTAAGTGATGTTATGAAACTTGTAGAATTGTATTCTAAAAATACGTTCGTTGCAAAATCTATTCATTGAAAAAAATAGAGAAATCAGTTGAAATATGTAGCAGAGCAGGGAAATAAGTCCTACTTTGTTGGTCGTAGTTTTTGAGTTTTTTTTTTTTCTGTTTTTGAAAACAAAAGTCTACAAAGCTTCCTTTGAGATACAAACTCTAAATAGCTGTATCTTGGCAAATTTTCGACGTAGAAAGCTGCGAGTAGTTTCGTTTTAAAGGAAATTTTGACTATTATTTGCCACTTCCATTATTGACACAGTGGGACTTTTTTTTCTAAATACCCACGAATATAAAAATTCAAATCCTGTCATATCTCAGTCACTTTTCAATCAATTGAGATGTTTTTGTAAAATGTTCAGAATATTTTCCTCTATCATCAGCAATCATCAGCCAAACAAATAATTTTTTTGACTTAAATGCAGAGATCACATCGCAATTGAAAGTTTTTTTTTACACATCACCTTTTTTTTTCCTTTTTTTTTTCTCATTTCCTAGAAAGAAACTTATTCCTCTCCAACGAAAAATAGAACGAAGAATCAAACGTAGAGAAGACAAAGCTTTGATAGCTGCTCGATTAGAAAATGTCATCGAAAAAGAATTAGTGGAAAGGCTGAAAAAAGGAGTGGTAAGAATATTTCGCATGCATTTTGGTGACTTGAAGATGTTTCCATGAATTAATTGTAATGCTTACTTTCTTTGTCTTCAGTACGGTGATATGTATAATATTCCCACGAAAGCATTTGAAAATGCATTGAGTGCTGAACAACAGGTACGTATAAGGTTTTGAAATTAGGATAATCTCTTAACCTCATCCCTGTTTTTAACAATTAGATGACTATAAGTACCTACCAAAATTCTCAATAAGAAAAACATTTGAAAATTATTTTTTTCGTTCTCTTCAATCGATGTAGGTATATGCCATTAATGCTAAGGGGTGTGTTATATTTTTGATAAAATGAAAACACTGTGAATGGAGAGTCAATATTGGTATAAACCAATTTTCATGCATTTTAAAGCAATATTTTCAAATGTCACTTACACCCCTTCACTTTTATGCATTTAAAATCTTGAAACTGTTATAATTAAATTTCCAAGATAGTCCTAAAATGTACATCCAATGAGAAGGAGTTACCAACATTTTTCTCAGATGTGATGTCTTTTTGAAAAATGAATAATTAAACTAGCTTTGCTTCTTGATGAATTTATATAACTTACCGATTTAAATTTTCTGAATTTTATCGACTTTTTTTTCTCACAGGATGAAGAGCATGAAGAAATTGTTGAAAGACAAAGTGAAGAAGAAGAGTCTGAAATTGAAGAAATTGAAGAGGAGGATGAAGATGAGTTCGTTGTTGATGATAGTGAAATGGTAAGTCTTCACTTTTACATTTAATTTCATGGTGTTTGTTGTTGTTGGTGGTGGTGGTGGTGGTGGTGGTGAGGGGTAGGTCTACAATTAGAGGGTAATACTAATATGCCAGTAAGTAACGGGAAGCATAATTCACAATGTTTCTTTTATGAACAAGAATTTTTCAAGATTGATGAAATAGTACTTACTGTTTCTTTGTACTTTGGAGCTAATTTTAGAATTTCATAATATTGTTGGAATTTTGAAAAAGATTTGAAAATACCGAGAGCTACTGAAACTACACACTATTTTCTGGGTCTAGGACGTTTTGTCGACTGTCTTTTCATCAACGGACACTCCACCGCAGACATTTCACCGACCGGCCTATTCACCGATAAGCATTTCACCGACCGGCTATTTCACCACAGGTTTTTTCATCGAATCTGTTTTTATCTTACATCAGTTATCAATTGCTTGATGTATGAAAGGCAACTGGGTGATCGTGATTGTGTGTTTGAAAGGTATTTATGTGTAGCTATGTCATCACGCATTGGAATTCACTCAACTCTGACCTTACTCAAGTTGGACTCAAAATTCATGCTATTTTCAAGCTTTTCCACCACTCAAACATCGATATCTCAGGTTCTAATTAAGGTAAGGAATTTATTTTGCTCTAAGAACACTCAGTGGATCAAGACCTTTCATTTGAGCCTTTGACCACTCAAATCGATTGAGTCTGAGGAAAGTTGTGAGGGGACATTCAACTTGACCTTTGATATTTTCAAGATTTTTCTTCACTCAAACATCAATATCTCAGGTTCTAATTATTGTATCATGTTTCTTTTGGTCTAAAAACACTCAGTGGATCAAGACCTTTCATTTGAGCTTTTGATCACTCAAATCGGTTAAGTCTGTGGAAATTTGTTAGTGGACATTCAATTTCACCTGTTATAATTTTAGAAGGGAAAAAATAGTTCCAATTAACAACTCATGCTGCGGACCAGCACCAATTAAATGAATAAGTAAAATAGAAGGTTTTTTTGGGTACTTCGGTGAAAAGACCACTCGGTGAAACTGGCTATCGGTGAATTACCCTTTCGGTGAATGGTACTGTCGGTGAAATTTTTTGGTGAGTCGGTCGGTGAAAAATCAGTTGGTGAAATGGTCAGCTTTCTTTTTTCTAGCCTGGAAATGCTCTTCAGAAATATGATTTTTAACTTATGCTGTTATTTTCTGATATGCTTGATCAATGTACCTAAACCTATTTTTTTTGGCTAGATGTCTCAAATTAAATTTGAGAAAATTCCACCAAACACCCACTCGCACTCCCTCCATCAAAAAAATATACTTTTACATGGCATAGGTATAATTATAGCGTCCGACTTTGGACGCCATAAACCTGCTGGATGCCATCATGGTACGAATAGATAAATGTAAGGACACGGTATTGGCAGTTCAGTAAGTATAAATGCATTTTTAGTGCATATCATAGGTGTGGCATATTACAATTCTTAGTGAATATAAACCCGCTTAATACACATATTTTATTTATAATTTTTATTCAGAGCCTAATCTTGTTTCAACTGAACAGAAAAATTTGAATTGTTATAAATTTACCTTATTTCTTGAATATTTTCTTACTTGCCCTTGAAAAGTTTAGTAAATTAATCTAGTTCACCATTAACTACTTTATTGTAATTTTTTACAGGAATCTGGAGATGATTCAGAAAGTGAAAATGAATTTGTTCCTAGTGAGGAGGAAATAGAGGTAATTTTTCACGTTAAATCCTCTTTTCATTTTCTAATGTGAAACATACACCGATCTCGTGGAAATACATTAGTAACATATACCCCTTCCCTACTTTATGATAGTGAACAAGTGTCTTAAATAAATACAAATTTATCGTTTTTGACTGGGTAACATAGACCGACTGCATGTCTAGCGATTAAGTCATTTACCACCCTCCGCACGTGTTTTTGGTAGTTTCCTTACATTTTTTTTTTATCCTGTAAAATTGCGGTTTTGTAACATACACCGATCTCTGAAGTAGATCTTCAATTAGCATCACGTACCAGTCATAAAATTGACCCAACACATATTTACTCAATTCAATTTTTCATGCTGAACTCGAATCTGTCACTCTTTTTTCTATACATCGCCATTAAGACCAATTCGCCGCCAAAAACAGCTACTGGATTCGTATACAGCGGACCTCAAAACCCCCCATACCGGTGCTAAACTTGAAAAAAAAATTTTTAATTGAAAAAAAAAACAGGGGTTAACCTTGTCATTTTGGCCCAAATTGACGATTCTTAAAATTATCCACGAGACATGTGTAATTTATTTAAGTTGATGAAATTATTGCAAACTATTCATTTAGTGAGATACCAATATTTTGTTATTTTTCAGTCAGAAAAATGTACTGTTTTAATTAAGTATACATTTTATTTTCAGGACATATCAATGCCTTCTACGTCGAGAAATTTGCCCAAAATGAAGCAGAAGAAGAGGAATATAGAGGTTGAATACGAAGTGGATAACTAATTCCGTGAGTTCTGATGACTGTAATTTGTTATTTTTTCAATTAATAAAATTTTTCCTGGTTTCTCTAAAATGAAATTTTTTCATGTGTATGATACAAAATCTCTTTTACTAAATTTTCACTCTTCCCAAATATATGTTATGAAATTTGGAAATCACACTTCAACACCTATTTTGGAGGGTAATGTCAGTCACTTAAATCTTATTTTTCATTGAATTTACTTGCATCACCACCTGTCATATATGGTAACACTGTTCTCCTAATCAATAATATAATCTTAACAGTTATCCCTTTGTACTTTCGCGTGTGCTTATGATTTATAATAATATATCGTATTTGCACTCTTTATTATTTTATGGCTTACTCGTATTATATGGTGTCAGGTGTGTAACTTACGCTTACGTTTATAATGGCTCCGCCGCAAAATTCGCGTCACCAAGTTGATCCGCCTGTGCCACCGGCACTTCAGGCACTTCCGGCGTCTCTCGTTGCCAATATTCGCCCACCACCCTCTATTAATGTTCATGGTGATTGGGCTGAGGAATGGACCCTGTTTGATCAACAATTCACCTGGTTTGCTGCTGCTACTTCTCTCACTAATCAGCCCAAACCAGTCGAAATAGCGGTTTTCATGTCCTCCATTGGTCCAGAGGCAGTTAATGAATTCAACTCTCTTAAACTATCGCCGGATGAATTATCAGGTTTGTCTCAAATCCGCACAGCTTTACAGCATCGTTTTGCTCCAAAAGTCAACTACCATTTTGAACGTTACCAGTTCAATAAGATTATTCAAGAACCGGAAGAGAAATTTGATAAATTTCTCACAAGAGTAATGATTTGCGCCAAACGCTGTCAATTTGGTACTCTTCTGGATGACTTAATCATAGACAGAATTATTTTTGGTATCAGAGACGATCAACTTCGTACCAAACTCCTTGACATTGATTCACTCACACTTGCTAAAGCCTCCTCAATGTGCAGAAACACCGAAGCCTGCAGTGAACAAGTTAAAGTAGTGAACGCTGACACCCAACAGAAATGCCAGTCAACAGCTTCGATTGCAGCAATTCAAAAATCAGGTAAACCTTCATCTGATCCTCCTAAGAATTATAACAGCAAAAATTGCGGTTCATCTCACCCTTGGAGGCAATGTCCAGCATTCAATCAAATTTGTAAAAGCTGTGGCAAATGAAATCATCTGGCTTCAGTCTGTAAAAGTAAATCGAAACAACAATCAAAACCAGCACATTTTGCACCATCTACGTCAGAATCATCTCAACTTCCAGTATTCAAAGCACACGCGAAAGTACAAAGGGATAAATGTTAAGATTACAGTGTTAAGATTATATTATTGATTAGGAGAACAGTGTTACCATATATGACACCACCTAGAGCGTTCATCCTGTTGAAACACTGCATAAAAAAAAAGCTGACAAGTAATAGTAGCTGAGATTATAGTGCTTAGAATTTATATAACTACAGATCCTTTCCCTAATCGAGATCACTCGTACTCCTCACGGGGACTAAATTCAAATATATTTGAAAATGGATCACATATAGTTATTATGTGGAGGAGATTCAGAAATTCTCAAAAATTGAGTACATAGTTATATGTGGAAGAAATTCAGAAATATTCGAAAATGGAGCACGTGTAGATACATAGTGTTGAAAAATTCTTCCAAATAATAAAATTGATTGGTAAAATTAATACTACCAGATTCAACTTCAACAACAGAGTGTATTTTATTTAAATTTTATATAACTGATAACTAAAATGTTTCGCTTATATTATAACAACAATACCAACACTACGGTACAACAATATCTAACATTTAAATGAGGTGGGTATGATAACGCTAAATTACAATTTACACCTATCGCCTTCTATGAACTCACAATTTTTTAGTTTTTATTTATTTTTTTTGTTGCAAATTACTTTAAATTTTTTTAAATAAATTTTTATTTTATATCAGGTAAAAATAAGAAAATAAAAATCCGAAATTAATGTAATTCGGGTACATTTATTTGTAATAAAATTTATCGAGACAATGTCTTTTTAAGTACAGTTTAATAATAATGCATGCACGCTTATCAACATTTTAAAAATAAATACGTGGTATCGATTAATGTACAAAAATCTTCCATATCCTTTCATTATTTTCCTTTGTCTGAATTTATGAATATTAGCACTTACGAATAAGACTTTATTTTGTAATAACGAAAAAAAAAAATTGAACAATCTGACGAAAACACGTAATGATACAAAAAATTGATGAAAATTGTAAACAAAGTAATTTTTAATTTGGTGAAATTAGTATGGGAGGATTTTTAATTGTATCATCGTATTTTAGGAAGCGACCAAAAAGGAAGGCAACTTTGGAATTCTGCTCGTTAAATTGTGGAACTTTATTACGTGAATAACATTCGAGCAGAATAATTTCGGTTTCCAGTCATGTAGCTTCAGGGAAGGGTAAATAATTATACATTATTAATGGAGGGTGGATCTCAAATGCAATTTTATACTTCAAAAGCAGTCCTATCTATTGTAAATATCAAAAATATCTATTCGGAATTTATATAGTATAATAATTATAATATTATTATCAACATCAATTATTAGAGCAAGGTTTTTATGCAGCGAAGAGAGTAATAACTGCTGAAATAGTTGAATGAATCATCATTAAGAGTTGGAAAAAAATTCATGTTTTTAAAAATCCAGCTAAATACCTTTTCGAGCTGTACAAAAATAAATTAGAGAGTTATTAATATTTCTGCGGCATTATTCATCAGTCTTAAGAAATAATACCCTTTAAAAATTTAAAATACATGACAAACATTTCTTATAAATAGATGAAAGATACCCAGAATATTGTTTATCAGAATCATGCTATCTAATCAAAACAATAACTTGATTCGTCAAAATAGTGTCCCTAGTAAAAATCAGAATTTCTAATATATTATCGATATTTAGTCAAAGGATCATTAGAAAGGCTTCAAAAGCATAAAAAACTTGTCCTAATAATATTAAGGTATAAAAATAGATTTTTCAAATCATCTATATTAATGGAGTTCATAAATTCTATTGGTGGATTTTTGGATTTTCTGATTTTATTTCATACTCTGATTTTTTAATTATTCTTTACAGGAGGTATATATTACAAAAAATGTTCACAAAAAAACTTTTACATTCTCACAAAATACAAGAATCAAATATTTACTTTAAATTGACATGTGTGTTATATACATTTTTTTTTTTTTCGATTTCACAAAAATATTTCACTTTTAGCAAGTTAATAGGTTTTTTTTACAAAAGTCAGAGTTATTTTCTGTAATGCTGTACTAATGGGTAGAAGAATCGCAGTAGTTATTTAGGGAAGATGGGAAGATATAAAGGACTAAAATTACATCGGAAAAGGAAAAACAAAGACGACAGATGGCGTACGACATAATAATTTCAATTAATTTCGGATCTTAGATTCTAATTACCTGATTTAGTCAGGCATGTTAGTCTACAAATTGAAGGAAATTCTAAAAATGTGAAAATTTTGTTATAAAATAATTATGATAGAGTTAGTTATAATAGTTTATCTACTTATTATCAGTTGATACACATGTGCCATAAACAAATTCTCAATGTATTCAGCTACAAACTTGTGATTTTATAACTCTAAATTCTCTCTCATTCAAGGTAGATGGATGACAGACAATATAAAGGAAAATAAGCCTAACAATTTTTCCATGAAATTATTCCTTAATGTAAAAATGGCAAATAATTTAATTTTATTCAGATTGTGTGGGTAATTTAAAACACAAAATGGCTTTGGAGAGGCAGAAGATGGAAACTACTGAAAATTTTCATAATATTCTCAATTCATGGAAGAAGAATTTTTAAATTAATCCTTTTCTCTGTTTCTTTGCTGAAAAATCATTAAGACCAACTTAGATAGTCAGTGTAGCAATATTTCGAAACCATCCTTCTTCATTTTACATACTTGATGCATAAAATTGGAATCCTCTTTTTTAAATTTACAATTGTGAGATTTTAAATAGAATTTTTCATCAATATTTTCATTATTTTCTACTCGACTTGACTTTATTTTAGTTGTTTAGCAAATACCTTGTTCAAAATTCCCTACTACCGAAATTCATCAATTTGAAAAAAAATTAGTGGCAGTGAATAATTTGAGAAGGAAAAAACCTGAGCAGAAATTTGTTCTTTGAAGTGAAATAAAGTATCACCATTATGCAAGCCGATATTTATTATTTAATCATTTTCTTTAATGAAGTTTGTTTCCAACGAATTTATCAGAGTTGAGAAGATTTCTAAGACATTTTGTGTAATTTAGAGAAAGAAACAGTCGTAATATCAAATTAATATTTTCTTGCTTGTCTAACAAGTGTTTTTGTATTCATTCAATCTTCGCGCCATCACTTTAGTAGGTGGAATCAAATTCAAAGAAGACAGAAAAGATGAGAGAAATAATTTATAGATGGATTTAAGTGGGAAGGAGTTAGGAATTAGCTTTTATTTTTAGCTGAAAATTGCATTCCATTTTTCGATTTGCCCCAGTTTTCTTAAAAGCGTGGTTTTTGGAATTAATTTTTAAAAACCATTTTTAGCAGGTTTCTGACAGAAAACCAGCTTTTTTTCTTTATTTATTTGAAACTGATTTTAAAAGTTGTCTATACAATTTGTTTGAAATGCCTGCAACTGGAGAATATCTGAGACTTTCTAACTTAGTCCCTGTGTTTATTACTCCGCAAAGAAAGTCAGTTCCAGTGGTTGAATCATGTAATTTAAAACGGTGCTGACCTTCTCTACAGAATGAATGGGACTGACTTCCCTGCATAGAGTGGTCCTTATTTGGAAGTTTCGAATTTTTCATCTCCCAATTAGCATAATGGTTTCATATAAGAAAAATTTCAGCCCTCTAGGTTGAAAAATAGGGGTGCCTCAAGTGGCTTGAAAATCCGTACATCAAAAAATTAGAATTATTTTATTTCACTATCAGCATTGCACAGAAATTCGTATTTTCGCTTTCAAAATACCACAACAACCCAGTGAAGTGATTAGAAAATAGGTCGGATAAATTTGAGAGGGTTTGGATCTACCCTTACGGTATAACTAAAAAAACAATATTTTTATTTGTTGAATTAAAAATGAGTCTTTTAATATTATGCCTGGATGTGATCAAGAAATGAATGATCTTTTAAAGAAAAACTTCCCCTGTTCTAACCCCCCCCTCCGCTCCATCAGTTGAAAAATTACAATTTTCGATAAGACGGGCTTCGAGGTACCACTCCACTTTTAGTGAAGTGATGAAAACTCGAGTATTTTTTTTTTGTGAAATGGAACCACTTGGAGGAGGGTGGGAGCAGGAATTACAATAAAAAAAATTCACTACTTATATATAAATAAGGACCACCTTACTACTAACCTTCTAATGAAAACGTATAGCTTGAAGTTAAACTATTAGAAATATGCCACATCAAGTAATTGGTATAGTTCACCAAACTCAACCCACCTCTAAGTACCTTCAACATTTCCAGATCCGCCTATAAATAAAAATTACGCGAATTCAACTCATTTTTACAGAGTAAAAGTCGATGGAATTCTCACATAGGATAAGACATTTTTACGAAAGACAAAAAAAAAATAATAATAAAACTACAAGAGTGAAAATGATAAGAACAAAAAAATAGTTAAAATTAGAAAATGAGAGAACATAAAAATGTTTAAGCTATAACTTGACATAGCTATGTACTAGCAAGATTTGTTTAATGGACTGCTTATTCTAAATCTCAGTTCGTTCTCGATGTACGAGTACCTTTCAAGAACTAGCTCGAGCATACAGGCAACTCCTGCAATTTTTTTTTAAGTTTTAGAAAAATTTCTCAAATTTAGCTCGCTAAATAAAAAGATTTATAACGTAACTTAAAGGTAAAAACTAATTTTAACCGGACAAATTCTTTTTCTTCGATTTTTCGTCATACCTCTGCTGGTCCTTTATACACATGGCTGAAGCCAATTACCTCTGAAGAGTTGAAGATAATCTGTACATTAAAAAAAAAAGTATTGAGCAATACACTGTTTAATAAGACGTGCAAAAAGTTCACGCTTGAAGCGTAGGCGTTGATTTTTGGAAATATTTTTTGCATTGTACAAAATTTTTGCCAACGGGGGGTAGAGGGCAGGGGACGTGCTTCGAAGAGAAAAAATAGCGATCGTACGCAATCGCGAAGAGAAAATAAAGATAGAGGAAGTAATAGAAGAAAAGAAATAAGAGACTGGTTAAAGTATTTGAGAAGAAAGAGACAAAGAACAAAAAGAACTGGAACTATTCTAAGCACGTCTACAGACATAAAAGCAGATCTCAATGACTGTATTTTTTTTTTATTGTTTCAATGACGCCCTAAGAAAAATGGTAAAATTAATATTACAACAAATAACTTTATAAAAAAAAAAAAAAATGATTTACAACTATGAAATATAAAAGATAGATTTTTAAAATCATTCGTCAACAATAACATTGTCCTATAACTAAAAGGATAACAATAACAACAAGATATTGTAAAAAAAATAAATCACAATATTTAATAACATTCGACCAAAAAAAATGCATTTTTGAATCATTTTCTCTCGTATCTTTTAATTTGTTTTTTATTGTTTTTGCTCTTTTTGCTGTCCTGTCAAAATGATTAGATGCGGGTTAGACTTTTCTCCTGCGTCGAATATTTTTATGCGGAATTTTTGGTTGATGCGAATGAACTTTTGGGGGGAATGTTTGCTTCATGTATAAATGTAACATTCGAAGCCGTAATGTATAAAAAAATGTTAAGGCTAAACGTATGAACTAATTAAATTCTGTTTGTTGGTGTAGCCATTGTTATTGTATGGAGCAGCGACTTTCTATTTGGGTTCTTAACTCATTCACTTGGGTTTCTATGGTATTTTTGAGTCCTGAAATTAGAAAAAAAGAATCAATTAGTCATCTTAAAAATAACTTTTATTCCCTCCTCCAATCTAAACAAATACACTATCCCGCTTTGTACAGCTGGTAAACAAATAGATATGCACACAGAAAGGATACGTCATTCTATGAGAAGCTGTTTATTTATTATCAGTAATTTGATCTATAAAATGGTACATAAATTCGCAAAAATTATTCTCAAGCTAAGAAGCTTTTTTGAGCAACTTACAAAAAAGATCTTCTCAGTCGGTTGTCAGTGGAGATACACATATGACTAACTGAATTTTCAAATTCCAAAATTTTACTTTCAAGAAATTCAAGTTTAAAGTTTGAATTATCATTTAAAAAAATGAAATGTTTGAATTGACTTGAGTAAAATATTCGTCATACATTGTACGCATGACCATATAAATGAGTCAATTCTTTTTTTTTTTTTTTAATTGAGTTTTTCAATGTTTTAATTTCATACACGAAGTTCTACTTATATAATATTGTGTTCCAAAATGTAACTAGCCCTGAAAAATATATTAAAGATGAAGTCAATTTAAATTCTTCAAAAAGACTATATGATTGGGTAAGCCACGTCTATAGTAGACTGATTAGTCTGGTGTGCCATGCAAGTTGCATGCCCTTTGTAGAGAAGAAAAATTACAGTTGATCGTGGAGGCCTCTCCTAATTGGTGTTCAAGGCTGAATAGAATAGATATCCAACATTTTTAATGTTTTCATAAAAATTTGTAACTTTGAGAATAGGTATTTTCCAATCCATCACAGCTTATAACAAAAAGTTGTATTTAATTTTTAATGACTGTAACGAAAATATGGAATAGATCGTAGAACAATATTTACTTGTAAACTCGTCTTCATCTTCAGCTTCGGCTTCTCGTGCAAGCTCTTCTGGAGTTTTCTTTTTTCGCATTAAAGGATTTTCAGGTACTTCTGGTGGTTGTTCTTGAACGACTTCTTTTTTCTTTATGTTATACTAAACAAACATTTGCAGAAAGAGAAAAATAAGAAAATTGATTAATTTCATCGCATTAATTTTACAAAATACATTTTTCCCCCAATGCGTGACTGAGCAGGAGTCCGTTCAATAAGGAAGGCGGGTAATTTTAAAGAAATACAAATATAGACTTCTATCATCGATGTATTTGAGCGGACAAATATTGATTTTATTCTTTGCGAAAAATAAACGTTGATGAGAGAATCGAGGGGCGAGGGAGTTGAAAATTAAGTTTATGAAGAACGAAAAATAAGAATTCAATTTAAAAAATAGAGTTAACGATTCTTTCAATAGCTTTCCATTAATTAAGTCAGTGTCGGCCAAAGTTTTCTTGTGAGAAAAGAAAAATAAAATTGATCAAAAAATGAGAACAAAATTATTACTACCTCTTCCTATACCTGCTCATATTATACTCGATTACTCGTACTAACCATCTTTTCATTAAAATAAATTTAAGGCAGGTTACCGTCGAACGGGGTGACTTTACATTCAAGGGGCGACTTTACCCACTTCGTTTTAGCCCAATAAATAAATTGCCAGGCAAAAATTAAAACCAAAATACGATTTGGATCGAAGCAGGTAGAAGAAGGAAAAGAAAAAAAAGATCACCGCCCCTATCTCACTTCACCCAGTAACAGAACAAGAAAATGAAGCGGCGATATGGTTTTTTCCTTTTTCTTATTCGTCTTTTTTTTTTAACCACAGACACTCAAAATATTCGGTTCGGTTTCACACGGTTGAAGTTTGTACTTGACTAGTTTCTTTTCAATCGTATGTCTGAGTACAAACATCCTCAAATTTCGCCTCCCCACCCATCAATAACCCGTCAATAACAAATTGATGGGTAAAGTCGCCCCATTGAGGGGTGACTTTACACAAATATTTTGAAAAATCATAAAAAATAGAAGGAAGGCTGCAAACTCAAACTTTTTTTTACAATTGTGTTGAGAAATGTTAGACCTAAATTTTAAAACCAGTTCAATAGCTTAAAAATTGGAGGAGTTATTAAAGGACAAAGTTGAAAAACATGAAAAAAGTGTGTAAAGTCACCCCATTCGACGGTATACACTTTAATTAGTCAATTCGGTGTTAAAATTGTTATCACTGTGGTTTAATGCAAGGTCTGCAATGAAAACAATGGTATATGGTAAGTCGATAACTTTCATAATTGTCAGGATGGCAACATTGTGAGTCTTTTATAATGTTTCGCTTGTGAATTTTGTAGGTTGGTCCTTAGTCCTTACTCTTTATTATGTATGGTGATTTCTTTTTTTTTTCTTTTGCTTTTGTAAGGAAGTTCCCACCAGCCAATGTGGTTCCTTTTCATTAAGAAAAAATTTCTACTCAAGTTTTACCCTCTCCCTCTTCACCCTTACTGAAAGAGAAATGGTGCCTAATTCCGTCTTGAATGAACACTATGGAAAAATTAAAATTTTCAACTGATGGTGAGAGTAAAGATAAATGAGGAAGAATACTGCAAAAAGAGTTTTTAAAAGGGAAAGATTAGATACGGGTATAATAAAGCAGCAGCTGATAAATAAAAGTTTTAAAACTTTTCAATTTTTGACACGTGAAAATTATTGATCTATGGTTACGTACCTTAAAACATATCGCAGCTATTTCTTGCTGCATCAAATTTTTTTTGTTACAATATCCTGCAAAAATGCAGATTTTTCTCTGTTCTCATTACAGAAAATTAAAGCTGACATTTACGACAAGCATTGAGCCAAGGACGCAGTGCAAAGGGACTGAATCATTAAGGAACAAAATTAACGAACAAACTTTTTGATGAAGCACAAATTTATAGCATGGAAGTTGGTTTCGTGCCAGTTGCTTAACTTCTTTTCTTATTTTTTTACCGTCATCATTCTCCTTTCTTTTTTTCTCTTTTGTTTTTTTTTTTTTTAATTTACAAACTGAAAAAAATATAATAAAAAAAGCACCGACGACCAAAAAAATGAAAATAGTAAATTAGAGGAAAGTAGAGAAAAGTAAACAAACAACTACGAGAATCAGAAAAACGTAGAAAGAAGCCAACTTCTTTCAGAAAATTTTGTGAGCTGAATTGAAGAGAAAAAAATGTTAATTTTAATTTATCGTAATGAAACTTCGTTCTGATAAATTAAATGTTTTTCAAAAAAAAAAAATTTAAGAAAAAAACTCAAAAATTTGGGACTGGAGATGAAAGTTTGAAAAATAAAAATTCATAATTAATTCGATTAGATTCGCACCTCCATGATTCTCCTTTTTAATGTTGCATAAAAAGGGGAAAACAATGAAAGAAATGAAAAAAGTATTAATAAAATGGTGCCAGTAATATTTTCGAAGAAAAAATGAAGCATTTTCATCACAAAATATTTTCTTAAAACTTTCCTGTTTTCTACTATTTTTTATTTTATTAGTTGAGAATTTTTACATTTTTCAATAAAAATTAAATTTCTTCAATCAATTGAATTTCAAAGTTTGAATTAACAGCAATCAGAGAAAAAATATTAAAAATTAGTATGCTTCATACAAACTTAGGGACAATTCATTCGGGTTATTTATATGAAAAATTAATAAAAATACTTACATCAAATTTTTAATGCAGCACACTAATTTTCAACATAATACCTATTTATATGTTGTAATATTGTCCTTGAATTAGTCTGCAGATGTTTTTATTTAATAATGCAGTTTTCTTTCAGTGAAGAAATTAGCAAAGTCAAAGGAAAGTATTGAGAATGTTTTTAGGTTTACATATAACTTGTTTTTACTTACATTTCTTACTGTTTGAAGCATGAATAGTTACAAGTATACTTAAATCACATCGAATTATCGAAATTATTTAAAATCTTAGAATTGATATCTTGATATAAAAATAAATAGAAGAGATGAGCTGGTTTGGGGGAGAATCACCAATTGTAAGATACTACAAGTAATATTTCAAAATTTACCTTAAAATTGAGTTTTGTCCAGTTGCTTTCAATTTTGACTATTTTCAAGAGCTGAAATTCCTTTTCATAAAATTAAAAATGAGAAAGTTGATCTCAAATATTTTTTAGCGAACCAAGCAATTTTCAAACGATTCATCTTACTGTACCTTTCATACCGAATACAGTTGAATGCTACAAACTAAAATGAGTGAAAACAAAGGAAATATTAGTTAAAATCGCTTTTCCTTTATTTAGAATGGTTCACGTATAATAATACTCGTACAAATCGAGTTTTTTCATTATTCAAAGTGTCTCACATAAGGTGTTTTTTCTCTATGAAACCACGTATAATTGATCATTGAAAGTGTACAACTAGTGAATGTGTTAATTACTGTCTTCCCAAAAACAGAATTTTGTCAAACAGCAGAACAAACCAGTTTTCATTCGTTATTATAATTATGCAATGAAAGAGTAATCGCAGTCTGAATCAAATTCAAATTTGCAGGTGAAGTATGGAAGAAAAGCCCTTCAAGTCAAAAATATCCCCAGACAAACCAAAAATAAGTTGAGCAATCTAATAGGGGAAATTTTAGTTCAACAACAAGTATATTTTCTTCATTCTTCCAAGTCCAATCCTTCGTACACTTTCACTGAATAGTTAGAATAACCATGAGTACATTACATTGTAAATAATATCGAAACTTAGGTCTTCGTAAACTAATAAAAGTAGTTCAATATAAAGTTGAAGTGATATACAAGAAGGGGATATAGCCTATGTCTACCTTTTTCAAACATTGAATTCTTTCAAGGTTCAATTATTGTACACACCAAGTCCTACTTACAATAAAAATGAGATTTCCCAAAATGCAACTATTGTTGAGAAAATATACTTCAAAGTTAAGGTGCTTCATAAGAAGGCTTATGTAGTGACATAGAAGTGTTTTTTTCTATTTTGCTCTCACGTAAAAAGTGGACTTATCCCCTTCTTGCAATATCAGCTTTTAAATGGTACAAATACAGTATAATCCTCCAGATTTTAAAATTTACGTAATAAATGACAAACACATTTTAAAATTAGTAATCTTATTAATCCAAAGGCGAAGGATACAACCATAAAAAAGTAAAACTTCGGTGTTTTCGTATTCGGAAGATTATCCAAGAAATGACGATAATTCCACACAGTGAATCAATCTGACCCCATTAGGGAGGCTCATTTTACAAGTTGGACTCCCTACTAGAGTCAATTTGTTCCTCTGTGCAATACTGCAACGTCGTATTGTTGAGCTGAAACGAGTCCATTTATCTGGCTTCTTCAAGTACCAACGTGATGCGTATTAGAACCGAATATACGAACTTAATTTATGTAAGAAATTTTATAAGTAGGTACATAAGAACATTGATATTTTTTTCATGGGCTTCTATTAAATACTAGATGAGATATCTACTTTTAAAAATTTGTATAAAAGTAGAAAAACAATCAATTTACATTTTTTTCTTACTTATACTTAGCAGAGAAAAAGCAATAAGACATAGGAAAGATAGACTGCCTTAAAACTGTGGCTTAATAATCATAATTATATAAACTTTTATTAACAACTTTCCTATATAATAAATGGAAAGATTATAACCTCGCTTTTGTTAGTATACCTATAATTCTTTTCACTTTCTGCCATCCAAGTTCTTACTTCTGTTTATTGTCTACAAAGGACAATGACCTTGAAGAAAGGCACCTGCACAATAATACCGGCTAAAAGTTGGTCGGCAGTTTGTGAAAGTAACTTTTAACGAGCGAAATGAAAAACCTTAATGTCATTTAAGCGGATGAAGAGAAAAATTAAAAATTCTCTAATTAGCAAACCTCTAGCTGACATTAAGACGAACGTTTCTGTCATTTGCGCGTGCACGTTTATAATTTTTTTCCTCCGGTTATTTCGTTTTTATTTCTCATCTTCGTCCTTGCAGGTTGAAATTTCTTATGAAATGAAAAGTTTTGCCAGGAAATGTAATAAAATTAAACTCTCGTAAATGAAGTGCTATCTTGCGGTAAAAAATACGCTCCAACTTTGTGCAGTAGCTGGAATCATCTCCAGGTGAATAATTGCTGTAAAAGTCAGCTTTTTAAGTCTTAGAGGAAAATTTAGTCGAGCACAGTAGTCGATGCCTTTGGGGATGAAAAATTTCCTTTGCCTATAGTACATCCCTTTTGATTTCTTTTGAAGTGAAAGTCTAGGGCATTATTTTATTTCGTCTTTTTTGCAACGAGCTCGTCAAATGATTACTTATCATAATTGAGGAAGTCTTAAGTTGCTAAAAAGATAATTGAAAGAAAAAAAATCGCAATTCAAAGAAACTTATCTAATGATTTCGGAACGTAATAATTTCTAGATTAATATAATACTCGTACATAATATGTACACTGTCTGTTTGAAAAGTTTTATTTTAAAGTCGTATTCTCATTATACGTAATTGTATTTTATTGGTATGTTAATGGTACAAATTCAATTGATATTTAACTTTTTGTGCACTACCTATATTAAAAGTACTTCCATGGGAGAACACAGTAGGTAGAAATTTGCCGAGCCTTCTATCTGCAGTTTGGAGATGTACACGTACATTTAATTTTCCAAACAAATTAGAAAAACAATAATTTTAACTTCACAACTTATTCCTGGTCATTTTGATCTTACCTCGCGAATCAGAATGAATTTGAGGAATCCTAGACAACTCTTTTATATTATAGATGAATTATTTTTTTTAGATGTTGAATCAGTTATCGTACGATGACGGCAAAATATATAAGTTTGATGACGTCATCATACATAAGCTTAATGAGACGTTTAGTCGATTTTGTGTGTATCCTTGTGTGTCCAATGTTACGTATCATATGATGACGTCTGTCCGGAAAAAGCTTTTTTAGCTCCCAAATTGAGCTACAAAATGAGCCACAAAGTGAACTACAGAATGAGCTACAAATTGAGTTCAGTATTTTATACAAAACAAGAGAAATTGTATGCTTCAAGTTTGATTTGAAAATGTTTTTAATCAAGAAAAGTTAATGAACCGTTTTTATATACTCGCACAATTGATGTAAAAGAAAATTCATCTTCGCCTTCATCACTTTTCGTGAAGGCTACAGCTATTTTCAACAGAAAGACTTGGGACTGAATATATCAGTGATTCTGTAGATTTTGGCAAAGGAAAACTTGCAAAGAACAAAAGATAACCTAAAAATTCAAAATTTATAGCAATATTCTTTCCACAGGTGAAGGATAAATCAATCAATTATTTGGAAACGAGCTACAATCAAATAAAAATAAATGAAGACCACCCTAATCATTCCAGCAGTGCAAATACACAGTGGTGTCTCCTTGTATGTATAAAAATTCGTATGATTATCAATTCCCCAAAATAATTTTTTTTTTTCCTAAGCATTTCTGTTCATTCTAAATGACCCTGTAGACTAGATCATGAAATTCGTAATGAACGATTCAAAGTATCAAAGAGTTAAACTACTATAACCCATCCTCCACCTACTCACCTCAAATTATAAAATACCAAAATATGACTCACCTACGTGAGCGCCCTAAATTGGTATCCATTTTTCTCGTATCTTATTAGCTCTTCGTATTCTCTTGTCTCTTGCTCACTTTTCACACCACCCCCCACACGTTTCGAAATTTCCCAAATTGGTATTCGAGACGCTTTTCACAAACGCTGCAAATTCTTTTATCGAATACATGACAATAATACGGTATTTCCTCGTAACACATTGTCGCCATTGATTAATTATACCTGTACTACGCTGCCATTTCGTAATTTGGCTGGCGGTTGCACGCCTTTTTCTACCGCATCGTGCATTTATTTATAATGCCGGAAAAGCGAGAGCTTGCTAGAAAACATACGAGCTGCAAATTAATCGACTCGAATATAACGTTGCCCCCAAAAAAGGATCGCGAATGCTCTCGAAAACTGGTTAAATGAAAAAAAGCGATGAAATGCGTGATACGAATTTCGTTTGCCAAACGATCGGAGTTGGGCAGTTTGTGAAAATTTGTGGTTTGGCCTATACGTGAGACTTGGGTCAATTTCGATTGCACCATTTCTATAAACTGTGGATGGGTGGTAACGTTATGTAGGGTAACTGATAAATTGAATCGTTTATTGTGAACCATGTGTTTTTCACTCGGAAATACTGAAGAACGTGGATGGGTTTTGTGGGCAGAATTGTACATCAACAAGAAGGGTGTAGAGGGGGAGAATAGTTAACCATGAGAAATATGCTTTACTGAAGAAACGAATATTTTTAGCGAATGAATATGCTTGTACTGAATATAAATAATTACTCAGCTGAATATGTGATTTAGTGCTGGTTAAAATAATGCGAAAAAGCAAGCTATCTAGTAATAGTTTCTAAATCGACAATAAGTGTGAATGTGAATACTCGATTATAATCTGATTCATTTAAAAGGGAAGGCTGCGAAGTGATTCGGAGAAGTCCGGTACTTTTTACACGTCAGTTTGTCGATTTACACCTAAAAGCGTCGTAGCATGGTTATTCGTGCTCATGCCAGTTGAAAACAAGATTCATTGAAGGTGTGTAAAGGTGCACATATATTGTCATATAGGTACATGTATATGCCAAAAAAGTTTTCTTATTTCAGGAAGTTTTTTCTCCTGAGCTGAGAGAACAAATGCCCAGCGTCTAATGGTCTTTCTTGACTTTTAAAAATGAAAATTGACAGAAGAATTCTCAGACGGAAATATTTTGTGACTCTTTTGTGAAATGTAGTGGCATTATGCCATCACATACTAATGTGGTTTTTCGAACAAACTCATCATCTGACTGATTTTACTCGTACTTGTGGAAGTAATCTCGTTTTCAATATAAGAAATAGGGTTCAAATTCAATTTCAGCTACCATTAGGGAAAAAAAAGGTAGGAAATAAGAATCATCGAAATTCCTTTTTTAGTTTTTAACACATTCCTATAAGGAAAAAATTCAGTTTTTTTTTTTTGAAAAATTTCTTCGAGATGAAGGCAAACGTATTCAATATCTTTAGGCGAAATCAAAAAGAGAATAAGACTGAATGAAAATGCTTGTACGAAATTGAAAATATCGTTCGTCTTCGTTGAATTTAAAACAATCTATTTTACTCAGAAGACAATACTATTGAGAGGACCTCTGCAGTATCGTCTTTTAGAAAATGGAAGGCCTGAAACTAGAAACTGCAGAGGAATGTGAGAGGGAATAAATGGAAAAATAGAATAAAAGGTACGTAAGAATTTTTACGAAATAAAATCTACAACGAAATAATAGTCTACTAGACAGTAGAAGAATGGAAATCGTTCGTTTTCGAACGAGAAATTGATAATTTCTCCTTTTCTCCAACTATTTTGTAAGCTACCCGTACCTTCAACTCGATATTCTGAAGTTGATGAAAAGAATAGGAAAATGAAAAACACTTGAGTAAAAATTAACTACAATATAGTACAGGAAAATACTGAAAATGAAAACGGAAAAGGTAAAGGAGAAAACCACTGGAAAATTATACGATATACTCGTAGGTACGAGTAGGTATATTTGGTAAAGAGAAGTTTGGCTAGACCAAATAAGCCTTTATGAAAATTGATAACAGGAAAAGAAAATATTACTCATTTTTTCTCATTTCTTTGTTCTGGTGAAAGAATGCAGAAAGGATTTTTAATGGAAGAATGGAGCGGAAAATTATATTTTACTCCTTTCTTATGTCAGTTTTTGAATTTAATTGCAATTTTCTTACTGCTCTTGCATTATGGATATAGGTACTGAATACTCGCAGATTTTAGCAAGTGCGCTCAAAGTATAAGCTATACAACCACGAGAGGCTATGCCCCCAGAGCTAAAATTAGCCCCTTTTTCCAAAAAATAACAAGTTAGCCCCCCTCCACAATTCAATTAAAACTAACTGATGTAATTTGTACTTACCAAGTTCAAATAATTGTTTCTTTTTTTTTCTTTTTACTCCTCTAATCATTCGATCAACGATTTTTTTAGCAGGTTTTCAATATAAAACTATTATTATTTATTTTTTAATGACTGATATAAATTTCTCAGAATCCCCCCTTCCCTTTTTTTTTTTGGAAGTTGACAACTGTATACTATTAACCATTTGTCCCTCCACCTATCATTGGCTACCCTTTTGGATGGCTGTGAAAGGGGATAGCCGTTCAGATAATTATATGAAGAAGGCTATTATAAATGAAAAGTAAATAAATATTAAATAGAAATCAATATCAAACATGCTTCAGTTATCAATATTGTTGTTAAAGATTGCAACAGAAATTCCAGCTTAATATTTGAAGGAGATACAATTAATACAATTTTTACTAGGTCATATCAAACTCCAAACTATCTCAGCAATTCAAGTAACATAATAAAAAAATTCTGGGTTAAAAGATAACCAAGATGGCTGTAAATTAACTCCCGAGTCCCTCGCGAAATCGTTTAAAATTCTCTTTACTGTATGAAAAAAGCTGCCAACTAATTGATAATTTTTCGCCACATTAGCCAGTCTGGTCGTAAATAACCCGACTGTGGCATTTTTTCGCATTTACAAAGCGTTTTGTTTTATGTTCACACCTCGTCCTCCCCTGTTTACGAATCCAAAATGAAGTGTTCAAGAGGGTAGACTGGGCACAAACATTTTTGTTGTGTAATAAATTAACGTCGTTTTGTCGACGCAGGGCCACTTCGTATATCGCCTCTTTCCTAGGGGATGAATTCGACGAGAGAAATTGTACGTATATAACCACAAAAAAAAAAGAAGAAAAAGAAAATTCAAAAAAAAAAAATTGGAGAAAAAAAAAAACAGAAAAAATACGTACAACAGACGGATTTACAATAAATTTTCCGGCTTATGTAAAACCGGAGCGTTATAAATTTTCAGCCATAGTCTCGATGACGAGAGCAGAACGGAAAAGAGAAACAACATGGAGGCGGCAGAAGGGGGTCTGCAAAGGGGTTAGCGAAAAACGACTGGGCAAATTAAACGTTTTCTAACCTCGTGTTGGTGGTGAGACGTGGACGTAATGGTGTTAGGTGGTGGGAGTGGGGGGGTGGGGGTTTGGGAACTCGGTCAGTTAGTTGGTGTTCCGCACTGCGGTACCCTTTACGACCGACGTAATTTTCGTTAATTCGTTTTCCAGCACTTTATGATGTACTCGCCGCGCTTAAAAATGGCTCGAGTTTTAAATTAATTGAATTTACTTTGTCCTCCACCATCGCTGCTAGGAAATGGCTTTTATGGGCTACGGTGGACCTCATTTTTGAGCAGATTCTGTCGAATGCGTCACAGAATACCAACAAAGACGAATTGATAAAAAGATGGACGCGTTTAATTGGAAGCCAGCAAAAGGCGACAATTTTAGGAAGAATGGCTGCTGGAGGATTAATTCGATGCAGTACTTTCTGACGAAGATACCAGGATTATGCGGGTGTTTCAATTCTGCGTGAGAGGAACGAGTTTCAAATTTCGAAAATTTTACTACCTTTGTTCGAAATGGAAGTACGTTCTTCGTCTGTGACATAAGTTACTCGTATAATAATTCTTTACACATATATGCGTAGCACTTCACCATCAACCCCATGGCCATATAAGTATACTCGTATGTTAAATATTGGAGAACCTCTGAAGCAAAGTGGAAGTGCGTTAGAACTTAATATTTAGAAATATTGGATAGAATGAACCTATTGTTAGAAGAAAAGTCCCTTTAACTGCAAGAGGTAGCTCATAATTTAAGTTTCCATTTTCTTTCTATGTTATAATTTTAATTTGGTCTTTACCATGGAAAATTCAATACTTATTTGGCCACAGATGGGGCTAAATTCTGCATAAGAAAAATTTGAACAGAATAAAAAATTCAATTGATTTTATCACCAAAAACCAACATTATGAGGATGAAAACTCAAGTTTTTAGGTTACACGTACCACAAAGCTCAACATGTCCTTTTTTCATCCAGTCTTATAGGCTTACTTGTATTTTGTCATACTTTGAAAATTGCTGGCATTGGCACACTCTCATGGCATAATACAAGCGCATTTAAGAATTAAAATACCTAGGACATGAAAACAGATGATAAAAGAATGAGGAAATGATAGGAAAAATAGAAAACTTTTGGACTAGATTCTTCTTACTCACAAATAGTTCGCTTTTTAAAACAGTACCTATAGGAAGAAGCTTCACTCAAGGTTATACGAGTGAAATTTGAAACGCTTTATTAAAACTGTGTTGTGCTAACACGTCCATAATTGAATCTTTTTCCAAGTTGAGTATTTTGCAACAGAAGTTAAAATTACAGTTGAAGCTTTGATAAATTTTCGCTTGAAAACGTCGAACGCTTGTGTGTTTCATTATTTAGTTTTCTCTTTTCAGTTTTTTTTTTTTTTTTTTTTTTTTAACTAACTTTAACCCAAGGACTTTATATTCTCTACTTTTTGTCGAGAATATTTAAATCTTTAAAGAACAAAATTTCACGATTGCTTTGAACAACAAAAGGATTTCAGAAAGAACAAAGTAATTAAGAATTAATTTGTTTTATTTCGAAACTAGATCCTCGATTTTGAATCTCGTTCATGACCTTTTTCATCTGGGTGCTTTTTCTTCTTTTTCTTGTCTAATTAGGGAGTTTTTCGAAGTCAAAACGAGAGTATCTAAAATTAACGAACGAAGTTGAGGCATCAAAGTATTTCTTAATTTCGATAATTCCTTCGACGAAACACGAATAACGAAGTCAATTGTTGCAAATGAGTTTCTACTTCACTTTGATTTACTTGGCAAGTAAAAACAAAAAACAACCTATTTAAAAAAATTTCTTCACGTTTTCCCTAGATACAAGTTCTACATCAGTGATTAAAAATCATCCGCATTAATTTGCTTAAGAATGGCTTAATGAAGACTTGGTGAATTTTCGAAGACTTAGAGAATTTTACTTTGAAAATAAGGATTTTCTTTTGCAGGAAAAATAAAAAGTTGAATATCTGCTTAATTTGTTGATTTTCAAAGGTCCTTTTTTCCCCTCTAAATAAATCTGAAAAGGTAAACCGTTTTTTAGCCATTTAATGGCCAGACTATTCCATGAGTATATAGGTAAGATTTATCTCCACCTATTCATGCAATTTCAGTACTCATTATTATGAGATAGGTAATTGTCATGCTGAATTTCAACTTTCAAAAATTCCTCAGTCAGTGGGGGTGGGGGAGCTGTTGTATGTTTTTGCGTGGTGATAATTCCACGATTTGCATTTTTTCTTTCTTAATCGTTTCTAGTTGTTCTAAGTTCATCTACAATCTGTTTTCAACTGAATATTCTTATTTTCAATCAATAAGAGACATATTATACTTAAAATAGGGTCAAGCGTGAAATAAAATACTCACAGCTCAGCTCAGGCGGTGCAAGAAGATCGAGTATATAATTAAACCAGTTAAAGCGGGTAAGTCCTAATTGAAATTTTGGTACCGAAGAATGAGTATATTATCACGGTGGTGCTCATTTTGAAGGTTTGAATTTTGTACATCTCATCTGGCAGAATGGATCCATTTCATGGGGAAAAAAATTACATAAAATGTTCAGCCTCCTAGGTTGAAAACAAAATGATGCCTCAGGGGGGTAGAAAATCTGCAAATTAAAACATTAGCACTACCTCACTTCGCAACGAGCCTTGCATAGAAATATGTAATTTCTCTAATGACTTACAACTACAACCCAGTGAGCCGATTAGAAAATAGGTCGGATTTGAGAGGCTTTGGACTTACCCTTAAAGGTAACTGTAAAATAACTATTTTATTAATTTACACATTATGCTGAGTGGATGTATTCAATAAATAAATGATATTTCAAAAACAGACTTCTTCTAATACAACCTCTCTCCCACCTTCATCAGTTGAAAAATTTCAATTTTGCCATAATTTTCAATAAAGATGGGCTTACTACGTCGTTTAGTGAGAGGGGCAACTTGAGCCGAATTTTTCTCATAAAATTGAACCACTTTGAGAGTGGGGCGGGAATTACAAAAAAATTTTTAATATACGTACGTACTACAAGGACCACCCTAGTTGTATACATGCAATAGAGCCTTACTAATAAATGCAGGAAAAAAATTCAAGCTTCGATGCCGCTTCAAAGAAGCTATACCTATCGTTTTTCTCAGTAGACAAAGAAACCTTTCTAAATTCAATCCATTCTTCCTACAGCACAAAATGATTTGAAAATTTTCCAACACCCGAACAAATTTTCCGAACATTTGCCTCAGCGTTGAAGAATTCAACTAATCCATCAAAGCTTTCAGTGTCTCAAACAGCTAATACTTTCGCAGAAAAATTCGTAAAATTTCACAAAATTGATGTAACATTCGTGAGAGAAAAAATTTGAAAATAATTTTTTTGTATCTTTCGCAAAGCTGCTCCGTTTTGCCACTTCTTCGACCTTTTATTGGAAGAAAACGCTTTTTCACGCACGACTTATCACGATGAAATGGCAAAAAGTGAATGACATTTAAAAAATTTGTTCGAGGGTTGTTTTTACGTCGATTGAACCAATCGTGGATGTTAAATTAGCGAAAATAATTCTTTCGACGTCTCAGGACTGTACATACTGTCCTTAAATCCAGCCCCTCTCCATTCCTTTTTGTTTATTGTTTTTCCATTCAGTAGAGAAAACTCGATAAATTTATTTTCCACAGAGAAATGCCATTACAACAGTTGGCGTCTTTCTTTATTGTATTCGATTTCCAGATAACGTGCAGAATTTATTTCGTTTATATCCTTCAATTATTTGGGGGTACCTCATTGGCACCTTTTCATTTTACGAACGGTGGTGTACAAAGCTCGTTTGATACGGATGATGAGAGTGGAAAATGGTTTTCATAAATGTTTTATGATACGTTATGGCTTTTGATTAGAAGCAAGCAGACGTGATATTGTTCATTTTAGTCGAGTATTTGAATTTCATTTGCAGACTGCGGAGGTAATATGTGATTTTACTGTTTTCGTTTTGGCTGCTACCCAGATGATGCTAAGACGTGAACTTTGTATGTGTTTTGCACGATATTGCATTGTTGGCTTCTAGCCAAAGGTAAATTGGTATATGACGATCAATTCGATGCAACGCTAAAAAATGAAACTAAAATGAGCAACTTTATGTGCGACATAATTGAAGCATTCGCTGAGAAAAAACGATGCGAAGTTTTTTCGTGAAACACATAAAAAAGAATACGTACGACTATTATGTCAATGGCTAAGAGTCAAGATGAATTGTGGAAAGTTTGAAAGTAAAACAATACACGTCAATCCCTATAACCCTTACTTGTAAATAATAACTATGATGTGATCTATGAAAAGATATATATATACCTCAAATTAGCTAACAATTTTTTGAGAAAAAGACAAACAATCCAAAGTATGAAAAAATTGTGTTTTTATATGTTTTCTTTTACTCGTATACCTATTCCTATATGGCAACATTTTGGTGAAGTTTCATATCACCGATTATCTATCTAAATACCAACAATTGTGTCCTGATTCTGCCTCAGTACTTTTGCATCCATCTAAAAATAGGCTCCAGCTCTACCGAAAATCTCAAGATCCTCAAAAAATGGACAAGAGTATCCGATTCAAAGCTCAGCTCCAGGTCCTGACCTCATTCATAAAATTTCGTTAGTAAAAATAACTAAAATTCAACTTACTTTATCTCTAATTTCTTGTCTCATTTTCTCTCGTTCTTCTTCCATTTTTCTATGTTTTTCTTTTCGCCTTTCTTCAGCCTCTCTGATTGCTTCCAGTCGTTCTCTCTCCGCCTCTTCTTCCTTCTCTTTGTCTTCGTCGTTGTCGCCATCGCCACCAACAGCTCCTGAAAGAAAAAATACCGTTTGTTATTTTTAAATTATCAAGTGGAAAGTCGAACATGAAAAGGCAATATAGATTGTAAATTAAATCACTATAAACGTTTAGCACATCTAATCTCAAACTTTCTCGTGTTTTCCTTTCGTCTGACGTTATCAAATCGTTCAACATTCTTCTTCTTCCACAACAAATACACAGCCATTAATCGTTGAAAGAGGAAAGTATAAACGTGGAGAGAGGATATAAGATAGACTATAGATATAGTTGAGCTGAAATCAAAATTACGTTAAAATTAAAATTGTGGAGAGGAAATACGTCATTGGTTGAAGAGAATAGAAGGGAAAAAAAATGTGATCCTCTGTTAGAAAGAGGAAAAAATGTCTTGACAAGGCTTATCAATCGTGAAAACGACGACGCCTGTTTTATTGTTCAGTCTTGGTAGAAGTGAGAGCCGTAAAGTAACGTATAAAATAAAAATTTTTTCAATGCTTGTATTCATCAATCACGTATGTGAGCAGTAAAGCATTTTTCACAAAGTATGTGCCAGCACTACCAGCGAGCAGGACGCTATATCGACCGAAAAACGAAATTAAAATAAAGCATTCGGTTTGTGAGAAAAAACTACTGACATGGAAAATACGAGAAACTGAGCTAAAATGTGTAAGCACCAGAAAGTGCTTCGCATCTTTGAGAAGTGCTTGGATTAATTGAGCCAACCGTGAAAGATTTATATTATAGAGCAGATAAGTGAACATCGATATTTCAAGACTATATCGAAACAAAGATATTTTAAAACACCATCATTCTCATCATCTTGGCCTGATTTTTTAAATAAAAATCATGCATTTTAATTTGACTTTAAGCAATCACGGGGACAAATCAATAAATACATACGACAAAATAAAAGAACAGTAAGAATGGCAGGTTGGGTATAACAAAAAATATACATAAAATTACTCGGTATTCATTGAAATATTGATTTACACAAAAAAAAAAAACCATGATATTTACTTCAATGTTTTTCATATTTTCTGACACGAATAATTCACAGTCGGATTCCTCTTTTTTGAAATTAGACCAAAAAACATTTTTCAAATTCGTATTGAGCTTCTGAATTAATACCTCCCTTAATGTCCAGCTTAACTTTGAAAATCCTCACTTGAACACATTCACCTCTCTTTCAGGAACACAATATTGAGGGAGGGAGCAATGATAATTTTTAATTACATTCCCATTCAGACCATCTTCAAAATATTCCACGCACAAAACTTCTTGTACTAGTTTTATTTGTCCTTGAGCAAGTATATTATTTCAAGTTACTCTCTTCTTCTTCGATAGCTGCATATCTCTATCTTTATTTGTGAAAACAATTATTGGAAAGAAATGACCAATTCTCTCTCGCCTCTCCTCACAAAAAACATAATCTTCCAACAAATTGAAAAAAAAAAAAACAAATGTAAATTAAGCAGCTCTTCATAATTTCATCTTATTTAATTTTTCATTTTTCTCTCAGCCATAATTTCATTTTTCGTTAATTTCTTTCTATACCTATATAACGTTAAAGGTAGAAGCAAATGAGATTGAACCCAGCAGCTCTTTACTTCATCTTCCTAATAGAAAACAAATGTAAGAAAAAAATTCTAGTATTGTTATCAATAAAAATTTTGAACGACTCCAAAATATTTGATCCATAAAAGTAGAGGCTATATCTAACTGACAAATTAATTCTGAAACATTAATCCTAAAGCGTCTAGACAATTTGATTATCACTCTGATAGTAAATTTCAAGGCGTCTGTTCGGGGATGAAATCATCTTTATGAATTCTCCTTTTAATTTTTACTCTTGTTCCGTTCAGACTACGTATTCGTATTTACGGCGTATCAGTTATGCAAAAAGCATTACACATTCTCTAAAGTGAAACAATTTCACGTTGCATACGATTCACGTCGTATAAAATTTGTTTTCCTGTAATCTGAACTCCACTTTTCTATGTTACCTGGAACTTTTTCGAAGTGAAAAATTCTTCAAATTAGATCAAAATTCACGGTCCCTTCAGAATTTCAAATAGAAATTCTCGTCAAATTGGTACCGAGAACATGTAGTTGGTTTCTTAAAATATCAATACGAGGAAAGAAAAATAGTGTCCGAGAGAGAAAAATAGGTTAAGTCCATCCTAATCCATAAGTTGTTCAATTTAGACTACGCGTTCGCATTTACGGCGAATCAGTTATGCAAGAAGCATTACATATTCTTTTACTTTATAAAAATGTTCACATTGAATTGGATTTACATCGCATAAAGCTGGGATTTCTGTCTTCTGAGTACATTAACTGATGTGAGAAATTACATCAATGATGATACAGCATTCAAATTGAAAATATAATGCTTATACATGTACGAACGAATAGCATAGATCGAAGCACGTCATATTTTTCAGTGTTTGAGAATAATGCATTGTGAAATTTAGTGATTGCGCAGACTGCGCATCAATTTAGGATGAAATCTAATATTTCGTCGTAAAATTATATTATATTGACAACTCTTCAACATCAACCAGGGGGGGGGGAAGAAATAAATTCTCAAAATACGGTAAAAATGAATTTTAACAAAAAAACAAACGAAGTAATACCTATTTGAATTTTTTCTCGAACTTCAATAGACTTTTGTTCTCTTAAATACACCTAAAATTTCACGAATCATAAAAATCTATCATATTGGAAATTTGTGATGTAATTTATGAAAAGGTATCTTAAATCGGCCAACAGTTTTTTGAGAAATAGGCAAAAAATTATTGTCAGATCAATGATCCCGATGGGCAAAAAATGAGAAAATGATCCGTAAAATGAGAATTTTATCCGTTGTCAGTCCGTTTTTATTTTCGATCATCGGATCTGAAAATTTGCAGTTATTTTTGTCATCTTGATTAATTTTCCAAATCCGTTTGTAAAACGGATTTCCTGATTATAAACAGTGATAATTTTTGGGCAATTTTTCTAAATCCGTTTGTAAAACGGTTTCACGGATTATAACCCGGGCCAACAAATATGATAAAACAGCTTTCACGGAAAATAATCCGGACTCATTTCCGGCAAGACTGATTACAATCCGTTCGAAATCCGTTTTAGAAGCCGGAAAACAGGAAAATCCCGGGTTATAATCCAGAAACGGATTATAACCCGGAATAAAACGGATCCGTTTTCAAAATATTTTGCCCATAGGGATAATTCAAACTTGAAATTCGATTCTCTCAAAAGTAGAAATTTCATACTTCAAAATTCAAATTGTCATATCTCAATCAATTCTCAACCAATTGAGATCTTTCTTGGAAAATTCTCACAAAACTTCATTTCTATAAAAATTAAATCATCAGCTCGAAAAGAATTTTCCCAATTTAATGTACCATTTAATACGTCACATCATATTTATTCAAGTTCACTGTCCTAGAATTTCTAACATGAAAAGTTTCGTAATACTAGCAAACACGTCATGTCGTAACTGAAGTCATCAAGATCAAGACTATGAGGTTTGAAAAATTACGGTCCAAAAAAAAAAAAAAAACAGAAAACAGATCATGTCCATCCTATAATCCTACCATTCTTTGAAAGTCAACCATCCAACTAGTCCACCCCCACCCCACCCCAATTAACTGGCTACGGGCCTTACTTTTTTTTTTTGCTATTTTCCTGGTCAAATACGAAAGTGTTTTTTTCCTTTTTTTTTCCTTTTTTTTTTTTTTTTACAAAAACGTGACAAGTTTGAAAACAATTTTGCAATAGGATAATGTGGAAGAAAAAAGTATGCGAAATATCCAATGAGAAACGAGCGTATGTTTTGAATTTAGCATACAAACTAATCTAACAACCACGACAAGGTCTGACCATAATCACAGAAACAAAACGATTCTATTATTAATAAGAGGGTTTTTGAATTTTTTTCTCTCTTACAAAAAATGTTAGTATTAAAAGCTCATTAAAATAGGGTAGCCTTTCATAAATATTTGAGATAGTTTTAAATTCTCTTTAATATTCGCGTGTAGCTAAAATTAGCAATGAATATATTTGAAGTTTTTTTTTCTGAAAGGTTTACGTAGAGGTGACGAAAAATAATGAATTTTTTATTTTTCATACTACACATGCACGTACTCAACTGACCTAATTTTTGCTACGATATCTTCGTATGCATTATAACCTGGTAATATTTATCGTTATAACGAAGATAATCTGGACATGAAGAAAAATTATGAATATAATCTAAGACGAAGGCAGAAAAAAATTAATTAAATCCTCTCTCAGTGCGGTCCTAGAGAGATTATCATAATTACGATGCGATATTAATTAAAATATTTTAATTAATTTTACCCGAGAATGTTAACTTTCGTATATTTGTATATGAGGAGGAAAAAAATTACGTGAAATAGTCGTTTGTATAATATTCATTAAAAATAATGTAGGTATTAGGTGGGCGTATATTTGAGTTAAGCGCGAAGATATACGTAAATGAAGCTTGAAACCGCGAAATGTGGATGAGATATAAAAACTTTCAACAATAATGTCGTACTCAAGGTGGACTATTTTGCAACACTTCAGAAAATATCGAAGAAGATGAAGGCATAGTCACATAATTCGAATAACACGAATACCACTATAAGACGGCTGAAATTTTGAAATAGTTGGCTGAAAAATTGCTGAAAACTCTTGTCAAACAATATAGTGCCTCAAAGAATTAGAAAATTTTGAGTGAAAAAATGCTTCTAATGTCTATCGAGATTTAATACCAGCTGGCTATAGTTTCAAGATTTAAAAGTTGAAGGGTGGTCCTTCTTTCCAAGTTTTGAATTGTATTACCTTACACAATGCAGAACGATTTCATATATCATGAAAAAAAATCCATAAAAATTTCAGCTTCCCAGGTTAGACAAAAGTGGTGCCTCAACTGGATTGAAAATCCGTACACGCCAGAGTTAGCATTACTATTACTTTTTAATTGCATAGCAATATGTTTAATCTCTTTTAACTTATACTGCTAAAACCCAGCGAAGTGATTAGATAATAGATTCGCAGGATTTGAAAGGTTTTCTATCTACTCTTGAGGTATTGTTTGTTGAATTTAAAAAATAATATAATTATTATTACGAGTGGATGTGCTAAAAAAATGAATGATCCTTAAAAAAAATATTTCTTCTTCTCCAACCTGCTTCCCATTCAACTTCGAGTCATCGAGGTTCGACTGTAATTGAATAAGAATAAGCTAATTTCGTTAATGAAGTGTTTATGCCCATACCATTTACAGTGAAACAGTACATGAGTAAGAAAATGAATCGAAATTTCTTAAATTTTTTAGTTAGAGCATTTTAAAAATACTGAAGTGCCATTTATTTTTATTAAATAGTACCAGCATGAAAAATTTGGTGCCAGACTTGATCGAATAAAAAGAAGAAACAACCTGAATCTTTATATTCGATGAAATAACTTAAAAGATGAAATATCCAGCATAAATTTTCAATTACGAAAATCATAATATTTTGATGAAGTTGCGCCTGTTCTTCTTGCAGAACGCAAACTTTTGCCTTCAATTTGCAATTTTTGAAAAATAAACTGACGAAATGTATGTAAATTTATAAAGGCTGAGTAGCTTTTGTGTAGTTTTGACGGTGATGGGTAAGAATATAGTGTGCATGATTCACGGCAGATGTACACAGCTATATACATGCGTACCGAGTTTATTCGAATTTGTCGTGATGCAGAGTTATTCGAGAATGTCAGCCAGTTAAAGCTTAAAAAGGGGAGACAAAACTCGAAGAATAATTACTCTTAACAAATGTGTCATATTCCTTTCACATATTCTCGCATTTCCTACCGCACGTATATCTTCGTATATGCGAAACAATAAGTCTCTTTATTTCTTTAGAAAGAGACCCAACCGCGAAGGCGAATATACGTATGAGAGGTACCTATATGAGATTCAAAACAGCCACCAACAGATTAAAGCTAACAAATTTACTGTAAGGTAATTCTACTCGTATATTTGCTCGGCAACGACCGATACGAACGACAACTAAATTCTGCCGCTGAATGCGAAAGAATGATGAAGTTTTTTTTTCGCATTTTATTCGTATAATTATATGTCAAAAACAGTGAAAGAAAGAATCATAGAACTGCATGAAAACCAAAAGTCCCTATAAATTTCATTCGAATTTCTAGCTACATCTTAGAATCTACTGCACATTGTTGAGTTTTATAGTTTTTTTTCTAATTACAAAAAATGAAGTCTGTTGAGTTCTTTCTCAAAAGCTTAATGGACCTTCTCAATAGGGAAGAAACAATCCATAGCTGACTAAGAAACCACTTATTTCAATCATCTATATTTAATTAGCCCACTTTCACACATACTCGCAGGGCAAAAATTAGCGTATATTAAAAATCAGTATGCTGCGCATACTAACCTTGGGACTATTCAGGTTTCAAGCTCCATGTCGTCAGCACTCTCACCCTTTCCCCCAAATTGGTCCAAAATATGCTATGAATTTTGTACTCGTTTTGTATCGTTTTGTACCACAAAAAAAAATTTTATACCGGCATCCACAAAGAGTTATTCAAAGAAACGTTATGGGGTGCTGGAAATATGCTAGCACCCCCACTTCAATCGATCAACTTGAAACTAGTCTCATCATTTTGTACTAATTTTGTACCATTTTGTACCGCTACTAGAAAATTTTGTATCACCTCCCCATTCAAGTTATTAAAAATATTGATGAGGGGTGCTGGGGACATGCTATCACTTCCACCTCAATATACTCGGTAAGCAAAGGTTAATATATTGGCAATCTAGCTTATTGACAGAATAAAAATTATTTTCATTAAACAATTCATCACTTCTATTTTTTTCACTTATAGTTTGATATAGAGTGACTTTCTAATCTGGAGATGGGCACAAAAGTATTTTAGATGATTTCCCGCAACTGCATCAAAACTGAATGAAATTAAAAACCCTTTTTAGCTAGTTCTTGACATTTGTGTCATGATTTTGGTGAATGTTTTGCATGCATAAAAACAAGTATATAGAATCTTCACGCCCCCCAGAGTATAACGTATTAAATTTCCATCTGCTTTCAAAACAAAAGCTGTATACTAAGCTAGACTTTTAATACGAGATTTTTATAATTTATCCTCGGCGTTTTCGTTCCATTTACTAAGGTAAAATCAATTTCACTTGCATAAATTAATAAAATGGCGAAGGCCTATACGTGAACAAAGAAAGGATCGTTTTGCTGATACCGCCGGTTGCGATACAAAAGAAATTTTGTAATTCAGGAAAAAACCTATAAATTACTTCTGGTACCTTGAACACTTACTTTCGCGCAGAATAGGTGAGTGTTTGTGTGCGTGTCTAAAAAATGTTGCCCTTAAAGGCACGATTATTTGTGAATGCCAGAAGATATGCAGAGTTTTTCATGTAAATGCACGCCATCGCTGAACTTTTTTTCTAACGTTTTCGAGCTTCCTTTTCTCACACGAGAGAGAAAAACCGGAGAAAAAAAAGCTTTTCATTCCTACTTTTCTGTTAATTACAAGTTTTAAGTGTTTTCGTGTTACTTTGCATTCATTATATCTGAATAATAGCTTCGAATAGGTAGGCTATATGTATACTAATGAGGAGCCTTTGCCAACAACAAAGGAATACAGTGACTGAATATGTGTCGCTACAAGTTGATTAGAATTTTTTTTTCACGAATTTTATCTTCGTATGTTGCTAATTGTCAGCATCTCTTGTGAGCTTCCAGTATTGTTTCCTTACAAAATTATTCAATGCCAAAGTTCTGTATTCGGAAATACGAGTATCTAATATAATAATGACAAGTCGCAATCTTTTTTCTCAGCAATGTTCATTATAATTCTCCAAGGAGCATTTCTATATTAAAAAATTTTAAATTTGTTCACTCATTCTTCAGCAACCCCCTTCTTGTGGACCACCCTGGGCGACTGTTCACAGCCCCCCAACCTCCGTGAAAAGGCTAAGTGCTGCTGCCTCAACTCCAAAAATATTAAAAATAGCATGTATTTATTACAAGAGAAGTAGATAGCGAACTCTTTTAGTACTGTCACCAAGGTTTATTAAAATCTTTGTGTCAGAACTGATCAAAGAAGTCTGATCTTTTCAAGTTGACAACACTGAAGGAAATGAATATTATTAATTTGAACTATTTTTTATAGAAAAAGAGGACAATTCAGGATTATTTGTAGATATTTTTAGCATTTGTAGTACTTTTTACCATCTTAAATAGTATATTTTACTAGAAAAACTCCGAGACTTTTTAAATTAAGATGTTATGAGACGTAATATTGGCCAAAAAAAACTTTGGGACTTTTAGGGTAATATCGGCCTTTTACCACAAGGTACCTATTTGGTAGAAAGGATTGGAGAGGTAAGAAAAGCGACAGCCCACAGTACGAGTAGGGCGAAGCCCCTTATCAACTATAAATCTTGAATGTTCCCTGTTTTCTCATTTAAACACGAGTAGTCAAAATTACTACCGAAATGGTTTTCAACGAAGTTTTCAAAATAGAAAAAGTCAATGACCTACAATTAAGACAAATAAATTATCTTTTTGCAAGTTGTCAGCTTTTTCTAGGAATCCGATGACAATATGATTGACTATTTCTTTCTAGCAACGATTTATGGACTACAATTTTAAACATTATTTCACAAGTCAGATACGATAAGGTAATAAGCCGTTAACTAAATTGAATAACTAAAATCATTTCCTCACTTATGAATTCGTAAAAACTGTGAATTATTCTTGCTATTAAAAAAGGATTTAAAAGTAAACCAAAAGCCAAGCGAATCCATAGAGACTAAAAGAAGGCTTATTTATCTCAATTAGAAGACATGTTTATTTCTTTTCTGGCGGCATTTAGCCGCAGAGCGAAAAAAATTAATTACATCGTCGAAAGGTGTGCGTCGAATATATTTGCACCTTCCGCATGTACTCGTATACGCTGGCGTAATATAAAACTTGTATGTATAAAGATTATACGCTCTGTTTTAAGGACCTTATCCAAATTCTGAAATTTATTCGCAACGAGGTATAGATAGTCCGCATTAAATGCGCCTTTTGGCTGGCGCGAAAAATCCGGCCAGCAGCAATTAAACACAATGTTGAACATACGTGAACGTAGATAAAAGCTTAATTACTCTAAAATGACGTAATTTTATGACCCGAAGGCGCACAAAAGCAGAATGAACAACAAATTATAGCGGATTTCCCACCAGTATATTCGACTTTGAAACAAGATTCATTATATTTTGTGGCAAATTTGGCAACACAATATTTCAGCTTAAAACATGACTTTTCCCGATGTTAATAAAAAATAATCCATCACCTGAAGCAGTTCAGTTTTACTTTCTTCATCGATTATTCAAACAATATTAAGGAACAGTGAAATCAATTCCCCGCCCTTTCCTCCCCTCAGTTAAAACAAAAGAACATTGTAATAGATGTAGTTCATTAATATATCAGGTACATGTATTATTAGTAAATAGTCCATATTGATGTAACTGTCAATATGTTTTTAAGAAGAGCAGATTATAAAGATTAACATCATATAAATTTTTTTTTTTTTTGCTGCTGCTGTATCAGCTTTTCAAACACTGTAAGTTACACACTTTCTGCGTCAAAAAATGGATTTTATTCAAATTGCATTGAGTTTTCATTTCGTGAGAAGGAGATTTGAGGCATTTGAAAAACTTTCTACTCTAATTTATAATATTTATTTCTATAGGTAAATTTCTTTTTTCAATATTGTTTTTTTATTTGGTTTATTTTCAATTGATTTTTATTTTTATAATTTTTTCTAGGCATAAAATTATATGTATGTATTTCTATTATTTCCTCATTTAATTTAAAAAATAATTATTATTTAATGTTTTTGATTAATTTTTATGAGAGGGTGTTATTTTTTTGTTCCTCGAGCCTTTGTTTATGTGAAATAATAATTCTTCATCTTTCCGTCAGTTTAAAGCTGAGATTTTCTGTACGATTCACCATCCTCTTCACACACCTATAGGAAAAAAAACAAAACATTTACACAGCTACTTTCTTCATGATTTGTTTGAATTGTGGCAAAAAAAGAAAAAAAAAAACTATTGATTGATCAGTTTCAAATAACCAAACCTCATTATACTTAAGAAATGCATTTACTTTGAGGAGATATTCACACTACCCAACTAACAGGATGGTAGGTACAAAAATAAAAAAATTGAAACTGAGAGAAAACGCAGGTGGCTGAAAAGGTCAGACAGTATGAGGTGCTCGAGATTCTGAATATTATTCTGTGGTAATCTGTCTGGAAGAAAATGTCTGCCAAGGATTAAATTAAGAAATTAATCTTCAACAAAGTGGTATTCAGTTTCATTCTATCAAAGTCTGCCTGAGCGCGTCTATGTCAGTCGAGTTAATGAATTTAGAAGGTTAAATGCAATGTCTGACAAATGCCTCGAAAACTTAATACCCAACTTTAGATTATGATAGAATAATAAAGATTTTTGCAGAAAAAAGTGAAGGAGAAATTATTGTCTAAACACCTTACACGGCATTGTATGGCTTTGATCTGACAATTAATACATCATTGAATGGGATGGATAAGATTATTGTTATGAATAATGTATCAGTTGAGTACAATAAAGGGCTAGAAAGGGATTTTGTCTAAAATTCCCTTTTGGTGTTTTTGCAGATTCTAGTACTGTACAGCAACTACTCTGAAGATGACAAATGACACTTTTTAACAAATCTCGATATCTACTCTTTACATTGAAAAACATTTCGATGTAGTGAGTTTCTAATGACGTAATTAGGTTCAGAGTAAGAGAAAAAATTGATAGATGATTTTAATACAATTTAGTTCCTCACTCCATCCTGGTTAAATTTTACAAGGAAGCTTATTTAGAATTTGAAAGTGGAAAGTTCTGAAACTGATAAAACCGAAATACTAAAAAAGATATCACGTTATTCATCCTTCCGATAGAGGCTAAGATTACATGCAAGCGCATCATTTACGTTTTGCTGTATGTTATCGGTCTCCACTTCTTAATTCCACATCGATTTTAACATTTGTGTAAAATTTTTAAATTTACTCTGGTGGAACAAAAACAAAAGATGTTAACATAACAAAAAGCTTGAAATGTATTTGCTCCATTCATCTACAGATTATTCTAGTAAACTTACCCTCATCATCAGGGATGCCGTGAAGGCATGATCTTGAGGAGCAACTCCTCCTTGACGATTCTGGGGGGGCCCATTTTTTTTTCAAATTTAGAAAAGAATTTTAAAGATAATCGAATACCAAAAATTTTTTCTTGCGCCTTTGGAGGGGGGGTTGTCATCATTCCTATTTGACCTGGAGGGGGGCACTCCTCGTAAGCCTTGGGAGATCACAGCACCCCTGCTCATCATGCAAACACTCTATACCTCTTATATCAACCTTTATTGTGTAACATATTAAGTACCTATTTTAAGACTGCATAATTTACCCATAATTCATTCCGATTGCATGGCGTCAGTACAGTCGTAAGTTACAATTCGAAAAAAAAACTGATCAATATCAAAACACCGTTTGTAGGCATCCATTGTTCTTTGAACACGGCTCATGTACGAGATCTAAACCGATGAAATATTTCACGAGTATAACTAAAATCTTCATTTTTCACTGGAAAAACCGATAAGAGCTTTTTTTCCCTCTTTACATGCTTCTGCAAGAGCTCCCTCCCTCATTTTCAACCACAACTAAAAATTCTCGATAGGAATCAGAACCACGGAATGAAAATTACGTATAAAGCTTGAAATATTCTGACGGGGGTAGGATACGAGAAAAAAAGAAAGAAAAATAGAGGGTGTTTATTTTGAACGTTTAACATTCCTGGTATAGCGCAAAGTATGCTTTATCTTATTTTAACACGATTATAGCTTTGAAAAAATAGTAAAAAACACGTATCCTGTGTACTGGAAATCGGTGCAGATACTTTAATGACAACAGCCTGGTATCCCCTCTCTCCCCTGTAATCCTTGAATAAACTACCCCCACAATGTCTACGCTGCTGTGCGGAAAACTCGACATTTAAATTTATTATACGAGTTCTTCGTCGGTTTTTGTAGAGACACGTTTTTATATTTTGAAGAAAATTGAATCGGGTCGTTGTACGATGTGTAGGTCATCGAAAATACTGAAGGTCCTTCGTTCTCCGTCACTTTTTTCAACATTGTTCAGTATGCACACTTAACGACAGTGAAATTGGATGTAAAATTGAATAAGAAAAAAGGTAATTCAAGCTAGTGGGAAGGGTCGTCGTGCAAATATTATGTAGAAACGTATGCGTCAACATCTTATTGTACTTCACATGAAGAGCATTAAACCATTTGTGAGGGTTAAATACGAAATGCAAACAATGAAATTCGAGGGTCGACTTTACTCGGTTCCAAATACAATTTCAAGCCAGAAATCAGTATATTATATAGTGTTACTACAACGAGTTCTTGACTTTTTCAGACCCAATTTGGCGGTAGTTTGGAGACAAAAGAGTGAAAGTGTGACAAAAGTTCAACCTGTATGATGTGTTAAATAGAAATTAAATTCACAATGCACTTGGCTGACAAATGAGCGTTGAGAAATATTTTAAGGGTGAATTCATTGTAGGAGACTTCAATGTAAATTTTTCTGCGTCCATGCGACTGGACATAGATTATATCCGTAGACTATCTGTCTGGACATAGATCATATTAGTAGACTATCCCTAATAGTAAACCCAATTTTGTATTACAGCTGAATATAATGAAAATATACGACTGTAATATTATACAAATATTTTTTAAAGATAATCAAAAATATTTCAACAAAATATTTTGAATATATAAACCATATATAATGTTCTGAAAATATGTCACCTGCAGTATTTTCAAGTCCACATAGACATGACTTTGAATTCTCGTCAATAAAGTTAGATTTCAAAAACAATAATAAACAAATTAACCTTTTCAAATACCAACAAATGACATTATAGTCTCTTGTTTAAGTAATTGTTAACATTTTTCTGGCTTTATTTTTGTCCCAGAATCGATTACTCTAAGTTTTTTTCCTTTTCTTTTGAAATAAGTGACCTTGAGAATGGATGACCAATTCGAGAGCAAGACCGCTAAAAGTTTTGCTTCACTTAGTTACGTTTATTCTGCAATTTGGAATTTTCTTAAAACGACTTTTAAACTGAAAATACTTGAAAACTATTTTGTCTACCCTTGAGTTTTAAACAGTATCTCCTTTGAAAAAACATCTGAGAAAATGGCGTGATGAAGAAAGCTAAATTCTTAACTATATAATATAAAACCCATCGGTACCTACCTAGAGACGTGGTTGTAATTAAAAGGTATTGAGAAAATATGAAAATTAGTGTTTAGTGAAATGAACAAGGGAAATACAAACGAGAAAAGTGTGCAAAAAAAGTGTTTTGAATTTGTGTATGGAGTTGTTTAATTGTTTTGAAATTTCGGTACGAGCAGATTAAAATTTTATATAAAACGTGCCGGCATTATGGTAATTATATGGCGGATCGACACGTTGATCTGGTAATTTATTCGTTTATAACATTTTCACTCGAACTGCTAACAACAAAAGGCATAAACGACCCAAAAAATTACGGTTATGTTTCGGCAGTTTTCAAAACCGACCATTTCGGAGGACTTCACTTTTTTATGTACACCATTATTATTTTTTATTTTTTTATTTATTTTTTGTTCCTTTATTCCCCTTAATTTCCAACCAAACTCACAATAGTTGAGGAATTTAGTTGTTTATTACGAATTCTGACAGTTAGTCGAGTAATTTGAATATTTTTTCTGAAAATATTGTTTATGAAGTCGAGTTTGCGTAGTTCGTCATGATGAAATGTGGAGATAAATTTGTCAGCGAGAAGTTGACCTAATTTAGGATCAATTTTTGACGGTTTTGTAAGAGAAACAAAATATTGTTTTGAGATATTTATTTAAGAGACCACATCAGTCACTATCTTTCTCAACCAAATCAGAGTAGAGTTATCTACCGGTAAAAGTGGTGAAGGGATTTTATAAGGTGAAGGAAACCGATCAACAAAATTTATTAGTTTATAATAGTACAAAGCTGGGATTGACTTTAGCACTTTCTCATACAAACCCATCATAAAGCTGTTTTAGATAAATATTTAAACAAAATTTTTTGATGTCATATTATGTCTTGTATAATTATATTGACCAATATTATGAGAGATTCAAAAATTGTTTCAATAAAACAAATTTTCACGTTTACTCTTCAAACTAACTTTGGTAAATGAAATGAAAAGATGTCAGACTTTCTCAAGTATCGAAATACAAAGTCAAAGCCGAATGCATTGTTAATTTTCCATGGAAATGTTTTTTTCTTTGTGACGTTATTGTAGTTGTAGTTTTTTTATTTGATTGGAATTTTATGCGATGGAGCATGGAGGGCTATATTTTAGTCTTAAATATTTTTCCTTGGTTCTATATACTTCGAAAAAATGTAATTTCTTAAAAACCATACAATAACTGCCTCTATTATGATTTTACAAAGGTTACACTTTCAAGTTTTTCATTTGTATCAATTTCCAGTAATGACGACTAGTTTTTTAGTATATCTGACAACTTTCTCCCAAATTTTCAGCTCTTCAATGATAATATTGTTTTTTTTTCTCAACATTTAGATGTGAAGAGAACAACATTCCAGATATTTTAAATGCATAAAATATAGATATTCCACTTAACCCAAAATTCAGCGTGAAGTAAGCAACTTTCAACAAAAATTTCAACAAAAATAGTCGAAAAATCTTGGAATTTAAATGGCGTATTAAGGATATTGAGGTCTTACATTTGAAACCAGAAGTGAATTTTCAGCTTGACAAGGGGAGGATATTTGAAAAAATCACCCAAATTGGTCCCCTTCATTCCATTTGCCGGTAGTAATAATTCAATCGACCATTTTTTTTCCTCGCTCTTTATTACTATGATTGATTCAAAAGTCCAAAGAAATGCGACGAGTTATGTTGCATGAACCTATTTTATATTTTGCTCATCTTTAAGTAGAAGTGCTTCAATGTTTGTATTTATAAAGTTTTATTGTTTACATTTGGCGAATAATATTTATGTAGGTGCTGGTAGTAAATTAATTATGCATACTGTACGTATTGAAAATACGACAGAATGTCATCAAGTATAGCTATGCCTCTTGCAAAATAGTTTCTAAAAAAATGAGAAGGGTAAAGTTAACGGCTTAAGTGCTGACAAAGTGCTTTCGGTCTAAAATATTCCTAAATTTTTCCATTAGGTGGCTTCGAGAAAAAAACAAAATGGAGCCAGATAAAAGTGGAATTTGATTAATGATACAAAGAAAACAATATGCTTTGAGGAAGAAGTCAAAGAAAAAAGGATAACAAGAACTTTCATTGTGTATAAGTGTTGGTTGTTTCAAAATTTTTGGTTTTTTATTCTCGAAAAATTGACCTTTATCGTTTTTTTTCTCCTTTATTACCATTTTGTTTGAGGAGTAAAAATATCAATATGGGGGCTTGAAGCAATAAAACGTGAAATTGACCAAACGTGTTGAATTATGAAAAGAGATGCCATCTATAGTTCATATTTTAGCAAAAAATATTGACAATACATAAAAATACATTTGATCAGCGAATTCCGAAATATTCCAGCCGTTAGACGTTTTAATAAAAATATTTTCTTTTGAAGTAAAACATTTTATAAGAATATGACAGAAACAATGAAAAATATTGAAACCAATATTTACCTACATTGCTAAAAATTATGTTTATAGAAAAAAAATTGAAAAAGAATTTTAATTCTTCTAAATAAATTGATTAGGCCTAATTGGAAATCCACTTATTTTACTAGATAATAAAATGCACAGAAATTAAAAATAGTAGATATCTCCAACTCTTGAATATTTTTCATAAACTGGTAATAACCTCAATTTTTCCCAGGTAAACTTGATAGAAGATTTACATTCTTTAGTTTCACTTCAACTAGGCACCTAGCGAAAACTGTTCTCGCTAAAATGAAATTGAAATTTCCGATGATGTGCTACTGAATGTTTTATTTCTCGTTGGATTTCATCTGCAAGTGATTGAATTTGTGAAGACGGGGTACCTTACACGAGTAATGTATTGAAACATTTATAAAATAAATTGTATTGTCTCGGTACCTGGTTTCCAAATAAGGTTAAATGAAACGTTTAAAATGTGTTCTGCTGCAAATCTATTTTTCTATTTTCCGGGTTCAGGTATTTCGTTCGAGTGAATCTGCAAATTTTTTATTCAGTGAAGACGAACTGATGTATTCATTTTTTTTATTCAAATTGAAGAGTACAAAAATAACTGTACGACATTTTTACAACAATCGAATTCGTAGATAATCAAATTTGATAGATGACAATAAATTAAGTGTAAAACTATACGTATATTATGAGCTAAGTGCCAAAAACAAATAATCAAATGATAAAACCGTTTGGATTGGTACTTTTCCATAGACTGCTATTTTAATTCTTCTAAAAATACGGATTATCGATTGAATTGAAGCAAATGTTTGTTTGTGTCACATTTTAGTCACAATATTTTACTGGAAGGATCCATTTTGGCAAAAGTAGCTCTTGACTTAGTTTTGTGATTTAAATAAGCCTTATGTTAATAAAGTTGCCCACCAGCTGATTAAAATGTTTAATGAAAAAAAAAAAGATGGTAGGGAAATCCGTTTCATTTTGGTAACCCTATAAAATACTTGACATATCTAAAGACTGCAATGCATAATCAGAGAACTGAACATAATATTATACTTAACGTTAAATACCTCATATCTAATAATTATTATGTATTGGAAAATATTAATAATCCCTCAAACGAACAAAAATTCTCAAAAAAAATTTTAAAAATGATTTTTTGAAGAAGTAAAAAATATTTTCATCTTGAAATATTTTTTGTTCCTGCTGAAAAGTAATTACCTATGGTTATTTCATTTCCTTCTTTTGGTTACCTCCCCTTAACACAGAGTACGGCAAAATAACCGGCTACTTATTTTGTTTTTATTTTTTGTTTTTTCAATTACCTTGGAAAGAAAGAAAAGAAGATAAAAACCGCGGTTTTCTATTAAAATTCATTCTTTAAGGTTATACTCGTATGGACTCGTATATGAAATACAATTTCACTTAAATGGCTATTTTGTTTAGCAAATTCTCAAAATTGCACAAAGCTTAATTTTCAAAGACTTTCTAAGCAATGTTGCAGGATCAGTAAAGGGGAATTTGAATTTCCCTCCCTAGGTTGTAAAGGAAATGTCAGACCTATATAATTCACTTTCTCCTGTCAATCTAAATAGTGTATAGAGGAAGAAATTGCAAAATAATGTGACCATTTGCTTAGAAAAGTCTTAGAAAATCGAGTTTTATGCCTTTAAGAATTCATCAACGAAAATAATCAGCATTCAAGTGAAATTATTTCACATGTAACCTGAAGTAATGAATAAATTTTAATTTAAAAACAACTCTATGTGTGTATTTTTTTTTCTTAGGTACTGTGATAATTGAAAAAACAAATGTAGCTGCTCATTTTGCCTCACCCAGTACTTCTGATTTCAATATAAATTTGGATTCGTGTAATAAGACTACGTTATATACCTGAGATTAGTTTTATTATAGTATAGATACACTGTCAGAAGAATGTACTGATTTACATTGATAATGATTCAAAATGAAGTAATACTAGTTGAAAAGGCTGAAGTTGAATTCTGGGTATAGCGGTCTAAAAAATTTTAATGTTTTTTTTTTTCAGTTATGGGTTCAGTTCAGTCTATTAAAGTCTCAATTCCAAATCACAACTCAATTTTACCTCGCCACAAAGACAAAAAACATTCGCCACAATTGGACCCCCATATAAACATATGTTATCAAAATTTGTTTTAGGAAATATGATTTTTAGAGAAATTGACGTTAGAAAAATTTGCAATTAGGAACAGTGGTTTTAGGGAAATTGCGCAGTAGAAAATGTCGTCGTACCAAAAAGATTTCATGGTTCATGGGTTTCGCCTGTCTAAATAAAGAAACATTCAAATTAAAAAGAAAAATTTCTTTGAACGTTATAAGATAAGAGTGAGGTTGAAAAGTTTCAAAGCTATGCCTTCAAAAACCAATCATTATCCCATCTAAAATCCTGCCATCTTCTCAAATATGTAAGTTTAGACTGAACAGAAAATTTTCAGATAGTCTAAAGGATTGAGTTGATCCAATGAAAACAGATTAAGGTTTAATTGCTTCAGGGGCAAATAAAGTTGTTTTCGAACACGATAAAACCACAAAACGTGCAAATAAACGTAACTTACGTATTTTCCATTAAAAGACAACGAGAAAATGAAAAAGCGTAGGGTGATCCCATGTACAGAAATTCCTTCGCTGTGTGTGTAGATGTCTTTGTACATATATAGGGTGACGGAAAGGTTGGAATGTGGATTTGTGTGTTTATTTGCGCACGTTTATATCGCTTTAACCACCTATAAAAGGGGAATCTCTTTCGTGAGCTTGGATTATATAAACCTGTACAATGTATAGGTAGATCTGCAGGTAGGTACGTGGTAGGATGTAGTGTATTTGTGTACAGTTGAGCTTTTCATTTTTTCTTCTTTTTTTTTTTCAATTATAAGGCTTCGTTCAAAACGAATGAAAGATTATTTCCAATTGTGTCAACCGAACGCCAGAAAACGAGCTTTTAAACTGATTAATAATTTTTCGATTGGTATCTGTTCGAGACGATATGCAAATATACAGCTGTCTTTGAAGGACGTAAGGGTGTGGATTCAACGATTTCGACCATTTGACAAATCCCTTAGAAATTCTCAATATTGAAACGTCGATTACTGGTAAATATATGAATAATCAATGAAGGTATGGGTATATTATGAGATTTTAATGAAATCATAGAATGATTTAACGAATCTGGGTAATTAAATGCGATGTTATTAGATTAATACGTTCAGTACGATTTTACGGTTAGTAATTGAAATTGGACGTAAGAGAAGGGCCCACGTCGATTTCAAACCAGTTTTGAAATCTATCAGGTTCAGAATCAGTGGCCTCTCTTCTTGCTACAGAGTCAGCATTTTATATTTTCCCTAAATATTGGGTTGGAAATTTTGAAAACTACACCCTTCAATCTCACAGTTTAGGAGCTTATGGACGGTAAATTTCAGAAATTTTTGAATAAAATTTAAGGGAAAATTGAAGCTATCCGAAATTATTGGGAAAGTGATGGGAAAAAAATAAAAATCCAATGTAATGCTCTGGGTATACTTTTTTCCTCTGTTCCTGTTTATAATTTTTACATTTTTTCTGATTGTATTAATTATGCTTTGTTTGCTACCTATTTGAGATTACGTTCCATTTTTTTTTTTCTCGTCGAAAAGTTATAAATTACCTATCTGTATTTTTCATGTTTTCACTTTTCTATTTTTATACATTTTTAATCGTGTCAACCGGATATGAGTGGTGCCCTCCTCAAAAGGTTTAAAAATTGAACCTCAGTATATAAAATTCTTGAAATAAAGGACTATAGAATCCGAATTTGAATCTAAATTGGACCAAAATCGTCTCCTGCGTTGAAAAATGTTAAAAATTGAAAGAACGCTGTATTTTCATGAATTTCTGAGAGATTGCACTAAGCAATAGCTCCTTCTAAAGAGGAAAGTTCATATATTATGAAACTGACGATTTTTTTTTTAAAGGGCCCGTTTTACGTTAGGCACTTCTTTGATATTCGTCTTCAATCTAATAGAATATACTTCTTTAGGGTAAGTTTAGTTAATGCAATAAAATCTGCCTGGGAAAAAGAAACTTGAGAAGAAGGTAATTGGTTTTTTTTTATCTGTTTATGAAGTTTTTTAATCAACCAACATCGCACAAGGATAGAAATACAACATCGACATAGTGAACGAATAAAATCCATTACAAAAATTACTACACTTCTCTTGATAATAACCGACGCAGATTTTTCTTCATGGCAGAAATTTTTTTCCAACTTTCAAAACACTTCGAAGAGTTATGTTTCTAATGATTTTCATCTTTTTTTTTCCATTTTTTTTAATAAAGCAGAATTGTCTCCTTGAAAATGAAAAAATTACTTTCGACCTACTTTAATATGGCGCATCTTCCCAAGAGTGCTCGTTATTTAAATTTACCTTCTTTCATAATTTTTCTCAAATCGAAAGTTTGTCTCCTTCCTCTTCCTTTTGGGTAGTAAAAGGCATTTGTAACTTATCCTTGTCACCATCGTAAATATTGCTTAACAAGATCAGATGAAAATTATAGTTTCGTAAAATTATGGCCCATCTCACTGGATTTTTCTTGGAAGGGCGAAAAAATCGTAAATAAAATAATTTATTCGTGCTCAGGAAGAAAAAAATGGTGTAAATTTCTGATGTAACTTGATATCTGAGGCTAAATTTAAATTACCGAAAGTGTCGGAATGGATTATAAACTGCAAGAAGATCGTATATTGTGGCCAAGTGGTGGCAGAGGAGTAACTGAAATTTATTTACGGGAAGGTATGCCTGAAGAAAGTGAAAATAAATTTAGGTGATAAACGAAGTAATTTTGAGAGTAAGTAAAGGGAGATGCGAAAATAAACATCAAGCCTGTTTTGTGACCAATTTTTGAAATTTAAAAAAAATACGAAGATTCTGCGTACAAAAGGGGTACCGTCGAACGGGGTGACATTACATTCAAGGGGCGACTTTACCCACTTCGTTTTAGAACGATAAATAAATTGCCAGGCAAAAATTAAAACCGAAATACGATTTGGATAGAAGCAGGTAGAAGGAGGAAAAGAAAAAAAAGATCGCCGCCCCTACCTCACTTCACCCAATAACAGAACAATAAAATAAAGCTGCGATATGGTTTTTTTCCTTTTTCTTATTCGTCTTTTCTTTTTAACCACAGGCACTCAAAATATTCAGTTCGGTTTCACACAGTTGAAGTTGGTACTTGACTAGTTTCTTTCCAATCGTATGTCCCAGTACAAACATCCTCAAATTTTGCCTTCCACCCATCAATAATCGTCAATAACAAAATAACGGGTAAATTCGCCCCATTGAGAGGTGACTATACACAAATTTTTTGAAAACAAATCATAAAAAATAGAAAGAAGGCTGCAAACTCAAACTTTTTTTTACAAATGTGTTGAGAAATGTTGGACCAAAATTTTAAAACCAAATTCACTTCAGCAGCTTAAAAATTGGAGGAGTTATTAAAGGACAAAGTTTAAAACCATAAAAAAAGTGTGTTAAGTCGCCCCCATTCGACGGTATTAAAAAAAGTTAGGTACCTATGTTACGTAATTATTTCAGTTGCTCAATTTTTTTCTAATTTCAAATATTTTGCAACAAATTGCAAAGTATCACATTTTTGTGAGGACTTATGGAATAGTGGTGCTAACATCGAAATACAGTATGGATATAAATCGATTATCAAAAAATGTTGATATTATATTGACATCGCGATTTTAACATAATATATGTGTTATTAGTGATAAAGTTGGGTACTCCACAAAACCCATACAACTCAATATTACTCTACAAAACTGATTCAACTTATTTAAAATCAACACCACAAAAAAGTAAAAACTGCCTGTAAGAAAATGATAAAAATTGAATGGGGACTATTTGTGGACCACTGAGGGGAGAAAGGCTTTCAGATTTACAAAATAAAATGAAAAATGAGTCATTTGACTTTCGACTAAGAAAAATTGATTGAAACCTTACTTAAGACAGTTTCAAGATTTTCAAAACTTAAAACAACTCTCTCGAAAAATTGGATTTTTTGAGTTGCATCAGTTTTGTAAAGGAGGTACGATATCATATGGAAACTTTGAACCGAGCTATATAGCTCATCTCAAAGACAACTTAATTCTTAATTTTTCGGAAGCTCCCCTTCCCCCTCTCTGTAGTCACGAAATACCTTAGATATAATATAGTTTTTGACTATCAAGAAAAATAATGAATTTTCTCCAAGCTTCCATTAACTCATAGTCGACTACCTATTATTTCAAAGCTTCATTAGACAGTAAAATTTTTAATGTATTGCAATCTTCATTCATTTGACTTAATATAAACTTGAAAAACAAAAGAAAAGACTTTCCACATAATCTGTAACTCGAAAACGATAGTTTCGAGTTTCAACTCAAATGTTAGATTTAGTTTTATATTTTATAGGTCTTTTGTCGTAAAAAGAAGTGCTTCCGTCCTAAAATTTGTGTAAATTGTATCAAAGCAATATAGAACAGACTACTAGAAACCGTTTACATTTTTTTCTCAGCCAAAGTCGGGTTAGTTTTATTTTATTGCAAGGCTTGTGAAGAAGTACAGAAGTAGAAAAACTATTCGAATGTAAAAATCCTCTTTTCTTTTTTTAAAGGGATTCGTATTGCAATAGTTTTTTCGTTTTTTTTTTTCTTGTAAACTTTACGATTTCCCGCTTAAAGAACACAATTTAAATTGTACCGTATCGGAATTTTTATTAAATCGATTTCTCGTAGACGAATATCAGTTTCCGTACCTAAATAAGGAAGTTAAAGTTGCATGAAAAAAAAAAAAAAAAAAAAAAAAAGGAATAAGAAAAAATAAGAAAGGAAATTGAAAAAAATATAAAAAAAAGTCGCGATTACACATCAAACGACGACTGAAAAAAACAACTTTATTGACGTGAAACGTATGTAAATGCCTTTTTTTTATCAATATTTTCTTCTTTCGCTTTTTATAGCCGAAGTACATTTTTAATCTTTGTAAGTGATTGACAGGTTAGATTATGGGTATACTGAGAATCAATCTGAAGATATCATTAACATTTTGATCGATTATTTCTGGAAAATGAATTCTTTACGTCCAGTCTCGCTGAATTTAATAACTTACATTCTTTATTTCAGCCCAGAAATTCCAGTTCTCTCGAATTTGCTTTGTCCTTTTCTCGTCGTTGGAATGTGATTTGAACTGTGCTTATTTTATTACAATCTGAATTAAGTACTTCTTTCGGTACGTGGAAATCATTTTAAGGTGGCATTTCAACTTTCTATATACTCATATCGAGGTGGTTCTAAGTTTAAAGTTTTGAATTTTTTACCTCACACCTTACAAAACGGTTCCATTAGATGAAAATAAAAATTCCATAAAAATTTCAGTCTCTTTGGTTGAAAAAAAGTGGTGCCTAATATGTCATGAAATATTATACTCTAACGACAAATGCTCCGATTTGTCTACATCTGAAGCCCCGAAAGCGTCGAATAAATCCAGTTCATTTTCAAGGCATTCCAAAATATTTTTATCGTGTCCCATTTTCTAACTCCATTCAGCTTTTGTTTATTCATATTAACGATTGTGAAAAACAAAAACACCAAAAAAAACAAACTATTTTTGTTTCCTCGACGTAATATCACAACAGGATAAACGATTTAATTTTCATAAAGTAATGAAATTCGCTTTATTCTCACTTTATTGAAATCAAAATATCGACATGTAACCATTCTCACCACTTCCATCCCTCTCCAAGTTTTCTATTATTTATCCAATATATATAGCTTACGTGGGCAGAGTAAGGGTTGATATTTGCGGAAGCTACCACCTCCCTTTTACAGATACCTCTCGCATAGTATAAAACTATAACGGATAGGGGAAAAGGATTATGTATAGACAAGTTTTTCACAAACGAGGGGGAACCGGACACTGATCCGGAGTAAAAAAGGATTTAAAAGACAATGCAGAACGAGAAACGTAATGGTATTGTGTAAAATCAACCATCGCATTTATCTGCAGCTTGTGTTTTTCGACCAATTGCTTGTAATTTTAGTGCTCGTCATTTGTGGAGCATAAATAGTGCCCTTTTTTTTTTTTTCAATTTCGCGAATACATCGCAAAACAGCTTCGATATTGAAAATTTAACGGCTAAATTAATAAGGGTCGTTAATTACATACCGCCAGCATATTTCCAAGAATATGGGAGGGGCTAGAGGGGGCTGAATGGTCGATCAGCGTGAAAAAGCTATAATTTTTGGCCAAATGCGCCATCGAAATCGACTCCAGGGGGGATTTCATGACCGACGTACTGCCGAACTACCCGAAAAATTGGTGTAGAGAAGCGATTGATTGCGAATAATTTATTCCGACATGAAACGAAACCCGTACACAAATGTGATTATAAACGAGTTGAGTAGAAAAATTTTGGTCGGGGACGACAGCCCTGCCCCACCCTTCCAAACTTTATTGCTAATATACGATGCGTCCAGAGCTGCTAAATTTGACATTTATTGCTTCATTTTGTGGCGTAATACTAGAGATGAAAGGTTATGGTTTACCCTCGACTAGAGGGTGGTTCAAATTTATATCCCTTGAAGATGAGAAATTAATTTCAGTCATGAGAGAAACGAAAGACAGGGAGCACCGGATATGATTTGTTCAAAAAATAGTCGAGTAATTGCTGATTTGGGAGTAAGAAGGTAAGTTGAGTTTGTTGATAATACTCGTAGTACGTGACACAATTTTGAGCAACCATTATGTCAGTGTGGACAATAAAGTTGCCATTCAACAAAATATTTAAAAACTGGCTTTCACACCTTTGAGAATACTTTGGGCATAATGGTCAACATTTAAATGACATTATAATAACCTGGACGAAGGAATTTTACTTTGAAACTAACCGCCAACATACACATATGTATCTTTGTTCTTACGCAAATAGTTTAAAAAACAAATGTAACCGGTTATTTTACACCATCCTGTATATTATGTCACAGTGAGCAAAATATTTTTTTAATTCATAATTAAGATTAAAATTTTTCAAACTATCAAATCACATTTCCAGAATAATTGCTTGAATAGGGAATTATCTTTTCATCCATTGACCCACTGAGAGTCTTCAAAGTTACGTTCAGTTTTATTAGGGACTCTTCATGATCAAATATTGACATAACAGAAAAACAAAAGAATAAAATAACAAATTAATGTGATTTAAAAAGATTTAATAGTTCAATAAAGTGTTTTACAACTTTTTTGCCTTTCCATTTCAATTTTTCACCCCTCCAAACCATAGTGTACTCTTATTTTACTTCCATTCCGCTTTATTTGACCACTAAAAAACTATTTAAGGTCGAGAGTTCTGGATTTTTAAGTTTCTTCGATTTGGTTTATGCGACTTTAAAAATGCTTTCAACGTCAGCCCGTTGGCGGACAAAACTTTTTAAATTCTTTTTTTTTTCTTCGTTTTTTGTTTACCGAACTTTCGATTCGATTGTAATACTACCCACTTGGGACAGTTATCTCTTCTGCGAGAACGATATTTTAGTTTTGAGAACGCTATACGAAAACGAAGGTTAGGAAAATTTTTTTCATAATTTCATTTCAGCATCAATAAATTGCGAAGGTAGGGACTGGAGATTATTGAAGACAGAAAGGATAGATTGTCTGGTTAGTAATCTTTTCTTATAATGTATCTTCTTATTCCTAACCCGAATCTGAGAAATAGAATCATTGCAGCTCCATTTTGGATTGTATAAATTGGAGTTGGAAAATAATACTAATGTAGTACACATTTCCAATTTGGAAATTAATAGAAATTTTTGAAACGTATTATTACTCAAACTACTTCCGGCATGAAAAACTGTGAGAAAAAAAGTAGCAAAAAGAGTTAAATTACCGAAATTCCAACTCGTTTTTGTCCAGTTTATGTTCTCTTTGAAGCTAGAATAAACGAAGGTACCTAGTCCTACTCACGCTTTGGTGCTTTGAAGAAATTTAATTTCCTGCTCATTCACCCTCCCACTTTCTTAAACGACTTCATAGTCATCACTTTTACATTTTCATTTTTCATGTGTCATATTTTATTACTGTAACACGCGAATTCCTTTTGAAAAATATGTATATGTGTAGAAGGGAAATGATGAAGAAAAATGGAACGCATTTGTTTAAAGATGTTGTTCCAAGTAAGCTATTTGATTTTGCAGTATCTCACATGAATAAAGATATTGTATTACTACTTCAAGTGTTTCTCAACTTTCTATTACACGTATTTTTTTCCCCATTATCGGTTCTATATTTTCTTTCTGCCATTTCCAGTTAATAATAATATCTATTTGTAATGATTTTTCTTAAATTGTGCGTTTCATCATTCATGCCTTTACAGTACAGCTCCATAACAATAACCCATAGCTTTCCCACTAGCTCAGAAAAAATTTGAAAAAGGATGAGCCTTTTTCACTTGAGAAATGTGACTTGTGATTTGGAATTCAAAATTTATTATTTTACTTCGTATGATATTATGATTGGTGGCACGAAAACTTACGTACAATACATCCTACATTGAAATTCTATTCAGTCACACGTCGTTATAGAAAAAGCTTTTCAAAATCTATACTTTGACGCAAAATTATGCGCACTACGTATTCATTATATGTTAGCAACACTTTTCAAGTTAAATGAGTTACTAGGTGTTGCTAAAGGACGCAACAAAATGGCATAGACTGAGACAGAAAAGGATAAGATGTAAATAAAAATCTAAATTATATCTTCCGAATAGACCATGTGTGGTTGTAAAAAAGATGTAATATAACTTCGAGCTCGTATAAGAGAAATGTTGAATTTTTTGCTTCTTTTGCAACGGCGCAGTTATTTCCACTTTCGTGCGTCACCCAGAGTATATGGTTGGTTAAATCAAAACTGTTTCAATAACTTTTAAGACTATACCCCCTTCTACAAGGAATAACGCTGTACGTGTATAACTGTGAAGGCTTTTTACGACCGGATAAACTATATGACTTGGAAAACGTATTCAGTTCATAGAGGTTTTTTTCTTCTTTTTCTCTCTCTAAGTATGTGTTAGTGTGTAAATATGTATGCAGCATGGTGCACACCGAACAGTGCACCATAACGTAGAAGAATCGTTTGACACTGTTTAAATTCAGTCGAGTGTGTTATTTTCTAGTGTGCTTATAAATATGGAGGTTGTATAAGAGGCGAGAATCTTTTCATCCATTTTAAAGGTGTATCTTTTCCTCTCGCACAGGTAATATATTACATCGTGTTCGGTGGCAATAAATACTTTTTACAAAAGAAAAACCATTTACTAAACTGGGAGAAGCGTGCCATTCCAGAACATGGAGAGAGGAAATAGGAAGAAAAGAAGTTGTAACAGGAAAAAGAGATGAACAAGGGGTGGAAGTTATGGTGAATGTTATAGCGAATAGCAAAACTAAGGGAAGCAGTGTTGCCAGATGAAATTTTGAAAATGCTATTTTGGTGGCAGAAGATGTTATTTTATGGAAAAATTCCACACTCGATGTTTACCAAAACAAAAATGTTGGGTGTGCACACAGAGGTTCCCACCTACTTCCTCTAAATAGAATTTTCACTGAATATAATATTCTCTAATAGATATTTTCCATAATTTCTCACTTACCGTTTTTCCCTGATTCCATTCTACCTAGTCCATATTAAAAATGAAGTCTTTTTACCAGACGTCCAGTCAAAATTTTGCGAGTCCGTGTGTGTCCATTGTTATCATATGCGATGACGTCTGTCCAGACGAAGCTTTTTTTGCTCCCAAATTGAGCTTGTAAATTGAGCTTACAACCTTACAAATAGAGCTTACAAATTGAGTCTACAAATTAAGCTTACGAATCGGGATTCAAAAATGGGCTTACAAATTGAGTTTTGAAGATATTTATGAGCAGATTCTTCGTTGGTTCACTCATCAATTACTTATAATAAAATAGTGTTGTTCAAAAATAGTGTTGATAATTTTTCTTAAGAAAATAATCTATTAGACAACTACAAAATCCACAAATAATATGAGAATTTTCTCAAAATTTCTGCGGTGTGTTGAAATGTTTTGCTAAATGTTCAGTATATTGCTGTATTGTATTTGGTAACGCTGTGAAGAAAAATGAAGCAGAAAAAAATACGAAGAATGGAGATTGAAGGAACAATAACAACTAAATAGAAAAGAACTTGCCTTAAAAAGAGAAAAAATCAAAGAAAAATAAAGAAGAGAGTGAGCAGGAGATTTACTGTGTAGATAAGAGGTGAAACGGAGGAAGCGAAAACGAAATAAAAATCCAACGAAGAAAGGAGAAAAGGAAACGAAAAGAAAGGAAAGCAGTAAAATTCGAAATTCAATGGGCAGAAATGACCCTTCGTATTCAGTGAAAAAGCTGTCGTATAGAATCTGCTTTGTAATACAATTACAAATTCTAACGAGTGGTCTACGAATTCCATTGGCTGAGTCAAAAGTTTTGAAAGTGATGTCCTTCTTTCTCCAGCCGTGACAGATGGGATGAATATGGTGTGCAGGTATGAGTGCGCAAGATGTCCTCCGCAATCCAATATTGAAAATGCTGAAAGGGGTGTATATCGGTGAAAGTAAAAACGGACCAAATGCTGATTAGTGGGAATACATTTTCTTTTCCTTTTTTTTCTTTTGTTCTCCAGACGTTTTAGCACGATACTGAATTCAGCCAAGTGAAAAATCGAATACAACGTCAGAGCAACCAGAATACGAATTTATTTTCTTCGTTGGCAGATTAATTTTGTAAATTTCTCCTGAAAACACTCGAATTTACTGCAGTTTTGTATTCGTTGAAAGTTTATTGGAAGACTATAGTGTGGTCAGATAGAGCCAATCTGTTAAAAATCTATTTAGTCGAGTGTGAAATGAGAATTGAGGAGATTATAGCTTAGACAGCATTGATGTATCTTTCGTTCGAACAAAAAAAAAAAAATATCATATATATTGGCTATATTGAGAAAAAAAACTGAAAAAAACTGATTCAAGTGGTGAAACTTTGCAGATGCATATTGACAACTTGAGATGATTTTATTTCATTTTATTTATGTTTGCTATCTAAAATTTGACAGATAAAAATTGAATCAGTAGCATAAGTCAGCTGTCTCCTTCTAGAAAATAACTAAAATTCTTTACTAGAATATTTCAGTGAATCCTGTCTGTGGCTTAAATCAAGACGAAAATGGTACGTTTGAAGGGCTCTTAACCAATGATGTTCTCAAAGTATTTTTTGAGATTTCTCCGGAAAAGTTAGTCGATATTGGAAAGATGAAAACACAAACATTTTTTAACTGAATTTGTGATAATTGAGCAGTAGAAGATCAGCTTCCTGAATATAAGAGTAGAATTCTGATTTTGGGAATAAAATACTTTTATAATTTGACTGAATAAGAATTTTCCATAAAAGTTACGTTTCAATTATCAATGAACTGAGAGAGCGAATAAGTAAAAAAAATATATTACAAAAAAAAATCAGATTTTTGTAAGATTTCTTAACATATTATGTAGCCCCACTAAATTCTTCATTTTGATGATAGCCCTATTTGGCTCCAGTTAGAGATTCCGACCTAAAATTCCATTGCTTACTGTAATACGGTGCCTTTTGGCCTGCATTTTTTTGAATTGATAGGAAGTGCTGAGGATGACAATGCGCCTTTTCAAAATAATTTTCTTCCCTTCAACGACGTTTACTTCATTTTATTGAAGCAGATGAAATATTATTTTCATCAGCACAAGTACATTATTTCTCATTCATAAGCTTGAATACGAAGAAACCATCAAAATCGATGTCAAACATCGCTTTACACCAATCACAATAACATCACACAGCAACCTTTACGTACTATACGTTTTTTCTTCATCCATAGAATACGAACGACATGCTTTACTGAGCATTTCTATGTCGTCACCGTCTTCGTGTCGACAAAAAGCAAATTAAATTTTAGACGTCACGTTATCAATTTATGATTATCTAAATGTTGTCAACAACAAAGATGCTTATTCACTAACGTTAGCAGGTCACCCTCCCACCTATGTAGGGCTTATTTCCGTTAGCATTGTGGAAAACAATCGACTTCGAGGCGACGTGAATATCATTGGATGGTACATGCTCTTCGTTCTATCTCTCATTACAATGAAATTGATATTTGGAGCACACAGAATAAAGATAGCTTATTACACTACGATGTAAAGCCTAGTTGTCAATAATACAAAACGCAAAATGCAAAGAAATCATAGTAAAACTAATATTTGATGAACGCTACTCCAAAAATGAAAAACCAATCGGAGGGGGGGGGGCGAGGGTTTGAAAAAATACTCCGAATTGTGACAAAGTCGATAAGAACAGGGTTCGGCATGACTAAATCATGATTTAATATGATGACTAAATCAATAAAAATCAATCATGACTAAAACTATCAATAACAAAATTGTAATAATATTAATTGTGATTGCAATAACTACGAGTAATTATGATTGAATTATGAATCATGATAAAAGTTATGATTAATTTAGTCATCCGCTTACATGAGTAATTTAGTCACATGACTAATGATTGATAAATTAATCATGGATAATTGAACCATGATTCATGACTAATTTCATGTATAAATATATAGAATAGCTGCAGCCTTCACTGAAGTTTTGTGAAGGCGAAAGATGAATTCTCTTTTACAACAGGAGATTATAAAAAGTATCCAAAAATGTTTCTCATAAAAACAAAACAATTCATCTTCGATAACTGTTTTAACTCTATGACGTCATCATCTGTGACGTCATCAAAGGATGACAAAATGTTATATATAGGTATGCTGACGTCACCATCTGAGGTTACTATGTTCTATCTGGATATAATGACGTCATCATCTGTATTTACTATGTAATAAATATATATGATGACGTCATCAAGGAAAGACAAAAATTGTATAAAAAATTCTTCTTCAATTCATCTTCAAAGAGTGATGACGTCATCAACCACTTTTTAACATAGGAACCGCAGATGGTGACGTCATCATACCTAGATACAACATTTTGCCCTTCCTTGATGACGTCACAGATGATGACGTCACACAGTTAAAAAGCGGTTGATGACGTCATCTTTTGATGACGTCATCAAGGAAGGGCAAAATGTTGTATCTAGGTATGATGACGTCACCATCTGCGGTTCCTATGTTCTATCTGGATATAATGACGTCATCATTCTTCTTCAATTCATCTTCAAAGAGTGTATGATGACGTCATCAACCGCTTTTTAACTGTGTGACGTCATCATCTGTGACGTCATCAAGGAAGGACAAGATGTTGTATCTAGGTATGATGACGTCACCATCTGCGGTTCCTATGTTCTATCTGGATATAATGACGTCATCATCTGTGTTTACTATGTAATAATTGGGTATGATGACGTCATCAAGTACGAACAAAATGGGACATTATGTTATGGTGGGACAAATATTATGGTGGGACAAATGTTATGGTGGGACAAATGTTAGGGGGGGACATTATGTTTGAAACAGGAACGCCCAGTACAAAAGAATTCATCTTCAATACAGCTAATAATAAGCTTTATGTTGCCATACTGATCGCAATATTGTAAGGACAAAAACCTCTTGAACTCAACCTTTCAAATCTTACTCTCTGCACCCTGTAATTATTAACCGTCCCTGCAGTACTGAACAATGAAAAATAGATCAGCTAACAAGATGAAAGCATCTAAGTATAGACAAAGGACGAGAAAATGACGACCTTTTCAGGTGGTGCATATCGCTTTATAAACCATCTCCTACCTTTATGAATGCTGGTGTCCTGTGTATATTCGTAGAAGCGGAAAAAGTAGCCTTACATTATCGTTCATTCGCAGTCCACTCTCTAATGCAACGATTTATGGCATTATGACGGTTGACTACCATAAGGCCAACCTTTACAGGGCTACACCCTTCAACCAAATTCGCAGAAAACCACATTATCTCCATGAGCATTTCCGTGTGACAATTAAAGGCCATTCTTGAAGGGTAGTCAGGACGAATTGCTTTCCCTAATCACAGACAAAAAGGAATATTTTTGTGACAATAAAATGAGCTGGAAGACCTTTACATCTATCTTTTGTTTTAATAGGTACATTTTGTTCGTCTACAATTCGCTGGTAACATACCTGCCTATTCGAATGAAACAGAGTCTTCGGTTAGAAAAAATAAGGATAATGTACATTTGGGATAGACTTAAATTAACTTATGGAAATTAAAACTGCCTTAGGTGGACTTGATACAAACTACCAGCGTAATCTTTTTGAAATGAAAATATGCGGCGGTCGGAGATTAGTTTTGTAAGTTGACAGAAAGAAAGGAAAAGATATGACTACTGCATTTATAAATTTCAAATCGAAAGTGAGATGGCTTGTAAAAGCGATATCTGTGTAGAAATTTTAATAAAAGAAAATGAACCCGTCGCCAGATTCATATAGGTAACCAGATCTTTAACCTATTAACTAAGAGGAAATATAATATTATGTTTCCTCATTCAGCACAATGTCACTGATTATTTTACTTACACATTATTCGACGTGCCAAGTTCTATCTTTTTCTCATAAATAAGTTTGGGAACGTACCTGCAAAGAAAGGAAAAAAAATTATTTAGTTTTAAAAAAAATAAAAAATTCCAAAAATAACATGTTTATAATGTAAAATAGCTCAAATATATATAGGGCTATTATTGAACTGAACTATATTTTATGAAGGAGTTCGGTTAGGTTATAGGAGAAAGATAAATAAAACAAAAGATATAACCTTGATGAAGTCCTTGTATTTAGGTTGAAAATGAAGAAGACTATGTTGTTACTTTAAGTGAATATAAAAGCAAAGTGCGAAGAAATGCATTGGCGCAGCACAGCTGCGCTAGAAGGGCAGGTTTTCAGTAAACACAAAGTACAAAGCAAAAGGAAATCAATCAAGATCAGTGTACAAGTATAGATATATCATATCTATCAATCTGAAGGGAGCACATAATATTATCTTCACTTCATTTATCTAAATCACACACTTGGATTAAGATAGAAAAAGTGAGCAAAAAAGAAGATAAAAATTACCTTCCATTCATTGTGGAACAAATTATCATGTTTTTTTCCCACATTATTCAGTTAAGTGCAGTTTATGGCAGATTTCTGCTCAAATATATATGTGGAAAACAACATTCTTCGTCAATACTTTCCACTATATCAATCATTTAGCAATGACAAAATTTGACATTCTACTCTAAAGAATTCAATTAATTCTTACGTTTAAGTTATCGTTTTCATAAGGTTCCTACGTTTTTATGAAATTCCTCATTTCACTTTGTTTCTCTATATTCTTCAAATTTCCAAATATTTTCCAGAAAAACAGTCCATACTTAATTTTGCAGCTTGGAGAATTCCTATTGTATTGTCATCGGTTAACTGAATTCGAGTCTCATAGAGCCTTACATTCTCTCCAACCAAATGCTGCTCTGTTTTGACGTTCAGCTTTGTGTGTTGGCGGAAGAAATGAAGTGCCTCTCGTCTACACAAAATGAGAAAATACTCTTCACTCGACGAATAGAAGTTGGCAGAAAACGACGGCCTAGTCGATTCTCCTAAACGAACCGAAATTAACCTTTTATAAAGTTTTAATTAAATCGTTATGCGGTACGCAAAAAACGAGCTTCTTTATTAGCTCGAAAAACATTTTTTTTTTTTCAGCTTTTCCTTTCAGTTTCGTATTCCATCCTCCATCTTCGTCCTTTCATCTGTAGGAGGAAATTTTCTTCTTCACATTTTATTCGCAGCTGTTGTACAGCGCAGCGTACAGTACGATTCTATGCCAGAAATTAAAAATAATTTAATTTCTTCGTTACCAAATTGAAAATAAAATGACAAAAAAAAATGAGTAAGTATAAAAAATTATGAAATTCACGTCGATTAAGGGAAGCGTCGTCGCAGCGAATCAGAAATTTTATTAAATCGAGCGTCCGACATACTGATTTTTTTCCAACTCTTTCCTCAAAGTCTGGTAAAAGTTAAAATTGAAAAAGTGCACCAGCATAAAAAATACAGCAAAAAACTTTTTTCGAAATGGCTTAATGATGTTTCAATGATGCAGCAACTTTACTTTGGCGGTAAAAAAAATCGTTGAGTATAAAATCGTGTAAATCCGTAATTTTATGAGACTGCTAGATGAAAAAATCCCACATATATATCTCCATAAGACTTTTTTCCATCCATCTAATCACACTTATATTGATGTGTAGCTCTGGAATTTTATTTTTCAATATGAGCTTAATTTTCACACTATCGGCCTCAGTGATGATTAGGTGTAAAGTGAAAATATCAGTTTCTTGTCAATTACGATGGATTCCATAATGGATTCAGTTTTACAAGCGTATCTATTGACCTTCGAACAATGGAAAATTGAGTGATCAGATATTTTCAATACCTCATATATTATACCTAATATAATGGATAAAAAAAAAAATTTAAAATTAGGCTGACTCGATGAAATTATGATGACGTATTTTAGAAGATGGCTACCCTAATTACAAATCCATCAAATTTTTTTACAGCTCAGATACTAAATTAATTATCATCAAGCAAAAATGTTATTCTTTCATGCACATAATATTTAATTTTCAAACTTTGGAGGTATCTAACAGTGTATCCTACTTAATTAATTTAACATAAAATTCAATAAACAAGTTTTCTGCAATAAAAACTAATAATTTTATTTCTTCACGAAATACCATAAATCTAACACATTTTATGGCAAGAAACATCAAATTCAAAATTTTTTGAACAAAATGAGTCAAATTTATGTTATTCAAAAAATCAGAGTAAATGTAAACTATTTTTAGCAAGTTTTTTTTATAAATGAATAATACTATGTTAGTTAAAAACACATTATCAGAGCATCACAAGTTTAAATTCATCGAAATTTGAATTCCCAAAGCATCAAAATAAAAATAAATTTCAAACATTCAAATTTTCAAAACTTTTCACCTTAATAAATACGAATAGAGATTGATGAATTTTCAACCAAATTCGATGTTTGAAGCCATATAACATGAGGTTTATTATCCTGAAAAGAAAAATTAGCTTATTCTTGTTGAAAAATATGCCTCGAAAGTTGGATTTGTGGCGTTTCGCGACAAAATGAATTTTTAAAGACGTATAGAATGACTGTTATTAAGTTTTTTTTTTTTTATCTGATTACACCAGTCGCGATTCTCTGCTAAAAATCCTATAAGAAACAATAATACACAACCGTAAATTTTTCAAAATGGCGTTTGATGCGTTTTGTGACTAAACTTAGCAGTGAAAATTACAATTTATTGCAAACAATCTACTATTTTTAGTTCTTTTTATATGTTTACAGTAATTTTCTGCTAAAATTTAGAATTGTTCAAGTTTTCATATTCAAATTGTGAACATTACCATTGAATTTTTTTTCGGTAAATAACTTTTTGCTTGAACTTAAAATTGAAGGAGCTATTTTTCACTAGTTTCAAAAATTAAGCAATCTATCTTTCTTCTGAAAAATTACAATTGTTGAATTATTCAAGTCTCTTCAGTTACAATTTGAAAAAAATTTCACCAAAAAATATTATAGAATGAAACCTGCAATAGATTTCTTGTACATTTAAGTTTAGGCAAAAGTTTCTTTAGGAATTATGATTTGTTTCAACGAGTTTTATTCACTAATGCTGGCCAATAGGCAACCTAATCTGGTAACACTCTTTATACTCGGAGACAGAAACTCTGATAAGCTTCAACCATCAAATTCCCATTCAACCAAGTTTAGAAGTCAACCTATTCAAAGTCAATCCAACTTTCTTAGTCCCACATATAAATCTTTCAATAGCTGACAAAGTTCGGCTTCAGTCGAGCAAAACGAATTTTCTCCAAAAATTTGTACGACATATAAAATCGCTATAGGTAGTCTGAAAAATTAATTCGTCACTTCTCGTCTTTCGCTAATTTGTCACGTTTTTATACGAATTGTGTCCCTTCTCGGTGACCATTTTTTTTCTTTCTCCAAACTGGAAAAAAAGTTTGCATAAAGAAAAGTTTCCTTACAACGACTTTAAAACGCGTATCAACGTCGATTTATCTACTTGTGCAGCCCATACGGACGTTCTTGAATGGCCAAATCTGCTCCTTCAATACACCGTCGATAGGCAATTTTTTTCCACCAACTTTCGACCAAAAAGTTTAACGATTTCCTCTCCATTTCTACTTCTTTCTCACACACACTCAGTCATTCTCTCACCCTTTTCTCCTTTCACATGAAAAACACTACTAATTTATCAACTAAGCGGTCGTTTCATTTTGTCCCCCTCCTGCACCACCATTCTGATACTTTTCTTCTACCTATGCTGGTTCCATCTATTTTTCTATCTTAGATTCCAACCTTAATGGGACTTTTAAAAAGGCAAGGAAACGTAAATTTATAGCTCGGATTTATGCGAAGAGCCAAAATAAAATAAAAAACAGAAAAAACGCAAATTTTTTTCTGCTTTGCCATTCATGCGGGTTTTTAAAAGTTTTGAAATTTATTCGTGCACGTTGAAAAAGTGTAATCCAATTATCGAAATCACGAGGGATAATGCTCTTTGGGTGTTTTTAAAGAGCAAAGAAGTTTGCGAAAGAGGTTAGCTTCTTTTTTCTCTTTCTCTAGTTTGGCTTCTGTGGTTGACTTGATGAAGCTCAGAAAGTTTGCGTTTTTTTTCCCTCTCTCAAATTATGTTCATTGACAAATTCGAGAATTTTGTAAAGAAAATTTAGAATGCATAATCTGCAAATGAAGAAAAAAAAAATTATTAAAAAATACAGTTTGAAAATTTGGAATTACAGTCGTTTGAAAATACAAACATTCGGATCCATGAAGATTTATTTTTGGAAGAATATATTATTCTTGTAAATATCGCTTTGAGTAAATTTTGTTTCGAAAAATTTTAATTCAATGAATTATTGCAATAAAATTCATATTACCTATGGTAATATAACAATTGAAAGTCTAATGAGCTAAAGTTTATTGAGTAACCAACGAAAATTCACTCCGAATTTATAATAGTGACTGATTTTGAATTAGTATCTTTTTATTAGACTAAAACCCAACTTCCCACTCATTTGGATACAACCTCTACCCGATCTAATGGAAGAGACCTGAAATGACTCAAATTTTTCCCCACATGATTCCATCTGATAAGAAGAAAGTTTAGGTCGTTAAAATTCATAATAAAAGTTAATCGATCATACTGGCTTTAAGTATAAAATAAAGATTGCTTACAGATTTGAGTGAGATAACATAATTTTTTGTTTTGAAACAGTAAAAAAGGGATGGAAGATGTACATATAACATGGACATATCCTTGGAATGCTAGGTAATTTTAATTTCATTTTACCTTCTCTTTCAACAGGTTTTCAGTTTAATTTACATCCTTTTGTATTTCTAATGAATTTTTTTTATTAATTTTTTTTGTTTTCTTTTTTTTAGAGAGAGTAGATACGTACGATTGCCAAGCACTTTTTATTTCTTGTTCCTCATCTACCAAATTAAATTAAATGCCAATTTTTTTTTATTTTGCTATAGTCTGTTCCAGTTGAGAGTTCAATGACGTCATAATGCTTCAACGAATGAGAAGAAAGTATTTTCGATTTCAACCTTGTTTCAACCAATTGCTTTTTTCAGATGCTTGTGACATCATGAAACTCTTAACTGGAACAGACTATAACTTAATTTTCATCGAACTAGTGACTTTATATCCCAAACAAATTATACATAAGTATATAATGTGCATTACATGTAAGTAATGTAAGTAATGTAAACTAACATTGTTAGTTATAAACTCTGATATGGTAGAAGTTATGACACAATTTTAGCTTTTGTGTCTTCGTCATTTACATGTTTTTATTTCAAATATGATGAAGAAAATTGTTCTACATCAATACTCAAGTTTTTGAAGCAATGAGAAACAATCATTTTTGCGTCGGAGTTTCTCTCAATACTTCAGTATGAAGGAGATTACATTATGCGAAACAAAAATTACAACGAGTTACAAACAGGAAATTACTAACAGGAGCTATTTCAGCTCTTTCACGAGAAAGTTTTTCTCATTTTAAGCACAAGCTGGGATGAGAAAGAACGCCTATATGTGTCTCTCGAAAAATAGATCAAAACTTTTGTGCGACATTTAATTTTCATGGTTGTGAAGACCAAACGTGTATTTGTATGTATAGTTAAATTTAATGTTGATACGATAACAGTCTGTTGCCGTCAGTTTCACTACTGCATCAGAAATTTTCTTCAAAATGCAGGAAAGTACAGTCAAACAATAAAGGCAGTGTTTATCACTCCATCTAACAGAAATTTGTAAATTTCATGTTCCAGAAATGAGTTTCTGTATTTGCGAGACAATAGTTGTCAATTCTCTGGAAAACGTATTTTACATTCTCCTCTTCTACTCGTACTATTTCTACGTGGAAATTTATTGGGTGAAAAATGTCATCAGATAAATCGGCATTTAAAAATGAAAGCTGGAAAGAGACAAGCGACTTATTAAGAGTGAATTGAAAAACAAAGTTATAAGTAAATTATGGAGGCTTGAATTCTCTGCACAAAATGTATACATATTATTAATTAATTAACATTAATGCTGTTGTAATAGTAGAGAAATTTAATGTAGCACTCTTTAACTAATTAATATATTAATTGGAAGATTGTTATTTTAGAGTCGCTGATCATGGCAATTATACTTAGGGTAATTTTACGTCTTCGTGGGGGTTCTTTTGGATCTCATTATATCACTTAATACATAGCTTCTCCATAACCCAAACAAAGATAAAGTATAAATATATTTTAACTTTATTCGATACCACACATGATGATTTTATTTATGCTCAATGTCTCACATCAAAATATAACATGCACTCGGATAGTTCTCATTCAAGAGTCGATTCTATGTAGTCATAATTTTTCCTATAAATTATGAATCGTCCATTTTTAGCAGGTTTTCAAAAAAAAAAAAACTTATTGATTTTAGTCTGACTTTCCCAAATAGTCGTGGGGCCCTCATAGTTATTCATTTCATGATCTCAGAATTCAAAAAATACCCATCTCGCATTTTGGTATTTCTTTCTTTCTTAATTTATTTACTGCGTATTTATTTATGTATTTGTTTGCGAATGAGGGCGGGGGCTATGTAAATCACAAATTTCGACTTTGAAAGAGCTAATAACAGCAAAACTACAGAACAGATCGAACTTGAATATAGGCCTATTCACCGAACATTAATTGAAGTCTTGGAAGTTCACTATCCAAATTTCCAGTCAATTCGTTGATTATAGTTTTGTAGAAAAGTCTATTTGAAGGTTGAAAAACGTGGATTTTTCTTTGGAACACAAGATACGAAGAACTACTGAACCAATGAGGCTGGAATTTTAGCCAGAGGTCAGTCTCGAAGAGTTTCAAGTCTGATAGAAATTTCACATAATGATCGGTTTAGCAGTTCTTTAGTATATTAGCAAAAATGTTGAATTTTGATGCGTTTTTGAAGGAACGGATTGTTTCGAATTCTAACGAATTTTTTTTTTACCGTTGAAACATTGTCAAAACTGTCCCCACCTTATATTTCCCGAATTTGAACATTGTTTTTGGTTGTAATTCCCGGCAGCCAATGTTTCCGTGTTTTTTTCTTTTGAAAAAATTAGACGAACTGTCCCTACATACTTTTTGCAGAACGTGGAGAGATGATAAACTGGTCCGCATCTTATTTCCTCATAGCTAAATCACAATGGATAGTAAACTCAGCTCGGGTTGAATATTCATCTGCTTTGTAAAGTCAATACAAGTCATTCGACTCGAGGAAATCGCAGTCCAGAACTTTTCCTTTTTAACCGAATCGCAAAGCAATAAATCTCAATCCTCTACAACCTAAATATTACTGTAGGGTGAATTAAGCCCTAAATATCAAAACGAACTTTGTTGTTAGCCATTAAACGTTGAAATTTTCGCATTATTGTCTGCTAGAGAAAATTACATCGTTCCCCAAAGATGAATACCTGCAAGCAACGACGTTAATTTCTTTACACTTTCCGGCGACTATATCATTAAAGTTGTGTCTTCCACTCAAGTCCCTTCTCAACCTTAGCCTTCTTTTTAGCCGTCTTTTGAAACTGAAGAGTCAAAGCACGGGGTACTGGAACAAAGTGAAAACGAGTCAGAATTAAAGGGCTTCTTTTTCAAGGAAGCAGCATTTTATCCGATTCTGTTTAATTTTTCAAGCAGGATGGCTCGATAAAACTGTTTGTAAAAACTTTCCAAGAACTCTTGAAAAGTCTCATCTCTGTGTAGTAAAATGTTACTTTTTAAACTGTTTTAAAAAGTTAAAAATGTGCGTTTGTTAGTTCCACCATTTCTCTCGGGCTGCCTTTCTTTAAGCATCCAAAGAAAATGGCGGGGAAAGTGGACTATAATATACACGATTTGTAGTCGTTTGGCCCGTAGGTGGTACGAATTAAGCTCGTTTTCTAATTCGCCATTTCGTCCATAATGCTACAAAAATAACATAAAAGAGTAATTATATTAATGGCTTTTTTCTGCTCTTTTTTTCTAACTGCAGGAGCAGCTACTTCCAGCTGACTACGTATTCTGAAAACGAGCGATAACCTGCCAAACAGCCATCATTCTAGAACTTACACAGTTTCGGATATTTAAAGCCGTATGGTTTTTTCAGATAATGTGAAAAATAATCGCTTTTTTGCTATTCTCATTTTTTTTTCTCATCTGTTTGCTAGCTTTACTTACAATTTCATATTTTTCACATTTGCATACCAAATGCTGTAGCCTGCATAGTTGTTTGTACTGCTCGCTTCAACTATCGCGATTCCTGTTATCGCATTAACATGAATTTTTTTTTGCTTGTACACGGTGGATGGGAATAGGTTGTTTTTTGAAATGAATGGGTTAATATATACAGGCTGAGTCAGTTTCATGCACAATAAAATAAACTCATTTGGTGTGTATTAAACTGACTCAATGTTCATGTAGAAAAACCTTACAATCGATATTTCAAATACTGATTACTGGTTCAACAGAGCATTAAACATGAAAGTAGTATTGTTTGAGACATCCCTGCACTGAGAGGAATTTTAGTAATTTCTGCAACAAATCTTGAATTGTCACAGTATTTCTATTCAGATTGTAAAAATTACTTTCTAAAAACTGATTTTTAATAGAGATAAGGCATTCTTGGAAAATGACGCTCAGTTGTTTGTACTTTCTTCACCTACCAATTTGAAATGTTTTTATGTTTTCTTTTCTAATACTTTTTGATAAAAATTGGGCTTGATGATTTATTAAACTAGAATGAGAAAATTGACTAGCTAGTATGTTCGCATTAGATGACACTTCTCACGTTATGTTTCAGTTAAATATTCAATATTAAATAATATTATAAGCTAATCAATCTACAATGTTAAAATTAATAATGCCGAGGTTTAACATTATGTTATTACGGCTGAAGTTCATTTTCTCGCATCTCAACTTTCGCCGATAGCCTACTATAAACATTAACACCATGATCGTCTACTGCTATACGTTCTGCATCCTGCGTCGTAACTTCTGGCAGAATTTAATAATAAAATCCACCTCTGCAATCAAATGGTGAAGGCAATTTCAGTTTTTCAAGATGAACGTATGATACCATATAGAGTAGTTTTTACGACACCCGGCTAAAGAATTATACGACAGAACCATACGTTGCAAAGTCGTTAAAAACAGGCATTCAAAGTAAGGGATGTCAGTAATAAGACTTTATAGATGTGAAAGTTTGAAGGTGTAGGGAAAAACATTCTTTTTTTTTCAACTCTTGACTTAGTTTTAAAACTCGATGTGTTCTGTCGTTTTATTTGTGGGTATTCAAAATTTGCTGTCACTCTCATCAAACTTTTTCCACTTATACATTTAACACCAGTATAATACATGTACCTCCTGGATTTCAATGCACTTGATCTATGAAAATAATCACATTCTAAATATACTTTTACATTTCTAATTAAAAGTGGCCGAGACTCTTATCTGATGATTCTCGCTTCGTTTTGCTCATACTAGAACATTAGACAAAACCAACCTTACACATTTTTTTTACACCATCCTCGTAAATTATATTCATAAAGTGAAAGAGCCAGAATCACGTGCGTGAAATTATACCGTAAACCCAAAGGGTAAAAAACTGTAGCGTGGTCCCCCAGAGTGGTAAAATAAAAAAAATAAAGTTTGATCAGGGGGAAAGGGTTAAAACGTCAGGGATGCCACTTGACTCTTCTAATTTTAAGTTAGGGGAAAATATCCCGAAATTGGCCAATATTAAATCTTGTTTGGGCGAGTCAAGGAGCCAAACAACAAGCCAATTGCCACTCAAAAAGGGTCTACAGATGTGCTCTCTCAGGACTGAGCGAGAGCTCACTACAGCTCAGCCCCTAGATATTTTTTATGGCAAATATCAGCCGAAATGTGAAAGTAAATGAAAGCCCCCCCTTTTTTTTTTATAAATTAGATGAGAGGAAACACGTGTGGGGGATTCTGAATATTTTACTTGACGAGTTTTGACCAAGATGTGGTTAATAAAACGAAAGCGAATTCAACCAAGGTAGATAAAATTTTATTAAAAAGATTAGTTACGAAAATACTAGGACATTGAACACCCTAGCGGAATAAGAGCAAAATTATTCTTAACATGAAACATGATAATAGTGAACATAAAATTAATAAAAATGAGAAAATTCATGAGATGTGCCAAAGGGAGTCTTTTGGGTGCCCGTTAGTTTTTTCCCCATATAAATTCAAAAGAAAAAATAAATAAATAAGTAAGGAAATAGGAATGGTATGGACAAAGACATAGTTAAACAAATAGATTGATCACGTCACCGTAATAAAACAATAATAAATAAATAAAAGTAATTGTAAATTGATCAAGGGTAGGATCAGCTGGCCCCTTCACACCCAACTAAGACAGGGTCTGAATAGAATTACCATGCACATCATAAAATATGTAACTGGAGCTCAAAATTATAAGGGCCTCAGTGGGCTAGAAAAATCAGGAAAAGAGTGATCCCGAGGGGAACCAAAATTAATAAAGGACCACTCTCCTCATGGGATAGAGACTGCCCAAAAATCGTGAGTTCTACCCACATAATCTTTAAAATTCGCGGAGGAAAACAGTCACAAAGAATTAATAAGATGTTTGGCAGGTAAAAATCTCACTCCAAAGTTAACAGGGGCAGTATAACCCTCACAGACGATCAGCCTCTAATCTGAGAGTCCCGTTTGATACAAAAATTGAGTCAATAAACATATGAGGGGCATCACTACCCTGACAATTTGAAGAATTGGGATGGAGATGGGGGCCATCAGTTGATCCTCCCAATAATAATGAGAGTGAAAAAAGAATTTTGGACACAAGTAAACAGATGAAAAACGAAACTCAAAAGTGACATACCTTGGGTGAAGAATTACCTCTGTCTGTTGCTGAGAGCTCTCTGCTTGGCGGAGGTGAGCTGAAAGTGAATTATTTAGAAATTTGGGGAGAGAAATGGGCACCTCCCTTTTATATATGAATATCACGAATTTTCACCCCATAACTTTGAGAAATAAAAATAAAGAATAAAAGAAAATGAAAATAATTAGCTGAAGGGAAAGCCAGCTAAAAATACGACGTAAAAAAGATTATAAATAAAAAAAAAATATATAAAAAAAAAATAAATAAAATTAAGAAAAATCAGTTTTGAAGAAATAGACGGAGAAAACATGTTTCTGCTGGTGCATCTTGAAACCATGTTAAAAAATTGGTGGGTCATCATTGGCGCTGGACTTTCTATGGATGACTGTGGTGGTTAGCGATTGGGCAGTGTTGATTGAGGCCACTAATCTGGCAGCATTTTGAGCATTGGCATGGTGGGCAGCCACATTGGGTGGCCTGCCATTCGTTCCTTAGGCAGCCATGTCAGTGATCCAGAACTTATGCAGCAAAAAATTGAACTTTGGAGCACTTTTCATAGGGCAGACGAAAGAGGTTTCAAATCATACCACTGCACTTAGTACCACATAATATTTCCGATTGAGTTAATAATTTTGGCAGAAATGCATTTAAAATATAAAAAATTTTATATCACAGATTTGGCACACGAACTTCAGTGACAATCAGAACACCCAGACTGGTGTTTTATTTTAAAAAAGCGACTTAAACAAAAAGGGAGCAAGACTGCTCACCATTTGCGCCATTAACAGGCTTCTGAAACTTTAGTACTATACCAAAGGCCAGAGAATTAGCAACTAACTTCTTCCAATTTTTTAAAACTCCTTCAGAGAGTCAGATTCCTACCACCTTTTGCTTTTCTCCCCAAAACAATCCAAAACTGCCAATGGTACTTCAAAACGCAGCTCCAGTATCTCTTTTCTGACTGAAGAAGGGAAGGAGGGCCAATTAAATCAAAAATCAGAGAATTTTTCACCATTACCCTTGCCAGAAGATACCTAATAGGCCCATCTCAAAAGTGGTTGAGGAAACTGCCTGCATTGCTTGCCACTCCCACAGTCCTCCATCTTTCAACGCCATTTTTGCTGGACAACTATATAAAAAAAGAAGTGAATATGGATAGCCAAGGGGCAAAAAACAAGCACCGCCAAAAGAGACAGTTTTACCCCCTGGAGTGAAAGGATACGCATAGTGTTTAAGAATAAACATATGTTGATAAGCAGGCTATTTAAGAAAAGAGTTGTTTGTAAAAAAAAAAAATAGCAGAGTTTGGAAAAGGTACATAAAAGAGAGGAAATAACGGATCGATGTAACTATTTAAAGATATTGTAAGACATTTTTATTGCTTTTTAGAATTGTGAAAACCTTGATACTCAACATGGAAGGATATCCATCCGCACAAAAAAAGGTTATGGAAAAAGCATATTAATGGTAAAAAGAAAAAGAGAAAAGGAATGTTTAGGCATTGTGCGGATGAATCAAAGTGCACCGGTTCACACAATTTCTAAGAAACTACCCCCTTTTCTAAATAGTTACATCTTTTTGGAGGAACAAAAGACTAGGGAGAGTGGTTTAATTGTGTAGGACAGATATTTATGAAGGCTATCAGGTGTAGGCCAGTTAAGATAATAAAAAAAAATAAAAAATAAAAAATATATCTAAATGCCTGACATGCTTCAACATCGGAATAAGAAAATATCAGCAGTGAGAAGGGTGCCTTGCACATTGACAAACCCTATTTGACCGCCAAAAAACGTATTTTAAATTGTAGGCTGGGTGAAGAATGTAGAAAATACGAGAGCATAAGCTATGGTTACTTAAAATCCACGCCACAAAACTGTAATAGCAGTCCAAAAATTTTACATAGAGTTTAAAAAAAATATAAAAATAAAAAGGGAAACGATGAAAAACAGGGCATAATGATATTCATAATGGCGTTTTTCCTCACACTTGATAGCTAATTTTGACACCGTTTTCTTTCCATTACATTAAACAGATAATACTAATCGCCTTCTCGCTTAACCTACTAGCAAAATTTATGCAAACTTGACGAACTCGATTACACATACATTTGTAAATTTGAGCACTGAAGTAAAGAAAGTTGGTAAAACTTTAAATAAAAAATTTGCAGATAGGAATAAAAACATTGGGTCCATAGTGAAAAGCTGAAAATTCGTATTAAAACATGTCACATCTACTATTAAGATGTCGAAAGCGAGAACTATAGAAGTAGTTTGAATACGAATTTCGATGAAAATATTTTTAAAACACATGAAAAATATCATTGGTCAAAAGTTGACCTTTTTTCAAATTTCATTTATAGTACTTCAACATAATATGAAATCGATAAAAATAAGATCAATATCTCTCTATTAGTTACCAAACAATCAAGAATTTCCATGTTATATGCAGGGCTCATAGTTTTCATCAATTCATAAAAGTAAAATTATACACAAGTACAAATATTCAGTCAAAAATGGAACTTTTTTCAAGAATTGCACAATTTTTAGAATTGCCTTCATCTGGTTTTCTGCGTTTCACCGAGACGAAAAACAGGTTGAGGTTTGAATAAATATCTTGAGAAGAAAAATATAACTTATTTCACGCATACGAAATATACCTTCCTATCTGCCTACCTACCCAAGAAAAAGTGAACAAAAAAAAAAACGTTTGCTATAAAAGAAGCAGACCAAATGCGCAATTTTGATATTGGTTGAGCATCTGGGACGAAAAACGTGACATAGACATTGCACGAACTTTCTATATTTTTCGCTATGATATTTCAGGGAAAAGTATATATTTTCTATGTACACCGCACACATTTATACAATTTGTAATTCGCAAGGGAAATCATAAATTGCTCGAAAATGTAGAAAAAAATTATAAATAGCGTATGCGCATACCTTATAGGGGTTTTAAAATACAGCCAAGACGAAAAAACGTACCTAACTGAAAATGATATTTTATTTATTTTTATTTTTAGCTATCATTATTTTTTAGGTACTTTCTTTATGCCCGCAGCATGTAATTCTCATTCAAAAGCATTTCAATAAAAATTTTATGTCCGCTTTCGAACTCGTTCAGAGAAAGGATCGATTTTCAATTACACACATAGAAGAGTCGAATCAAAATGAGAAAATACGTATACTGATTATTTAGGCAAATCCATACACATCTCTATAGTAGCTATCACTATTTTAATATTTTTATTCCAGTCTCTTGAGTCTAATGACTGCTATATTTGCGGTGGGCCAGTTTTGGGAATCACTGAAAAAGAGGGAATATTGTTTTGTGAATTCAGTCAACGTTTTTCTCATCGCGGATGGTAAGGAATGAAAATAAAAAGAAGAGTCTTGCTGCTGGCGGGTGTATGGTATTTTCTGAAATTTTTCACTATCGCAATTTCACTTGGTCGGAAAACACTTGAAAAATGCGCATTGTTCAAAACATCGTTTCCATATCTAGTGCTCTCAAATACTTCGAGAGAATATAGGGAGAGACAAAAATTCAATTTCAAACATGGCTCTCGATGAGAGGGAGAATATAATTTATGAAAAATTCTTCTGCACGAAAATACATATTTTCGGTAATTACTAAAAATAAAACGTTGAAGGCTGGTACAAAAGAAAGAATTATTTATTTCTGGTACGAAAATATAGAAGCATTAAAATCCTCTCGAGGACGTTGAATATGCTGCGAAAATATTACTTCTATTTCTCAGAGGCCTATTTTATTGTTTAGTTAGCATTGTTTTCTTGCAGAGGTTTTCATCGATCGTAATAATATACGAAACTTGAAACAGAATAATGAGATGGCTTTCTATGAGGAGCAAATGCCTCATTACTTACTTGAGTTCAAAAAGTAAAATGGAAAAATAATAATAAAAAATATGACACCAAAATTGTACAAAATACTTGATGGAAGGTACATTTAAAGAAAAAATATGAATAACTGAGAGATTTGATGACAGTGTTGCCAGATATTAGGATTTTAGGTAGTTTCAGCAGATGCGCAGATTTTTGAAACAGAAAAAAAAAATTCATTCATCTAAAATCTTTTCAGAAAAATTCAAAATTTCTGGATTTTCATCAACATTTGGGTAGCTTATTGGTGAAGAAAGAATTTTTGAGCTATTGAAACCAAATTCTTCACGAAACTCAAAACTCCCTTTCCCCTGTATTGAGAGAAATTAGTAGGGATTTTCACTCTTTTAAATAGGATAACAGGGATACTTAGTTCAAGATTTTTAAAATACTTGTATTCTTAAAATACGAGATAATTATATATTTTACTATTGTTGCAGATTATTTCAACCACAAATCTTGAATCATTCCTGATTTCCTATCCAAATTCCAAAATAGAAAAAAATCACTAAATTCATTTCAGAGCCACTGGTAAAATTCGAAATGTCGTATCTCCGTCAATTATACACCAATCGAGAAGATCTTTTTCTTTTTTTTTTGCAAAATGCGCACAAAACCTCCCTCTATCAAAGACGCATCAGCGTTCAGCTCGAAAAATGAAATTTCCGACTTACAGTACCTTTTCGTAGATCAAGACACATTTATTTACTTATATATTTATTTATTTATTTCTATCACATAATTAAGTCATATAATCGTGAAATTAAAGCCATTGTAAGTTTATTTGAGCTGCGTACAAAAAAATAATTATACCCATATGAGTGGTTATTGTTAAAAAAAAAAAACATTTCATTAACATTTCAAGTCTCTGTATAGCTCTCTGCAAATTGAAAATGAACTTTTATTTCCTTCTTTTCATACCTACACTTTTTTCACCACCCAGGCACTTTAGTACATAAAAATACTTGAACGAGACAGAAAAAATTCCAACTACTAAATGCCCCTCACTTTTCAACCGAACGAATTGTTGGTGATGAAATTTCATTTTCATACCTCATTTAACGTACCCCAGGAGCCAATTTCCTTACATTTGTAATTGCTTTTTCCAGATACGTGTTTGATGTTCAAATCTCTCTCTGTGCACAACTCCAGTTATATCAAAAGAGCTCGTTTGGAGTGGTTTCAAAATCGGCAAAATGTAATTTCTTTAATTGCGCACTCGAGTAGCATTTTATGTACATGATGAAAATATGTAAGTATACCGCGGTAGCATCGTTCGACATGTAATTCACCAAATTAAATCGGACCGCTTCTATCCGTACTCCATTTGCAATTTTCGAATACAAAACGCGTTCTCGTATACATTGTCGATTTCCATACTGCAGCAGTACAACTACCAAGAGTATACATTGTTCATTTTTGGAAGCTCTTGAACTTTTGTTGACGCACACGAAATTCGAAGAAAATAGCTTCCATTCGTCAATTACCATTTTCTAGTCATAAAACAACATTATTCCAAGGTACTTATGGGAATGATTGAATCTGTTTTTTCCTCTCGAAAAGCCATGCTTCTTTCACTGCACCACTGAGCAGAACCGCAGAGAAATAAATTTGAAAATCAAATACTCGTACGAACAGTACTTGAGAGGAGTGAAAATTGTTTAAAATTCTATTTTCATCCATAAAAAAGTAGTTGCTGGTCTCATTTAGAAATAGCAAGGAGGGTGGGGTGACAAAGATTTTTGCTCTTCGGAAAATCTTTTGGGAAAAAAAAAAGAGAACCTAAAATGTTTAAGAGTGATTTCACAATAATGTTAATATTCCTGTTCCACCTTTTAATATATCCAGTCAACCAGAGGAAAGTAATATTTCTTCAGTATTGAAGAGCATAACTGGCTTTACTTGATCCCTGCATTAGTAGTATTCTGAACTTCCCATATAATATCAGCAAATGGAAATCACCCAAAATGTTCAAACCAAAGTGCGTTCAGAGTTGTGAGCTACATTTTATTCTACCTCGTATTAAAGAAGAAATCTTTTTACAAGACGTTTAGTCTAAATTTTGTGTGTCCGTGTGTTCCAATGTTATCGTATGATGACGTCATCATGTATAAGCTTGATGACGTCATCATACATAAATTTAATAAGAATCTTATTCGATTTGTTGCATGTCCTTGTGTGTTCAATGTTATCTAATATATTTACTGAATTCAATCTGTAGCTCATTTTGTAGTTCAATTTGTAGCTCAATTTGAGAGCGAAAAAAGCTTCGTCAGGACAGACGTCATCATCCCACAACATCCTTGAAACCTCAAAAACTAATCGAGTTATTATTTCGAGAAATAGAAACATAATAAATCAAATTGAGAGTATAGAAACTTCGTTTGTTTTCATCTACAGAGAAAAGGAATTAAGTACTTCGATTCTCAGACGTAGAGAATATTATTTTGATTTGAAATGAGAGAAAAACAACTCAATAATTTTTAATTCATTATTGCTGTTTAGCGTGCACTGAAAAAAGGTTCTGTGAAAAACGACGAATATTTTTCGAAAACAACTCGATTCTAGGATTAGAGTAAAAATTTTCTCGCATTTCTCGACTCTTTAGTGATATGGAGACAGGCTGTTTGGCGACAGACTGCTTGCCCTAGAAACTGCATGGAACTACAAAAGTGGCGCCATTTTTTTCTTCGAAGCGACTTCATTATTATAGGCCGTTTTTAGTGGTTCTCTTCATCCTATCCACATACTCCACTTTTCTCAAGTACCGTGACATTGACTAGGTCACGTTTTCAAAATAATTCCATTTTTCACTGTTCATTAATTTTTCGTAAGCTTTTGTCAATTATTGCTCTGTAAAATTAATTATTTGTTTTGAAAAAAAAAGGGTTGGAAAAAAAATTTACCAAAAAAGCAGAGTGACAGATACGTTCCATTAGTCAATCTGAATAATCCTACTTGAGGTCTCCCTTATTTAAAATACTTACGTCAACCTTCGTACAAAGTGAAAAAATACGAAAAGCAGTTTTCTTTTTACTGGCAATGTTTACACTCACCACGCGTAGATTCGAAATTATGAGTTCAGATGACTCGTCTTCCCGTCTACTATAAACAATTTTACAACTAATATGTGGGATCAGATTATTCAATTAAACAAAAATACGTCAGTAACAAATACGTCAGTAACAAAATAATTTCATTTAAAAAAAATTCAATTTAGTTATCTTCAAACATTATGTCCCTCAGTCTAATGGTTAAAGTTCGTTTTTCACCACCTCTAAAACTCGAAATTTACCACCATGCCATTTCAGCCTCTGCAACTCGAACAATTCATGAAAATTTTCTATAAAAAAGCCTTCAAATAGAAAAATTTAAGTAAAAGGCGATCTCTTAGATGGTTTATTTAGTCAAGTACTTGTTTTTTTTTTCTTTACCAACTTTGATTTACTCTAAACACTCAGTTTTTATTCACATTCTTCTTATAATTGCATATATTCAACATTTATTTGACGTTTTGTAAAAACCTCCATAAAAGTCGATATCATCATCAATCTGACCTTCGTAATTGAAACTTTCATAACACAACAACTTCTACGACTTGAGGAAATCCATCCTCCTCTTCAACTTCAAGTTATCAAGGTTCCACTGCATTTTCATGTTTCCAACATCCTAAACAAAAATATGACAGCATTTAAGAGAAAACGGCCGTCGACAAAGGAAATAGAAAACCAGGGTTACTCCTATATACTGACCCATATATGACAACTCACACGGTTAATTTGTGTGACTATATAAGATACCTGGTGGTGAAATTACCCTCTATAAATGAGGGTACGTATGCTTTTGGCTTTTTCGATGTTCTTAACATGTTTTTTTTTTTTTTTTGTTCTTTTTTTTTTATTACTCGGTGGTAAATTTGATTCTAAAGCACTGCAAAATGGGTCGGTTTTGTGTAAGTTAAGCAAATGAAATTTTCTTCTTGAACATTCTTTGGATCGGAAAAATTTTAAAAATATCTTGCTCTGTAATTTTGTAGCTATTTTATTTTATTTTTAATTGAAGAGGATAGTCTTGTTTTTCCTTCATCATATCACTCCACTGAAAGTCATACTTATAATATTTCTACGCCAACAATATAATTCAAAATACTCGAATGAAACCATTCTTTTATTAATTCTTGACAAATTCGACGAATATGAGCTATCGAGGATGAAAACTGACAGAATAATGGAGAGGAATATTTAGAAAGAAAGTGCACTGCAATACATCATCACACTCACGAAGTGCAACCTAATTTAAAGTACTACGGTTCGTTGAAAATTTTTTCTAGAACTCAACCCAAGTTTATATCGAAAATTTGCTCCAAAGAAGCCAGCCATGCGTGATATTTTAATTAAAACTCGCACACTGCGGTATTTTCACATTAAAAAATATATATATACAGGTTAAAGATGGCGGCGAAGGGGTGCAGGAAAATACGATTATTTTGGACTTTGTAAAACGTTCGGCTATTGTCGTCTGTCGACCATTGCCAACGGTAATTTGATGGCCTGTTTAGAAAAGAACGAAGCTAATTCATAATTAATCGAGAATGAAATTGCATTCGCCATTTTTTTCCGCCTCAAAAGCGATTCACCATTAACGACAATTTTTTCCGCATATACTGACCCCTTCCTTTTTTTACATACGTAGTATACCTAGTGGGTGTAATTTGTAAAGAACTTTACGATATGTTGAAATGCTCGGATTTATCTGCTAATTCGTGGGAAAAAATTTCTTATGCTTCTTTGGAATATTGAATATGGCAGTGGGGATGCAGTAATTGTATTTATTCCCAGTAGATAATATTGTCTTTTCACTAAAAACTATTTTAATACGAATTTTAACTACAATTAAATCGCGATAAGTCGAACTTCGATAGCTCAAAAAGTTCAACAGCTCAAAAATCTCTACAACTCGAAGCGATTCTCATTTCTTTGTGCACTCTCATAAGCTACTTATAAAAAATTATCACTATAACTCAAATATCAAACCTTTATAAATCGAAAATGTTTTTTTGGGAGGGGGAAATAACCTCTATAACTATATAATTATAATATGTGCACAATAAATGCCTCCAAACCTACGTTCTGTATATTTTTCTAAACCGTTTTTCTCATTTATCATCAAAACCTCTAAAAATTGTAGTTTTAAATAACCCGGTCTCTATAACTCGCACTTTTACAACTCAAAAACTCTGATAACTGGAAGAAATCTTGATTTTCTTTCAACTTCGAATTATCGAAATTCGTCTGGTCAGAATTTTTTGGTAATATCGGCCAAAATAAACTTGAGGACTTTCTTTAACCCTAAGGTCCATTTTCACAGGAAGTGGTTGAAGGGCTGAGAGTATAGCGAGGGCCTCAGGGAGAATTAAAAACAGAGACTATTCAAGATTCACAGATTGAAATCACAACAAAAATAGAAAAATTAATCGAAAAGACAGGTAAAAAGCAGGTAACGATAGTGAATCTTGAATCGTCTCCGTCTTTTTTATTTTAAATGATGAAAATTACCATTTCATTCCTCTCGTAGTATATCTTTTAGAGCGGTTAATGATTTAGCAATCAGTTAAAGCTCTGAGAACGGAGGTGTGAAAGAAAATATTCAAGTAATTCATTGCTTGGAATTTTATATAACAGTTACTTGAGACGAATTCTGGTTACCAATGTGCAGTTATTATTTTGTTGACAGTGAGTGTTGGTCAGACACCAAATTACATGGACAAGACTGCTTAATGTGGTCAAAAGACAAACTAATAAAACGATGACTCAAACGAATAAATTCATCCATTTACGAATCAAAAGCTGACTCCAGTACTCAGCAGCAGTAGCAGATACCTCGAGGGTGTGATATTTGCAAAACGGCCAACAAAAAGAGAGTAACCTTTCGGTATTTATTGCCTCGCAACAGATTCAAGTATAAATTCTGGTTGCTGATTCGCAGATGTAGCTGTTTTTCTTAGGGTAAGTGCTAGTTTTAATATCAAGAAAATTCACCCTATGAGAGCAGCCATCATTGACCAGTTATTTTAATAATGGTCCATCGCAACTATAAGCACACCAAAGAACTATAACGCAGTGCTCAGAACCAAAAACTTTATTTTTCAGCCCCGTAAATCCATTTTAACCGTACTTTCCTATCCCTAATCATTTGTATCTCGCTTAATCTCTTTTACAAAACCACAATGGCTACTGGTAACGAAAACTTTTTTAAATCCTTGTGAACACAAAATGCGGTAACTTTTTAAAATTCCATTTAATTACATCCGTGTGTACTTCGTACAATATAGTTTTTGTTTTTAGTTGGTAGCAGTTAAAATTTATACCAAAACACTTTGAGCATCGTTAATACTTGAACTTGTTTTTGGTGCCTCTGTTTTGTAGAAATATTTTCTATTTTCTAGTAATGAGGTTTCTGTTCTCTTCGCAAGGGTCTGAGTCTGAACTCTGAATTCACGTATTTCGTCCTTTTTTGTTGGTACCTTAGACTGGATCTACCACTGGTTTTTGTTTCTTCTTTCAAAACTAGCTTCACTCAATCTTTTCTGGTAACTTTTGGAAGGTTTCTTCAGATTTATTCTGTATCATAATTCGAGCTTTTGAAAATGGAAATTAATTATAAACATCTGTTAGGTAGTGTCTTTTGTCTGTCGAATTCAAAGTATAAGCAAAGAGTGAAAAATGTTAATTTTTCATTTTTGCTATAATTCAATTATTCCAAATATTAAACTGGAAAGATGACCGGCTTCATATGTAACACATATCGAGCTACTACATCAGTCTGAATTCAGTAAAAATATCTGAAAAGACTCACCCATATAAATTCAAACAAATCATCATGCAACACTTGATTACATTCGCGATTGTAAATGTATTTCAACTCACCTAAAACAAAAGAAGAACATCAATTATTCATTAAATAATGATATGAAAAAAAATAAACATCTCCAAAAAATAATTTAATGGATGAGAACATGGCATAGGTAAATTGTTGTAAAGATCAGGAAAATTAGCTTTAAAAATGGGGCGTTTCATGCCTGGGATATGTTGGAAGTGGTCTGAAGAGTCGTTGAAAGTTACCCCTTTCAACTGCTTCTGAAGCTTTCTTATTTGAGATAAACATATGATTTTTATAAATACTCGTATATCTTGAAAAAAAAAATTGAATATTTTCAAGTTAGAATTTGAGGCTCAGTTCCTTTTCGTTTAATAAGAATTATTTAGAAAAACTAATTGTTGGTTTCAATATACTCGTAGAAAATAAAAGAACACGCAGCAAGTTTATATAGACCTGCGTATTCTTGCATGAGTTCACAAATGCCATTCACCAGCAGCCAAATCGTTACCATATATTCTTTATGAAATTTCTTGGCAAAAGTTGGGCTGGTACTGTCGACTGTACAACCAGTGACAATAATTTATACGAGACATTTTAGGCGGCGATTATCAAGGGTGCAGCGAATTTAGTGACAACAAGAAATATGGAAAACGTTAAATGGGTGTGCGGTTTATCGTGCTGCAGTTGTAATAAATACACTATCAACGACAATATGTTACAAAATTTTGGCACACGTTTTGTCAAATGATTGTGCACAGACCAGCCGTGGTCCACAAGACCACAAATTATTGCTAAGAGCTCAGCTACTACGAGTACGTTTTGATGATGACTGAATAAAGTTTCGAAGAGAGTAAAATACTGGAATAAAAAAAATTTTTGCCAATTTTCAGGATTAGGCGAAACAAATGAGTATCTGTGATGTGATCTGTAAGAAGATACCTTAGGTCGGCCAAAGTTTATGAGAAATAAAACAAAAAAAAAGAAAAGATTGTCAGGTCGAAAAATAAAAATAACATGTTTTTTATTTTTATATTCCTTTGGCAACATTTTGGTAAAGTTTTATACCACAAAATGATATTGTAGACGTTATTACAGGTAAAATTATGAAAAAAATTGGGCCATTTTCTTTACATTTATTCCTTTCCAATCACTTTTCAACTGTTGCAATTCAAAAACTACCAGATAGATATTTTCAAAACTTTTCTGTACATATATAGGGTCATGAATAGAATAACATGAAAACTTCTTCAAAATTAATGTACCTATCAGTTATTTACAATCGACCATTTATGATTTCAACTTTGATAACTTGATTTTCTCAAAAATAAAATTTTCAAATTCAAAAATTCAACAAATTGAGAAGATCCAATATGCTAAACCCATACTCGAAACACCTTCTATCGAAAGCAATCATCGGCTCAAAAATAAAATTTTTGACATATGGTACCATTTCATGACACCACATGTATGTGTAAAGAGATCAGAATGCTCAATAGAGTAGAAAGTAGAAAGAGTATTAGTTATCAGTAAGCTATATAAGGCTTGAAGTAAGGCATTAAATTTCGATTAAAATAATCATTGGTTTCTAGGATTTTATAACTTCCAAAAAGAAACGGTCAAGGTTAATTATTGTTTTAGCAGCATACGGACACTTTTATTCAGTACATGTATCTGAGGGAGTAGTATAAATGTGATGTAGGTACCTACCTAATCTATGAAAATGTCATTTTAAATTCATCAATTAGCATTTTTATTTTCCGTAAATGTTGAGTGTAAAATGTTTAGAACTATATACACTCTTAAGGTAAATTGAACTTTTTTTTATAAATTGCTGAATTTTCAATAAAAAATATTGACACCACTTTATTTATAGCTTTGATGGTGAAGAGATTACAACTCGATGGGCAAAAAATGAGAAAATGATCCGGAAAATGAGAATTTTATCCGTTGTCAGTCCGTTTTTATTTTCGACCATCGGATCTGAAAATTTGCAGATATTTTTGTCATCTTGATTATTTTTCCAAATCCGTTTGTAAAACGGTTTCACGGATTATAACCCGGGCCAACAAATATCATAAAACAGCCTTCACGGAAAATAATCTGGACTCATTTCCGGCAAGACTGATAACAATCCATTCGAAATCCGTTTTAGAAGCCGAAAAACAAGAAAATTCCAGGTTATAATCCAGAAACGGATTATAACCCGGAATAAAACGGATCCGTTTTTAAAATATTTTGCCCATAGGGAACATATTCATATCTTTAATGAATAAAATCTTTTAATATAAAACTTGATCAACCAAAACTTGACAACATTAAATTACTCAATCATTTGAAAAAATCAATATTATTGAGATTTCAACTCTCTAAGGATAAATTGCGAGCGTTCGCAAAAAAAAAAAAATTATGTAATTCAACTAGCGCGACGTAAAAATTAATGTTTTCAGTAAGGTGTATCACTTTTTGCCTACTCGATTCGCCGTAAATACGAATATCTTCAATACTCGTCCATGATGCGAATGTTACGGCATAAGTTATAATCGAAAACATTTGCAACGTACACATTTGCTAGATTCGTGAATGTGATTATAAACGATTTATTCGACAGAGATATCATCTCATCTTATACCCTCGATCTTTTTGTAGAAAATATTTTTTGTTACGATTTTAATACTTTTGAATATTCAAATTTGTAATGCGATCGATGAAAAAGCGAACCATATCGTCAGCGGGTAAACGACATTTTATCCTTTAAAAATAAATGATGCCCTCGAATTTTTTGCTGATTTTACATGATGATTTTTCTTTTATATCTCAGTTTTTGAATAACACTGATTTAGAGGTGATTAGATATAACTTACAATCATTCGAAGACAAAAATGTTAATTTCGAATTCACTCTATGAAAATGAAAACCTACAGCCGTGTAGGTCATTTATTAAATGCCGTCTTTTCAAAATTAGGCAGCCAAAAATACCGTCTACCCAGTGGCGGATCCAAAGCTCTATTTGGGGGGGGGGGGGAATCCAAATTTTTTCAAAGCATGATAAATACTAAAATGGTGAAATTGTTTTTTTTTTCAGCATAAAGGGGGAGGGATTCAAGAAAATTGATTTTTTGTGGATTATTGGTACACATTTTTTGGATTTGGGAGGGGGGAAATCTCCCACCCCGTTTATCCGCCACTGCGTCTACCTGAATCAATCACCCAAATTTCTGGAAGAAAATTAAATCTACACGTCAAAGTTTTTAAAATGGAACCAACAAAAAACGATCGTTAATTCAACGATGACGATACGACGAATCAGCAGGCACGCATAGAAGCACTTAAATGGCAAGCATTTAAATTAAACGAAAAAGCCTTTTACGAAATATAAAATCTCCAACTTGTATTCTCGGCTCCTATAGATAAGTCAATTTAAATTCTAATTTCGAAACCGTGCTATATTGTACTCTTTTTATCGTCAATTGTTTCGTTCGGGCTGTAGGCTATTTTGTTTTCCTCGAATTTGGGTGTTTTGGTGAAATGGTTGATTTTCTTGAAGAAAAAAAAAAGGAATTTATAGATGAGAGGAGAAAATCCTGGTAATTTTCTTGTTTGTAAATGTGGGTAAATATAGAAAGTTGAGACGAATGAAAGCTGTTAAACCCACCATATGATACAGCTTTTGCTTTTCAAATTGAAGGCTGCAGAGGAGTCACTAAAGTTTTTTCGTTTAAGTCTACAGAAATTGTAGGTAAATTCTTTCTTTGAACTAAGAATTTTCAAAACATCTTCCAAACAATACGATAAACAAAATTATAAAGTAAAAGATGGTAGGAATATTCGAAGGTCATGGACAATAGAAAATCATCTAAAGAAAAAGTTGAGTTCATAACTCTATGCTAAGTTGCTAAGTTCTCAAATCAACGTCATACTTGTAGAATTATCAACATTTGTAAACATCAAAGAAATGAAAATTATAGAACAATTCTTTCAACACGAGTTGGAAATGAGTTAATGTTTCTTTCTTTGAGGCTTTGAGGAAAGGTTCAATCTAAAAATGTAAATGAAATTTACAGTCTATACTTCTATGATTTTGTCCTATTTACTACTCTACATCCCATATGAAATATACGAATACAATTTTGTTGAAATTCAGTCTTGTTGCAAAAATCTTAACTACAGTCATCATTTTCCTCATTAATTTTGATTTATAAATGTTTTTAACAGCCAAAATAATAATGAATCAGCTAATTCTCATTATACTCGTAATTTATTGAATGTTTCTAAAATCTTCCTTAACATTTTATTAAATTTCTGATGGTGATATCATAATCAAATAATATAATGATATGATTGTTCACTTCATTATTGTAGCTTGTACGAAAAATATTTCAAGCAAAATATAATAATTCTAGACCACAAAAGTACGAGTACGTATATTTGAGAGCAACATTGATAAAAAATTCTGATATTCAGCATTCATTTGATTTTTTCACCTCAACTATGAAGGCACGTGCAGGAGATGTTAAAATATTTTAGACAAATATATTACGTCAATTTTTCGTCCTCAAAGTAATTTTGTAATGCGCAAGAAAAAATATGTCAGAAGTAAAAGTCATGTTATAAGATGAAATATCTGTCCAAAATTCTTGACAGGGAAATATTTGCGTGACAAAAATAAATTCGGTAGCCATCTGTTTCGTTTACATAACTCAACAAATGGGGTGAAGGGGATCAATTTTTGGGAATCTTCTTAACTGCATCCCCCCTTCCACCATTAAACAAAAAATTCCGTTCTGGTCTGAAATGAAAGATCTAAATAATATCATTTTTAAACCATCCACATTTCAGAAGTTTTCTACCATTTTTATATTTTATATCATATTTTGAAAGTTAATTCTTTCATTCTGAGTTTGAAATGAATTAGACCCAATAAAATATGTCTGGAATGTGGTCCTTTTCACTTCTGGCTAGTCAGAAATGATTTTTGAATGTTGTTAAAAGGACGAAAAATTCAACATAGCATCTAAATTCGTCAGACGTGCTGAAAAACCATTCTTCATTTACATAATAAAATAAATCATAAGACTTTTTGAGAAAAATGAAAAGTGAAAACAATGACAGTATAAAATTAAAAAATATACCATACTGGTTAGTTTAATTCACTAAAAGAATTTTAAGCAGATTTTTAACATCAATACCTCTTTTTCATCATCTTTTTAAATATTGATTTGTGAAATACAACCCAATCCGACTGATACTAAAAATACAAAGAAAGTGTCTGATATAAACAAATACCTCACAATTTTATTGAATAATCGGCAAAAATTTGACCTTTCACTAACCGAACCTTCTAAAGCCCCAAATATTAACTTTTTGTTCATTCTACGTAAAGCGTTTCAAAAAGTTTTTGGAAGTATCTCATCATTTTGCCAGACACTGCGCGTACTTTTAAGGCTCACTCAACCTTAATTTTATACATCTCATCTTTTGCTGGGTGCAAAAACAACGTTGAATATTAATTCGAAAAAATTGTATCGTTTAAACAAAGAGGAGTGACGCGTGCTCATAAGAAAAATACGAGCACCGACCAAGATTTAAGCCAGGCATGAGACTAGAATGTAAAATGAGAGACAGAAATGAAAAAAAAAATTTTTTCTATGAAAAAGAGAAAATGTAAAAATAAGGTTGTTGTATTTCGCATTGTCAAATTGAGTTACAGCATGAAGACAACAACAATGAAATATTGTATCATAATGAAAATGGTGAGAATAAACAATAGGTATACTGTATTGTTAAAATTCAAGAAGTCCACAAAGAATCAATTCAAAGCATAAGATGTGCAGCAGTTTCTCGACTGATCAGATTCGTCTATTGTAGACTTGATTGAAATTCAAAAATTGACTTTGTGGAAATAAACATGTTCACTTTTTTCAGCACACACCTCATCATGGCTGTCAAGTCTGAAAATTGGTCCAACATTTGAATCAAAACGCAGGATGTCCAAAATTTAAAATTTTCAAAAAAAAACAAAAACGAAATAAAGTGTATTTTTGCTCTACATGTACTAATGTTTATGAACTTGACAGTGATGGACATTAACCAACTTTAGTAGCCACTCTAGAATCAATAATTTTTTAGAGAGTGACTCGTGGAGATAGAAGAAAAAAATGAGTCAAGAAATGAATTCTACGATGAATTGTTCACGAGGAATCATGTTTAATTCATTTTTCGTAGTTCAAGATATTTTCTATTTTGATAAAAGAATAATCGGACTAATTATAAGAAAATTAGTGGACCCTGAACATCTTGCATTTTGATGCCAAAAGGGTTAGACATATTACGTTTTGACATAGAAAATATAATTTTTAGAGGATGATTTGACAGCCAAGAAATGAAGTTAGATGGAAAATAAGGGGTGTAGTCTACTTTTGCTATACGAAGTCAACATCGACGTCTAAAAACTACTCGTACACGAAAATGTTGAAAATAGGAAAAATATAAGCCAGTTTCTATACATATAACACGAATTTGCATTTTGGCAGCCAAAATGACAATTTTCTTATGTTTTTAGCGCAAGATTACACTTGCAATGTACTATTTTTTTCACTCAGTTTTACACCTTTGCTCAAATTTGAATACGTTATCTTTGAATATATTTTCTGTGTCCTGATGAAGCTGTTTTATTTTATTGAACATTTTTTCAAAGCCCCCAAAAAATAAGTTTTTGACTCCCTCAAGAAATTTTCAGAAATTTTGAAAGTGAAAAAAAAAAAAAGGTTTCATCCGCGCATAGAAAATATTTATGTTCGAGAATAACATAACCAAAGAGCCCATTTGGTGCAAAACTCAGCAGAAAAAATTGTAAATCGGCGCAACCACTTGAAAACAAAAGTAGACTACTCCCTCTAGAAAATGGATTCCTTGTTAAATTTCATCAGAGGAATCATATATGTTCAACTCATTTTGTGTAATTTTGGACATCTTGCGTTTCGACATTGAGCTCTTGTCAAACTAACAGTAAATGAAAAAATGTTCTACATATTATAGCTAATAAAGTTATAACTGATTTATATATGTTACCGTTAAAGTATTAATTCTAGTTAATGTATGAAATCACCAGTTAATTCATGCTTTAACGGGGTAGGTGTGTAATCAAAATACTTTTACACTTTAACTAGTTATTTCATGCATAAACTAAGTGTGTTCCGTTGATGTTTATAAATAGCCTGACTATCTTATCTTGACAATCAGACTTGTGTTTGTTTCTTGTTGTTATGTGTATTTGACATAGCCTAGCCTACCTATATTATGTGCATTCAGTTGGTTCTTGCTCTTATTTTAATACACACTATTTTTGTGACCACTATTTGTTAAATCATAAAATTGACGGTTTATAAAAAATTTTATCATAAAAGTACGGTTACAAGTGTAAACAAAACTTAATTTAAAAGTACTAGATGCAAAATTAAGGAAGACAAACCAAACACGTTATTTATTGCAACAGTTGTTACTTCCATGGCATTTAGAGTTACATTTTATTCCATTCTTGACGCACAAACAATGCTTATTTATGCAATTTTGCATGCAGTGACATCTCACAAAGCCTTGACCATCACCTGTAATTTATGAGGAAGCCACTGATTGTAGCAAAATAGTGGCGGAGGTAATAGGTACTTCATCAAGCTGGACAAATTGTTTGTGGCTGAGAGCAAACTGGGAGCAAGCATACAGAGAGTTTATGATTCCTTCTCTGGTTCCTAATTTGTAAAACCCATCTTCAGTTTTTTCAATTACGCATGCTAAAATGCTCCTCGCGTCTGTTTGCATCTAGTACTTTTAAATTAAGTTTTTTTTACACTTGTAACTGTACTTTTGTGATGAACTTTATTATAAATGGTCCATTTCATGATTTAACTAATCATATCTCGTCAATTTATAGAATAACTAGGTATTTCATACATTATCCAGGTAGACTGTGAAAAATTTTCATACTTTAACTGCTTTGCTGTTAATTTATAAATTAACTAGTTATTTCATGCAATAACGACAGTAACACTTTAACGGTAACATGTATATCTTCAACATCGAACTTTATAAAACGTACAAGTCCATGTTTTACGTTTGACATGAAAATTTTCTTAATATAATGAAATCATAGGCAAAGGGATAGACGGGTACATAGAAAGCAATATTCTACAAATCAATATAGTAAATCGATATTTTAACTTATCCAGACCAATTTACGATGACCTTTGGAGGATTGAAAAAAGTTCGTATTTGTTGGCTGGTATTAATAAACGTTTGAACAAACAAAAATACGAGGTTTCTATTGACCAACTAACTTTTGAAATATTTCGCATATTGATATTTTCAAAGTGGCCATTCAAATAGTAACTTGTAAACGTATTAAATTCCCAAAACTTGGTTAACTATTTGCAGCCTGCCTTGAGAGGCGACTTATTTGATAACCAGAAGTTCTCGGATTTCGGAGCCCAAACATTAAGTCCCGAATTAATGGGTCTTGTTAAAGATTTAACAATTATGAGAGTTCGATTTTGGTATGTTGTTCGGGTGTAATGCGAGCTTAGCGAATGGTATTTGTATTCAGTTAGCAATATTTATTTCGAATAAATCGAGAATTCAAAATTTATGGCAGAACTGAAACCATTTACGAACGAAAGGTCAATAATTTTAGATAAATGTGTGGCTATTTTGTAAATGTTACGTTACTTTTACTCGGGAACTGGAATTGCTAAATAAATTTCACCAACTGAATATAAGAACTATTCTGATGAAATAATAATATTGAATAATAAGGAAATAATAAAAAGTATAATTCTGTTTTATTGGAGTACCTTACCTTCATAATTATGCGATATACTCTTAGAAAATTGTCGCCAACAGATATTAATGTTTCTCCTTTATCAAAAAAAAAAAAATTTTATTCTATTATTTTCATCTTAAAGAATTCATTTTTGAATTGGTGAATTGCATATAATTTACCCACCTTTACACGATTTTACAAGGTATACGAGTAAATGAAAAGAACAGTATTTTTTTAGTAATTCAAACTTTCGTGTAGTTATTACCATTGTACGTCCTGTACGAAGGAACAAATAATAATATTCATTTTGACCTTACTTTTCATTTTTCGTTTCTCTACCTTTTCTCTTCGTTTATTAACAGAGTACATGCAAAAAGGAGATGAAAAAGAGAAAAAAGGGGGCTATAACTAAAACTTTTAATCTGAGATGAATATTTTATAAAGTACTTATCAAAAGTAACTAAATGTGCTTTGCATAATGAATAGGAAACACTTTAAATAATGTTTTTGTGTCGGAGAGGAAACCTTAATTATTTAAATTTTAACCTACGAAAGGAAAATACCTGCACTGAATTCCTTTTGCAGAGAAAAAGCATAAAATAGTTAGATGTAGATCATATTCTAGCAAGACGTAATTATATGAAAATGAGAAAAGTGTCTTCTGCCATTGTAGAAAGAAAAAGTGTATTGTGTTTCAATTTATTTATAATCGAAATTCTACAAAATGAAAGTCACTAGGGTTTGGAAATTAGATATTACACAGTAATGACTGAGAAGGAGTAATTGCAAGATGTGTATAATTATCGTAGCACAAGCTCAGTGAGGTAGCGCAGAAATAATTTTACAAATTCATGTTTTCATTGTCAAGTCACTTTTAATTCAGAAATCGTGAAAATAGCTGCAGCCTTCACGAAGTGACGAGATGGCAAAAAATGAATTCTCTTTTACACCAATCATAATATCTAAAAATTATAATAAATAATGTCTCTTCAAAAAATATTTTTCCGAAAGAATTTAACGAAATACGTGTTATATAGTTGGAAGTTTTCCTTCAAAGTTTAAGAACATCATTTTTCATGTTTCATAAAGTATGGTCAAGTTGTCTGTCAGTCCATCCATCTATTTATCTTTCCCACATAGAATTTTTGCTTCAAAAAATAACGTTCTAGTATAAAATGCTGATAATTTATGTTTCAACGTGACCTTATTACAGTAAGATAGGTACACATTCGTAAACATTTTAAGAAAAAATTTCGAAAAACGAAAAAATATAACATACTGTGTTACATTTTCCCTTCAAAAAAACTTTTAAATAGCATAAATATCAAAAATTTATGTTCAATCTTGAACAATTATTACATCTGTTGAATATTTTAAAACATTTTATCAATTTGAAAAAAGTTTGAAACATAAAATAGCTAATAACAACGGTTCAATGACCTTAACCTTGACCTCGCCTTAAGACCCGGACACACCGTCCTCTACAAATAATTCATCTTTAATATGCAATACTAAGATATGAAAAAATGGACTCTGATCAAATTTTAAGTGATTAGAAAGGAAATCCTTGAATTAATCTGCAAAATATTTGTCCGGGAAGTGAAAACTTGACAAACTTGGAAAAGTCTTTACTGAACTTGAAAAACTTTAGGCTTCAATTTTTCTTCTGAGTCTTTAAAAAAATTTAAAAATCATACCCATCGATTTACCTGAAGGAATTCTTCAAATAAATTTTAACACAGTCTCAAATAAATTAGTTAAGAACATACCGTCGAACGGGGTGACTTTACATTCAAGGGGCAACTTTACCCACTTCGTTTTAGCCCAATAAATAAATTGCCAGGCTAAAATTAAAATCGAAGTACAATTTGGATCGAAGCAGATAGAAGGAGGAAAAGAAAAAAAAGATCGCCGCCCCAACCTCACTTCACCCAGTAACAGAACAAGAAAATAAAACGGCGATATGGTTTTTTCCTTTTTTCCTTTTTCTTATTCGTCTTTTTTTTTTAACCACAGACACTCAAAATATTCAGTTCAGTTTCACACGGTTGAAGTTTGTACTTGACTATAGTTTCTTTTCAATCGTATGTCTGAGTACAAACATTCTCAAATTTTGCCTCCCCACCCATCAATAACCTGTCAATAACAAATTGATGGGTAAAGTCGCCCCATTACACAAATTTTTTGAAAAATCATAAAAAATAGAAGGAAGGCTGCAAACTCAAACTTTTTTTTTACAGTTGTGTTGTGAAATGTTAGACCTAAATTTTAAAACCAAATTCACTTCAATAGCTTTAAAATTGGAGGAGTTATTAGAGGACAAAGTTGAAAAACATAAAAAAAGTGTGTAAGGTCGCCTCATTCGACGGTAGTGAAAAAAATAGTTAAGTAAAAGCATTTGTCACAAAAAAAATTTAAAAATAGTCTGCTAAAAAAACTCTAATTACTTCTTGTGAAAATAAAACATCAAAATGTCTGCATACATGTATTGCATACATTCGAATATTATTTCATTTTGTATTCCTTAATATGCACTTTCATTTTCCACAAATACCGCACCTAGTCTAACGATTTCATCTGAGCTATGAGGCATTAGGTCTATGAATTTTTTCCTCTTTATTCACCCCAATTTTCCATTCCATTCCTTTGTCTATTATTCCCCCATTTTTAGAGATGAGCTACTACTTTGAGCACGAAAAACTTTGTTCGAAGACTTGTTATAAGTAAAAACCATACTTGGCAAATACACATATTCACATTTTTCAGTCGCAGCTATCGTTTCAACGACGGTCTCGTTTCTCTGTCGAAATTTTTCATGCCAAATATTTCCTCAAGGGACACGACGCCCAAGAAAAAAGAAAAATACAGGAAAAATGGCTCGTTAAAATGATATTCTAAAAACATGAAAAAAATTCGCTTTTTCTTTGTGAATATGAGATTTTTTCGCCATTTACGAATTGTGTAACAGGATATCGCACAATTACTGTCTTACGAAATACCAGCTGTTCTTTTTGACTTTTTCAGCCTAAGACAGTCAAAATGAGGTAGGTACATAGTGACATACATACGCTAAAGGCCAAAATCAATCAAAAGAATACAAAGCTCAACAAAAACAAAAAAAAATAACAGTCTTAATTGTCCGTCGATTTGAAAATTAGCCCCCTTCTACGCAAAGGCTTTATTTTTTCAACCCCCTCGTAATTTTTTTTTTTTCGCACGAGTAATTTATGAGCAAAAGTCGACGATGTTTGCGTGCGGCATTATATCATATAAAGGGTTGGTTAAAAAAATAGAATGGTTGGCGGGTTGAAGGGGGAAAGCAACGAGAAAATGAAATACGCGTAATATTTTATTTTTCACGACGTGCTTCGAGCGTTTCCGTGTCGCCATGTTAAAACACAATCCCCTCCAGACTTTTACCACCAACCCGCTCACCACTGGGGATGAAAACAGGCACCAAACTTAAGACACGGAATTGCGTTTGGCTGCCGTAACCCATTCGTGGAATATTGTCTGCGTGTCAAAGTATGACTAATATTCGTCGAGAGGGTTTGAAATTGGCTTTTATAGGCTTTTAGAGCAGAAAACTGATGGCTACGGAGTTGAGGTGTGCTTGATTTTCCTTTTCTTCTTCATTTTTTCGCCCTTCTCCTTTTCTTTCAAAAGAAGAATGTGGTTGAAATTCGCAAATGAAGGATGATGGGTAGGGAATCATGATCGAGATCACGGCCGGCGACTTTTGTGACACCCGTGTGCATGGTGCGGAGTTCCTCTTATCTCATTCACTCTCTAACAAACTCTCCTCACACCACAGTAAAAAATTGAAAAATTTGAAATTATAGTTGATAACGAATTACGAAAAAGAAAGAAAAGTGAAAACGAATGCGGACAGATAATTATGGCGCCGTGAATCTGTGAAAATTCGTAATTCGTAAAGAAAATTTTCTGGCTATACATTTTCTTCTTTCTACTTTTTACTGTGTGGAGCATTTTGTGCTCTGCACCATACGTTTCGCCGGCCATAACCATTCATTCGCATTCATTTACAATACGAGAAATTTTGATTTAATTGAAATAGGTTTGCAAATTATGAAATCATCTGTCTCAAGGCTACTGAATAATGAAAAGAGTCTGGTTAAAGAAAGAAGTATATTTGATGGGACATTGCATTATTTCAAAATAATCTCCGTATAAAAATCAGCAACAAGTACCAGTCATCAAATGACCCAAAACATTGGTAATTTATTCAATTTTTTACGCTGAATCCGAATCTGCGACCCGTTTTGCTCTACGTCATGATTTAGACCCATTTTGGAGTATTTTTCACTTTTTTTTTGGCCGTATCTCGCCAGGCGAGAGTGACCGCCAAAAATGGCTACCGGATTCGGGTTCAGCGACCTCAAAAACCCTCAGATCAGTGTTCAAATACAAATTTATTCCCTGAGAAGAAATCAGGAAATGCAAAGTTTTTTAACATAAATTACATTTGGATAAATTTTTGTTAAATTGAAATACATCAGCAAATTATCAAATCATCAGTATCTAAGCTACTGAATGGTGAAAAAAATTGAGCTAAAAAAGCAGTGTTCATTCGGACATTGAATATTTCAAAATAATCTAAGGATGAAAAAATTCAAAAATGCAAAGGTCTTAAAATTTAATACTGTGTACGATAAGTTTCGATTTAAAAAGTAATAATTTTGTTCACGAAGTTGTCCATAAGGTCTTTATATCGAACATTTTCAATACAATAAAGTGCCAATGGAATAAAGGTCTGTTCTCTCTTACAGGCTCAACTTCACAACTGTTTAACATGATTGTCATGTCACTAAAAAAAACCCATCTTGTCGAAAAATTTTCATCATAATCTTGAAAAATGTCTAGAAATTCAGTTCAAATCCCTCCCCTTATCCATCTAACAAACATCTAACCGCTTCTTTATACAGGAGCTGATGCTAACGAAATATGAAAACAATGATCGAACACAGCATATTATACACATTAAATAATATTTCAACTCCTTCTTCACCCAAAAGACATGCAGCCATTTTGAAAAATATGAGAAGACATTAACGAATATGTAGGGAAAGTTTTCCAACACCTAATGAGGGTTTACCTCTCGGCCATTTTATTTCATCGTGCCATGTGCTGAACGAAAAATTCGGTTAAAAATGTCGCTTCTCCACGTGCTAAGGTCCCTGTAGGCCGCACGTAATAGCAATTTACGGGTGGAAACGACGTATAAATCAAAATTTTGCTTAATTTAAGTTACTGTCGTATAGAAGCTGGCGCAGATTGGACATAATTTAATCTAGCCTCCTCAGTTTAGTTTCGCTTTCGAAGGCGTCGTTTCCTTCATTATTGTCGTCTCGTAAAAATATTTTCCAATAGAAATAGGCTTAAAAATGTAGCCCAATTGTACAGCACGTTCCCATTTTACTAGCAGAAAAAACCATTAATTTTTTTTTCTTTCGTAGAAAAGTAAACGAAAAAGTAATTTCAAATAAAATATCTAAAACTGCGTCGATGAAAATTTTCGTATAATGGCACCATAAATAAGAAAAATTGCAGTGTTTACTACGAGTAGGTAACAATAAAATTTGGAATTTATTTAATTACGCAACCAGTTATTCAATCCAAAAGATCGCAGCAATTTTGTTTTCTTACCCTACTTTTGCAAATGAAAAAGTAACAGCTTCATAGGTATAAGCACACCTGTGTTACGATAAAATTATTGTACGTAGAAGTTTACTCCATGTTTTTAGCAAGGTTTCGACAGAAAAACGCTCTAATAATTTTGGTCTGACTTCCACAAATATGGGCAAAGGACTCACCTATAGTTACTCGTTTCATGATCTCAGGATTCCAAAAATACCTATCTCGCATTTTGGTCTTTCTTTCTTTCTATACATCTTTTTTTCTTTACGTATGGAGGGCGGCGGACGGGGGTATGTAAATCGAAAATTTCAACTTTGAAAGCTAATAACAGCGAAAGCACTAATCGGATCATGCTGAAATTTTCACCGAACATTAATTGAAGTGTTAAAAATTTACAATCCAAATTTCAAATTAATCCGTTCGTTAGTTTCATAGAAAATATAATTTTTCAACTTTGTCCCATCACTAAATAAAAGCCTATATAAAACGTAACATACACATAAAAAAGACTTGAACGAAATTTTTATCTCCTATAGAACATTTGAAATGTCATGAAGTATGAATACATAGTTTAAATTACGCATTTTCCTGTGATAATAGATCCGAACAGAAAATTGCGTAACATTTTAATCACGAAAATGGACCTCCATAAGCTTAATATGGAAAGTTTTTAATTTATAATTAATTAGCTGATGATCTCTGAGCCAAGGCTATATAAAAACGCCAAAAACGACGACGAAAAGAGGCTTTATATTTTGTGATGACGTATTCTTCTTTCTTGTTTTGTGATTACAGTTGACAGTAAGTGTTTTTTTTTTGTTTTTTTTTCAGTCATCAAAATTTTTTTTTTATTTACCACGTCGTCTTCTGTTATTCAATTTTTTTCCCTTCAAACTAATCCACTTTGGTGAAAATAGGATTAAATTACGTCTTTTCGATCGAAAGTTCAGCCACTAAAGGGGAGAAAAACGGTGGAGGATGGGAAGCAATAAAAGGAGCTGCCATATAATCTGATAAATTTGGGAAAATTCTACGAAATTATTTATCAGGAATTTATTTTACGTACAGATGTTTGCCGTGGGTTAAAATCCGTTCTATAAGTAAGATTTTCGACTTCCCGTAGCAAAAAAAAAAGAAAGAAAAAGCAGTAAAAAGAGCAATTTATATTTCTCATAATCACCGAAAAAAGTTTTTCAAGTTTCTAAGTTTTTTCGCTCTTTTTTTTTCCACCCACCTCACTTCACCAAAGTATAGCTGAATCAAATACTTCGTAAAAAGTTATTGCGGTGCAGCAACGTCGAAAAATCTGTTGGTGAGACCAAAAATGAAAAAAACAGTAAAAAAAAAAAAAACTACGAGGGAAAGGAAGGAAAAAAATTTAAGTTTGTCAAAACGATACAATTTCGGTTTTAATGTTGCGAATTGAAAAATTAAGTTTTATTTCCTCCCCATTGTTGCTGGTGATTTCGTGCATAAAAAAGCAAATTTTGACACGAATAAATGTACAATCTGCAGATGCTTGCATTTTCAGCTATGCCAAACAATACTATAGCTGGTCGTTTTTGAGATAAGACTTTTGAAAATGTTTTCGAGTGTCGGTATTTTTTAACAACATCAAAAAATTAGTCGAGTCTTGGAAAAAAATATTATACTGAGCTTACATATACCCCAAGTCGAATAACTCATAAAAAGTCTTACCACGTTCAATTTTGTATGATGTGTCATTTGTACTTGGGGGGGGGGGGGGGTAGTTAAAGGAGATTTTCTTTCAAATTCTCAATTTTTTCCTCTGTGTTTGCACAATTGCTTCAGTCTGCCAATTTTTTACATTTTCAGTTAGTTCACATTTTAAATTATCCACGCTATGGTTTGTGACGATTTCAGTTTGTCTGAAATTTTTCAAATTTTCAATTTTGTGAAATTTTATTCAGTACTTTTCTCGTTGGATTGTCAAACACAATTCCTAATCTCTTTAGCCAAATTATAATTTTCCCCAAAGAACAGTCTCCCTAAAACCAATATTTCAAATGGACATTTTCCTTTATTTTTTTTTCTCCAACGACTAGTTGTAAAAATTGCTAAGCACTTCATTCTTTTTGTGGGGTAAATATTGAGACACATACGAGTACATTGAGATGTGATACGAGTATAGGAGTAATGGCGGTATGGTTTGTGTATGGCAGTTTCAAATTTGGTCCAAAATACTTTCCCTTCCTGGAACCAGTTAAAAGGGCACCTCCATTCTTATGTTCTTACTATACGTAAGTGGTCTTGCTCAAAAGCTCTTGTATAGTGGCGGAACCAGTTATTTTTTAAGGTGGACCGGAGGGTCCAAGAAAAATGATTCGAAAATTTCGACATCCGAAAAACTGATATTGAAGCGTATTTTTTATTCTTTTTCAATAATTTCTCATTTTTACTATTTTTCAGTTCATCGGACCAGAATTTTTTCTAGGGGGAGGGACGTGGCCTACCCGACTCACCCCTTAGTTCCGCCACTGCTTTTGTAGTCTGGCAATGACAATACCATAAGATCTTCCTTCTCCAAAATTGGATTTTACGAGGTCCTAGCCTGGTTTCTCTCTAGATTCACTGTTCCACGTATTACCTGCCCAATTATTCACACACTGAGAGAAATGAGCAGTATTAATTATAAACAGAATAGTATATTTTCTCATCATAGTTGTGAAAATTACTATTTATTGTAAATAATTCAATATTTTCAGTACTTTTCACCATCTTAGATAATATAATACATTACTATTTTTGTAGTACTTTGTGTTACAAATCTCGAATTGGCCCAGTTTTCCTATCCAAATTGCAAAAAATACCACTAAAATTGTTTTCAGTGTAAGCACTTATCCAAACTCCCATGTATTTTCTATTCTCGTAACTGAAAATGGACGCATTAAATAAAGAAAAAAAATCAAACTCGACCAGTTTGATTCATATATTTCACAAAATAATAGACATTTTAATTTAACCTATCACCGCGGAAGTTTTAAACCTTAATGTTATTACCCCGCAGAAATAAGATCTTCAAGTGGAAAAATAAGTTAATAATCTTATCTCAGGTAGCAATAAACTTTACAAATGCGACAGTCTCAAATGCCTAATTCATCAAACTGTTTTTCGCGCGTCTCATATATTCCATTTCTCACAACTATTTCTCAACTGAATCGAATATTTTTAAAGTTTGATCTAACTTGAATACTGCATAGTTATATTTCCCAGATAATCTCGACATGAAAGTTAGAGCTTCATTCGTAAATTGCGTACTTTCAGCGCAAAGTCAACTGGGAAATACAACTGTGAGAAGAAAATTTTGAGTGAAAATTGAAGCATTATTCCTGCAGAAGACGCATTTGTTATTCGAGTCTGCGAAAGTTTTTGCTCCTTTTGGCAAATAAATTCAATATTCGTTTCCATTTCGCAGGGTTTTTTTTCTTTCTTTTCGCCAGGCTCACTTCTGTTTTTCAGCTATGATTATGTGTGAAGGTGTGATATGTACCTGCTTTGACTGAATTATAAATTTCCATACAAATTTTTCCTAAAGTAGTTTTTAATTTCACCAACTTTTGAACCTATTAACTGCAATATTGTTTAATTAAATTATATCTTCCTCGTAGTTCTGATAAGTGCTTCATCAAAATATACAAAATTAACATAATAAAACATTTTACCTTTAACAGCATTTAATTTATTTCCGACTACCGCCTTCGCGACAAATGCAGCCATTGTTTATCCAGTCGTTTGGTGATTTCAATTTTTGTTTTGAAAAACGTTTTTTATGTTTTTAATTTTCACAAGTCCTTAAAACCTGTAACAAAAACAAAACAAGGGACTGTATCATTTATTATATATTTTTTGAATTAATTATTTATATTAAACTCTAATATGTAAAGTTTCTGTAATCACACTTCGACTTTTGTGAATCAATGTACATTATTGCGCTGGCTCAACCGAAAATTGCCATGTGCCAAAAAAATTATAATAATTTTTTCAGATCATTAGGTACTACCGGGTATAAATAATATAATTTGAGCACTAAAATATTTGAATGATGATAGTTTGAGTCTTAGTAGGTTTTGGACTCTGACCCATGATGTAGTTTATCCAACATGCCAAAATTTCCTCGACCAATATAAATATGCTGCAAAGAGTTTGAAAGTTGCAATTAACTAAAATTGGGTGATTATACGATCCTAAACATTAGTATCCGTAAAATGTAAAATTAAAGGAACAATAAATTTCAGATTGTATATCTGCTATTAATTATTTTTAGAAAAAACACTATATTTTATAATACATTTTTATAACTACATAGTGCCATCTAACACGTTGTTATTATACCAGTACCTATGGTACGTCACCCAGAAAAAAAGACTTTAATTTTGTGAAAAAGATTCAAGTGGTTTCTATACTTATTTCCAAGATAAGGAAATGTCCTCCATGATAATCAAAACTTACAACTCTCACCGTTTCCAAATCTTCAACCCAAAAGCTTATTTTTATTAAACTTGGAGTATAATTCACTCGTTTATATCTGGTTTCAAGCTGCACAAATCTTAAGGTAGTAAATTATGTCCGATGCCATAAAGCACGAAGGCTTTACGAATGAAATAAAAATAGCAACCCTTCCTAAACAGGTCTCAATTTTTTATGCCAACAATGACCGCAATAATTTTTTTGCTCTTCCAAGTTACCTAGAAAACCTTGGCCACAATTCAGTCTTTTTTTCGGGATTGCTAGGGATTGCTATAGAATTTACTCACTCGTTTGATGTAGAACTTGCCCTTTACACGACTGGTCACCAAATATATGGACCAAAAAAAAAAAAAAAAAGGGTAAGCCGTCGACCATAACGACTTCTTTAAGAGAGAAACAAAATGAGACAATGAGAGAAAAGGAGAATGAAAGAGTGGAAAAAAATATTTCACAATCGAGTACGAGAGGTTCAATATTTTATGCCGGCATTTTCCGTTCAAAAACGTTATTTCAAGTCCATTCGAATTAATGACCTTCGATCACGAAACGTTAAAGTACTTTATTTCTGTTTCATTCCAACATTTCTCCTCGGAAAATTCACCAGATTTTTAATTCTAAAAAAAAAAAATCATCTCCATCAACCGTAATCAAGACACTGGGTTGGGGTACAAAGATTTTGTTTTTCATGGTAAATAATTATCTTTAAAAAATTCATTGTGAACAGTAGTTTCGCACATAAATAAGTAATGATAAACTTGATAATAGTAATTTTCAAGTTACTCTTGCAGCTTATGAATATTTGCATCATTTTTTGTGAAATTTTATACTCTTTCAGCTGGTGTGTATTTCATTCATATATTAAATCAAAGTTTCATATTAAAGATGAATTCTTTTTACTAGACGTTTAGTCGAAATTTTTTGTGTTCCCGTGTGTCCAATGTTATCGTATGATGACGTTATCAAGCATATATAAGTTTGATGACGTCATCATACATAAGCTTAGTGAGACTTTTAGTCGACTTTGTGCGTGTCTCTGCGTGTCCAATACTATCATATGATGACGTCTGTCCAGACGAAGCTTTTTTTGCTCCCAAATTGAGTTACAAAATGAGCGACAAATTTAGCTACAAAATGAGTTACAAAATGAACGACAAATTCAGCTACAAAATGAGCTACAAATTAAGGTACATAATGAGCTAGAAAACGAGCTACAAACTGAATTTAGTAGTTTATACAAGCCATTAAAATTCAGTTTGATTTGAAAATGTACATTTGCACGATGAAAAAAAAAATGTCCACAAAATCTGTACCCCGAAATAAAAAGTGATTTTCCCAATAATTGTCAAAAAATTATTAAAAAATTATTAAAAAATAAAATAAAATTCAATTTTAATTGAAGCTTAAAATTTTGAAATTATTGGACGCACAATTGTCAAAAAATTATTTAAAAAAAAAATTCAGTTTTAATTGAACAAACAATTTTGAAATTATTGGACACACAATTGTCAAAAAATTATTTTAAAGAAAAGATTCAGTTTTAATTGAAGCTTAAAATTTTGAATTTATTGGTCAAGAATAGTTCTTGTTGCCTTTGATGGTTGTCCTTGCTTTCTCTTCTAGCCCAATGGAACAGTTTTAGCCTCCAATGGCACTTGAACATCTTTGCGCCTAATCAGCATACCAACTGAATGCTTGCATTGATTTTTTTAAACAAAAAATGGACAATTGCACGTTACCTGGCCCTTTGATACGTCTATTCTCCATATTTCTGTGTGCCATGTTTTAAATTCTTCGAATACTAGACTTGTTACACTAGACTGAACTAGAGAATATCTAAAATTTCCGTTCAAACTTATTTATATTGCGTGAGCAAGTTATTTCGTGATTTCCACTATTTATTTTATTATCTCATACTGATTTTTTGTGGCTGTATAGTTCGTGCAAACCTCTTTTTTCTTGTGTGCTGTTTATTATTCCCCTTAGTTTTATATAATCTTTTTTATGTAGATATTAGTTTTCCAACACAAAATAATGGTAAGTAAATTATTTGATATCGTCAATACTACTTGAAGGTGAAAAACTGAAAGAGTGCGAGTAAGGTCACTCTGATGCGATGTAGATAAAACTTTTATACTACAAAGTGCTCTAAGAAGAGAGGTCAGATTTTTTGGCGTTTTTAAATAAATAATATTTTACCCGCGTTAGCCAATCCTGAAAAATTATTTCAAATTTATAAATGCAGAAGTTTTAGGAGCGTTATTAAAATTTCTACAACTCGTATATTTCACTTTTTTTGCCCGTCGACCAAAAAATATAAACATTTTTCCGTAGAGATAGAATGAAAAATTTCAAACAATTCATATGAAATTTGTAAATCGCGTGTTTGCAGAAAGGGTTTTGTATTTGGTAACAACAAAAGGAAAAAAAGAACATTACGAAATAAATATAACTTTTATATTAATGACCCATTTATTTTATATATACGTCATGTGTAACCTTTATTTTTTACGTATCATTTTACATAATGCTATCAGATGTCCTTTTCCCCTTTCTTTATGCTGTTTCATTCAATCAAAACGCATTTATATCGAGTATAAATAATAGTTACTTTTTCCACATCAGATTTCGCACTATCATTTGGAGGCAGATAATTTATGACCAAAATTTATTTTCTTATTGAAACAACGGTATTCGATAAATTTTCATTTTTTTAATCAGTCTGTTCATAGGTGTCACGTGTCAAGTAAAATTCATCAATACGAGAATAAACAGATATGTGAAGTATTAAACCATGTAAACAGAATCGAAAACTTTTAAACTGCGCATGCGCCTTGCAGAGAGTAAAAGTTCTCATATTTTTTTCAAACTTACTCTGAAAATGTTCAATGAATCTTTTTTTTTTTTTCTTTGTTATCTCATCAAACAAATTTACTTTCAAAGAGTTTATTTTTTCTACGTAATTCTAGGAAATTCCACACTGGCGAGGTACTAATTTTAAATGGAAACTATGTTGCGAAAAAATCAGTTTGAAAAGAGAAATTCCACACTGGCAAGGTATTAATATTAAATGGAAACTATGTTGCGAAAAAATCAGTTTGAAAAGAAAAATGAACACCATACTATCGAAAAGATCGAGAAAAAAAATGCAGAAAAAATATATCTACTGTGAAAAGCTTCATTAGGTTATAACGCTTTTTCCGATAATTTTATTTCCGATTCATTGAATTTTTATATGCTTGGAAAGAAATAAATAATACTTTTATAATCAAAATGACAGTGTTACCGTTCTGCATCAGAGGTGGAAAATGAAAAGGTAAAAAAGAGAGAGGAGAGAAATTGCAAGAAATTCAAAACGAGCCGGTCGCAAAGGTTTTTTATAAAAGCAAAAGTTTAAAAATTTATTCCTTGTTCTGTCACTTTTTGAATTTGTTATCCACCAAAATAGTAGGTACCCACTCAAGTCTTTCTTCAAAATTTGATGCAATAGAATTTACAAATTTTTCATTTCTTTTGAGAGATAAAAATTATCCTCACATAATATTATGGACCAAACTTTCGTTTCAATCTGTTCAGTATTCGAAACAACCAAATCCAAAATCGGTTCAGTCAATCTGCTAAAATTAATATTTCATAAATTATCTTGCATGAGTGTGCGAGTGTGAGTATGTACGTGAAAGTAAAAGAGGTATTCGGAATGTGAATACGTGGAATAAGGAATTTGAATTTGAGTGTGTGAGTGAAAATATAACCAAACACAATTCATGGAGCAAATTTAAAAAATAATACTCGCATTACGTATGACTTAATTCCCTGAAATCGTATTGATTCTGATGGCAAACTCTGCTTGAATACTCGCTCGTATGCAGAAATTTCTGAGTTCTATTTCCTCCACTGACTTGGAATTTTCAGGTAAGTAAATTATTTACATGGTTATAAGAAGTTAATGAATCTAATTAATGTGTATTTAATTCCTCAAACTGATGAAAAATCATTAGAGAAAATAAATATAATCAAATTTGAAAACAAGCTGAAATCTGAAAAATATAGTAATAGTATAATATATTTAAAGAAATAGTAAAATCTACTGTAACATGTAGTAGTTTGTACTGTTGATATTGAAATGTTTTTCAAATCCTATAATTTATACGTAATTCCTATTTATGGTACTCGTACTTTTCACTATCGTAAATACTATTTTCTACTACATATACAATCGTGAATTGCCCTAGTTTTCTAATTCGAAAATGATAGAAATTACTATTGAAATATCTCTTTGTGTATCATATATATACTCCAAAGTCCAACTTCTTTCATGAGGGCAATTCTAATATGTAGTAGTTTTGAAAACCTATACTAACATTTGTTTTCTCGCGTCATTGTCTTGTAATTTTTTTTGAAACGGACTTAGCACCTTTTTGCTTCAATGTTATCGAAGCAATTATATCGAAACGTCAAGCTCAATTCGTTGTTTCATTTGAAGATTATAAATTCGACACTCGCATGTCATCCTCACCAAATCAAAAAACACTATATAAATTAAAATAATGTCAGATATACATTAGAAAGTACCGCATTTCTCCACATAGAACGTCTTCTTTTCTTTTTGTTTTTCCGTAAATTAGATTTGTTCTGGCGAGTAGATTTTCCTGTATTCCAATTATCGGAATTGTGTATCAAGCTATCATCTAATCTAATTACGTATAAAGAGGAGGGTTATAAAACGAATACAACCAGATGAAATGACCGAAAAGGGAAAACCAAAATGGGTTTTAAGGGATACGATGAAGTCCAAATAAAATATACGACCCACAAATCGAAAATAGAAACATTTGCACCAAAAGAAACTTGAGACATGGCTCTTTGTCCAGAGTCAGCGAAAACATCAAAAGTGAATTCATCGCAACGCTAACACTAAAATTTCATCTGTGCTTCGAATTTCCCGTTTCAAAAAACATGCTTCGGGGAATTTTTGGACAATGAACGTTCTTTTTTTTTAAATGTTGTGGAGTGAACTTAAGTAACATGACGGAAGAAATAATTGAAGGCATTGGTCTTACGATTTGCTATAGTTCAATTTTTAATTCTATCATTTTTGAAAATAATCTGACGGTATTAAAGTTAGATTGAAAATAAGCTTAATTCTGGTGAAATCTTAGAGCAAGAATTCTCCAATTTAAAATCAATCTTGTCCAAAATCCTCACTGGTGAATTTTACACATGAAACGTATACATACTTTGCCCTTATTTTGAAGTTTTGCATTTTTTTTTCATAATTCCAAATTTCAGTCCCTCATCGTTGAAAAAAGTCGTAACTCTAAAAGAATTTAAAATCCGCACAGGCCAAAATTGGCATTATTTTTATTTTATAATATAAGCATTGCATAGAAAGTGTTTTCTCTTTAACTTACAATTATAGACCAATTAAGTGATTAGGAAAGTGTGACGAGGGGCGGGCGTATTTGAGAGAGTTTGGAATTTGGACCTACCTTTAAGGTAAATCAAGATCACTCTTTTGTTGAGTTAAATTTATTATTATGAGTGAATGTAATCAAAAATGAATAATCTTTTGAAGAGAGACTTACCCTGCTCCAACCCCTCCCCTCACCATGAGTTAAAAAATTCCAATATGATTTTCAATAAAGAGCGGCTTCGAGGCTCCACTATCTTAATTTAAGTGAAGGAGTGAAACTTGAGTAGAATTTTTTCACATAATGGAAGCACTTTGGGGGTTGGAAGTAGGCATTACAAAACGAAAATTTCATCATGTATAAATAAGGACCACTTAGATAAGTATAGTGTACATGTACATATTTCTTTCTTGAAATCCTCTCAGTAATTAAACTAATAACGATAGATTTAATGAAGAAACTTAAATGAGAACGCAAGAGATAGTTATTGGAAAAATCAGTAGAATAAAAGAGCGAAATGACAAAAAAATTTATTTTTTTTACTTTCGACATGTTCTCAGTAACAACATCATTTCTTAAAACGAGCTTACGTCTTCGTTATCAAAAACGATTTCTGATTCGATGGATAACTTGATGAAGGGAGTTACAGTTCAAACGCAGAGGCATAGACGAGAGACCAAAAAGTAGTACAAAAAAAGGAAAAAGAAAAGGCACAAGTACGTATCGAGGATAAAGTGTAAATTCTTGGAAATCACGTATGCTCGTTTATGGCTAGCAATTCGACGTGATATTTCGTAGTTTTCGTTTTTTTTTTTTAAATAATATCGCATTGTCATTCGGAGAAAAGAAAAGAAGTGTCGACTTTTGTTGAACATTGGGAAGGTACTCGTAGATGGTTAAAAAAAAAAAAAAAAGGTAAAGAAAATGAACGACGAAACAAAAACCTTTTGTAGATAATGATACAGTCCATGCCTACACGAAAAAAAAAACACCTTTTTAATGGTGATTTTTACCCACTCAATCATTTCATAAAATTGGTTTGAAAATTTCGAGTTTGCCAGCCTCGTCTACGGGTGAATTCGTAGAAATGCTGAAAAAGAGATCTTTATTTATTTATTTATTTTTTTTCAAGTAGGTAGATCATCATTTCACAATGTTGTTAGAACGTAACATTGAAATTCTTCGAACCAGACCTTTTTTTGGATCAAAAAGCCTTTCAGAAATAGAAGCCTGCTGATTGGGGCAGTCTATAGTTGTATTTAATGAAGTGCCTAATTGAATGTCTTATTTATTCTGTCATGATCATTAACTAAATACTGAACATTTCAGTCGAGTAGTCAGAGTTTTATCCTTAATTGATACACATAAATTATCGAAAATTTTGACATAAATTTTTCATATTGAATATCGCTGTATATAAAAACCGAAAAACGGTTTGGAATTGAAGGTAAGAGTATACCATACACACCAAAGGCTGCTCGCTTTCACTAATATTAATAAAAAATTAATTGGTTGTCCAATTTTTCATTATTGAGAAAATTTTGAGAAATAATTGCTATCAAAATTTGAATTTTCTAACTGATTTAGTGATTCAGCAGTTAGTGCATTGATGACTGCTTTCTTCATTATCACAACAAAAAAAAACAGGTTTTACTCGATTACTCAAAGGACCAGGTGGCGTCATATTTGACTCAACAGTAAAAGATCCTCAAAGGACCGGAGAATGTTATATATGACGCCACCTGGTCCTTCGAGGAGTGACGCATCCAAATTCTAACGGCGTCGTATACGACGCCACCTGGTCTTTCTAATGTTATCACGGCTAAAGTATCATTTTCCAGTTTGAAAATTATTTGAGTCTTTTTTTTTTCATCCAACAATAAACGAATGTTAAACACATTGATAATATTTGTGGTATTTTTTTTTTTTTTTTCATTTTAAATTGGTATTTAAAGGTTCAAACAGTCTTCAAGAGGTGTAATATCAATATTTATATCGATAACCAATATTAAATCAGAATTTTTCAAACTATGTATATTTACTTAAAACAGAACATTTTTTAATAAAATTCAACCAATAGAATTCGTCTTAAAAAATCTAATGAAACGAATTTCTCAATACTAGATTGACCAAAAATGGACTTAGTATTTTAATTTGTGAACACTTGATACTAATGATCAGTCTGAGTACAGGATAAATTCTTAATATTTGTACACACTGAGAAAAATTTAAATAATAATTTTCACTCTTTTGAATGAGAAAACAAGGATTTGAAATTTACAGAGAAAATTTCGGAGAAAATTAAAAAATACATTATCTAAGATAGCAAAAAGTCCTACAAATAATAAAAACACTTTTGGTGAACCGAAAATTGTTCCTATTTTCCAATAGTGAAAATTACTATTCATTTCTCTCAGTGTAGATTTTAGCAGGTCCAAGTCTTGAGATTTTTGCCATATATTTGGAGCATTTTCACTCCATTAAATGGCCATTGTGTCGGTAAAATCGATAAATAATCTCCAGAACTATCAAGGTCCACATGTCTGAACTCGAAGCATTTTTTTAAGAAAAATTTTGAAGCAACTGAGCTGATGGAAAAAAATATTCCTCCAATTTCTATTTTTTCGCAACTTTCACCACGTTCTGCGTGAAGCCAAACTCGTTTAGACTTAAATTTTTCCTTCGCATTTTTTTTTTTTTTTCATTCATTTTTAACGCCTCGTAAATTTTTCTCATCGTCTATTTTCCAGTTCAGCGCCCCCACCCAGGCTATTTTTTGCAGCAAAGTCATGTCGCAATACATACACCTAAAGCTGTAGTAAAAACGGAGAAGAACGACAAAAACAGTATATTAAACTGTTTCGGTATGAAAAATTATGTACATAAGATGCCGATGGTCATAAATTTCAAAAGGGTATATAGTGTTTTATAAACGTTTGTTGCTAGTAGATAGGATAAGCGTTTGCGAAGGTAGAGATGGCTTTAGTGAGTGCCCTATAGCAGGGTAGGTACATGTAATAGCGAGAAATTATGTCTGACTCAAATAATTTATCGTTACATGACCCCAACATTTCTGCAATTTCAGATAGTTGAATTGTATTTCGGGCTGTATAACGTTTTTCACTTTTTGTACTTGTATGAAATAGCATATCTAGTCATGGAAAGGATGAGACCTTCAAGTGTGAAAATGGATAGACTTCCGCTTGTATCCGTTTTGGTCTTCGCTATGGTCGTCATTTTCATTTAGCAGCGGACCTATTTTCAGAGACTATATCGGAGGGTCTAACCTTTCCAAATATACCAATTACATCTAGATTATTAACATTCGAATATTTTACTCTACGCTTTTACGCTGTACATACGTAGTTACATCGAAGTTTCTTTCATTTCTTCAAATTTCTGCAGTAATTTCCTCACAGTCCCTGAGATGAGAACAAAACAAAATTTTCAAATCGGATGTTCCTAAATGTGAGGTTCTTTACCTTAGATTCAATAGGAGGTCTATTCATTATCCGAACACAATAGTTATTAGTGAATTCACAAGGGTAGCCCTTATTTTGAAGCTCTTAATGTTTCACATCATTTTAAAAAATTCCAAAAAAAATTTCAGCCTCCTAAGTTACAAAAACAGTGGTAGTCTCAAGGGGGTTAAAATTCCGTAAGTCATGCAGAAATTAGCATTATTTTACTTAATCGTCAGTATAGAATCTGTATTTTCTCTTTCATAACAACTACAACCCAGTGAGATAATCAGAAAATCAGTCTGGAGGATTTGGACCTTCTCTCAAGGTAACTAAAAAATCAGTTTTATTTTGGTTTTTATTTTTAATTAAAAAATGATTTATTTATCATGATTGGATGTAATCAAAAAATGAATAATCTTTTAGAGAAATTCTAACCCTGCTCCAACCCCTACCTTCACCAACAGTTTAAAAATTTCAATCTTTCCGTGATTTTCAATAAAGGGTGCCTTTGAGTCATCACTCCTCTTATAGTCAGGTGGGCGAACTTTTCTGGAATTTTTTTCACGAAAGGTAAACCACTTTGGGCGGTGGTAGCGGGTATTATAAAAAAAAATTTCACCAAACATAAATTAGGACCACCCTGGAATTTATAGTTGAGTTTTCTGATAAACTCTCTTTTGTAAGAAATTGTCAAGGTAGAAAGGTTCTTATAATACGAACATTTATCACAAACCAAATAACAACTCAGTCAGAAAAGCATGAATAAGTACATTCATTCGATTTTTATTTGATTAAAGAAAATTATAAACCTTCACATATTATAGTTGCCAACAACTGAATTGGATATTGTAGTACTAAGTCATCCCACTTTTGTAATTTTCTGACAATTTCCTACCCAAGCTTCAAAACTCGAAAATTTCTCACAAAAAGAACAAATTGCTAATGAAAATATACTGAGTGAAAAAAATAAAGACTCAATCAAATGCTTCTAAAACAATACCATCCAAAAATCTTATTCTGTCTTCGTTGAATATTTTTAATGCATGCGGTCGTATTTCTCATCACTCGATATAATTTTTGAAATGTTTCAAAGTGTGTTTGTTTTTTGTTTTTTTTGTATTTTTACATGTATTAAATTCAAATTCGTGTCTTAAAGAGGCTTTAAATATGAGAAGTTGATAGCATTTTATCATTCAATGAAATTTGAAGTAGAAAATTAAGCATGTTTTCGAAAAGAAAACCTGCTAACATCGTGCCTTCAATTTGTACCATTCCTAACTCACATTAAAAGCTTATGTAAAATAAAAATTCATCCTATTATTTGGGTTGAAATAAATCCTCTCATGCCACACGTTTACGGTTTCAGCATACGAATACAAAACCGAGACTTACCAGTTAGGGGAAGAAGAGTCTCGAACACATTCCATTCGTTTACGGTAACAGGCCATGAAAAACCACCGGAAGATGCAAATCCATCGTGTGAATCGTAAATCGAGGACTACAAGAGTTTAGCATTAAAAAGAAAACCGATTTTCTCAACATATGAGGCTGCGAAAGAGACGTAAACGAGAAGCATGGTCGCAAAATAAGAAAAAGGAGAAAAGGCCCAACAAAAAGTTTTAAAGAGAGAATAGCTATATACATAAATACCGAGGTACAAAAACTTTTTTTTTTCGTTTTCTCATACAAGGATATGAAGAAATACGTGTCCAGCCCATACACACACAGCCGAGTAACATATGGCCTTCCACAATTGGGTAAAAACGAGGGATTTATCAGATCCCAGTCCCACTTTTTTTTGCTTTTTTCTACGCCGGAAAACTTTTATCCAATATTTAATCCTTTCGAAAAGTGTTCTCTCTGGCTTGTTTTTTCTGTTTCTTTTTTTCTTTTTTTCTTTTTTTTTTTGGGGGGGGGGGTGCCTTCTATATGATTGAAAATTTAACCGCATGACAATTTGGTAGGAATTATCCACCATTTATTCACGATATACGTTTATATTGCGGTTTATTCTAAATACATTGGCGAATTTCCTACAATGTCTTGGAATTCTGTTTCCTCCCATTCTTGGAGAGGTTTCAAACGAGGAGGTTATTAATTCATCAGAATCATGGTTACTAAGAGTGTTGAAAAACCTGAACTATTATGGACTGTTAGCTACAAGACTATTCCATCAGGTGCAAATGCGTATAGCTGGTAATTACAGATAGGCGTTCAAAATAATGCCAGTAACTCGACTTGAGTTTGCTACCTTCAAATGGCTGAGCTAAGCATCTAGCCACTCACTCGACAAGACCTCAACTATTAAACTTTTACTACCGCAATAACTAGAATACAAATTTAAGAAAACTCTTCAAAGACGTTTTATTACATGTAGTCGATCTACAATTTCCTCTAAGTACATAAACTATGCACAGAAATTTAGACCATGCTAAGGTATAATACACCAATCCATCACCAAATTTCACTTCAGTCATAGGCTACCTCCGACAATAATTCGACCATAAAACAAAAACTACCCTACAATTTAGCTTCCTTCCTACACCCTCGTATGTATATTGCACCACCATCTACAAAGGCCACGCAAATATTTTCTTTTTTGTTTTGATTTATACGCCGAGTACATACGATACTTTTGCTTAGTACACTATCGTACAGAATTTTTTCTCATTTATCACATTCTGTCACGAATTATCGGCGCGAATTTCCATTAGCTTATGCTAAAGGGGGTGAAAAATGGAAGAAGAGGTTAGAGATGGCGACGTCAAAGGCTGAGAAAAAAAAAAGAAAAACAGTTCGCGTATGCAATCGATCGATCAATAAAACGATAGCGGATAGCTTAAACGTCAAATTTAGCCAAAAAATCTGTAAAAGCAAATTATTTTCGCATCATTTCGATCGAATAACCTGTCTCTGGCAAGAAGGTAATTTTTATGATACGCACGCAAAAGGCCAACTTTTTTATTCTTTATAGCGGAGAAAATAAGTGGGAGTACATTTTGTTCGCCATATCGTGTCAAAAATAATCATTTTCTGACATTTGTGGGAGGAAAAATGAGGCGAAAATTACGCTCAGGCACATTCAAAAATTTAACGCTTCGTTGAATGAAAGGTGGCGAAAAATCAATCGGCTTTTCAGTCACGTGTTAAATGAAGGTAAAAATAAACGTATAATTTTAATCGAAATATTCGAATAGTTTCGTTATATTCGTACCTGTATATACCAGTACATAGTATATAGCATATAATTTATATGATAATTTTTAAAATAAATTAATTATGTACTTTGAAATACTATTGAAAAACTATTTTAGAGGAGATAACCTTTGAAATTTTACTTAAAACAAATTAGCAATTTATGATACATTTTAATTCTTTCGGATAGATAATAATTTATGTATATTTTCACTCGGCCGTGTAAAGCTTCACCAAGAATAAATATGTTACCAAAAGAATATAAATAGAAAACACAAAAATATAATTTTTTCATTTTTGATGTGTTAACATCTTTGTTTTCGTTACCCGGAAGTAAATTCGGAAACTTAAAACGATGTTCAAAATCGATAACGGAAATCGATAATCGTACAGTAAAACATAATGATGCGCGCGCCGCTGTTCATATTGTCATCGAAAGGTTCTTGTCAATAATTTCTTGATTAATTTTCTTGGTGGTTCGTTAATAGTTTTTAACTCATCATTATATTATTATCCTTATTATGCATAGTCATGAAAGATATGTTAACATATTAAAGATATGTAACAGTGATTAACTACCTACTGAAAACATTTTTTGCCTGTTTCTCAAAAAATTACTGGCCAACTTAACGTACCCTTCATAGATCACATCACAAATGTATTATCATGTTTATCGTAGATAATATAATACTACCCAATGTTGAGATTATATCTTTAATAAATCTGAAATTTACCCACTTTTCTCAAGTGAAATAGAGAAAATTACTACACATTCATTTTTTTCAGTGAAAATAATCTATTCTCTCTAGGCACAATTTTTTACCGACATGGAGCTCAATTTTTTGGGTCGATTATTGACTCGCACTCCAAATCCAACTAGAACTTATATCTATAGCTATATAAATCTCTTCTTCGATCATAAAAATTAAGTAAGTCGTGCAAATGTCACTGGAATAAAATGAAAATAAATTAATCAGACTTCGAAGAACTAACTGAACTTTTCTTTCATTTAAAAGTTTATGCACTTGACTTTTGTGCATCTTCAATATTTTCAGGTTGGTATAATACTCGCGTATACTAAACGTTAAAAGAATAATCACATGAATAGAGAATAATAATATTTATATCCAATTGAACGTTATACGCAAATACTCGTATTTGAAACTTCTCAACATTTTTTTTGCACCCAGCGAGTACTTACAATTATCATATTTGATGTGTTTTGTGCTCGTTTAGACATTTTGCGAATTATTGCATCGACGAAAATACGTATACATACGACTCAATTTTTTGCTACTTACAGTACTTATATTGTTCTTGGCTAGAAGTTTCATAGAATGTGAAAAAGTTTACAGAGAGAAAGTAATTTTTTTTTACAGCCAGTCGTTATCTTAAACTGAAGACGAGTTTTATAGAAAATCTAAAAAGTAGAGAGTGAACTAAATGGTTATATGAAATTCAATCAATGTAAAAGTCACTTTGGTAGACAAATAATCAACAGTATTTTATGGAATGTATAATCCAGAATAGTTAAGCAATAAGAGCATCTTCAAAAACTAATTCAATTCAGCAAACTCTCATATCATACCTTATAATTCTAAAAGATGCAATGTCCACTTTAAAAACATTTATCTACAAGACGCGAGATGAAAATGTGTTATTTTATGCATTCCTTTAGAATAGAAATACTGCTTTAATCAAGTTGGATTTAATGGAAATTAATTATAGTTTTCATTGAAATTGCCCAAAACAATACTTGTATTACCACTAACGTAATCCATATAACTATTTCTTTTCTCACCTTCCGTAAATTTTTTTTAATGAATTTATAGCACCTTTTGGCATTAATTGTATCGATATATTGGAATATAAACTGAATATTCTACATCAATATAATTGTCAAATAAAAATGAATTTTAGTTCCTTTTATTGTTTTCGCTTTTCAATTTTTAATAATTATCAGAGTATTTGAAAAACTTATACCTACAAATGTTATTAGAATTCATTTTTCGTTGAAAATTATTGATGAAACGCGATCGCAATTTCTCAAAAAATCATCACCTTAAGCGTATAGGCGTCTATCGTCATATTATATAGTCAAAGTTCGAAAAGAAATAAAATATTGAATCGAATAGAAGCATTTCTGGAAAAAATTTCAAGAATTTATTTCCATATAGGGTAATATGAAATTAACAGATTCGTATTTACGGCGAACTGGTTATGCAATTTTCGGTACACGTTTTGTCTACCTCAACAAATACGAAAATGAATACTTTTCGTTTTCTGCAGAACTATGCGTTCAACTGGGGAAATACGAGACAAAAAATATTCTCAGCATTCGTACGACTTGTCTCAACTTGCAACAGCTGATTTCACAAACTGAATATTCTCCTCATTACGTTTTCTACGAATTTTAAAATTTTGTTTCTTTATTCTTATTATATGCTAATTGCAGCTGCCGCATGAATACCGTATTTCATGACACGTGATCAAGCTTTGCATAACAACTTTCGAGACTCGTTAGAGAATTTTCAAAATCGCATCATATTCTCTGCGATTAGAAAAATACACGCTATAGACTACCAGTCGCACACGTCAAAGAGCACAAACAGCACGAATTCGAAAATGAAAATTACGATCGCAGAGAAAGAAAAAGCTATATACTCGATGTGGAACTGTTTCGGACGTCAATGCTTTACAGTTTTCAGAACATTACTACATGAAAATGGTGATAACAAATTACATTCGCCAACACAAAGTGCGAAGAAACTTTTGATTGTTTTCAAACAATTAGAAAGAGAGGGGGGGAGAAAAAAGGGCAGAAAGGAAGAGAATTCTCACGCTTTCGTTTGTCGACCGAAGTTTTTGTCGCGTAAAGAAAAACTTTATAACGGGTGGAATCTGTTTTATGGAGATAGTAATTTGTATTTGAAATTGTGTTTTCGAAATTCTTAACACTAACTAAAGTAATTTATTAATTAGCGTTTTGAATGCACCGAATATAGCGCTAGCGGAGCGCAAATCGTTCATTATTTCACATAATAGCCGACTGACTGGGTGTAATTTCGAATGCAGTCATGCATTCTATATTTACCTAGAATATAAAACTTACTGTTACTTTTCTCCAGGAATGAGATTCATGAGCAGCAAGAATGTACGTTTGTCTTCACTTACCTAAAACAAAGTAATTTTATATTAGCCCTTTTATTGGCGAACAAGCACGAGGATAGCATGTACGTACAATACATAATGTAATCTAAAAAGTTTTAGGAAAATAAATAAGTTATAGGTATAGCTGAAATAAAAAAAATGTATGCATGTACAAATCTCTTATACACAGCTACCATCTAAACTTATATATGGGTAAATTAATTGACAGCCAGACAGGTCTTAACGTATAAAAGGTGAATTTTTTTTCAAATTCCCGCTCCTACTACCTCCCTCCCTTCCTCCTTCCCACCCTCCCTCCCTCCCTATCAATCCCAAAAAAAGTGATTCCCGTTCATGAAAAAAAATGCACTCAAGTTTCACACGTCTCACGATAAAAAGACAGTGGGGGCTTCGAAGCACTCGTTTACTGAAAAATATGGAAAAATTTGAATTTTTAAACTGTTGGTGAGAGAAAGGAGTAGGGGAAGTCTTATTTTAAAAGATCATTCATTTTTTGATTACATACATGTATACATCCATTTCTAATAATAAATAAATCATTTTTCAATTCAAAGAACAGAAATGATGATTTTTTAGTGTCCTTAGGAGTGAATCCAAACTCCGAACCCTCTCAAATTTCTCTGACCTATTTTATAATCACTTTCTCGAGTTGTAGTAGTAAGTTGAAGGAGAAAATATACTGTACATATATTTTTATGTAACGTTTATTTTATATTAGCATGTACGGATTTTCAATCAACTTGAGGCACTCTGCTTTTCAACATAGACTTCTGAAATTTTCATGGATTTTTTTCTTATAAAAGGAACTCTAGTTTCTACAAGGTAGGAAGTAAAAAATTCAAAACTTCAAAAACCACCCAAGGTCACTTTTATGCGAGACTGAAAACCTTATCTACACACAGGAAGAAATTTAAAATTATAATTTTTGGTAAGACTTTAACAGAATTAATTTGTTTTGAAATACCTAACTTGGATGAAAGTATTTCTTCCTTGATAATTGAAAAAAATTCTTATGTGATCCATGAAATGGTACTTTAAAGTTGGAAAATACATATTATATTTGAGCTGATGACTGCTTTTGATAGAAAAAGGTTTTGTGCGCATTAAAAAAAAAAACAATATATCTTAATCGTTTGAGAATTGGCTGAGATATTGACAATTTGAATTATTAAATTTGAGAATTCTATGTGTACTTTTGAAAAAATCAAGTTTGAAATTTCAATTATAATTTTAAAAAATTAAATTAATTTTTTTTTCAAGAACAGGTGACTCGAGTTTAATGAAATTTGCATATATTTGTATAAACATGACCTTACATATATTATGAAAATTTTAACAAAATCATTCCATTCACTTTTACATTACAACAGCTACAATGTTATTGAGAAGGGAATATAAAGGTTTAGCAAAGGTAGAATTAATCAATCAGAAATAAAAAAGATTGCCATTCGGTTAGGCTCACCTACAAACTACTTCATCACCTCACTAGCCTTGTATATATGAATGAATAAATTGCATGTATTCGTGGAGAAGGAAAATTCTTACATATAAATCTCCCAGAAATGGCTTATCACCAGGAAGGGTTACACTATAACCTTTGAATCAATACTGATCAAGGAGGTTTACATCTCAAAGGTTGAACCAAAACTATACTTCAGGACTGTAAAAGCTTATAAAATGTTCCAATGCTTTGGTAGTTGGTAATTTAAAGACCGTATGTAGGTATCGAAGGTAATTTGGAAAAGGAACAAAACCAGTTGTTTTCTTTTTTCCATTTTATTTTCCCCAACTTTTCTCTATTTTTAGTTTCTACTTGCTCAAAAATAGGATCTTGTCTTCTAATGTTTAACAGCTGGTGTCATCAACCTCGTGCAAAATTAACGTGTTAGCATTGCAGTAAAAAGTTAAGATGAGAATCGTTAAAAAGACAAGGTGGTAAGATATGAAGTTGTTTTTCAGCTTTCGTAGAATTCGGTGAAATGAAACAGGAAATACGCCTTGGGAGAGTGTTTTCAGAAAAATCGAACTTTTCGAATTCAAAAAACAGGGAAAAAAGTAAAAACAGGATGCGAGCCAAAAATGAGAGAAACATCTCCTATGCGTTTTACTATTTTTCCTGTCAAACATGTGTTTCAATTTCGCTTTTTGGCACGAAAATGAGAACCATCAATTTTGCCTGGCGTTGAAAATCGAAAGACTGTACGTCGAAAGTTTTTTTCCTCTCCGAATACTATGTAGGGGGAACATTCCTATTAAAAAAGGATTCCATTCGAATCATAAAATAAATCCAACTTTTTGAGAATATCAAATTTCTTTCGACCTTGACTTTCGTCTGAATATTTGAAGGAAACAAAATATGACAGTGGGAAGAAAATTGAGAATCTAAGTTGTACTCGTATTTGTATTGAGAAGCTATGAGAAAATATAACATACTGAGAGTATTTATTCTACTCTTGCATGAAACAAGCTGTCGTAAAAATTTTTTTCCAGCATTATGGATGCTGATTTTTGGAAGAAACTAGCATATTTTTTTGCATTTTCTGAGCAGAAATATCTGAACAGTGCTAAGCAAGAAGGAGATAAATCCACTTTTTTCGAAAATTGTGTTCCAGCATTTAACTGCACGTACCTATCTTCTAAAGCCTTATCTACCGTAAAAACATCATGACTTGAAATGCAATCATCGCTAAGAAAGCAGATTTCAAATTTGAGATGTTATATGCAAGAAAGACAAATAGTCTATGACATTAAATTGTTTTTTTTTTATCTCCAGAAAAATTCGGAAAAGTGGATTTATTCATTTCTAGTACAACACTATTCATCTTTGTTTGGTTTATTACTTGACATAAAAAAATTTTTCAGAAATTGTTTGTAAAAATATAAGTTTTTACTTTATCGCAAAATTCGTCTTTGAAAGCTAATTATACTCGTACCTGCAGCAAAACTACAAAACGGATCGATCTGAAATTTATACTGAGCATTGATTGAAGTATAGGGGAGTCTAACATCCAAATTTCAAATCGATTCGTTCGTCAGTTTTGTATAGAAAAGTCATTTTGATCTAATAGAAATATTATCATGACGATCGGTTTTGCGGCGATTCTCTAGAAATTAACAAAAATGTAGCCCAAAAATGACAAATTTTGATAATTTTTTGAAGGAACGGATTTCTTCGAATTCCAACGGCGGGTACGCTTCTCACCATCGAAAAAATTGGAAAAACTGTCCTCAACAATTTTCCAAATTTGAAAAATTTTCTGATCGTATTTCCCGGCAGCTAGGTATTTACAAAATGCTCGTTAGGAAATTATTTTTTTTGTGATTTTTTTCTTCCGAAAAATCTCTCAAATGGTCCTTATCCTTTCTATTCCTAGAACATGAAATTTATGTAGTTCAACCCAACAAAAACCTGCTTTTCTAGCGGGGCTTACTACGATACGAGACATACAGACGTACAGTTTGCTAATTTTGTGACCACTGGTGACACACCGACACCTTTTCAGCATAGAAATTACAATTCCTAGCCAAATGTGAAACTGCAAATAGTATTTCAACACACTTTTCACTCTGGTACAAGAAAATTTACTCAATAAATGGTCAAATTTTCAAGCACACACACCTGCTTCATTTAATCTCTTTTTATAATAACATTTGGATTGAAATTTTGGCCATTCGACTACCTGAATCAATAGACTACACGAGTTGGAAAAATTATACATGTATATAAGGTAGGTGAAAAAAAGCTTAGTCGAGGAAAAAAACAAATCGAGATTAATTTCAAAATATGGCAGCGTTTTCGCATCATTCTCTCTTACAACGAAATCCAAACTTCATATCTACGCTATTTCAACGTTCATGAAGTTAAATTAATTCCGTAAGCTGCCATTTGTGCTCGGAATCAAAACTTTTTCCTATCGTTTTCAAACATGTTATGCATATATTTGCGACAGTTAATTTGTGTAACCCTACCCCAACTTCGCGCCGCGTATTCTTACCACGCACCCTGTGCTTATCCATTTATCGCCACCCGCCAGTAAATGTTTATATGATTTGTGTTTATGCAGCAAAAACGCGGCGAATTCGTACAGTTGGAGCAGAAGTTGAATTTCAAATAAGCGAGAAAAGTGTGAGATTCGGGCTCCCTTTTTAGATTCTGAGGTCAGTTTTTTGTTGCCTTCGTTCTCGAAGTGAACTCGGGTTTTCTGCAGAGTGAAATTATCCCTCTGAATTGAAACAGTGATTAGAGGTTCGTACAGAACGTCCATTACGACAAGGTTTTCCTTTTCGAATATTTAAATGGTGACTGGCGAAAATGATTGAAAAAAAAAAAGTTGTTCTAAATTGCAAGGTATTCATCTAAGAACCACACATTGACAGTTGAATTTTTGTTATACTTGAATGTCGATGCAAAACGACCATTTTTAATTGATACTCGTTCTTAAATATTGTGAGTTTCATTATCTGACTCAGGTATCTAGTTTTGGAGCTTCTGAATTCAAATATTACGAAAATAGTGAAATATATTATTAAATAGATATAAAAAAAGTACAACATTGAGAATGTCTACAATAGATATCTAGTAAATTTTTTAGCTGTTGGGAAAAGTTACTACCCTGTTAGTACTTAATACAATTCAGTTCTCTCAGTGGGTCATTTTGGCTTTGCTAAATCTTTTAAATATTCAACTTGAACTAATTACTTTTTAAATCATTTTAATTTCATCTTAAACATTTTAACAACATAACTTCATCGTCTAAAAACGAGACTTACTTAAAATTTTAAATTTTTTATCAAACTTGACACAGACGTACAAAAGTGGTTGTGCAGTTTTCCTGCGTTGCCACACATACTTAATTTTAGTGTTGTCGCATATTCTAACAAAATCAGTCAGATTTCAGCAAGAACCTTCCCCTAATAGCTAAATTTAATAAAACATCGTGCAAGAAAGCATATTTATTATTGTTGTTGTGGTATCCAAACTTCGTAAATGCAAACAACAAAATTTTTTGTGTAAAAAGAAAATGATTCAAAAAAGTGAGTCTTGTATTGAAAAATGAAACGAAGTTAAATAATTCAAGTACCTTGAGGAGATTGAAATTTTATAAACATTGTTTTATTTGTTCATGTGAGAACTCATTTTTCTAAGCCATTTTTTGTATCACTTAATAAATTTTGTGTTATATACTTACAAGGTTTTGATACCACGACGACGATATTATGCAAGGGCTTTACGATTTATAGAAAATGAATACAATATTGATTTTTCTTTTTTTCTGATTATGCACTGAAAAAAAAAAAATTGAAGGAGCAATTTTTACAATTTGAATAGGAAAACTGGGACAACTCTATAGATTGGTAGCAGAAATTACTACAAAAACAGCAAAATATATCATCAAAGATGATAAAAATTAAGCCAAATAATAAGAATATGTCAACAATAAAATAATAATATAATTTTCTTAACTGAAACTAGAAAAGTTACTATAATGTTTGAAAAATACTATTCATAATTTATTTCTCTCAGCCAGCCAGCCAGCCAACCAGCCAGCCAACCAGCAAACCAGCCAGCCAGCCAGCCATCCAATCGAAATTGTGCTTTGAACGTCTATTCGAATGAAGAAATTGCTCTCTTAACTCAATTGCAAAGAGTTTTAAAGTTGTATTCGAAAATTCAACCCAGCTATAATAAAAAATAAGAACTGGCACCTTCTGAATTCATTTTTAAATCGATTTTACCCTCACTATTCCAGAATTTTTATTTTTATAAGCCCCCTTCAATGTCTTTTTCTGTGAGAACACAGTTAATTTTCTCTAGATAGAAATACCTTTTTCTAACTCTATTGACAACTGGAAGAATACTTTTAAAAGAAACATTCAAAGTTCGACAGAAGCTAATGGTTAAATTGATAATTACGAATCGATTCAATCCAAATTTTTGATTAAATTTTCGCATCAAACAACTCCATTCAAATGCACAGTGTATTGACGATTATTGAATTACACCATTCACGAACACTAACTCGCACATAAAATTTCGCAAAGAAGCTGTTATTGGAATAGAACTTTGCTTTTCAAAAGGCAATCAGTTTTCACGAATCGCAGTTTTAATTGAATTACACGCAGCTCCTCTTTCATCTCATCACTTACACGTATTTCTAAAACTCAACTCTTTCAAAGTATTCAGTTTTCTTTTTAAGTAATTATTTATCCGTTTTTTTCAGCATCTAGAATTATATTCTTAAGATGGTGAGACTATAAATAACTCTATTATCTTGCATTAGTCGTCGAAAAAAGGAGATAGGCAGAAAAATAAATTAAATTTCGAGCAACGCCGAAAATGCCTCTCACAAATTTTAATGCTAATTTATTTTTTAGCATTCGTTTAGGCGCGAAAGAAATTATACGACTCGGAATTCACGGGTAGGCCTAAGTAAATTGAATAACGTCGGAAGTTTTGAAAAATTTCTCAATTTTTTCCACGATAAGTAGTTTTAACTGAGAGAAAATTTGATTTAGGATATCTTACATCAGGACAAAAATTAGTAGGGAAAAATTAGTAATTTTTTTCTTGAACCAATCGAAAACGCACACTGCTATAAATGTATTACTCGATTTAATTTGCAAGTAAAACACTTTTCTACTCCGACATTTTTTGTAGAAAACTAAAGGAACAGCTGCAACCTTGACGAAGATTATTTTGGAAGAATATACTAATAAGAGGAAGTATAAATCTTTTGTAATCGGCTTAAAATATACAACGAATATTATAATTCTTCTACAACGATGGGACTTAGAGTCGATATCGAAATTTGATTTGAAATAAATTTTAATTTATTTCTTCTAGTTTCTCTTGATACGATAAATCAGATAAATTCGTTGGAATTTAACTTCATTGTTTTAATATGCCGATATGAGATGAATTTTTATTTTAGGAGATGGAAGTGAAGGTACCAACAAATACCCTTAATTCAGATTCTAATTCATACATTTCCTAAACATATAGCTACCCAAATCTTTGTATAAACTACCTAATAAAATATATATTATGTTACAGGCAAATTGTGAAACTCCAACATTTAATTAAATGACTAGGCATTTAATTAAATGAATGACGTTTGATTTTAGGCACATTGTAAAATCCCGAACAAAATTCAATAATTTGATTAGGCAGTTATTAAAATGACTAGGCTTTTAATAAAATGCAGAACATTAATTAGGCAAATTGTACAAAATGAAAGCTATACATGAAAAGAATCTAATACAAGTTTGTCCGGCAGTTCTATCAAGCCGATTTGCTTCATGTTTTTTTTAAATGAAAGGTATTTATGTGTAGATATGTCATCACCCATTGGAATTCACTCACCTTTGACCTTACTCAAGTTATACTCAAAATTCATGCTTTTTCCAAGTTTTTCCACCACTCAAACATCAATATCTCAGGTTCTAATTAATGCATCATGTTCATTTTGGTTTAAGAACATTCAATGGATTAAGACCTTTCATTTGAGCTTTTGACCACTCAAATCGGTTGAGTCCAAGGAAAGTTTTTGAGTGGACATTCAACTTGAATTTTGATATTTTCAAAATTTTTCTTCGTGAAAAATAGGTATCGGCAGGCAAAATCAGATAAGAAAGAACCATAATGGAGGGGCGCGATAAGGTAGAAACGAATGAACTTTTCACAACCTGCCTAACTGTGTTGCGGCATTTAATTAATTGACTAGTCCTTTTACTCGTATTAAATCAGTTCACAGCTCATTCGTCATTTAATTAAATGCTAGTTTTCACAATTTGCCTGTAACATATATAAGAAAATCTAAACTACAACAGACATATTTTCTAATTTTATATTTCATAAAATCTCTAAATAATACCAAAATAATTCAATTTCACCAGTTCAAATTTTTAATATACAGGTTGCACTTCAACATTTGAATCTAAGACGTGTTATTAGGTACAGATACAACGTGGCCTTGTCTTAAGTTATACAGGTCAATACTAATTCCCAAAAGCTAAATAAAATTAAGTATTCGCAATTTTGAAACGATTCGCGAGCGACTATACGCCATCATTAGACATCAAGTTTTCTCTCCGTGTGAACGAAAGATCAGGCTAAACATAATTAGAATTTATTAGTTGTAGTAAATATTTGCTTTTAGTAGCAAAAAATCTCTAAAGCAATTAAATTTTAGTTCATTCGAAAAAAAATTTACTTTTGAATGATAGAAATCAAAGAAATTTGATATTAGAGGAACTGAGGAAACACATAGCAACCAAACAATTTTGTGAACAACGTTCTCAGTTGAGGTATAAGACGTAGCATAAAGAAGTAAAGTCTGAAAGTGGACACATCTGTTTTGGTGAATTTCTTTTTCTTACGTTTTGAAGTTACCTTAATCTTAGTTTTCCTTCAAATTAAAAATTCCAATCAATTTGAACCATTAATTTACGAAAAAAATAAATAAAACGGACCAATCAGAATAAACTGAACCACAACTGAGCCACCTCACGAATAATTTTTGAAAATTATTAGAAAAATGTACCAATGTGTTTCAAAATGGCGAACTTCGAAAACCAGAATCTGTCAAAAAATGTTTAGACAATTTCTTATTTGAGTTAAGAATGTATTATATTTATTATTATTTTTTACACTACCCATACCCTGTTGATGACCTTGATAGAAAAATATGCATACTCTACGGACGGCTACCCTAATTCAGGTAGAGTCAACACTAAAGTGACATTTCAAGTCTTAAACCTTTTCAACTGGTAAATAAACAATAAAAATAATTAATAACTATAGGAGCGTGTAATCAAACCAGAAAACATTTTTGTATATTATACTCGTACTTCCTACCGCAGCAGAAAAGAGATGAGAATTTTTTGAAGGTACTTCTCAATACCTTACCATGTAGAATGGATTTTAATTCTTCGTCCTTCCGGCTGGAGTGACGGGGTGAAAAATATACAACGCGAACGTGTTTGGAATTCGTTGCCCGAGCAGACGACTTATGATTTCTTACAATTGTTGTCGACGTGCAAAAGTTCAATTTTCACGTTAATTTTTGTTTCATTCTCTCGACTATACGAAGTTACTTTTACGTGAAAATACTGAAAAAGAATGACAACGAGACGAAGAAAAACGAGCGAAGAATGAATTGAGGGGTGGTTTGCCTTTTGTAGATTTTCCGGCTTAACGGCAGGTTGTTATCGTAAATGGGGGTAATTTACTGCGCAAACACTGGCGAAAAAAGAGAAAGGTTCAACGCAAACAAAGTCCTAAAAGTAAAACTTCATTTTAGAGCTTAATGGCATCCATATAAATTTTTGGTTGCCTACAATTTATATTTATGCAGTATTATTAACAGGCAAATGAGACAATAAGGCTGAATTGTGGGTAAGGCGTGAGAACGTGGAATGAAATGTGGATCAGGTATGCTGAATTTAAAATGATGCTGCGTGAAATTACGTTAAATAATTAAGTATGGAAACTGGAAAGATAAGAGAACACAGTTTCGTTCCTATCAGAAGTCAGACTTGTATTCTATATATTTTGTAACGAGAGGCTCACTCAGGACACACTACTGGAAGGTGGCTACTCATTCTCTTTGTCCTCTTCTCCTTAATATTTTCCATGCCAAAAGTGGAGCTCAATTTTATCGAAATAGAGTTCAATAAAAAATAACTTACCATGGCGATGGGCCTGTTAGGAGTAGATTAAATTAGCGTAAAGAATCTTGGAGCTATTCAGAAGTCTGAAGTTAAATTTACTTAAAAACATAGACCTTAAGTAGAGCGATATTTGGTGTGTATAAGTAAGTTCGTTATGCTATGCATTTAAACTACAGATTTACACTAAATTTTTGATTGAAATATCTATAATTATACTCTATTATAGATGGTATCTGAATGATAACATGTTTGAACCGTTTATAAACTTCGATTGCAGAAATCTAACTTTCTGATCAGTTCCATCTTATGGTAAGTATGTTTCGGAAAGTGTAGTTTCACGCAGATTTTTATACCATAATAATTCAGATACCTCTTGACAACGAGCAGTGGAAGTGCAGCAATATATTTTTTATTCGCTCTCAAAAAAGAATGAAAAAAAAAAGTAAAAAGATGAATAACCTAGCAAAAAAAAAAACACTTTTAACGTGGTATAATATTTTCATTTTCTCGCTTATATCCGTTTCGATTGCAGAAGGGGAAGAGTGTAGCCACAAAAAGCATTATTCCAGAAATGCCATTTCTTCGTGTCACCGCTGCATTTCCGTATTTATTTCGTCAAAACACTGCGAAAAAAAAGTAAATAAAATGTGAAAGTCACTTCTCGGGTGCGCAAAAAATGGAAAAAAATTCATATTTTTCGAAAATTTTGTCCTTTTTTTTTTTTTTCATCACAAGTATATTTTTACTTTTCTGTCAGCGTTCGAAATGCGGAAAAGTTTATTACGTTTTTATTGCATAACATTCTCGCTCTAAGTGCTTTCCTTAAAAATAAGAATGCTGAATTATGGTAGATAGTCACATAAAAACCAAGATGCATCGTTTATCGTCTTGATATGGAAGGTAAAATTATTTTCATAACGTAAATATTTTAATCGAAATTACGACATTCGTGAAACTAAATCCGAAAATTCACTCCGCAAGAGAATAGATGAAATTCATCTCATCTACTTGGTTGCATTTCTAAGAAATTCTCGTTTAAAATTGTAATATCTTTGAGGATCATAGAACTGATCAAAACTTAAACAGATGCACAAATTGCTTCTCATTTTTACTATAGGTACTTACAAATATGTCCCTATAATTTTCGAAATTTTTCTATTTTTGTCTAACGTATTTAATTATTTTAACACATAAAAAATATATTCTTTGAGTTGGTGTTTTTTGTACCAGTCAATAAACTTAATGCGTAATTGAATAGGGACGCGTATAGTTTATTAATCTAAACATAAAAACAAAATTATTAGAATTTCCAAAAAAAAAAAAAAAAAAAAAGTATTAAATGGGTGTTTGTGAAGAGGTAATACAGGGTGCGGCAAAATGACTGGCTACATTTGTTTTTTCAAAACAAAAAAGATACAGACGTGCGATGGCGCAGCACGAATATGAGATATTGCTAAGCAAAAGAAAACATTTATGACGAGACAATGCAATGCATCCATATCCCATAGTAGCCCTCCATACATTCGTTATTGGGCGCCAACTAAAATTAAATTGGCCCTAACTGTACCAACTGAGAATTAACCAAAATCAAATCCGCACCAACTGTACCAATTGGATGCCACCTACAGTTAAGTAAACATCAACTGAACCAATTGGGTTTAACCCAAAATTACATTGGCACCAACTGAACTAATATGCCATGGTTCCAATAAAAATCAAATTGGTACTGACTGAACCAAATGCGTCCATCCAAAATCCTATTGACACCAATCAAACTAATTGGGTGCCACCTAATTTTGAATAGCTACCAAGTGAACCACAGTTAGGTACTATGCCAAAAATCGACACCAAATGTACCAACTAGGTGCCACTCAAAATCCAGTCGGCACTAACTGAAGTAATTGGGTCCCACCCAAAATCAGATCGGAAACAACCAATCTAATTGGATGAAACCCAAGATTAGAAAATCCTCTGCAGAAATTTCAGCTCATCTCAGTTCAGAAGCTCCTATAATACCTACGTTTTCTTCAAATTTTGAATTTCTCCAATTATGACAGATATACTTAATTCAGATATTGCTTCACTCTCTTCATTTTCACTAATGTTTTAGCTATACGAACTATCCATGCCAGCCTTATAGACACCACTTCCAAAACAACACCAAGTGGAAATATAATTAATTTAACACTTCGCTCCCAAAAAGAAATATTGATAGTCTAATTTATTAAAACCAGCAAATATTTGAATATTTTGATACTAACTCACACAGCTAACCCGCAAGAAAGCTCCAAGTGAAGCGAAAAATCAAAGAACAAAGAGGAAAGGACAAAAATGAAGGAAAAACGGCGGAGAAAGTCCTTCAGTCCTGCAAAAATTTTCATACTTTTCTTCTGTTTCTTCTCGACAAACATCCAAAATAGTTTCTAGTTTCCTCTATAAACAAAAGGCATAAATTCAAACTTTAATCGCTATATCTTACCGCAGATTTGGAACGTTCTTTTTAGTTAAAGACTGGAAACTTTTTCGATATAGCCACTCTCTGTTTCCCTTATTCATCCTTTGCCTTATTCAATACCCTGCAACTCTCCCCTTTCTCTTAATTCATTTTATTTCATACTTCACGGAGGCTTTCTGCTTGAAGAATTTTCCAGTAGATTTTACGGCTGAAACTCCTTCAGTGAGCGTAGGTCTATGGGCCACAACTATACAGACCTTTATTTTTGTTCAGAAATGTAAAGAAAATAATGAAGAAAATAAATCTGCGAAGTAATAAGAAAAACTTTCAAAACAGCAAAAGATGAGCTAGTAAAGGTCTATCGAGTCCCATGACGTAGTTTTGAGTAATTTCTGCAGTAAAAAGTTGAGTGATTTTGAAAAGCATTAAAACCCATTGAAATTGGTTTGTGAGACTTTAGAAACAGGGTGTGGAAAAAATTTGAATTTTGACATTTTCTATTTTCTATTTGGGCTATAAACTGAACGTTTTACAGCTTTTGCATGTTTTTCTCCACTTGAAAAATTCCCACCACCTAATTATAGTAGCTTATAATGAAAAATGGACTTGATGCAATATCAGAATTTTTATTTAATATAATTATAACCTTACTCGAGTTTAAATGGATTCTTACTATAGATGCAAGGTTGTCAAAATGCTAAAAAAAAAAACAAGAATAAAAATTCAGGAGACAATCAACAACATTGATGAGTATAAAAACTCTAGAAGAAAAATTTCACAAAAACTCTAGAAGAAAAATTTCACAAAGACAACTACTCGTAGCTTGACAAATAATTTTTTCCTAAAAAAATTATCCCAACATTTTTCTCAAATTTTAAAATTAATTTAGGTGCAAACGACATCGTTCACACGTAATATGCCTGCATTACCGTCAATATTCTGACAGAAAATAAAAATATTTTTCATCAAAAATAACGATCCTTTGTTTTTCTCTTTTGACTTATACTAATAACTTCTCTCTCGATCGTAATGAAACAAAAGAAAATTCACAAAAATGAAAGAAAAATATGGACGTAATTTTTCCCCTTTTTGTTGCCTTTTTCTTATCTTTTTATTTTGAGAAAGAAAAGGTCTTCGTCATTTCTTCATTTAGTTAGTTGTTAATGCACTATAAGAATGCTCATTTTATTCTTTCTATACTTTTTCCCCTAACTCATTCATCTCTTTTCTTTTTTCTCAACATTTTCAAAAAATTTTTTTCCTCCTGAATTGAAGCGTAAATATTAATATTTAGGTCCTTTACGACGCAATATTACGTTTTTCATTTCATTTTTGGAAAATTTTCATTTTCATTCGATATACTACTACGTAAACTCAAACGTTGGTTAATGTTTCAGAATAACGACCGCGACTTGCAAATAAGGTTTTTACTACATTTTCATTAAATGCCAGTTGAAAAAATAGAATATTTTGGCCGAGCAGAAGGAAAATTAGCTTCCTCATCATCGTCTTAAAACGAAGCCTCAACTTTTGCTCAAGTATTTTATAGCGGTTTTATACTCGTACAACATTTGCATTACCAAAGTTGAAGGAATTTTGGGAAATATATCAAACGCTAAATGAAAAACAACTTTGAGAAAGGGGTTGAATAGGTCTATAGATGTCTAGATTAGAAGTTAGGAATTAAGAATGTTGATACACTGAAAGAAATGAATAGTAATTTTCGCACTATTTTTAATGGCAAAACGGGAAAAATTAAATTATTTTATTACAAATTCCTTTCAAATTTTGTTGAATTCCATTCAATACTACCAGCCTTTATAAGTCAAATTTAAATTCCAATAGAAAGCAACTCTTATCAAACATGGCCAACTTTTGGAAAAACCAAAGGGCAAAAAACTTAGGTTCGAGAATGATGTCGAAATAAAATGCCTCCTCCGTTTCCTTATTTTTCATCCTTATTCAGCTGAGTCTCTTTTTTTCCCCTTTTCGCTGACGCCGAGAAGTTTAGTGCAATGTTTGACGACAAGCGACTTAACCGAAGCGGAAAATAAGACTTCCATTCTTGTCATATTTAGTACCTCTTTTCGACATTTTGCTCGACTGTACACAATGTTCATAAAGTGTCGAGTTTAAATTCGCAAAATAATAAACGTCATCCTTATAAGAAAGTTATTTTTAAAATTAAACACATTTCACTTAGCCTCCTTTTCTTTTTTTTTTTCTTTTTTTTTATTACTTCTTACAGCACCTGTATATTTTTCGTATATATTTCACGCAAATCGGCTGTTGTCGAGGATGTGAAAAGTATGAATGGTTGAAGAAAAAATAAGGGGGAAAAGCTGGAGTAATACTCTCTGGATAAAGCGTATTACGATAAAATGTTGAACGAGTGATTTATTTTTCGAAAAGCAATTTTTTCTACACTTTTTTTTTCAAGGCTTCCTCTCGCCGACGGTTATAGTTGTCTTTGGTGTATAGTTTCTTCACATTCTCACCTCCGAAATATTAATGGGGTATGAAAAATAAAAACTTGCAAACGCATTGATTTCGAATTTTTCGAACTTCATAAATTTTTCTTCCGGCGAAGTTTAAGAGCTTGTTTGGAAAGGATAAATTTTCGTAAACTTTACCGCATGCAACGACATATTAAAACCAGATTTATGACGTGTTTTCAAAGTTTATGTGAGAAAATTTACTTTCACGTTATATAGTTCGATGTTTATTTATTTACCATCACCCCTCGTATAACTTTTTTTACTCCCTTGTCACAACTTTCTTTTGTATATTTCATTCTTTCTCGCGTGCATACGAGAGTTTCGCTTAAGAATATATTCGTTTTTGACGAGTATGACAGCAGCATTACGTTGGCAAAAGTATACCGAAAAACGTAAAAAGATTGGAAGAGGATCGAAGTAAATTGGTCATTTTTCATCAGAGTGAAATATATGTATTTTTCATTCCAAGTATTGAACATTTTTGAATTCGGGGGTCATATATGTGTTTGAGAGTAAGTAAATAAATCTCCCCAATTTACAATATAAGGGAGGGTGCTGTACTCAAGTTTTAAAAAAAAGTGGTATTTTCAGCAGTTGTGTTGGTTCTACGTACAACTACCCTGTTGTAGCTAAAACCAATCATAAATTCATGCGAGGAATGCGTTTCGAACTATTTTTTTAGTGGCATTTTTTTGTTGAATAATGGCGAAATAAAACAACAAACGAAATTCTGTCAAATTTTAACCACAATATATATTATACATTTTTTATTGGTCCCAGGTAAAGAAATTACCTTTGGTCCTAGATACAGTATACTTACCCAAAATTACCATTGATCTTACCATTGGTTCTAAGTATACAGCATTTTCATGCGTATAGTTGAATGTTCTACGTTATTCGATTTACTTGATTCAATTATTGAAAATTAATAAATTTTCATAAGGAAAGAATTGCTTTTTCATACTAAATACACCATATATGAATCAAACTATCGACAAGAAACAAGCTGAAAACATTACTCTATATGTAGTCCATTTTACAAATCAGAACTCTAGTATAACGCAGACGGAAACCACTCACTCAGAATATACTTTGTATACATCAATAATTTGAAATTAGACCGTGTTTATTTGATAAATGAAAAGAACCAAAGCGTTGATTGGCAACGAATAATCTGAAGTTTAAAGGTTAAACTGTATAGACGATGAAGCAGCCATTTTAGATGGTAAATTCGCCTTCGCGATAGTGGAGAAAATTCACAGACACAATAAACGTGAACGCCAAGATGGATAACTTGAAAATGGAGGAAGGTGTGGGATTTAGGAAATGAATAAGTGCCATCGTAACCAACGCTAATTGACGATCAAAATACGTGCGTCTTTTTCGTGAAAATTGCAAATGAGAGGTGGAAATGTAATTAACGAGCATAATGCACTCGATTTAATTTCCCAGTCGAAATTAAGTTACGCCGATATGAAGGATTATATCGAGAAATATGACTGTGCGAAAAGCTTCTGAGGTAAATGACTCGGGGAGAGTTTCGGTCTTTACGAAAATTAGAAAGTAAGGGATTGATAATTTCTACTCGTACGTTCGGATCAGATTTTCGAAAATTATAAAGGGCTGGTTGTACAATACACGCTCAAGTGAAGTTTACTTCTTATAATAATATCAAACAGCTTTGAAACAGCTATAGGTAGTGTTGCACTCCACCTATTGGCACATAGACCTTCTTGATCAACTGTTTGATACAAGATATAGGTATAGTCTAATTCGCCTTGGCGACAAGCCATTACAGGGGAATCGAACCGGCGTTCTTCAAATTAAGAGGCAGCATTTGAATCCACTCGGCCACCAAGCCACAAGAATACCAGCGCAAAGTTAGTTCAATTCAAAAATATACTTTGATAGGTAATTTAAGGTTGAACTCCGTGCCGTTCATGTCTGAATTCCACTTAAGCAAGTAATGTACAAACCGTTCCAAGAATATTGTCGGGGTAACTTTGAACAGTTGGACATTGTTACTTAGCTCCCTCAATTGAATGATGAAAAAAAGTATTATCAATAGGTATACTAGGCCAGTCAGTTTGAAACACATCATAAGAAAACTTCATTCGGTACGTGACCGAACTGACTCTGCAATTAGTAAAATAACATCAGTGCATCAGAGAAAATTATGCTATCAAAAAGTATGGGAAAAAAGTGTGAGAATAATTGAAAAAATAAAAGAACCGAACAATTCAATTCGGTTAAAAAATGGAATATTATAAAATAAAATGAAATATCAAAAAAATACTTGAAAAAATGGCATTAACAAACTAACATATTTCAAAAAATTGAAAAAAAATTTTTTTAATTACAATTTTTTTTTAATTTCATTTTGTGAAGCAAAAATTGAAAGCAAAACAAAGATAAGCAAAAGTTATCGAGAAAAAAACACTACCGCCTTTTGTAAGGCCAATACAAAACCAAACGAAAAATACAATTAAAGGATACAAAGAAAGAAAAAAAATCACAAAAATAAAAGAAATTTGAAAAACTGATTTTCATTTTCTTCCTATTTTCTTCCCCCCCCCCCCCGACACGTTAGAGGGCAATTTTTGGTTTTTCATGTGACTTCTATTCGATAGCAGTTCTTGCTGTGCTCGAATTCTTTGAGCAGTTTATACATAATTATCTCATTTGAAGCACTCTATTTATGAAATTAAGACTCTCAGCCACTACTACCATCTCAGTATTTCCATTAAGTTCCATTCAGTTTTGAAGAGAATTTTTAATTTACAACAAAATGGAAACACCTGCATTGGTTTGCTACTCGTGTATGCATTTTCGGTTCTACTCGTAATTCAATTAGCGTTGCATTTTATTTAAAAAGCTATTTTGCTCACCTACGCCTTCTTTATTATGAGCACGATTCGTAAATTGGCAATTATTAATTTTCATGCGAGTATCTGCAGATGTGTCATCTTGCTTTTTGATCTACGTATAGGTAATAACATTAAAGACCTTTTCGTGAGGAAATAACAAAGTTGCTACTATATGCAGGGTCCTCGTTACAGGTGTGCATATGCTTATAGGTCTCTACGTTTATGTCAAATAAAAGCTGCTAGTGGTTGGTGTTAAAGGTGAGTGAGGGGGGGTATATTTGGTCGTATCCATGCCGTTTAATTATTTATGAAGTGAAATGACGTGCAGAACAAGGCGTCTCTAATTATAGTTAAAAGGCGTTCGTTAAATCTTATTTCCAGCTAACGTCGTCCTCGACACCATCGTGTCTCCTCTATTCGACGTTTTTCGTCTACATGCACATAATATAGTCGTAGTATATTTTAATACGCCAATTAATATCAATGTCTTCGATGTAAATTAGGTTTTTTCGGCGCATAAGATTATACCAGCTGATTAGACTATGAAATTAAGTTCTAGGGTAAAAAAGACGTATCACAAACATGGAACTGTAATACATATCAAAAGGTTGTATCTGTAGAGGATAATTGGTAGAATCAGGAGTTAAACTCGTATATATTCTTTTGATCGCAAAGCCAATATGTTGGTGCTATTCCAGCCAAACTTTCGGTAATTATTACAAATGAAGAAAATTTTCTGCAGGAAAAATTACCCCAAAAACAGATAATGGGTGTATACAATAAAATAAAAATTACATTCTAAATATTTTCAATTACACCTATGCTACAATATATAGGTAGTCGCTATAAGAACAGCACCGTATTTTCTTTTTAAACTATATTTGCATTAAGATATAACTTTTCTTTTGTAATCTCAGCAACTCTTCTACGATATCAATTGAGGCGGGAAAAAAGTAAGAAAAGTCTGCGAGGCTGCCAAATGAAATAAATTTTCTATTCCTATCCACCTCTCACTCGCTCATCTTCTTCGAAACATAACGAGAAAGTATAGCAATAAATTATTTAATCAACGCAAGTCTACATAAATTACAAGAAATCCGAAATGCTGCGATTATCTCTTTAATTTATTCTCCCTCCGTTCATATATTTTATGGAGACCAGGAGGAATGTGGTCCAAAACAAAAAAAAAAACAAAAAAAAAAACTATATAGCTGCGAAGTGTAGATGCAAATGTCGCGGACTTGGTGGTATAGTATTAGATTTTGCATATTCATGAGTACCAGCCCTCACTGCAGAGTAGCACTTACTTAAAATTTTCTACCTAAGCGGTTTAATGAAAATTTCGCCTCCGATGAAACAATTACCTGCGTGTTTTAAACGACGAATGTTAACGTGTCTCTATTTTCCAACCTTTTCCTCCTCCCCCTCAAACCCCACACCAATAGCCAACATCCGTTTTTTTCTGTGTTTTACAACACGATTCTGCCGTTCATTCCTAATGCGTTTTTTTTTTTTTTTTTTTTAGCTACAGATACTCGATTGCAGGGACGAGGAAGAAAGCTGCGGAAATATTTTCATCTTCTCGGCTAAATAAACGCTGCCAGTTGTTTTCGGAATTTATAAAGGTCTTTAAATCCAAATGCAAAATACAAGAATTCCAGGCTTTTAACGGTTGTAATTCGTGAAGAATGGCATGATCTAATGAAAAATTAAACATAATTTTGAAAATGTGCTTCAAGTATACATCATGAATGACCAGTCTGCGTTTTCCCCTTCACTTTTATGGAAGCGAATAGATCTTCATTTTGTGGATGAAAATAGGTAATTCAATTCAACATGGGAACTGGCGTATGGGTTCTTATACGAGTGGAAATAAGGATGGTGTGTAGTGTGTACGCTAATATTTTATTCTGAATTATGATTTCTCTTGAATTTTTCTGCAAGAGAAATGCCAAAAGCACTATATGGCTAAACAAAGTCCACTAAAAAATTACGGTTTCCTTCAGAGCATGATAATATAATAGAATTTACAATTTTTTTATTTCTGTAAAATAAGTCCCTGTTTCGAACCGCTCAGTATCAAGTCCGTAATCATTCACAAAAGCTTCATTAATCGAGCTACTTCAAATCACTAGGTTCAAAATTACTAAACCATTCAAGTCCAAAATTTAAAGAGTCTTCTATGTATAATTTACATACGTTCCAAGTTTTGTTTTGATCCACTCAACATTAGATAAGTCCATAATACTGAAGCAATGAAAGAAAAAACTATCGTACTTATAAGTCCAACTTTTTTTATAAGGGCAATTCTAATAGTAACTTCTTTTGGAAAACCTACTAAAAAATGAGAGAATAAGATCGTTGGCACTCCTCACTTCAATGATACTGGATAGTGGCAAGTCTGGCTCACCAGACCCTACTTAGGAGTGAGCTCACCAGATTCAGTTTTTTTTTTTTTTTTTTTAGGAAAAATACAGGAAATCAAACTTCAGTATATTCATGCTCATTGTAAGTACAGGACTGAACCAGAAATATTCAGAGAAGAATGTGAAGCTTATTTCGATATTTTGAGTATAATTATAGAGGTAAATATCTGGTGAGCTGAGTAAGAAACGTCAAGTTGAAATATCAAAAAGTGAAACTTACCCACTTTCATAGGTATCCACAATCACTATTTAAATCCAATCAAAATAACGAGAAATAAATGAGGTCCTTAATATCTTTCTCAGTTCTTACCTGAAACAAAAAAATGGTAAAATTTTCAAATCAATTAAAGTTATTTGAGGTTCAAAAAAAAACATTTATGGTTAGGAATGTAAGTGCTAAATGCTATAAAACATTTTAATTTTAATGTTTCTCGTAGATAGCTTCACTAAATAACAAATACCCATGGTCAACTTGCACTCACTATGCAAATACTCACTGTTGATCCTTAAAATAAAATATTCAAAAAATTCAAAAACTAAGAACTAGTGTCACTTTTAGTAACTTAAACTGCTAATTTTAGTTATTAGAAAAATTCAAATCAAAAATCTAACTTTCAACAAGGTCAACATTAAGTATGTATGAACATTGTGACCAAAAATAATAAATTTCTGTTCAGAGTTCGCCTCTCAAACAGTCAGGAGAATTTCACAATTTTGTACATTTTTTTCACTGAAGCATACATTTAAATGACTGATTGAAAGTGAATATGAGGGCTTGGCTACTTGAGGTAAATTCTGGTTATTAGCTGGTAGTTGTTACCTCGAGTCTGGACAATGGTGGCCATGACTTCAGTTGCTAACACATTCAACCATTTTGTTCTATATTTATATGAAATACTGAATTAATCTAACACTTGTTAAGTACCTAACAAAATTAACAAAATTGTATCTGAATTACCCAGTAGAATACCTGCTATATTTTTTCAAATACATACAGCAATACAATATTAAAATTCATTATTTAAAAATTTACAGAAGCAACAAAATTTGGCGAATAACTAACAAGAAGTAGTAAAATTTTTAAAGCTAACAATGTTTATCATGTTTCTGTTGATTTGACAATGGTGATCACGTTTTGCATTGAAATTTATTGCTGGCGAAGTTTTGTGCTGCTGGATTTGATTCGTTAGTGGTGATACTTTCCTACTACAGCAATTTTCATTCGCAATATAAACATTTGACTTTGTATTTTTCCGATCGATGAAGCGTGTCCATTAGAAAATTAGCTCGAGACTCTCTTTGCGACAGTTGTAAAATGCTGTGATCCCTTCGCTGCAAATCGAATAACTCGAATTGAATTTAAAAATAGACACTTCCATCGTTAAAGTATCAGTGTTTGGGGCGGTGTTTTTCTTTTATATTCTGGTTTCTCGTTATTCTCGTTTTTCTCGCTTTTCTGTATTCCACGTAAGTACTTTCGTCTACACCATTCATTTGGTTTCACTTTCAGGAAATGCCATTTTGACGCTACTGACGCAGTGTTCTTCGAAACCAGAGAATGTTAGAGTGTAGTATTAAAGTCGAAAGAGCAATTTTCAATAATACCGTAAAAATGTAAAAAGATATAATTTCTTCTAGAATGCCTCGAAAATTTATGATGCTGTTGTTATAATCCTCAGCCACAAAATTACTTCATGCGGATTTTTGGAAAATGATGGCGCATAATCTAAAAAATTTTCTCATCATTGGTATATTTGAAGGACGAACTGAGAGAAAAAAAGCTCAAGATTCTAGATTCGAAGAGGAAAAAAAGTTTCAATATTTTTTTGGCTTACCTATTTCTATATTCGTGGACTTTCCCTGTATTAACGTTTAGAATAATCCGGATCTCTCAAGTTGATTTAAAAATACTGGTTCATTTTATGTACTTTTATAGAAAGAAGAAAAAAAGGTAGATACCTAATGCAGACGGTTGAATTACTTTTTTCTCATCATTGTGACGAGGAAAAGATTGAAAATTCACTACAAAAAGGGCAAAAAACTGATCTGCTCGACTTATGAAATTAAAATAGTCTTTCATTTAACCATAAGGATCAGAACGTGACGCTGTCTAAGTATTTATTAAATTTTCAACGAGCAACAATATTATCTGTATGAAAAAAATTTTTCTTTCCACTTTACCAACGGGTTTTAGAGAGAGTAATTTCAATTTTGCCAACGTAAATTCTATTTTGAATCGAGTCAAAATGAATAAATGAGCAAAAAAATCAAAAACGTCTCTCTCATGTACAAAATATCGTACACATTTTTTAGAATTTTTTGCAGACTTTGGTAATAATCTTCAATTTATGTAGACCTTATTAGGTTTTTTCCACATAGATGCTTCACGTAATTATTTCTTGTCGGAATTAATTTCAAGATACCCAAAAGCAGGATCTATCGTTAAAAAAGAAAAAATAGAGGACCTTCGACCATGGATGGTCGAAGTAGAGGACGTGTATTGAAATATTACAACTGAGAGAAAAGGGTGTAGATTAGCAAGTAACAAATTTATAGTCTTCTAATTCAATAAAAAAAACTTTCAGAATAAAGACTTTAAAATCATCCCATAATTATGATGCTACCAGACTTATAATAATTGAGGTGAGAAAAAATGTTCTTGTTTTTTCTTTTTTCATGTTCTACAGGGTGCGGCAAAATGACCGGCTACATTTGTTTTTTGAATTATACGCATAAGAAAAAAGATAAGGTCATGCGGTTGCTTCTAAATAAAACTTCATTCCTGAAGGTTACGTATGAAATACAATCAGTGACGCACCCAGAAATTTTTCAAGGGAGGAGCTAAGGTATAAATTTACTCCCAAAAAAGTACCAAAAATCTGAAAATCTTCTATTCAGCCTTTTTTTAATGAAATTCAAGGCCTAAAGGAAAGGTTTCAGCTCCATATCCCTACTTTGGTGCGCTACTGAATACAATTTCACTTTCACATGTTGACTATTTTGCCTAACACATTTCTGAAGGCGTAAAATCCAATTTTTTAGCTTTGCTAAGCAATGGTTACATTATTTTGCAATTTCTTCCTCTAAATGCTACCAGTGATGGATAAAATTGACCGGGGAGGGGAATTCTGCACGTGTGGCATTCTTCATGGTTAGCGCGAGGAAGTAAATTCCCTACCGGCTGAATACGTAAGAAATTAATTGAAAAATATGATTATTGCTCAGCAAAGTATTAAAAAATTGAGTTTTGCGCCTCTGCAAATTTGCTAGGCAAAATGATCAACATGCGAGTAAAATTTCATTTCATATGTAACCTTAAAGAATGAATTTTAATTTAAAACCAACCACATGTCTCTATCTTTTGTCTTACGCATATAATTGGAAAAACAAATGCGGCCGGTCATTTTGCCACACCCTGTACATATTAAAGATAATTAGACACACAAAAAAATATTGAAGAAAAAAATTTTTTTTCCATCCTAAGGTAGTTTTTTGCTTTGGATCCCCCATTAGGTATGAATGAAATCAGCAGTACTCGCTCAAGAAATAAGTAGGGCGTGACTTTTGATAATGTTTCCTCCTTTTACACCTCTATTTTTAGGGTTTTTCGTTGAAAAACATGAAAAAAATAAAGAAATAGAAGAGAAAATTTACCCTTAAGGTCCTATTTCCGCTTTGGGTCCCATACGTATTTTATAATTGGTACGGTTATACAAATACAGTGGTGCCCTTTTTTTGAGTAAAAAAATTCTTTCAAGTAATCATCAATTAGATAATGCGTTTTTCGGTGAGTGCTAATTAAGAAAGACCTCGATATATCATTCCGTACCTAATTTAATAATTATATGTAGTTGTTTTATTAGCTTTATCTGTAAAATAGACCCAACATATTTCTGTTTACAACGCAGTAAAAAAAAATTCCACAATCGAAAAGACCGCAAGTCCCACGCAACTGTAAATTTCTATCAGAAAATTTATCATTCGACTAGAGTGACGACAGCGTTTCAGCGTCTTCGACATAATTCTTTTCAGCCACCGAAGCACTTGTTAAAAATTCAATAATTCTCACTTTTTCCGGACCATTTCCTAAATTCGACATTCAATTTCGCAGACTACAAATAACACCCTATAGCCTCGCAGAGAGATAGAGAGAGAGAGAGAGAGAGAGAGAGAGAGAAAAAAAAAGACTGTCTTTCAATTCGTCACGCTAATTCGTTTCCGTCGCATCCTGATTTTCATTTCTCTTATTTCATTTTCTCGCTGTAATTTTTTAAGCAGACTGACAAACGCACGAATAAATTATTAAAGAAAGCACTCATCAGCTCCGACCATCAGTCTAGTTTGACGACAGATTTCTCTCGAAGGTTAAAGTAGCACCGGATAACAAATAATTTTCCATCAAATTAAATTTATCGAACTTGTCCGAATGCTGAAGGAAGAAAAAATGCGAAGATATTGAATCGTATTTGAATGCATTAAGAAGGAGAAGCCATTATTTTCGTAAGGATAGAAGGCTTATTGCTTTTACAATTTTCTTATTAGTATAGAAGGGACGAGTGACGAAAGGATTGAAAGGAGACATGACGAGGAAGGACTACATAGTATTTGAAAACAACTTGAAAAATGAATATCACAGAAAACATTAACCATTTGGACCGCCTAAATGACAGCAGCAGATTTGGCGTCAGACAGGGCCACTCTCCAGCAGCGATATTTCTATTTATATTGTTAAAGAATTTTTCAACGTTTCGCCTTTATCTGCCTTACTACTCGTTGTGCCTGCCTTAAAAATATTCCTTCGAATGCCTTTGCAAAGGTCAAATTGTACCGCAGCAGTCTTCCACAGCAAGCGGCTCACGCAGTTCATTATTTATGGGAGAATCGTTTTACAAATAACTCTAGACAGACCTCGAATTCTGCTTCAAGTAAAATGCTACTGTATGTAGAGTATATAGTGGACGTAAATAAACGTAAATTATTGTAGGGGGGAACACTAGGCGTAGGTCAGTGGGGCAGAAATAAGGGAAATCAGAGAGAGAGAGAAGGGAATGAAGAGAGAATTTACGAGATATAAGAAAGAAGAAGTCATTTATAATATAAATTTTTAGCCATAGCCAGTTTATGGCACCCAGTGGAAAATAACTTGACCTCGTTTCTTTTCTTCCTCGTTTTCCTCGGATTATTATTTATCCTTTGCATTGGAAAATTAAATATTTGAGTGGGTTCGCAATAACGTGCTTTGTTTGGTACCATTTTTCAAGTTCGATTTCAGAACTATAATTTGCCATTTTAAAGAGGATTTTGCCAACGTGGCGAGTGCTACTTAAATAAAACAGTGCTCTTAATCCCAACATTACTTTTACTGTTTTTCAAGAAAGTTCAATAAATACTTCTTTTCTCAGTCGATATTACTCGTATCACAGTCTAGAAATGATTTTACTTGAGAAATTCACTGAGGTGATTATTTTGTCTACCGTTTCATTATACTAAAAGTAGAAATTCATTCAATTTACTTAATATTTCTAAGAAAAACGTAAGAAAAATAGTATGGCTTAGATGACTCACTACCCATAGAAACCTTCAAAATGCAACTACCCCACAAAGAGGAAAATAAGAGAGGATTAGAGCATTATTTTTTATCAAAATGAAACTTAACTTTCTTTCAATCGCTGCTACATCTTTAATATGTTAACGCATCTTTCATGACATATAGGTACTGCATAAAAAATAACTACGATAATGCAGTAATGAAAATTATAAAATTGACGATCAACGAACCACCAAGAAAATTAATCAAGAGATTATTGATTAGAACCATTCGTGATGAGATTCTCGATATCGACAATCGATTTTTAACTTCGCGTTAAATTTCCGAATTTACTCCCGGTGTCACGAAAAGTGAAAACAAAGATGTTAACACATAAAAAAAATTATGAGCCTAAATAATCTCCCACGTATTTGCATTGCTTTTCCTATTTCTTTAATTCTGAAACCTTCTTCTGGCAAAATTTATTTATATGTCTACGAGGCTTCATTTTATATACGTGAATTATTTTATTTAATTATTATAATACATATTTATTTATTTCACTTTTGTACCCCTCGCCTAATAGATGCCTGGAAATCCAAGTCATGGAGAGAGGAACAAATAAAACTCTGTAAAATGTAGCTTTGGGTGGAAGGAATTATAACGATTCTTTATGACTGATTCCATTTAGCCCAAATAAATATCTGTCACTATAAATTCACTTTTTTAGATAATATAATACTGAAAATTGAAATTTAATGAATCTATAATATTCAGAGGAAAGTCGACTTGATTACTTTCAAATTAAAACAAGTAGGAAAAAATTCTTGAATGGCAAATGAATCATTATTGCAATCGAGATACTTGGAGACAAAAAGCGACCAAAACAATAATGAAGGATACCTCAATACCATGTAAGCGACCATTCATAATTAAGACAACCTCTAATTAAGACGATTTTGTACAGGTTTGTCTTTGGACGATGAAACCACATCGTACCACAATCCTGCGTGCCTTTGTTAGGTAAAATTCATTAGAAAATTTTCCTCTCGTCCTGATCGTTGTCACCGGAAATGTGATAACAGAAGCCCAAGTCCTTTTTGAAATTATTGTTAACCGAGTTAGAATCTTATGTTAATTGTACTTTGGTTACGTTTTAATTAAAACACGGTCGGATTAAGACGTTAGTTGACTACTCAGTCATTTCGAGAGGGACGTTTCTTTTTTCTGTACTTGCACGAGGATGAGAGTTTGCTTCCTGTGGCTTGAATGCGGTCAGAGTTCGAACAAAGTTTTTGTTGGTATGATTTTAAAAGATTAAAATTCTAGCGCAGCAAGCTCCACTATAAAAGCAGGGTTTCTTTTTAAAGCCGGAGATCTGAATGTACTATTTATAAAAGAAAAAATGCATCTTGCACAATACAGAAGTAAACTGAAGTCTTCACTTATTTCTCAGTACCTCTGTCACTTTATTTATCCTCGTCTTTATTTCACACGCATGTATATTGGAAAACTGATGTCGTATTTGGATTCAGCAGCTTAAAAATAGTTACTGGCGATATTTTTCTCTTGACTTTTTTTCATTATCACCCTTTATTTCTACTGTAATTCTATCCAATTAGCCATTTCTTCCCAAGCGCATCTCAGGGGGCGTATATTTCAGCTCTATTTTTCAGCCATTCCATGGGCTGTATAAAAATTTTGATAATAACTTTTTTATAAAAAATTTAAAGTTGAACATTTTTTGTTCTAAGTAGTTTGGTGATTCGAGTCATAGAATTTCAAATACTGTATTTACGAAAAACTGGTTTCCAGGGCACATAATCCCCAATTAGCGGGTATTCTACGACTCAGATTTTTATACACTCATGATATGTTATAGAGAGCTATGATTACTATCCACAACCAAATTGTCAGCTTGCATCGAATTTCTTGATGGTTGAGTCATTTTTTCAACTAATGTTCCTGGGTTAGTTCTTCGATAATTTAAATTATAATCTATCAGTTATGCCTTTTTGCCCGTTCCATCCATAAAAGTATCCATGATCGAATCTACATTTGTTTTGTACCATAATGGTAGATTCACTTATATTTTTGGTAAGCCTATAGGACAATATTCCAACATATCTACTCCATAGAATTAAAAGCAGTGTGTTTTATTTCTGGCTCATGCTACCAACTAAAAGTACATAGGTACAACACAAGTATGATATTCTTTTTTCTTCTTCTTTTTAGCTCCCAGGGAGATTGGTATAAAAAAAATCGAAGGAACTACTTTGCTAAAAGAGATTTTCTCTGTTTCCTTTCACATCGTACATCAAAATTATAGCCCGAGTACTAGCATATAATGATGGAAGATTCCATAAAAGTACTGTTCCTACCTCTATCTGGTTCTTCTCCATTCCATGTACTCAACTTTACATTAAAGCTGCATGTGTGGTTTGCTCGTATTAATTTCCTATCGTCAAAGACTAATTCAGTAACACAGTTCGACAACTTTCATATCATTTACTGCTCTCCATCATTGCTCGGTGCAGATATCTAACGAGTGAGTAAAAGAACAAGAGACGAAATGTGTACTCGTTATGAAGTAATTCGCTGGAAATTTAATCGACAAAAGCTCTAACTGCTGCTAGTCTCACCCTAACCCTTATAATAAACTTTTAAGCAAAGAAAAATATATAGCAAGCTAAAAGTTTCACACCTCGTCATTACACGAACGTGAACTTTCAATAACATTCTGTGGGTGAAGTTCTTCACGTGTTTCCTACATTATGGATTTTCCTTTTGTTAATAAACTCGAGGTTCTGATGTCGTATCATAAAACTTTTCTCAACGAGAACAGCCCCAAGTGGTTACCAAAAAGAAGAGGAAATACTGAAAAAGATTTCGATGCATTTCTTTCGCAAAGGCCACTGTAAGAAAAGTGCAAAGACGTGTGAAAGGCTATGTGAATGATGGCCTACAGAGAGTGTATCAGAATAGTATTGCAAAAGAGAGTGAAAAAAAAAAGAAATAAAATATTCGATCAGATGCTCTGTACAGTGGTTAAAAACTTCACGATAAGGGATTTCAGAAAAAAGATAGGTACGTCGAAGCTTTTGCAAATCGAAAAACTTGAGATACGGTTAACACGAAATACTTTTGTAATGGAAATGACGAAGGAGACGACGATTAAAATGCAAATTGCGACATAAATAGAAAGGGAAAAAAAGAATAAAAAAACAGTTTCATTGCTCTGTACGTAGCACGTTTGATTTAAAAAATTATGTTCTACTTAGGGGTTGGTAACGTATAAAAACTGCAGCGTCGTTTATACTTTGAGGCGAATAAAATTCGAAAGAGTAGAAATTATAATTTAAAATTCCTTTTCAGAAATTCTTTCTGCTTTTTTTTCCCCCTTGTCTAAACGTTGAACTTGTAATTGGTAAAGTTTTATGTTGTAAAGGCATAAGGAAGATAAAAGGACATACAGTTCAACATTACGTGCGGCTTCAGGCTTCGATTTTATGAAAAAAAAACTTTGGGATAGGTGTTTCTATTTTAAAAATGAAATGTTTGTCTAGAAAATTGAAAAGAGGCATATCATTTACTGAAATAATTATACGCATTAATATGATTCAGTTAGAATGGCAAGTTCCAGGAGGAGAAAAAGTACATTTCAGTCTGAAATTAGTAGCAGAGGTTCATCTCGATGAGTTTTAGGTCTGATCGAAATTTTATGTGGATCGATTTTGCGGTTCGATCTCTAGATATCAGCAAAAGTGTAGCCAAAAACCAATGATTTTTTATGACTTTTTGAAGGAACGGATTCCTTCGAATTTTAACGGATTTTTCATTTGGTTCTTTTTTTTTTTTAACTGTTGAAAAATTGGGAAAACTGTCCCCAACAATTTCTCGAATTAAAAATTTTTTTGGTTGTACGAGTGTTTCCCGGCAGCCAATTTACTTGTACAAAGTAGTCGTTGGAAATAATTTTTTAGTAGTTTTGTACTTGAAAAAAATCGGGCAAACTGTACCTATCCTATTTACAGAATCTTGGAACATACAATTTAAGTGGTTCATAAAACCTCTGTACTATCAATCAAAATTTTTTCTTTCCAATGCATGTATTTGACCATTAAAAGTACTGATAATAACCAAGAAAATTACGGTTTTTTTTTTTTTTCAACGTTATATTTAATTTAAATTTCAAAAAACTGTAAAATAATGTCTAGAAATGCAAGCGTAAAAATGAGTTTTTACCTATTTCTTTTCATTTGCAAATGGAAGAGAATTTTGAGAGCTTTTCAATGATATAGCCAAAAAATCAATAAATCAAAATTTGCACTCACTGCTTTTTTCCATGACCTGGCAGTTTACGGGTTAGGGAGTTTTTCCAGTACTTATACTTAACATTTATTAAATTCATCCCTTGTAAGTAAATTATGGCTATACCAATGAGAATAGATTCAACTACTTATATAAGTAGAAATTAGGACTGGGTCAGAAATTATCTCTCAGGTAATCTATTTCGAAATTTTCAGCTATAAATGTCAGTTAGGTATACGTCTAGCCTTGCCGAATCAAAAATGGCGATAATCAGCTTAAGATTTATTTTAAGCAGACAATTCTAGCTGTCCATTAGTTAATTTCATGACAATAATTTCGTACATCTCTCCTTCACAATCGTCTCCTTTACTTCGACAATTTAATGTTTCGTCTTAATAGAGGCACTAAATTTTAGAATGTATTTTATGTACGTACTTGAAGACCAACATCAGAATACGACATTTTTACGCCAATTCTGGCGTCAACGACGACCTAAGAACAGCTCATATTGATCCAATTGCCGACTTCCTCATAGGCTGGTCGAAAAGCTGCTCGGCCACGTAAATACGGAAATAAACCATTATACATGTAATGCCGGCTTCATGGCGTCTCTCCTTTTCCTTTCATCCTCTCGGTTTGTCTCTGTTTATCCATCACATCCTTTCTTCCTATTTTCCGCTTATATATTTAAAATTCATAAGCTTCTACTCGAGCCATTTCCACCCTCAGTGTATCGCTAAACGCGTTTTTTCGCATGAAAAATGCAAACCTATACGTTTATAGAGGCTTTTCGCATTCTGAATTTAGACCAAAAAGAAATCAAAGGATTTCAATTTTAAAATGGTTGCTTTCGAACCAGCATATTTTTTAAGTTGTTGAAAATTAAAGCACTTTCAAGAAAATGTAAACTAATTTACTTGGAAAATAAACGGCGAACTGCAATTTCGTTGGTTTATTAAATACTCTCAGAATTATGTATGCATTACGTCCCCACTACGACCATTACTTTTCTGATCACTTAGAAGCGAATCATCTTCTCCTATGTAGTTTCTCCTATGAAAATTTTTTGTAGCTATCTTAATAGATAGAACTTTTTGAAATTCGTATGGTAGTCAACCGCAACAAATTCTAAAAACTAGCTAATATCAGGAGATCCTTCCTCCTTATTATCTGGTAAAGTTCAAAACATTAGGATTAAAACTTATGTCATGATTTGAAAGACTGACAACCATTTACCCTTAAGTGAACATTCCCATGCTCTCATAGCAACAGTTTCTCATAAATGGCACTTTTGCCATTTTCTTAATGGCCGATATTTGCATACGTAATTGGCCTCTTTTTTTTTAATTACCTACTAATTAAATCGATGATTACCTACTTTGTGACATTTTCATTGAAATTTCATGTCGAACACTTTCTAAAGTTTCAGCAAAAACGTTGCAATTAATTTTTTATCCGACTATACATTCCGTTGTATCGACCTTTGGAAAAAAAAAGTACACAGCAAAATATTCTGCACCAAATGTTCGAAAATGGCCGTCGAAAAAATGCTACGAGAAATTCTTTCGCTGTTTGCCCAAGGGAAAGCCTTTTATAATATAAAATCGCCAAGCACCGCAGTTCAGAAACGAGCATTTTTCACGTAACTACCCGGAGATATTAATCAAATTTTAGCATCCCTTTTATAATTAGTCAGTTTGTTTTCTTTATTAATGTTATCTTATCTATGTTGTATTTTGCTTTTTTTTTTCATTTTTGTTTTTGGTTTTTTCATGATGGAAGAATTAAAAATTTTTCGCGTCGATTAATCGTTTTGGAGCGCACGCTGTTTTCATCAAAAATTTACTCCTTTTTTCTACGTCCCTCTAAATTATCATCAACAATTTTTAATTATAACGTATTTTCATAACCCAAACGGAGCGTAACGAGAAATGAAGCCGAATATAAACAAGACCTTAATAAGAACTTCTCCTTAAAACTGTTAAAAAATGATTTTCGAACTTTCCTTTTTCACCCTTTTCGTCAGCCTTTCGACGATTTCTTTTCTCACCCCTTCTACGCGTCGATGATTGGATTGAATTTGACATTAAGTAGACAATTTTAACAACGATCGTTTCCCTATTCCCTAAAATTATATACACTTCGTACCAGACAGTTTAATATCGTCGCGTGGTTTCTCAAAATTAAAATTTAGTTTTATTAGTTACTCGATTTACGCAGAATTGACCAAAGAAATTGTAGTATGCCAACGAGGAAAATGCGGCAAAAAATAGCAAAATGCTGATTTTGAGCTATTAGTTGTGTCATATGAAAATATTTTTCATAAACAGCAAAAGCGAGGCAATCATAATAACAATTTCGTCAAATAGCATTTCAGTAGCAATTCATTGGCGAATTTGTCAGGTATTGCAATAAATTGATAATTATAATTGTATTTAATTTTATATTTTGGTTTACTTTCTTGCCCCAGCTAACGAATTTAAGAACAATAGTGGACTAGTATATAAATATTACGGGTGCGGTGTGAGCGAGAATGGAAACTATGTAACAGTTTGCGGTTACAGATAGTTATGAATATTAAACAAAATGTCTTCAAATTTTTCAAAAAATCTCTAGATACTACCCAATATGAAATAGACACCATCTTGAAGGGAGTATTATGAAATTAATTCATTGATTACATTTTTATTGGATGTCAAAAACTAATTTAAAACATGAACAGGAGTAGAAAACATGAACAGGAATATTACGAAAATAATTTAGCAGGTTGGGAGTTAGTTTAAAAGAAATTTAGGTGATAAGACCTTTTTAAAGCTCCTCAAATATTCCTAAGGTGAAATAGAAAAAGGTTGCAGTATTTATAATAGCTGCAAGTGGTACTATCATAAGTGGTAGGTATATATTGTGGAGAGAAGTAATATCTATTGATATTTGATGTTTTCAGCTACATTATTATACATGTATCATAGGTATGGGAACTCATTTCTCTTCGTAAAGCTCGAGATGAGGATACTATTATTACTTGCATAAAAGTAACAAGAAGAATTTTTTCAGCTGGATAGCAAAATTAAATACGAGGCGCGTTCCAAAAGTCGGTTCGCACCCCCCACCATTTGAAAGCTAATAGAGATAGAGACCTGCAATTAGTTTCATTGGAAAGAGGAGACTTCAGGCTACTTTTCCACACCATGCACCAAGCAATCAAGGCAGCTATTATGGGGCAGTATAAGTTTCTAAATGTAATCTTGATGAAATGTCCTGTCCAAATTAAAAAAAAATTTTGTTCTTTTTCCCAAATAGCACTACTAAAAGCAAATTTTCCCCTCAAAATTCAGCTTCCAATGGCTAGAGTCGATGGTAATTAGATGGGGCAAGGCCAGTGAATAAAGAGGGGTGGTAAAAGGTCACTCACATCAAATTTTTCCCAAGGCGCCCATCCAGACTGGCAGAATAAGAAAAATATTGCTATGCAAAAGTTTTTTTGGCTAATATTGAGTAAAATTCACGCAACTGTGTGCTGGTGTACTGCAGTAAGCACGTAATGTCTGCCTACAGTCAACACCAAGTGCATACACACACATACATGCACACATACACCTCTATTTCGTCGTCGTAGCGCTTGGGCTATTGGTTTGGTTTTTTGTGGTAATATTCTCCCATCCTCCTTCACACTGCTTCCTTGATTTTTGAGCACCGCGCCTGGCCAACAATTTCTCATATTTGTACACATTCTGATGCATGTTGACGACTCTGTAGCGGATCACTTTTGACCTTTTAATTTGGGAAAATATTATAAATCCTGCATCTCATTCTTGGATGGTGCTTTTATTCTACTCTTCATTTTCAAATTATCATAACTCAAGATTGAAACATGATAGGGCCATGAAATTTTTATGGTGATGTGTCATGAGGGTGCTGATACCCCAGTTGAAATTTCGTTGCATCAGTGTTACCAGGGCCGGAGATATGAAACATGCGAACGGACTTTTGGAATGCGCCTCGTATATCCATTAGGGTGGTCCTTATTTTATGAAGTATTTCAGATCAAAACAGAGACCCCCCAATTTTGTTCTATGTTATGAGGATAAGCTCTAGTAAAAATTTTGTCCCCCTAGGATCACCTATTCACGTGCCGAATTTGGGTCCTAATATCCATAGTAACTAATTATTCATTTTTTTAATGAATATAATGGGCTTCAATTGCAAAGCTATTTTATCCACTCTTAAGAAAGAAGTGCTATCATATAAATAATATTTTGATGACTTTTAGGTTGTACATCTGCAATGAGAGTACTTACCAAGGAACCAATGCCAACCGATTATATTTAGACATTTGACAAACTCAGAGCAAAGAAATGCGGCGACGACTAGGCTCAAGCCTATGGGTTTCAAGAGCGCAAAGCTGAGTATCTAACCAGTCGGATAACTATACAACCCTGAAGACCTTATCAATATTAAAATGACTTAATTATATTTCAAGTTGACACAATCGGAGTAAAAATATTACAAATTAGTATGCTCCATACTAATAACATCGGACAAATCAGATTTTATGTGAAAAATATTACTATAACAAATATTCAACTATTTTTGAGATACGTACGATTATAAGGTATTTATACTAATTTTCAATATTTTTTAAAATAATTCTCAATAAACTTATATCAATTTTTCATATAAAACCTGAATTCTCCTTGAGTTGGTACGCAGCGGATATTAAAATTTAATATGCAGTTTTTCCTCAGGGCAGAGATCTTTGTTCAAACAATGGAGCGTAGAAAACCTTTCAAGTCTCAGAAAAAAAATCATTCTTTAATTGTTTCTTCGAAAATATAAACTTGTTATTCATTCATTAACTTACACGTAACTATTGTAACATTTACAAGAAAAAACACTCGTTTGAATTAACTCTTTCAAAACCACATTTGACCACATAAAACTGTTAGAGCTAATAGATTTTCATAATATGGTCAAGTCTTTTCACCTGATAAGTTTTAAATTTGGACTGGCAATATGCAGAATATATCTTTGAAGCATATATATTCTGGTAGAGTAATTACGAATGCAAAAACATTAGATAAATCAAAATATATTTTTTGTGAACTGTAAAGAAACTTCCCTAAACAAATTTCAGAAGTATTTTTCACTTTCTTAGTAAGGAAAACAGAAATAATTCAAAATTACAAATGGATATTATTCTAAAAATAGTAAAATACGTATAATTACTCGTATTATTTAAGGTAGTGAGAAGCCCTACACAAATACATATTAAGGTCAACTCTACTTGAATCATCAATTGCTCATCTTTTTTTATCAGAAGTAGTGAAAAGTACTACTTATTTGGATCTTTAAGTATTATCTTAAGCCATGGTAAAATTACTCGTAATAATAGCAATAGAAAAATTTTAGGTATACCGGTTCAGATTTTATTATAAACTGACACCGAAAAAATTTAAGATAATTTGGTAGGACTTCTTCAGGAATCACATACGTAGAAGAATGTAAGAAACAAAACAAAATAGGGATAGTGACGTTAAAGAAGAATGCCTTTATTCAGGACACTGCAATAATTCATTCATGATAGGAGCAGACCACCGAAAAATGCAAACACTTGAAAATTCTTTCTCCGTTTAGATGTTCCAAAAGCTGCCTTTCGCCAAGCGAGGCTTTTGAAATAGGATAGTGCAGTCGTAGGCCAGTTTTAATTAAGAACGAAAAAAGAAGACAAAGAAAGAGTACACTGAATGAACTGTAAATGCCTTCAGAATTTTGTTGGCACGATGGCAGCGAACAAAACAGTTTCTCGCTCTTCTTTCCTTTACTGTGACTCTCTCATTATTTTTCTCACTCTCATCTATTATCTTCCTGCGTGTCTGCAATATCCATGACTTGTCTCCTTTTTACTGACGTAGTAATGAAGTGACGCCATTCCAATTTGAATGCCAGCCTGCGATTATATTTTTCTACAAAAGAATATTTTATTTAGCACGAAGAAAATGAGCATGCGCTTTGTAACTAAACTTCATTGCTTCGTGTCATATTATATAAAGCCGCGCACTCACCTCAACATTTTTGCCCGAATTCAACAAGGAACAAACATTTTTGTCCAAATATAGAGAACATAGTCCAGGAAAATTAGAATTTTAAAAAGAAAATATTATGGTACAAAAGGTTTCTATCCTTGGAACGTGTTTGGGGTGGTTTGAAGAGTATGCAGTTAAACCCCTCTACTTCCATGCTCTGTGCGTCTCCCAGGGGGGGAGGCAAATTGGTTTGGTGAAAATATGTTTAGGTGCGTACGCGACTCAATGTCAGGAGGGATTTATATGATTAGAAAAATGTTTTTGCAATTCCTGCTCCCACCCCCAAACGGGTTCCTTTAAATGGAAAAAAATTCTCTCTCAAGTTTTACCCCCTCTACACTAAATAGAAAGTGCTGCTTCAAAGCCTCACGTTATTGAAAACTATTACAAGACAGAAATTTTTAAACTGATAGTTGGGGAAGGGTTAGACCCGGGCAAGTCTTTCTTTCCAAGATTATTCATTTTTCGATTTCTGCCACACATAATAAGAAATTATTATAAATTTTCTAATTCAACAAACAAATATATGTGATTTTGTAACCTAAGAGTAGGTCTAAACCGCCTCAAGCTATTTCATAACCACCTCACTGGGTTGTAGTAGTGAAGTCGAAGGAGAAAATACGTGTAACGCTGATAAAAAAGTCAAATAATTCCAATAATTTGCTTATAAGAATTTTCAACCTCCTTGAGGCACCACTATTTTTCAACGTGGAGGCTGAAATTTTTATGGAATTATTTTTTCATGATGAAGAACTATTCTGCGGGGTGGGAGGTAGAAAAATTCAAAACTTCACCAATAAGGACCACCCTAATGTAGCTTCATTGAAAGGGGTTGTGTGATGTCTAATTTCATGCTACTGCTAAATGACTGACTGGATTCAATAAATGGCAGTCTCATTAGTGGGAAAAGAATTATCAGTTTTAGCTTCATGGGGATTGAGAAGAATCTCATTACTGTGTCGCATCTGACAATATTTTAAACCTTCCCTGATGTAATAAAATCTGTCTTCCTGTGTTTCAAACTTACAGTAAGACTCTAAGTTGGAAAATTATTTTACGAAAAACATAGCTCGTCCACTATAACATTTTATACTGAAACAAAGTTGAAAAGAGCATTTTCCGAGCACACTCCTAATTAGACGATTTCGCTTCAGAATGACTGACGTACAAAATCTAAAGTATTTCAACAACGTGATTGGCGTACGAAATCGTTAACCATATGTAACTGTCACTCTTTTCCATGTTTTGTTGAGCCTTCACTTTCTTTTTCTTCAAAAAAGAAAATGATGAGCCACCAAATAGGCGTTTTAGTTTTGAAACTGACAAGGCCAGGTTGTTTATTATTTTATGTGACTCGCCTATCCAATGAGATGAAACGTCTTCTTGCAGCAGGAGTATCCATAGCCATTATACTGTGGACCGTGAAGTATATCTAAAAATGAAGAAGAAAGTATGTTCTCTGGTCAGTTTACTTGATAAAGGAGCAAATTACCATTCAGTATTAAGTCAAGAAAAAATTTGAAAAACATTTTCTATACCACATCTGAAAAAATTTATTCAACCTTCGAATATATTGCTTTTAAAGGTGTATATGTCCAAAATTTACGAATTCAAATTTTTCAAAAATTAAAACACAAAAATAGGTAGTGAAATAAAAATTTTATAACTTTTCGCTGAGAGGACATAAGCTGTGATAATTTTTTCATTTATTTTCTTTTTACTCCTGCGTCAACGTCTTATCGAGGTTCATTTCTGGCTGATTTTCTACAGAAAACTACTTTTTCGTTCTTTTTTTTTTAGCAATGAACAAAATATTTTTCATCCCCTTCACTCCCAAAATACATCAAGCAAAGTCCATCAATGCCATTTTTCTGGCGACCTTTGAAGGACAAACAGTTTTTAAATTATATTTTTAACTAACACGAATGAGCTTCGAAGCTTCTTACTGATTTAGATTTTTAATATTGATTTGGATTAAATTGGCCAGACTTGTTCCTCAACTTGACTCTGGTTTTGAGCTTAATTCATTACATACGTAATTCTCTTCGGCTACTTGATAATAAGTGTTTTTTGGTAGAATGTTTGGCTCCACTCGTGCTGTCCCAGTTTCTAGCGGAGCCTCCCTCCATCAGCTTTAATTTTCACCAAGAACACGTACTCGTGCATTCATCTCGACCATGTTTTCCGACGCTCATCGTCCATTTATCAACAACATGCTCTGCCAAATAAATCTACTTACTGTACTCGCTACTCGAGTATAGCACAAATGTTCAGTCGTTCATAAAATGAAATGAACCATCTCCGAATCGTATATACACATGCTCTACATGCAGTATATTCACCCAGACACTCGCACACATGGAAATGGTCAATTTAAAATGAACTTTTTTCATCTTCGGTCAATTCGCCAAGTGTTCGTCCAGTGGATGGAAAACGTATTAAAAACCATCGCACCCGTCTAATATTCCACTTTATATCCTATTTTGCTGCCCCTTTTCTTTTCGTTTTGATGAAAATTGCTTCGACTTTAGGAATTTATCTAATTTTACACCAAATACGAGACTTCAGTCGGCTTGCCATCTGTGAAGTACGCCAAAAAAGATCGTGAGCGAATTTTATAATTAGCGCCTATTTCAATTTCAAACAGAATGAAAGCAATAAGCACATTCACTGCAGACATGTAATAAAAAATTCCTCAAGTTTGACTTGAAAAGAATTTAAATCTTAGAGAGGCCAAAATGGTGTAACTCGTTCTACATAAATATTAGGTACAATCATGTTCTAATTTTCCACTAAGTCAAAAATAATTTTATAATGCATAAAGATATATCCTACTTTGCTTCTTCATCACTATGATAAACAGAACTCGAATTTTTTATACGTAATTAAGAACCTAAAAACTCCCGATTCGAAATGATAATCCGGAATTTCCAAAAAGTGAGGTGCGCCAAAATTACCGGCTACATTTGTTTTTCCAATTACACGCGAAAAAAAAAGATAAAGATAAATGATTATACGTACGTATAGTTTTGAATTAGAATCGATACAGTATCTTCAAGATTACATGTATATGAAATACGATTACAATTTCACTTCAATTTTGACCATTTTTTCCAGCACTTTCTCAAAGGGATGAAATTCAATTTTCAAAGACATTGTTAAGCAATGGTCATATTATTTTAGCAAATTCTTCCTCTATACGTTATCAAAGATACACAGGATCAGGAAGTGGGAATTTCCCTTCTCACCCCTCCACGGAAATGTCGCTAACGTGCATAATTCTCTCTTCCCTGTTAATTTCATAGTGTTAGAGAAAACAATGGCAAAATAAGGTGGCTCAGAAAAGTCTTTAAAATTTAGGTTTTACGCCTTATTGAGAATGCGTGAGGCCAAATGGTCAACATTCGAGTGACATTATATATTTTGTATATGTAACCTCAGAGAATGAATTTTAATTTAAAACCAATCGCGTTTCTTTTTTCATACACACGCAATTGAAAAAACATATGTAGCGCGGTAATTTTGCTGCATTCTGTATTTTAGTCCCTACGTGCGCAAATAAATGACTTTCTACGATTTTTACAGAAACTGTATCTTTAGGTTCCGGTTCAGTTTCCCCGAACACATTTTCCTGGCATGACATCCACCCGACATGACATTTTCCTGACATTCGTTTTCCTGACATTAATTTTCAAGACATTTGTTCTCCTGACATTCATTTTCCTGACACCGTTTTTCCAACTGTTGGTTTTATTTTTCATTTGTTGACATTCTTGTGACAGAACTATGGTGTGGGCTAATGTTGTCAGATTCTCAATTTCCTCAGCATTTTCTACATATGTGTCATAATCCAATACAATAGACCTGATACGTGTTTGTAGCTGAATCCACTTAGGCTTGGGAAAGTTTTTAACTCGCCTTCCTAAAGCGAGTTCAGCCACACTCATTACGGTGTTTGTGAAAATTAATGTCAGGAAAAAGAATGTCAGGAAAACGGTGTCAGGAAAATAAATATCAAGAAAAAGAATGTCAGGAGAACAAATGTCATGAAAATGAGTCAGGAAAATGAATGTCAGGAAAATGTAATTTCAGGAACATGTCATGTTGGGTGGATGTCATGTCAGGAAAATGTGTTCAGGAAACTAAACCAGAACCGTATCTTATATTGTGAGGAGTACGAGTAAACAGGTTGTACGACATTTTTCCAACTACAATTCTCCGACAGACATTTTTCTGACAATTCATTTTTCCGACATTATATCTTTCCAACGCGACAATTCTGCGACACAAACTTTTCGGACTCACATTCAAGAGGAAATGAGTGCAATCGTGGGAGGGGAAGTGGAGGGGAGGGTGAGGTTGGGGGGCTGGTGAAATGGTACCTATGATTGGGGAGCTATTTTAGTTGGAAAATGGTGGGGGAGGGTGAGGTTGGGGGGCTGGTGAAATGGTACCTATGATTGAAAGGCTATTTTAGGTGGAAAATGGAGGGGGAGGGTGTGGTTGGGGGCTGGTGAAATGATACCTATGATGGGGGGGGGGCTATTTTAGGTGGAAAATGGAGGGATACAAATGATTTCAAAGGTGGCACAAAAGAGTACGATACCCGTGTTGGAAATATGTAGTGTCGGTATAAATGTTAGTCGGAAAAGTTTGTGTCGGAGAATTGTCGCGTTGGAAAAATGTCTGTCAAATGTCTGTCGGAGAATTGTAGTTGGAAAAATGTCGTACAACCGAGTAAACATTTTTTTCTCCAAACAAAAATTCAAAACTCTTGGATGATTGATAAATGGTCGTTCATTTTGTGAAAATGAAGCTGAAAATGTTCGAACAAAATACTATTCAGGGAGAACTGATTAAGGCAAATGGTTCAGAATCTAAAGCAGAATACATCACCTCAAGGCAAGAATAATATCAGTTAAGAATCTTATTAATGAGAACTGACCAAGCAGTGTTTAGAAAAACTGGGTCGATTTTACTGATCAAGAGTTCAAGCATGACTACGTACTTGCTTCACCTTTACAAAAATAGTGTTAATCTTTTAGTGCATATAGCGCGCTCGTGTGTCTACTGCAGTAAGCAATTTATACTTTCCGACAAACACTTGCCAGTGAAACTAATAATCCAATCTTGAATAATTAAAGATACAGCCTTTACATGATATCCGTAATTTTCTTCCTTCATCTGTGGGGGTCTATGTTTGTACTTTTTTCTTCGCTATATTTTTCATTGCTGCAATTCACATTTTTTGCTTCCACATTGTTGTTGCATTTTTCGAACGAAAGGAATCACGAAATGAAACGATTAACCTAGATTTTTGATACGGGCATGACGATAATGAAGGGGAAAAAATCCAATAATTCTAAATGATGCGAGTATGGAAAAAATTATACGTTATAATTGCAGTGTATTTACTACTATAAACCTACATTCGCCAAGGGATATTAAAAAAAAAAAAGGGATTTTGAACCCTCTTATTTTGAAGGTTCTCGTGCACGACCTTCGGAGCTTAATTCCTCCATCATGTCAACACGCCACCCAAATCGACGTCAAATTTTATCGACGAAATTCATGAATTTTTAAATAAGAATCCTTCCTAACCTACGGTCGACTATTTCTGGTTGAGCGAGCTGCCGCCAATTTTCGACGATTTCGTTTGCAAAATGGCGAGTATATTTCGTGAAAGAAGGGGCGAAACTGAATTTTTGATGAGAAAACGGTAATTTCTCGTATTCAGAGTTAAGCTAGAAACACGAGGAAGTAAATAACAACTTTTTCAAGTTGACTGCCAAGCTTAGGAGAATTATTCGAAGGTCATTTGTAAAATGACCGCCACCGAGTCATTCAGCAGAGGCCTATATCAATCGAATATTTATAAACAAATTCACCCGAAATCGAATAAATTGGGTCCACATTTCTTTTGTCTCTGATTAATATTAAAAGGCATTTGTGACCAAGTAGAAAGGCAGAGGTGGTCTTCAATTAATTCAGATTTAACATACGGCAGGTAGCTAAGTTACTGACAAGAGAGAATTAATTTGGGCGTGTAGACTACCTTTGCTACGAAGTCAACATCGACGTATGAAAATATTGGATACAGGCAAAATATAGGCAATTTCTTCGGCATATATGTTGCAGATTTGCGTTTTGGCAGCCGAAATGACATACTTTCAAGTGGCCTAAGAAAAATCCTGAATGTTTGAGCCAGGCGCCATAGCCAGATGGGGGGGCTTAGGGGGCATTGTTTTCCAAGCTGAGTTTTTCATCCTCACTTCCAATTAAGATTCAGTCCTCAGTACGGTGAGTTAAAAGAGGCCTATTCTGCCAAGACTAGGGGCTGGTTGTGAAATTTGACGCAGATTGAATTATTTTAATCACAATTTTAATAAAAACCCGGCACTACATAGTAGATACTTGAGTATCTTTTTGAAAATTACTTATTATTTATTTATTCTATTTTGCTCCCGCCGAATCAAACACATTATCACCAGATTTGAAAATTTGAAAGCATAATTCCTGTAAAAAAAAAAAAAAATGGAAAGCCGATCCCAAAGCCTAAAAAACTACATTGAAAGTACATTCAATAATGTTACCCTTAAGACCACAAAAAACAACAAAGGCTTCATTAAACACTCAACAAGCTAACATCTCTTCAGTCTCAAGTTTCCTTTACCAAATTTTCTGAATTTATAAAGCAAAGTCAAACAGAAAGGGAAAAAAATTTTGCTTTTGTTAATGGAAGCATATTTTATATTTTTTTTCTGCTCGAAGAAGTACCTCCAGTGTCAACACAAAATGGAAGAAAAAGTTTTTCCAAAAAAAATGGATTTCACGAGGCATGGAGAGCAGGTGAGTAGTGATGGAAGGAGAGAAAGAAAACTCAACAATGAGATTTCAAGGCGTACCTGTGACAGTGAAAAAATTGTAAACGAAAAATAGGTGTTGTGGGGTAAGGAGGGTACCAAATATATACGCAGAAAAAAAAAAGTAGGGAGAAAATTCAAAAGTAAATTTCATATAATTTAGCTTATCGTTCGTCGACAGCAGTTTCCACTTCGACGACGATATCACTATTGGGAATTGAGGTTAGAAATCGATGTAGAAATTGCTGAGTGCGATACCGTGAAATTTGTATGACACTCTGTGCCATATTAACGTGTAAATCTTCAAGTTATTACTTCTCTTCTTTACTTTTTTTGTATGAATACTTTTATTTTTCTGTTATCCCACTTGCTATAAATGTGCATGCAAAGCAAAGAGAAAACAGGAATATACTCGTATCTGAAAGTTTAGTTAAAATTCTCACTGCACTCTTTTCGAATGAAGAGAAAAATTATTAACAATGTTAACATTCAAAAACTTGATACTAAATAGTTGGGAATGTAAAAATTTCATTTCTTGAAAACACTAAATTTTTTGTTTCAAGAGTTCTGATGTATTTTGCAATTTTTGTCTTCTTAATCGAGTGATTCAGTATAATTAATTTTCGAAAAGTAAAATGCATACATATATATAATTTTTTTTTTTAGAAAAGCACGAGTATCTAAATTTAAAAAAAAGTAAAACTACAGGTAAATGAAAGCTGAAAGAAAAAACTTTTCACTCTGGACTCGTTATCATAATAGCCAAGCTTTCTAGATGTATAAACGAGAAAAACAAGAGTATGACTAGATGACGCAAATCACTGGATACGATGGTAATTTTTTGCAATGTTTACGATGTTATTAGGGTACCTATAATATAAAAAAATACGATGTGGGTATAAAAATTACCTTGATAATTAGTGAACTACGTAGATAAAATATTCTCGACTTCTGTTTCTGACTAGTAGAAAAACTTTATTAAATCGTTAATCATTTGCGAGGTTCGTTTTAGACATCTTTTCCTGTGCACCAGTTAGCCGTTTTATCTCTTTCACTTGTCCATTTCACATGTACCCCATCCGTAAAGTTTAATGCTTTAATCTAAACCAAGATGGTGGTAGTGAAAAACATCAGGCTTATAATTTTCTCTGACCTATTGACATTTCAGCAGGGTAGAAAAATTGTTGTCTTTATTCGGAGTTGAATTTTCACACAGATGGTTTCTAGTGCAAGAATTTCAGATCTAATTGAGCTGAAAATTGGTATGCAAATGTATCTGTACAGTCAAAAGCTCTTTCAAATCTAGAATGTACGAGAGTAACAGTACATGAGTGTAAAATCTTCATTTTTCAGGAAAGCGTTTTGAAGTGTGTAAAACGATGCAGACGGTATTTTATAAATAACATTTTTTGAGATAGTACATGTATATCAACATATTATTGGAAAATTTGTTTTTCTAGTTAGACAAAGAGCCTACCAAAGGTATCAGAATATATCAATACTTCAAGAATGATAACTTCTGACTTTTACTGTTATACTCCCAGGTACTATAAAAATAAGTACAGCGAAGATTAGTCAATTTGGAAGGGAGTATTGAAGGGGTATAATTGCGGGTAGAGGGTAATTGTTAATAGATCGAGATGAAAATAATAAGTGACCTGGTATTGAATGTAGATGAAGTAAATACGTTGAATTTTGTTGTTTTGTTTTGAAATGTGACTCATGAAGACTTTATGGAGTAATATCGGGAGCAGTTGGAAGAGCAGGATCAGAAGAAGGAGCAGTATGATGACATCATCAAGTCCATATACATAGCCAGGATGAATCAGGAGAAGGAGTATGATAATGTTATCAATGGATAATATCTCTTCTCTCTAAATTATAAAATCAAAACCTACTCAACTACTTTCTGGAAATGGACAAGTGTGAAACAAATACACGTATTTCGTGTCTTCTGTAGTTGCAATAAATGAGAAACCTGGAAACGGACAAGTATGAGTAAAAACACACTTCCTTTCATAATGTAGTAGTATATGTTGAGGGAAGAAAGGTTTTACAAATACGTGTGAGACAACAGATATACATAGTTGGGAGTGAAGGCCAAGAAAATATATTGCTAATTCTTTTTCTATGCACCCTCAAGGGGGGCTGGGCCATGAAGTGGTCAGGGGGCGAAGTCCCCTAGTTGATTAAAAAAAAAGTGTTCAAGACTTTTTTTGTAATATCGGCCAAAAAAAACTTTACAACTACATATTAGCGTAATACTGGCCTTTCACCCAAAAGTCCTTTCCGCTGGAAGGGATTGGAGGGCCGAGCAGAAGAGGTTGGAGAGCTGAGCAAATCGCGGGTCTCGGGGGGTGAAGCTGATCTTGTCCTCAATAAGAGAATATAAATCGCGTTTTGAAATTCTGTTAAAGTTGAGAACATTTAGCCTTAATGTTATAACGCTATAAGATTCAAGCTACTCCATCCAAGTGACTGATAAAAGCTTCATACTTGGCATAATGAGGAAGATAACAGAAACCCTGTAGCCATCTCTACCTTGCTGCACAATATACTGTTGAAAATATGATGGTGTGCCAGAGAGTCTCGCGGTGAACACTCTATATGTTCCAACAAATTTCTTGTCATTTCAGTGTTGTCACGTGAGGCTGAACATGGCACATATTTTCGAGTTGCCAATTATTGAAAAGCAGGTCAAACTTATCCAAACATTATGGCTTCGAGTATATAGACCCATTTTTCGTATCCAAAATCAATGGTAGATTTGGTCTTTTGCACGCTGCCAAACTCATTTCCTTTTTCAAGCTTTTGTGTACATATACAAGAAAACAAAGTATATGAAGTGACAGGCTACGTGAAAAGAAACTTTGACGACATTACGAGATATTCGAGAAACGAGCAACAATAGATAATAAGCATCGAATGAAACGCAAATATACATACAAAAAGCGTGGAAAAGCTTGGGATTCTGTACATGAGCAGATAAATATAAAGGTATATGTGCCTACTCTTCCTGTAGGTATACACGTATGCACGAGCTAAAAGAATTGTGTCACCTTCAAACTTTCGATGCCAACTAAATGAACTGCGACGTAACAATTTTCAATCCCTTCGTACGTGATTTTCAACGAATTTCGAATTCCAAGTTGAGGTCGTGGTATATCTTTGCAAACTGTCACACGTTTACCAGCAAAAAGACAAGCTATCTCGCCATTTTCTCTCCATTCCACGCACTCTATCGATATACACTCGCACACTATAATTCACTCGTTATTCGCTCTTCTGCCTCAGCCAGAACACATTTCCTTCCACGCGTCTCCAGCTCAAGGTAAAAATTAATTCTATCGAGTGAAAGATAATTTTATCGGTTTTAGTAGGAAATATACGTCGTTAGCGTTTGTGTTTCATTTTTCAAACAAAAACGAACACTGAACGTGTGTATAGGGTATGAGCCATAGACCTACATTAGGTACTCCCTCAAGTGTACATAATTTGTTCGTTTTCAGATACGCTACTCATAAAGCATCTCCGTTAAAAAGGTAATATTTGGATGACAGGCTGCAAAACCGCGAAGGTTTTCTTGGAAATTTAGATACACGTAGCTACGTTAGTCTAGATGTTTACCCAATGAATTTGCAGAAAACGCAGGTAACCTTTGCAGAGAAACCAAAACAGCTTGGATCAAGCCGTACATAAGGAGCTTGTAGAACACACTGAAAAATATGAGAATTAATTTTGGAAGAACCCAAAGTTGTAGTAGAGATCACCTATATAAACTTAACTAACAAAAATATTAAAAATCACTATACATGATGAAATCTGAAAAAATTTTCCTATAAGGGTATACTTTACTGGAAGCAAAAAACGTACAAAGTAGTGAAATTTTTCCGACTATAAGAAACGAATATGTACCTGAACAGAAATTTGTTATTTTAGGCCACGATGTAATTTAATATGGGATTTAAGGATACAGAGTTGAATGTATGATTTGTTCTTTATTATAGCCAAAAGTAGCCGTCAAAGTTACATATACTTGGCACATCAGTAAAAGCAGATATTCCATTGAAAATGAAAATCTAACTCTATACATCCGTAAGTTCGTCATAGGAGTAAAACATATTTAAAAATCATAACTCTAAATTGAAAACTCAGTCAGAAAATAGTCTAGAAAATCTCATTTTATGAAAATATTAATTGTCTTTAATATCATTTTATCAAGCAATTTGATGACAAAAATCCTTAATTTTGGATGGTTCTGGCTAAGTAAGTAAGTAGGTAGTTAGATTCATATGTTTACTTATTTCATCATCAAAAATTCCACTATTGAGATATTACTACTTCCAAGTAGCGGAATTCGGAGTTCGGACTTCTAACAAAACATACACTGAAAATGAAAGAGGTCAAATTTTTTTTCAATCGCAGTTATTAAATAAAGAATCCTCGAGTCCAAGATTCAATTTTCTCATTCAAAAATTCACTAAGATAATATGGCCCGTCAAAGAAAAAAAATGAAAAAATACAATTTTGAGAGAAACGCAATTTTCAATCTGCTCCCATAAAGCTTCCTGGCTCTTAATTAAAAGGATCTAGGAGCCAGGAGCATTAGCAAAATTTTTATATTTTAAAAGGAGGAACCAAAATTGGACTTTTTCAAGCGAGCTTATCGATTCTTTTTTATCAGCTAAGCTTACTTCTCTAACGCATTAGCTCGTTCAAGAAAAATGAGCTGAACTCAACAAGAAATATAAGTATAATTATTTCTAATAAAAAACCATAAGTACAGCCAGTATGAGCTCGGTGGCTTGAAGAAAATCAAGTCAGAGTGAGAGTCTAAGAGATCGTAATGTAAGAATAAAAGGAGAGAATTTGGAAATTCTCTTACTTTTTCAGTGCTCCTGCGGGCTCCTCTCTACTAATTTAATTACATAATTCCATCTCACCAAACAGCTAAGTTTTCAATAATTATGATTGTTATGGAAAGAATAATAATTATAGCTTCCATCTAATAGAGATAAATTATTTAGCAATAATGAAGCAGGAGGTATTAATTATTACTCACTTATTAGTCGACTTCTAACCAAAGTATATCAAGTTTAGATAGACATTTGAGTACTCTTGACTTCGGCCAAACAGAAATATCATTACTATCAAACATACTATTAGCAACTCACCTGAAACAAAAAGACGAATTTATTAGATTTATTATTACTGCCATAGATTCAACATAAATTTTATAACGCCGTCGATTTAAAAAAAAAAAAACGAATGGCTATTTCCATTAAAATCAGAAATAATTCAGGTAAAACGTGAACGTCATTCAAATCGGTAGCTTTTACTCGTATGATGCTAAACAAACGAGAATGACAAGTGGCACAGTTTTCTGGTCTTTTAAAAGAATTATATTTATATGGGTTAAATAAAAGCTCATAAGAAATTTTCCAGGGCTTCTACTATTACCAAAAATTCAGATGGTCAGTTTCAATTCTCATCAGGACTGAACCAGTCTTTCAAGTAAAGTAGGTAAGTTCAAGTTTATAATCATGGTATGTAATGAATGATAAATTAAAATTAGGAGGTTTTCAAAGAAACTTTTTTCACGTTCAGATCCTTTTACCTGGAATTATACCTTCTTTGTTTTTATATGATTTTTAACAACAACAATTTTCCAGTTTTTTTTTACATCCCTTCTTAGATTTCTTTGAACTCATAGTCAACTAATTTGCGCTTTTTCCGCTGTTATCAACCTTTGAGAACTTTCACAAAGATGAAAAAAAACTCATGAAAATTTTTTTCAAATTAAAGTTTTTCCAGATCGTTTATTAAAAATATTGCTTATATTTAAGCAAGTCGACATACGAATTACACTGGAAAGTTTTTTGTTTTTTTTTACTAGCCCATTCAGTGGCGTAGTAGCGTTGAATGGAGTTGTGTAAAAAATAGAATAGAATTTTATCTATAAACGAGAAAAAAGTGGAAAAAAGGGAAAAAGACTGAAAGGATAAAGCTCGGTGGAAATTTTCCTTTTCAATCTTCAATGTAAACACGAAAGTAAACAAGTTGGAGTTTGCAACATGAAACAACATTACAAAATCATACATTACCCGATGCTTTTAATCTTTTCACTATTCAGAGATTGTGCCTGAAGAGTTATGAAAAAAATGAATAAGACTGGTAGCGTTTTTTCGCCTTTGTATTTAACAGTGCAATATTGCGAAAATTTCTCATTGGAAATAAATATACAGAAAAAGCAAAATAGAATAAAACTGAACGTCAGTAATGTAACGCATAAGCCAAAATACCATTCTTGAAAGATTAGAATACAGGAGTTGAAGTCCCTTTCAGTTGGCCCAACATTATGAAATGTCGAGAAAATTATAATAAACTATATATAGTAGTCCATCACACTCCCCACTTGAACTTCTTTCTGGAAAGCGATTTTAACAGCAAGTTTTCAAGGTATCCAACTAGAAGTAGTAGTAAAAACTTTGCTCACTTTCTTATATAAGTAGTTTTCGATTGTTACAAAGTAATAATTGTTAAGTTTAAATCAGCCATCGATAATTCAGTAAGAATAAAAATTATGTTTTCCTAATAAGGCGGACAAGAAATTATTAATTTAATACTGAAGACTTAGCTAATTTTTAATCATATTCAAATTATTTATTAATTTATGCAAAAATTGAAAATTTAGTACTAATTAAATCTGATGATTAAATAAATACACATATAATTATTAATTTACGAGTAATCATCAGATTTAATATACTGTACCGGGTACCTTAAATAATTGATTTCAATTTAAAACCTAATGTATTCTCTATGTATATCTTTTATCTTTCGCGTGTTATTGGAAAAACAAATGCAGCCGTTCATTTTGCAACCACATTTGTCATGAATAAGATTCTGTAAGACTAAATGATTAAAATTTAGACATAAATTACACAGCCAATTTTTTACTCCTGACAGATTTTTACAATGACTCAATTTCCGATATTTAAGCAGATAAACAAATTTGTCACGACTAGTCATGCCCAACGCTGCCCTATTACAAAGTTAGGATGAAATTGGAAAATAAAATAAAATAAATTGAAATTCTAAAAAGTAACGAGACCAAATTCTAAATTAAAATTTAAGCTGATGGAGGAAGGAGCAAACATTTATTTAAGCTGTTTTGACCCCATGGTATTGAATTTTTCACCTTAGAAGTTATAAAATACAATTTAATGGTTTTTCCAAATGCCAATTCCGACAGTTGAAAAGGAAAAAAGTAGAATCAATACCATCATTTGGGCCGCCTTTAAATCGAGCTAAAAACATTTTCGAATGGTTACCTTCATAAAATGACAGATAAAGCAGCGTTGGGCCTTTTGTAGGATTTAGTAGGTGGCCTTTCAATTCCAACTGGGCCACGATCAAAAAACAATTAATTTAGGGACGTGGTCAATTTTTGGAAATACCTATCCTTTGATTATATTTGAAAGCTAAGAGACTATCAACGCGTAGCCTATTTCAAACGCCATCAAATTACTTTTTCGTATTCCCTGTGGAGGAAACGCCAGTAAAAGATGGAAAAAATGGACCAAAAAAAGGCCAACGTATAGAATGATTTTTGCACGAGATAAAGAAAGCTTTTCAAGCCCAGCTAATTCAATTCTTTTTCGAGTAAAAAATTGCTTTGTCCTTTCACGACATTCTAATATTTTTCTACTTCTGAATTTCGTTTTCAAGGGCCTTTTTGTTGCTCTGATAAAATAAACTCGAGATCGTCATAAGGTGTTCTTTTTGAACTTGAACAAGAAATTCGATTAATAGGGAGCCTTTGACTAATTTTTCTTCTTTTTTTTTCGGAGAAAATGATGAGCTCTCTTTTTAATTATAAAACCACTTATTGCCAATCAATTGGTCTTTTCGTCGAACTTCCAAAGGTATTTTAGACGATATTTTATCGTAATCTTTTTCTTCGAGACGTTGTTTTTCTTTACCTTTTATACTTCGCCAAGTCGAACAAAAAAACAGAAAAAGAAACGAAAAAGAAATTATCGTACAATTGCTCGTCGTCCGATTAAGCTAACAAAAGCCATTTCTTTCTCTCAACTTTATTTAACTTCGGAAATAATCGCCTCGCTCTTCCCCACAATTTTCCTTCTAGTATTTACTCTATCGGCGAAATTTTATTTTCAATTAAACGAAAATATTAGAGAATGAGAAATTGCTTGGGACAGTGTCGTTTGCAGACTTTTTCGCATTACGTCAACTTGACAAGCTCTCTTTATTATTATTTTTTTCATATGGCTGTGCAAAAGTTACGGCAGAGGCTGTAAGAGAGGTGGATCAAGTTTTCAATACTTCTGCCAAGTTTTTCGGATTATTGTCCAGCAATATTTTTGAAATTTTTCATATTTTTTTAGTTAAAAAATAGAGGATAATTCATTCAGAGGTCGATGGAAATTTTGTAAAGATACGGCCTGTACCTACATGTATAGTGTACGTATAGTATATTGCAAAAAAGTTTGAGAAATGATACGAAGTAAAATCATGCGAGATATGTTTCAACATATTCGCTCCTGCATATCACCCACGAAAGAAAATGAAAGCTAAATCCTCACTAAAGTTACAATTTCCTGATAAATGAGTTCTAGCCAGCAAAATTTTCGAATATTTTGAAGAAAAGCAACAGTAGAAACAATTGAAATATCTGCTGAATGATTATTAAATTGAGTATTCTAGCAATGTTTCAAGGAGACGTATTCATTTGTGGTATAAATTAGAGTTTCCTAATGGGACAGGAATTAAATCCATTCTGTACCATTTTTATGTACCTATACTGAAACAGATCTTATTTCAAATTGTGTTGGATGAAACCAGTCATAACAAAAATGACCATCATTCTGAATGATCAGGAACAGGAACAAACTTGAGGGAAGAGAGGAAGGGACTATGTTATTTCAAGCTCTATAAATGGGGTAAATAGCAAGGGAAGGGGTTAAAGAGGAGAGTATTTCAATGACTATAATCTTTTAAATGTCTCAGAACCAGGTAATAATGTAACGTTCTTGAAAAAATAACAGCAAAAACCAATAAGCTTATTCAATTTAGTGTAGTGCGAAAAAGTGCGTATCTTTGACGCTCTCTATATCTCTGCTTCTACGACAAATACGAAAATAGTGATGAAAAATAAAAGTTGTAGATAATCTATAATGGAGAGTATTTTTAGTTCAGAGCATTTTGTTCATAAAATGTACCGTTTGCCAGTTACGGCAAAAAAAAACAAAAATGTGGATACATTTGTCCGCTTTAAGGGGGGGGGGGAATTCCGGACTAGGTTCTTTACATTATACGTAAAAAAATGTTCTGTACAATTTAATGCGTTTATAGTGCACATTTTCACATCTAATTTGCACTGGACTAGACTGGAAGAGGGAAAATTGAGAAACGTATTTCGTGTGTAATGCTGGGTTTAGAATTTTATAAATTAAAACGATGTGATGATCATTTTATTAAGAAAAGTCAATATCCGCAGGATAAAAAACTTGACCAATTTAAAAAATAGAACAAGGGGATAAGAGAAAAGGATGAGAGAGAGGGTGTAAGCAGGTTAACTTTTGTTGAAACAAAGAAGGCAAGAATAAGGAATGAAATCAATACTCGTGTAAAAACTATTTCTGAAATTACTTGGTGATTAGGGTTGAATTTGAATCTTCCAAGAAAATCTATTTCATGCTGCACAAGTCGATAAAATGCCTACCAGTTGAAGAGAATTTGCATGATTATACAGGAATGAGGGAAAAAAGGCAAGAAAATATTGAATCACAATAATAAGGTTGCCAGAAGTTTAACTTTTTCAGCAATTTTGCTTTTTTACAGAATTTTCGTGTTTTTTTTTTACAAATGGCAAAAATAACTTTGTTTCGTGTCAACAAAATACGGATTTTTCCTTCATATTTCCCTATTTATTTTTTCCCCTTTTGTTTTACTTTTTTTTCTCTTCCAGCTGAAGCCGTTCATTCGTCGCTATGGGAGTCCTCCCCATTTACCAAGAGAAGAATCAGTAATTTTATTGTTACTTTTTCAACGAAATTTTTCATAAAATACGACATCAATTCTATTTTCTTTTTTACTCTCTGTCCAGCCTCTCCTGCCTTCTCAGTTTTTCGTGTGTCTTCTTCTCTTTTCATCTCTCTCCATGTGAGCCTTTTTTATTGTTGTTATTTCAAAATGCGAACAAAATAACGGTACATATGCGTATTTTAAAACAAACATCAAAACGAAAACCATTTTCCTTCACTATTCTCTTCCTTACTTTTCTTTTAGATTTTACTTTCCTTTTTTTGTTTCCTCTTGCTGTCTCTATTGGTGCCCGTTTTCTTTATTAGAGGGTTTTTTCCCTCTTTTCCTAAAACATCTTTCTTTGCCAGTTTTCAGCTTGAAGTACGAGAGTGGAACGTGCCAAAATAACGTGTGCCATTGTCGCAAAGGGAGGAGCTGGAAAAAAATAATTCTTTTTCCACGAGACAAAGTTGCAGGAAAGAAAGAAAAATCTGGAAAGAATTTGCCAACGCCGCCGTAAAATAATTTTTACGCTGTGAAAATGAAATTTATGAAGATTGATTAAATCTTCAGAGAGGACGTGAAATGGGGAATGGAAAAAGTATGAACAACGAATTAGATTCGCTTTTATTATTTTCAACTTTTTTTTTTTTTTTGAGAACTTAGATAGGACAGGGGGTTGCTTATCGATGCGAAAGTTCAAAGATCTGATGCAAGATATATCTCAAGTTCATCCCATTTTAGCAGTTGATTTACATATTAGCGCCTTCGTATATCTATAGTATGCGAATCTTGATCAAAGGAAAAAAATATTCAAAAAATACGATAAAAGAGGGGTATATTTAATTCTATTAAGGGATGATTCAACGAGAATATTTATATTCTCGTCTGGGCTTAATATATCTTGCCAATCAGAAGATAAATTAGTTCTACTTGATCCACATTATCAGAAGTATCCTGAACTTCTTATAAGGGTAAAATTTATGGTCAAAATGTCTCTCGACCAGGCTTTCCCAGACTACGTTGTCATTGCTATGATTAACTCTTCAAGCTCTATCAAGGTTCATAGGGCTAAACTGGTATAGGCGATTCTAAACACTTGAAAGAAAACATCCAAAGTATTGAAAAAACTTGACTTTTTCAGGATGAGATGGTAGCCACTTTTAAAATTGTTCCACCATTTTTTTGTTCTTAGACCTATAGCCCATTATCAACTAGCCGAAAAGAAGTCTTATGACAAAATTTAAAAACCAAAAAATGGCTAAGATTGTGAGTTACTGCTCCTTTTATAATCTATAAGGTGCAATCTCAGTATTTATATTTAGAAGTCTATAGTCTATGCCCATATTTGTAGCAAAAATAACAAAAGTCATTCAAGCCTTTGGACAGGTGAAAAAGGCTAACACACCATAAAGATTACTAGCGCGGATCATATTCAACAAATTATATGAAGGAAGCTCTAAGCTATATGCTATAAACAATAATTAGATGTGAGTTGTTTTTGTGATTATTGCGTCCCTTGTTCAGGCCAAAAAGCATTTAGGAAATTTCAGACTTCTTATTTAAGGGTTCTATAGTATATCTGATATTACTGATATATTTTGCGGGTTACATATGGTTAAATTTTGCTTATTCCGCAAATGAGTGCACAAATGCTCTCGTCCGTGAATAAATTAGAATTTAATACGTCCTCTTACATAGGTAGGGTGGCACGCTACTATAGATACCATTTCATGAACAAAAATTGTGAACAGCACATACTTCCTCGCCTACAAAGTCAGGGATAGACTACCGAAAATCGGCTTGGGTTGGCTAAATTTTATGCGGATGATAAATCACTTTAGACTTCGCGCATACAATATTACAGAGAAATAAGAAAATTTGCGAACACATTGAAAATTCCTCTCTAATATGTAGTAAATTATATGCCTTATAGCGTTTCGAATTTGATACTGTAAGTATACATACAAGGATGCTGAAAATGGGAACTAAAAATTTGACCCGCAGAAAAAGTCATCAATCAGAAATAAAGTTTATAGTTTGAAAACTGAAATCTCGTAATATTTTGAAAACAAGTTAAGAAGAATCTCAAGCACTCTGATTTTTGAAAGGTTGAATATTTAAGTTAATCATTTTACCACTCGATCCATACTTTACTTAATTTATTTTAATATTAGTTATTCATAAAAGTATCCAGAAGAATAGCTAAAGTTTACGCTCAAACCATAACACAGGACCAAAACTCTTGCAAAGCTATCCGCTAATAATGATATGTCACCAAAGTTACACTGATCTTGCATCAGTACTCATGAAGGAAGCTCATGTCCCAAAAATTAGACGAAAACTACGAGTATATTTCAAGGCTGTAAATAAATAAATATCTCACATACACTTGTTTGTCATGTAATTCTATACTTCCATAATAGTGAGGCATATGCGGCGATATACGCATGTCAAATTAGAGTTCCTTAAGGATACTTAGTTCCAAACTCATTATTTCTAAAAAATTAAAATGCACATTATAAGAGTTTAAAATGAAACATAATATTTGTATAAAGGCTTAAAGCCATTTTCGATGTTTCAAGTTCGAAAAAAGTGATCAGAATTTTTGGAACAAACCATTTTTCAGTTTTTTAAGGGAAAAATGCACATAATATACAAGAATGCAATTTTAGTCTCTCAATCATGCAGCAGCAATTATCTTTTTTCACCAGTCTGTTTTCAAAAGGTATCTATAAAGGTGCTCCTTCGGTGGGATTTTGATGTTTGATTTTATTTATGAGTTTTATTACCAACAGAATTAAAAGGTAGACAAACTTGGGAAATAGAGGGGATTTCGGAAAAGAAAAAATTCTAATTCCAAATTTTCGTGGAAAAGTCATTCATTTTTGGGCCTTCAACAATCCGAGCGAGAATAGAAAGCTAGCACCTGGAATAGTTTGAGCCACTCCACAAAATGGCACAGGACAAGTGAATCGAGGCCCAAGTTAACACTCGAGTGAACGAAGCAAGCGAAGACCTATCGGTTCAAACTGTCTTTCACTTAGGATGTGATGATTAAAATCCATTGTATCATAGAAACTCTGCTAATTGACACTTGAAATTTGGAATACTGGGTAGTCTTACTGCACCCTACTATTAACACCAGAAAGACCAGGTGGCGTCATATATGACATTCTCCGGTCCTTTGAGGTTCTTTTACTGTTGAGGCGAATATGACGCTACCTGGTCCTCTGAGTAATCGAGTAGAACATAGTTTTTCTAGTGTTAAAAGTGAAAGAGAAACGGCCACCCATCCAAACGGAGCCAAGGAGATGGCTGCTTAACATTAATTAATCAAATAAAACTGGGCTTCACACAGCTGCTACCAACGCCAACTGCTGATATTACTAAGCATTCGATTAATTTATATATTTCCCAGACCCACCCTGCTCCCCAACAAAATTGGTGGGGAGTCAAAACGGTTAACAGGCCTCACTTTTTAGATGACTTTCGTGTTTTTGGTATAATATTATCTGCCTATGGCGTACAAACTTTCTTCAGCTTAAACCAGGCGGTATATGATATTCACTTAAACTTTGATATGGAATCTCATCACATGTATATATACGAGGTAGAACAATGAACATTGCCAACATTGGCATTTCAGTTTACCCAAAGCACGTACGTATAAATAGACACGAAGACATGTATGGTTTGCTCGTCCGGAAAAAGGGAATGGCTCGTCTCGGGTGAATACATTTTTAATGCGAAATGAATGGAAAAAATTAGTAGAAAAACGTAAAAAACGTGAAAAAAATTTATGTAAAAAAACGCGGGAAAAAGGGGTAAAAAACGCGCGCGTTAGGCTGGAAAGCATATACGCGAATGAAAAAGACATTTGAGTATGAGTTCAAGGGCGTTATTAATATTAAAGTCGATAAAACGTAGCTGAGAGAGCCGGTAAAAGCAGAGTGAACCGACGCCGAGACGAAGGCATATAATAATAATACAGACATACACGCATAACTTTTACATACAATATTATGTGGGTTGATATCGTAAACATTTCAGCGATGAATATGCGTCCAGTGAATTGGTGCAGAATATGCTCCGATACGTGGCTAAAGGTCTTTTCACTGGATTTGTTCTTGCGAAAATTTTTGCGCACAGAGCAAAAAAAGAAATGCAAGTACGAGAGATAGGGCTCAGTGGTTGAGTACGAATATGTAAAATGAACTTCTCATAAATATTTTCTGCTACTTTTCATTCACAAACCTTAGAGTAGTGAGGTGGCAAATGAGAATCAAATTTAGTGGAAGTGAAGGATGAAAAGATGGCAAATGTCTTGGTCAAGTCTAAGATGACTAAGTTTATTCATCTTAAATTACTTAGTGTTGAGGAAAATTGGAAAATTTAAGATAAATGCTGGCTTCACTCCTTTTTCTGCCCTGAAAAAAGTTTCAGTAGTTGTTTTCACTATTTGGTACGAAATCTGAGAAAAGTACTCATACCATCGAGTGAAAATTATGAGTTTTGTACTTCATCGAGTATACTGTTTTTTGTAACTCCCAAATGGATATTTTAAAAATGAAGATTAATGGAAAGATGAGCGTAGAAAATTCGGTGGGGCTGTTTTGAGGGCTAAATATAGAAATTATATTGATGAATAAAATAAAAATAATACCTATATAAGAGTTGATGTGATTAAAAAGTGAAAATTATCTTAAGCCCACTGAAATTTGGACGAAAGAATGTACCTTTTAATTTTTGAGCCATTTTCAAGAAGCCTTTTCCTTCTTTTGTTTTTCAATCATAAAATCACCCTATGGGCAAAATATTTTGAAAACGGATCCGTTTTATTCCGGGTTATAATCCGTTTCTGGATTATAACCCGGAATTTTCCTGTTTTCCGGCTTCTAAAACGGATTTCGAACGGATTGTAATCAGTCTTGCCGGAAATGAGTCCGGATTATTTTCCGTGAAGGCTGTTTTATCATATTTGTTGGCCCGGATTATAATCCGTGAAACCGTTTTACAAACGGATTTAGAAAAATTGCCCAAAAATTATCACTGATTATAATCAGGAAATCCGTTTTACAAACGGATTTGGAAAAATAATCAAGATGACAAAAATATCTGCAAATTTTCAGATCCGATGGTCGAAAATAAAAACGGACTGACAACGGATAAAATTCTCATTTTCCGGATCATTTTCTCATTTTTTGCCCATCGGGAATCTACTTATAGCTTCCCAAAATAATATTTCCCAGTTTTGCATAGAAAATCAAGTAGGTAGGTTAAAATATACTCAAAATTTTATTGAATTTTTTCCTTGCTTAGTCATGTATAAGCCTGTAAATTGTTCTTTTCCTTTTGCAATATTTCATTCTCTCATTATCTTCCTTTTTCCCTTTCCTTTTTTACAGTCCTTTTTTACTTAATCTAAGCGCCTCGTTTTAGAGTTGCGTCTTCTTTCTACTTTTTTCCTCTTTTTACTGTCGCTGCCATTTTAATAATTAATCCGCTATTGTGAAGTTACTTTTTTCCCTTTTTACTTTGATTGGAAAAAGAATATGGCAGTTATTATAGTAATTTTGTAAAAATTGGAATATTCGAGAGACAAGAAAGTTCAAGTCATAGGCCTCTTTTTCTGATTATCCTCTTCACTGCATTTGTATTAGTTGGAAATTTTCATTGGATCAATACTGAAAGTATTTTTATTGCTTGGAGCCGTCTAGAGTCTCCATTATCGAATACCAACTTAATTTTATTTTTATTGGTTGAAGGTTATTCACTTCGTTTCTATTCGTCTAAAGATGTGTTTTCTCCATGGTATTTTACTGTATAATGGCATAGTCAAATGAGAGCAGTATAGCCAGCTGTTTCAAATTTGGCTTCAGAAATAATTTTAAAGCTAATTTATTTTTATTTGTCGTGGGTAAGTAATACATACGACTATTCGAGCTGAACAACTGAATGTCTCATATCATCCCTATAGTTCCATAGAATTTCAAAATACTGCCGATTCTAGGAATTCTTTGTAATTTTCAATTGGCATTCATACAGTGGATATTAGTTCTCAAGTGCTTAATATTTTCTGAGCTATATTTGTTGATTGTAATACAGTACTTCGTATTTGATTTGATTTGATTTGAATGGTGCAACGCATTTTTATCATCATAATTATTGTTGAAGTATTTTAATTGTAAGCCCTGGATTGTCATTTAGAATTAAATAAAGTCAACCCTCAAATGTGCTGATACCAGCTTAAGTTTGATACACACACAGGGTGCGGCAAAATGACGGGCTAAATCTATATTTTCATTTATATGCATAAGAAAAAAGATAGAGACTTGTGGTTGGTTTGAAATTAAAATTCATTCGTTAAGGTTACATACATGAAATGAAATTTCACTCGCATGTTGATCATTTTGCCTAGCACATTTTCAAAGGCGTGAAACTCAATTTCAAAGACTTTGCTAAGTAATAGTTAGATTTTCCCACTAATTTCTTTCATGTTCAGCCGGAGGGGGAATTTACCTCCATGTGCTAACCGTATGAAGAATGTCACACGTGCAGAATTCCGTCTCACCGGTCAATTTTATACATCACTGGTAGCATTTAACGGAAGAAATTTCAAAATAACGAAAGCCATTGCTTAGCAAGGTCAAAAAATTGGATTTTATGCCTTCAGAAAGGTGTTAGACAAAATGATCAACATGCGAGTGAAATAGTGTTCAGTAGCGCACCAAAGTAGGGATATAGAGCTGAAGCCTTCCCTTTGGGCCTTGAATTCCATCGAAAAAAGGCTGAATAGAGGATTTTTACTTTTGAAAGCGCGATGGTCATCGAATGGCAGGTTTGAAGATAATATATTACTCGGAGATCAGATATGGCATTTACTCAAGGTAAGTCCAAGTCATCTTATAGTCAGCAGTTTTAATTTTGAAGGTGCTAAGTACCTAAACTACATATTATAGCGGAGCAGTACTGGCAAGTCGTAAGACATAACTTGAAATCGTGAGATTTTCAACTGTTCTAGAGAATTTGAGAAAAACGACCAGAAGTTAATGATTTTCTGCCTATTTCAGAAAATATTTTTTAAAAACTTGAGAAAAATGAAATATCAGCAAAAAATATAATGAAAAACAAAGGGGAAAGAATGTACTCGTAGTAGTGTTTGCCGTATTTTCCTATTTCACATAATTTTCAACACCACTTTTTCTGCGAATTCTTCGATTATCCACCAAAAATATTTTTAACAAATTCTTGAAATGACCTATGTCTTATGTATAGCTACGGACCTCAAACTGAAGTACATTTATCATATTATCTTTCAATATTATATTCAAGATTGAATAATAAAAAACCTTCAATTTATAATATTTCAGTTCATCCAGCTAAAATTGTTTTCCCTTCAACATTCGACTTTATTAAAATCTTTCAAAGAACGAAGAAAATATTTTATTACCCTTTTATATTACGACCTATTACCAAATAGAACCAACGTATTGTTACATTTCTCCATAAAGATTATAGTTTCACTGATCAGCTGGCTAGTAGCCAATTAAAAATCCAAATACCATTTGGTGCTTTTCTTCCTTTTATCGTGGATTCTAATATTTTCCTCCTCCTATCGTGAATTTTGTGAGCCTAAATTCGAATGCTATTTAGTAGTGCGGATTATTTTAGAAAATGTCTTCTTTTTGTAATACTTGGCCCATACAAACGTGTAAGTTGATCAATTATATTCCTAATTAACGCTTATATTATAATTGGTGGAATTTTAATTCGCATTCCAATTAAAGCTAGCGTCTACTTTCACCCCATCTTTGCTGGCAGCAACTTTGTTACAAACTTTTGGAACGAAACTGCACGGCAGTATTTATTAGCATAAAGTCACAATTATATTTTGGGCTCGTTTCCAATTTATTCATTTTATTATCCTCCGTTCTTCGCAGTCGAACTGAAATTTCTCATTTCATTTTCACCCTCCACCCTGAAAACCCATTGAATACTCTATTCGTCGAGCATTAGATCCACCAAAACTGCCAGAAGATTTTTCCTGACATTTGCAAATCAAAAGTTTAAATTATATAGGCGCTTCTATAGATTTGCAAATTATAAAGTGAAATCGCTGAATATAGGAACAGTATAGGTGAAGATTAATTCGGATTTTGAAACCGTGTGATTTAATTAATTTATTGCAAGTCTACACCTATAGACAAATTCAAAAAAAAAAATTCTGATTCGAAAATTAGTTCACACAATTAGAACAAGATATGAAATTCAAATTTATATCATCGCAGTTACCTCAGATGCAGTGAGGTCATTTTTGCGAGCGAAGTTATAAATTTTATCTTTCTAAAGAATAAGACTAAAAATGGAAATCTGGTTATTAATGAAAAAACCGCAGTTCTAAAAAAGAGGATTGATATCGATACTTTGAAGCAAGAAAATGCTATGAATGTTTTTCATAATTCCGGAGAGAGGAGAAAATGTATTTCATTTTATGTAGTATCCCAAAAATATTGTATTTGTTGAGACGAATATCAAGAATTTCGGTGGTAAATTTTACTGTTTTTATGAGAAAACTGGGACAATTCAAGATTTATAGCAGAAATTACCATAAAAATAGTAAAATTTACCACCTGAAGGTAGAAAGTACTACAAATACATTGAGAATAATTTCAACAATAATTTTCACACAAATATTAGAATATTATACAATAAAATAGTAATTTTTACAACTGTGATGAGAAAAGTTACTATTCTGTTTGTAATACTATATCCGCATTTCTCTCAGAGTACTATAAGAATATTTTAGAACAAATCTTGAATGGTACTTATTTTTCTATAAAAAATGGAAAAAATTACTATTCACTATTTTCAGCAAACTAGTATTAGGTACCTCAAAGTTATAATTTTATCGGCTCTAGAAGTACTTTTCCCATTTATTATCTTGAATTGAGTATTTTATTGCCCTCTTCTTAGTTTTAATTTCATTGCTATCAGATCTCTTGAATGGGCCCCCACGTTATTTTTCCCGTAAGCTTGCAAGGAACAAATTGGTGAAAATATTATAAGATCAATATTGTGCAAAATTGAGCGAGAAAAAGGAGTTCTTGTAAACCCATAAACGATTTTGACAACACCATTCGGTCAGAGAGGATTAGCTTGCTGGCTCTCCAGTACTACATGGCCCAAAAAACACACTAAACCAATCTCGTGCGCCTTCATTTTGACAAGAAATACTTCACACAAATTTAGCAGCGAGGATCTGCGATATAATATGAAAGTCAAATTAAAATTTTTAATTAAAAACAATTTTCAGACATTTGAATTGCAAAAGAGAAAAGAGTAGAATAACATATAACTCTAAAAAAATAAACACAAAAATATTTGAATAATGCAATGGGACGAGCGACAGATATTTTATTGCGCGAGCAAAATGTCAGGTCTACTATAAAATTATGCTGCCTCTTTCATAATTTTATAATTCACGAATACACCCACAACGATCCCAAGCTCAAGTAGACCAGATTTGTCCCAAGCAAATCCTCTCCCATTCTCCATCTACCTTTTAAATAAAACAAAAGGCATGTAGAAAATAAAAAAATGAAAAAGCGAAAATTGTGTAGAAATTTTACAAGCAACATCGGTCTTGTACTTTTTTTTTCCTTTCCTCTCCTCCACGGTTGTCAGAACACGAATTGTCTTTCAGCACGTGTTGTCGTTTTCCAATTTCTTCCTACAACTACCCTTACCCTTCCTATTACATTTTCTATAGTTTTGTATTAAATGAACATTCGTTTTTCGCTTTTTTTTTCACCCTCATGAATCGCGTTCCAATAAAATTGTCTCACAGTTATCGACAATTCGATGTTTTCTTTGTCATCTCCTCTACAGCACGTCCTAGTACTAATTCTTGTTTCCTCGATGCAATTTTTTTCCCTTTTTCTAAAACTCATACAGTCATCTTCCATAAATTCAGTACAATCGCAGGCTTTTCTCACCGTTTTAACCATCAATTCTTTTTTCGCTCGCTATTTTATCTCATCCTTTTCTACCCTTACATGAGTCTATGCTCACAAGAAATGAATTTTTTGTGAAAATTTTCAAGAGTCAAATTTTCGCACTTTGTGCTTGGGGAAAATTGATATTTAGTGCGAGAAAAAAAGAAAAGATATACTAATACGATGTGAAAGCTTTTGACGGCACAGAAGAAATTTGAAGGGCCAAACAGTGAGATTGAAAAATAAAAAATAACGAATAACCATCCTTATATTGGAATGAAAGAGAGTGAGTTTGTGGAAGAAAATTTTCGGGAAAATTGAAGAGCTGAATGGAAGATGAGACTAGCTAAGAAAATATCAGTTACCTAAGAGAACATTATTTCAGAACCCAACAAAGAGTTTCTCGAAGGGATATTTCTCAGTTTTTTATCTTGCCAGCTCTTTATAAAGCATAGGCTTTTTCTTATCAACATAATAAAGTTGTATACCCTTATCTGCTGACAGGACTACTTCACCTTCCAGAGTAATATATTTTATTTTAAGAACATAGGTAGTCCACGCCATTATTTCTAACTGTGGACTCTTCTAATTCTTTTGTTTTGCATTTGGAAAAGTCTAAAGTGGAATTTACGGAATGTTTTAGCTGATTTTTTAACACCAATCAATGCACAACACTGATTAAGACTGCTTCCTGGTTTTGAGTATACAAGGAGAAGTTTTCTGAGCTCTTTCTCAGTCTTCATGAAACAATCTGAGAATATAATCATCTGGCAATTTAATCGAATCTTTCATCTCTAATGAAAATCTTTCACAAGCAATCAAGTAATCTTAAACTTCTAATGCAGCCTATAAATGAGATTAATTTAACTGAAATAGATCAACTGTATCTGTTTATGTGAAAACAATATGTTAAGTACATTTTTAGCAGGTTTTCAACAGAAAACCTTCTATCAATATTTCGATCCGACTTTCAAATCGAGTTAATTTTAATTCGGTATAGTTACGAGTATTTCCGAGCTTTACTCATGTTATTTGATCGTTTTGCGTTAATCTAAAATACAGTCGACTTCTTGCCGCAACAAAGGGAATAATAACTCAGAAAAATTCATTGCAAATGGCATTCATAATAGCAGAGTGCTTGCCAGGTAAACATTAATTTCTAAGCGGAAAAATAGAAAAATTCATTGCAAATGGCATTCATAATAGCAGAGTGCTTGCCAGGTAAACATTAATTTCTAAGCGGAAAAATATAATTAATGCTTTTCACAATAAAAAATTATAATAAAAAACTATACTTCATAAACTCGTTATACTCGTACATAAATACGTTCTCCGTAATGCTTGTGGAGAAGCCAACAAAAACGTCTCTGTTTTTCCGCATCGTCTCCAGATGAAGCAGCCAAGTATCTAAGCAGTAAAAAAAAAAAGAAGGCATTCTCAAAAGCATACAATTTTGGCGCCTTCATTTCGAGAGTATGAAATTACTTGCTAACGAGAAAGCTGCGGATGTGTATTAAGTACGGTATAGGTATACGTTTTTCGATGTGAAAATTCTCGCGAGAACGCACAATTACTCCAAGTTAACTCTACGAAAGTGTTTATTTTTTGGTTGGAAGGAAGGTTTAGAGAGATAAAGGTATAAGGGTTAGGTGTGGGGTGTTTCAGGCGTACAAAAACAGTCGACGGTTAGTCTTGGTGGAAAAAAATATTGCCTTCGCTAAAAGCCAAGCGTAACCTACACACGTATCAATTTTCCTTACAGAAAAAAGTGTACCAACTTAACGAAGGTTTGTTCATTTTATCTTTAACCCATCCCTTAGTAACACCCCTCGCAGATGGTTGTTTATTTTTGTTCTTTAACCTTCTTTTCTTCTTTACGTAGGGAAGGGTGGGGCAAAGGGGTATCTTTTTTTGGCCCTTTACGTTTTCGGGATCCTTACTTCCAAATAACTCGTTCTTCAATCATCCCTTAAATCTGGACTCGTCTAATTTTATACGCGCGTGCCAAGTTTTTTCTTCGCTTCTCCATCGTCTTCTGTTTTCATTGAATGCTCGTTTTTTTTTCCTTCATCTTCACGTTTTTCCTGCTTTAATCCTTGCTCACTAGCGTCTGCTTCCTTTCCACTGCACCTCATCAAATTAATTCCAATTCTCATTCAGTATACATTCAATAGCGTGAAAGGTCTTCGGTTTCTTTCTCGCAAACAGGTCTTACATTTACATTAAGAAACTTCCTGAGAACTTTTTTACATCGTCAACGGTTCTCAACATATTCGAATGTATAGCTAACTGAAAAACGAGTGGGTACAGCAGTTGCTTTTTCTAGATTTTGCCTTTAAGTGGGTATAGATAGTTCCAAAATTTACAAACTCAAATTTCAGAAAAATGAGAATAAAATTGAGAAATTTTAACTGAGTTACGTATCATTCAAATCAGTTACATAATACAAGTAATAACTAAATTGAAATGTTCTATTTTCACGTCAAGTAATTGGACGTGAAATAAACCATTTTTTTTTCTTCTAAAAGGACTCTTAACAGGCTTTCCAATCACACCGTGGGGTTTTATTTTATCAACTTTTTCAAAATATTGGTGAAGCAGAATGTCTAAACACCATCAGCTATTATACAGATTTTTGATATCTGGCCCCATTAAATATTTATCGTATTATAGAATTCAAGCATTTGCAACAGAATGTAACTCTAATTGTAGATGTTGAGTAGGAGAGGTTTTCAGAGGAGAGTATTTAAAAGTATATCAAATCTTCTTCGAAAGAGTAACCTGATAAGAAAATACTCAATCACAGTTGAAGTGAACGTTCGAGATGGGCATGATTGAATTAGCAAAAAAGTTGACGATTAAAGAGAAATTTAAATCAGTCCTGACTAAATTATGTATTCAGTTGGAGAAATCAGTCGTGCTCGATTATTTAATTGATTGTCACAATCGATATAATTGAATGTTGGCAATTTCAGTTATTATTTATAGTCGACATGCCTATCTCTATTACTACCTACTATACAGAATCACACAATCATTCATGTCATCTCATAGCTAAATTGAAATACGAGTAATAAGATTGGGTTCTTTATGCATACGCATAATCCTGACACTGCCGTGTTTGCCTGAAGCTGAAATTAAATTCCACGCATTGACGCAGAAAATTTTTTCGAAATGGTGATAGATTTTGACTAGAATATGGTAGCACGGCAAATGGCAATGTTATAATTATTCAACAAAATCTTATACTAAACCCGCAACTTCTCTAAAATTCTATAAAAAATATTCAAAATGTGGTTATTATGATACATAGTGTAATTGTAAAACATTTTTCAAATATTGTAGTTGCGTGGTAGTTGGATCAAAAGGGGTAAAAAGTGAAACTACCACAGGATAATTGAAATGCGGTAAATGTGGCAACCCTGATATGAATTCAATTCAACTGTACCTTTATGAATAAAGTGTTTCAAATTGCTTATATACTCATAAAAGCTATTTCCATCCCAAATGAAAAACAAGTATAATCTTAAATAATGTTCCATCCTGTTTCAATACCTATTCTATATGAGAATGGCAAAAAACGGCATACCTCTTTTAACCGTTTTCAGGTACTTTACACTCTTCATTTAATATTATGTTTACAACCTCGTACAAAACGGCATAAAATGCTCTAATGGAGCAGGAAAAGACTAAAACAAGCGTTCATTAATCGAATTTCTCTGTCGTTTGGCTGCGAATTTGGTGCATTTCGAGGCTATTATCAGTACACAGACAGGCGGTACAAAGTATCACCCCCAATCCCTTCGCCAGCCATAATGACAGTAAATTTCACACGGTGTACCAAAAAATGTGAAATCGATACGCTCGCTTACGTGCACACAAAACGGCGTGTACCTACTTTTGATTTTGGCATTTGGCAGCGAAAATGTTAAGTCGTCGCCAACGTTGCCCCGTTTCACGTCGATTTTTCTCACTTCTCAACCACCCCTTTTCCACATGAAAAGGTATAATAAATTTTTGAACGGCCTTTTTTTCTACTCGTCTTCTTCTCGTCTCTCTCTCTTTCTCTCTCTCTCTCTCTCACTCACTCCACCTCTGCCTCCTATACCTCAGCGCTCCGGAAGTTTTCGCCACGAGATTAATGAGTGTCGACTGCGGTTTTAGGTGAAATTGGCGCAGAAACAGCCGTCGGCCGAGTTTTTTCGGTTATCGAGGGATATTTTTCGACATTAACCAGATACGGAAACTGACAGTCGGGAAAAAGTTCGCACATACGGCCAAGTGAGGCCGCAGTTAAACGATCGTACAAAAAATTCGACGTACGTAATCATTCCAACTAACTATCTTGATTGAGAATATTTATTTCCCGTAGAACAGCTACCTTTTTCCTTCCCAAAAATTATTCTGAAATATTTGCCCAAATCCGGTGAACACGTATCTTCTTACATAAAGTGAGGCGAATAGAATCTATTTTTCATGTATTTAAGGGTCATATTCGGTTCTGATTAAACTGAAGGGCTGGTTTTGGGATTAACTGAAATACGAGTATACTCCCCTTGTAAACGTGAAACAAATTTCAAAAATTTTGGATGAGTCTCAGTTGCGGTTTTTTTCACATTTTGTCATTGATCCGCTTCTCTATCTTTCAGGCGTGAGGTTTCAACCATCATTTTTTTGTCATATTATTGCTTGAAAATACATTCGATGCTTTTTACTAATTGCAAAACAGAAAACTCATAAGCAAATGAAAAGTCGTGTGATCCAATAAAATCATAACGATTAATGAAAACCGAACGTTGGAACCAGTTCTATTTAACACTAGAAATACCAGGTTTTACTCGATTATTCAAAGGACCAGGTAGCATCGTATGACACAAGTCCGGGGTTCTCGCAAAGTATTGGTCCTGTGAACAATCCATCTCAAAATTTTGAGTGGCGTCGTATATGACGCCACCTGGTACCTACTTCTAGTGTTGAACAAAACGCAAGTTTCAGCTAATCATTGCAGTTACATCCTTATGTTGATATCTGTCATGATAAATGCATAAAAAATGAAAAAATTACAATAATTACAGTACCAAATGATTCTCGATATCGACTATCGATTTTTAACTACCTATATGTGTTAGATTTCCAAATTTACTCGCGGATAACGAAAAGTGAAAACAACAGAGGTTAAATAGAAATACTTCATAGTCGCAAACGCAAACTGCCCAAACTGATAGGAATAAAATTCAATGAGGAATTGATCAACTCTTGGTAGTCAAATTAACCGTGAAAAATATTTTCATAAGAAAACGCTATACTTCCACAACTTTAGCATATAGTTTACCTACCATAAATTGATAATGTATTATTACTGGTCAGTAATGGACTTATTACGTTTTGATCTGGATATTCGTACCATCGATGCATGCAATTCTGCGAAAAAATGTAAAATATTGTTCTCTCGTTTTTCCTCTATAATTATCTAATCTACGAATTTATGGGGTGTGTGCACTATTGGTGATTACCTTCGAAGATTTTGAGCTGCAGTTGGTTCATTACCGTGAAACATGATAAAGTCTAGATAAAGTTCTTCTCGAACAGTTTATGTTGCATAAAAGTGTTCTAACTGGAACTGTCACTTCAAAAAACTCATCCAAAAGGCACGTAACTGAATAGCTTCGTTTTATTTGGAAAAAAAAAGGTAACACTTTCAACTTGGATTTGTCAAGCTCTTACGAAATTCAAACCAACAGCAGAACTCAAAGCTGAATCTAAAACGCTTTTCTCATCAAAAAGAACGCACAAATCTTATAATTCAAGATAAAAAAGATAGACGAATGGTGAAATAAACAAAAAAATTATAAAAACTGAGAACTCTGAACCTAGATAGAACTTATCTACTCCTCAAATGAGTTCAAAAGAAGCAGAACTATATTTTTTGAGAAATTGAGTTCATTTCAAATTCTGAAGCTGAAATGGGATAAAAAAAAACGCATGCCATCAAAAAAAAAAAAAATAGTTCTGGGCTTTTTCAATAAGAACAGTCATTTTGAAAACTTATTAATTGAAAAAGTGCTAATAGTGTAGCACTTTTTTACAAAAAGAACAAACCTATTAGCTATACCTACCTCTGAAAATTGACACGTATCAATTCAATTTGTTTTTCTGAATTTCAGAACTCAGAACTTGAATCGTTATACGTGGTGCCATATACTTTCACACACACAATAAAGGAATGGGGTTTGATCTGAAATGAAAATACTGGTGACAGGTTGAAGCACACATTTTGACTCATTCGACCGGCTGCCAACTCGTTAATTAAACGTTAAATTGAAGATGAATTTTGTGAAACGAAATTTTAGTCGTCGGACTCATATTTGCTAATTCGCGTCGACAGACGTGACACTTTTTCGCATTTCCTGTATTCTCAGATTTTAGGGAAGAGCTTATAGTCTGCCTACTCTGTACTAAATATCGTGCTATAATCAAACTTAACTACGAAGTACAAATATCCTACCCCTATGAATACACTTGACTTGGCTGACGCAGCTTTCTAATAATCATGCCCAGCTAATCATAATAAAGAAGGGAGAAATTCAGTTCAGTACACTCATTATTCTAGAATTTTAGTAAATTTTTGAAAATTGGTTGATATAGTAGATATATAAATTGATATTAGCTCTTATACGTGGCTCTCACGAATAAGAAAAAAAAAACACAATCTTTGCTACCATTAGACTACCTACTTTAGACCTTATCTTATATGGCATCAGGTAAAATGATAGATGAGGTATAATCAGTTCCAAATATGATGGTCGATGACTGCGACATAACTCATTCTGAATAATTTTCATCGTCATTCGTCATCATACATTAAATTATAATATTGGCGTTTTATAGGATCTGCCGAGTTCTCAGGGTAATTTGTTTCATTTCACCTTTCGTTCTTCCTATATTTATTTCAGATTACACGATTTATGCGCTCTTTATGATGAGAAAAGATTCTTAGAGCTTAGTTTGGAGTTCTGCTATTAATTTGTATTTTATCAGAACTTGACAAAATCCTAAGAGTTCAAGTTCCACACTTTTTTTACAAACAGAACGAATCCTATTAGATATGACGATTTGAATTTCTGGGAAATATTTCCATTAAACGATTATGTATTTTCTTACCTTAAGCTATCATGATCAACATTATTTTACGTGTTGTATCTAATGGCTAATAATATTTTCAATCTATAGGTATGAACTGCCATATTACTTGAACTATTAAAATTATTTGCTGATAAGGTGATGGACTAGGTACTGATCTATCATCGTTAATTTAATTACCCATAGATATTACTCCAAATCGCATTTATCAAATAAGTATTCTCCGAAAATAAACCTGGTCTCACCTTTCAGTTACGAAATCCAATGATAAATCTCATTCGCTGGCTGGCTGGCAATTGGCAAATTAAATTCCTTCAAGCACTTCACAAGCACAACACCAAGCACTAAAACACACGAGTTGAAACCAGTTTCGTTAGAGACACACTACCGAATACAAATTACAAAATTCTCGATTAACTGTAAGCGATGAAACCAAAATTTTATCAAAACACTTTGATAACAAGGACACGAAAAGAATTGAAGTTTTCAAAAATTTCTGCGAATTCGTACGCTCGGTTCGTCCGCCGATGAGAACGGAGGTATTTTTTATTTCACGAAGAAAATGTTATGAAAAAATGTAGAAGATGAATCAGAATGATTGTTGTTGACGTTTTTTCATCAAAATAGCGAGGTCAGATGGAATAATTAAGTAATATCAAGTTTGTTTGTGTCTGTGCGTGAAAATGTACTATTACGAGTACAAGACGACTAAATCGGAGTGTATAAATTAAAATTTCTTCATGACGTATAGTTTTATAACTGTATAGTATAGCATGTACATCGATGAGGTCATCAGCGGTGAGCATACACAGCTTACTCGACCCGTTTGTGTGTGAAACTTTTGGATGCATTCTTTGAGTATGGATGCATTGTTCCTACTTCGTCGAATGAATTTATAATGTATCAATCTTATACACATATTAAAAACTACAAAAAACCTTCGTTGTTGAAAAATGAGAACATTAATATTTTTATGATATAAATTGCTATCTAGCTATCATAAAAGATCGGAATTACGAGTATTAGCCAAAACATTTTACGAAAGATCAGTGCAGTATGTTACAGTAAAATTTGGAACACGATATCGGTTTTTTCTTTTTTTTTGGGTGCACTGATTGATTTCAGAATGTTGCCAATGCATCAGTCTTCCTTTTTGGCAACACTGTACTTTACGGTTCAGCCACTGAACTGTATTAATAGAGTTCAGTGGGTTCAGCAGGATCCCCCGCGTACTTCGTTATCGTTATCAATTAATTTATTAGTTTTCAGTTGTATCGTTGTGTATCGCGCTCGCTGTCAATTAAAAATTTTAAATGTGATCAAATTAGTTTACTCGTCATCTAGTTATTACATGGTATCCGGTGTTGAACCTTAAATCCATTCACAATGGCTCCTTAAAATAAACAACAACATCCAGAATATTGTCTACCGGCGTCGTTGGTCGCTACTCGCTAGTATCCGACCACCAGCTCCTATCAATGTTCATGGTGATCGCACAGAAGATGGAACCTTTTCGAACAACAATGACTGGTATGCTGCAGCTACTTCTTATATCCTCTTTGCCAGAAACTGTACAAATTGCAATTTTTATGTCGTCAATTGGTCCATGGTCCGGAAGCAGTTAAGAGCTCAACTCGTTGAAACTATCGTCGGACGAACGATCTTCAGATAAGAGGCAAGGAGTATCAGCCAGTAAGTGCACTTGATTTAAATTACACACGTCCATGACATTTCGAATATCTCGTATAGTGATTTGGATAATAATGAGACATTTGTATATTAGATCATCTATGCTAAATCGTTGTGTAGCATGGAAAATTGGTTGTAGTTGGTTATTCGATCGAGTTTATTTATTTGAATATCCAGAACATCATAACTGCACTATAGATAAACATTGCAATAAAATTTTCACCCTCAATTTTTAGGATCTAAAGCCAGGTTGTATCCTATGCTGGTATATATTCGTCCTAGACTAAAAATTTACTCCAAACCACCAATATTACTCGTAGTTACATGACATTTCAATATTTTTTTAAATTTATTTTTTGAAACGTTTACAAGCATTGAAACCGAAAGAAAAGGATTTTGACAATTTCGAATAGTATAAAGACTAGCTCATACAATGATGACTCTCACTCCAAAAAGCAGCTTGACTGAATTTTAATATAAGTATAATATCTGTAAGCCGGGAGCATTATATTTTTTGTCAGAAAAAGGAATCAAAATTGGACTCGCCCTGAGAGGGGGGTAATGCTCCATAGACAACATATCAGCCAGTCAACCTCATATTAGCAGTTGGAATTAAGATGGAACATCACTTCATCGTATTTTTCATGAACTTGAACAAATACCGAAAATAAATTCGAAACTACAGTCAAAATTCAAAATAATCTACTGCGTAAAAAAAAGAGCCCGATCACAATTCCATCGAATTTTCACGACCTTATTTTCAAAAAACTAAATAAACTTCTGGCTTTCAACAATAACAAGCAACCATTTCGACTATGACAACTAACTGAAAACTTTCTACACGACAGAAGATAACCCTAGGGTTCAATATTGTAAGATATTTGGGCTTGATTGATTGTACTTCTGAAAAGTTTTTTATAAGCGTTGGATTGGACATCTGTAAGACCCATTTACTAAATGAGAAAACTTCTCAAATATTAATATATTATCGATTTTTTGGATAAACTTTCAGAAATGCCAATCCAGTCCTTATAAGGTTGATTTTAGGCTATGTATGCGAAGCCAGAGATATATATTGGATTTTTTTTTTTTAGAAAACTGGTCGAATACTATAGAGTTTCCGTACCTATTACTCGTACTTGGAGAAAAATATCATGAAAATTTTAAGCTTACCAATTTAGTGTCTCCTTAACGAATTCCTGTTTGATTCCTGAAATAAGAAAAAAAGTGGATGTTAGAAAATTAAAAAGAAATTCGATAGAATTATCAAAATTTAAAACCGCAATTACAGTAAAACGTAATACTAAATTTGTATTAGAAGGGTTTCGTAATATCGTCAACTCGTGTTTTATTTTATCGATTACCTAATGCAGAAGCAATGGCTTCACCTACGAGCTTGTTTAATTTATTCAATACAGAATTTTTTCACAGTTTATTGAAATTCATGGAAATAATGATGGGTGGGTGTAGATACTTCAAGTTTGTTATGTTCTCTTTGGCTGCCGACACTTACTTCAAGTTTTATGCGTAATAAAATATTAAAAAGAATAGGTTGAATTAATGTGTAAGAAGGGGGGAAAAAATTGATTCAACTCTTAATTTCAACTAACATGAAAAATTAAGTAACTAAATTATTATAATGATTAAAGTAAACATTTGCTCGTTCTATTTTTGTTGAATCGAAATTCTTTGATGAAAAACGAAGCTACTTAATGATAAAAAATGAACACATCTATTTACTTGTATTTTACTTTCACAAAGCACTCAAACACAGACACTTATACAAGACAACTTTGAAAATTATCAGATTGGCTGAACGGATTTTTAATTTGCAGGTGATCTAAAAATTGATACCCTGAAGCAAAAAATTGCTTTATCAATTTTGAGAAATTTTACAAAATGTGAGAAAAAGAATGAACTCACTTTCTTTAGTAGTAATAGTGACTTAATCAACTTAAATCTTAAGTGCATTAATTACAGTCTTCATGAGTTGACAAAAGTAAATTACCACCAAATAATACTCGTATATGTATGAATATGACGTGTAATGACTTTTTTTTCTCTTCTCTCATAAATTTTTTAAAATGGACATAACACCACTGGGCTTTGAAGGAATTTGATGAAAATTTAACACTTTGATTTATTTGTACTAAACTGATGATTTTTCTTCTTACTCATCTTATTATTTCATCAAGTGTCTTTTCAGCAGGTTTTTGAGGGAAAACTTTTTGTTTGTAAGAAAATAATTTTTTAGCTGCTCAAAACACATCAATAAGCGAAGTCCGCGTATGATTATTATATTAATAATATTAGAAGAAGAGATGAAGAAGGAGAAGAAGGTATTTGAAATGATTAGCCGTAGTCTCTTACTCAATATAAAGAGGGCGGGGGGGGGGGTTGCAAGATCAGAAATATAAATTCTTCCCCAATTAATCAATAAGTTTGAAAATTCTCACATAATAATATGATTTTGTTTTAAAACACCTACCTATTTCAGTTCCTAATTATTCCAAATAATTAATTTAATAAAACCGCAATATTATTTTGCAAAATATTACAAGGTATTATGTTGGAAAGAAAAACTTTTTCTGCAGGTTTTGACATTCATAGATAGGGCCTTCTTACAAAATTCTGTGTCGAAAAAACAAGAGATAATAATAGGTAAATCACGTTGTATAAAAATTTCAGGATGAAAAATAGCTAATTCAGAATCAAACAATTTACTGGAGGAATTCTTTCGGCAAAGCTGCTTGAAAAAAATGATTGCTCTTGTTGTCATTTGTAGATTTTAATCTAATCTATTATGCCATCGGAAAACAACCAATATACTGGCGTTGAAGGTTTTTCTTCTCATTTTTTTCACAAACATTTCGTCTACGCATTGTGCTGCGGGATTGGAAGCCCAAAGTCTTTTTTTTCTTCTTTCTTTTTTTAACGAAATGGAAAATCGAAAAAATAGAACAGAAAATGCGAGGAGAGCAGCGAGACAGCCCAACTGAAGATAACGCAAGGCCTTTTTTTGAGCTTAAATTCCGTCTAAACGACGCCAAAATGGTAACAGGAAACCAAGAGAAAATGAAAATATCGTCCTGACTTTAGGTTTTTTTAATTTCACGCGTGCTATTTTCTCGTTTACTCGAATTTATAGAGACTTTTGCCCAACTTTTTTCCCTTCTTTCCAACATATTCTTCAATTTCCACTCAAGTTCCGGTATGTGAGCGATTCCTAAGGCAAGAGAACAATATTTTGCTGTGAAAACGAGTCTTTATAGTTGAAAACATGAGGAAATTGAGAGGAGACGAAGCAATTTTCATTCGAAAATGAATTAGCTACAGGGCCTATTTGTAGAATGAGAATTTTCATTTAAGTTTGTGAGAGTAAACTTCGAAACGTGAGTTTGTATTATGGATTAGGTCTTATTTTACCTATAGTTGGTGTGACATTTTCAAAACTTTTTACCTACCGCTCCCAAGTTCGCGAGTATTTATAAATTTGACGAACTTCTGAAAGATAATGTTTTATTTATCGCCTGGAATATATTCTGGCTTTTGAAAGCAAATCATGATTACCAAACAGTTTTCATTTTGAAAATGGTTAGTGTTGGAAGGGTCCACACTTGACTTCTATTTGTTGAATACCATCACACACCATAAGAAATTACCATTTTTATGATGAATATGATTAAAAATGATAACGGTGGAGATGAATTGTTTACAATTATGGACTCGGTGGTATTTTAACATTCGAAGTACCAGGTGGCGTCATATACGACGCCACTAAAAATTTTGAGATGGACTTTTCAAAGGACTAATATTTTGAGAACCCCTGACTTGTGTCATACGACGCCGCCTGGTCCTTTGAGGTTATTCTTGTGGCGTCGTATATGACGCCACCTAGTCCTTTAAGTAATCGAGTAAAACCTGGTTTTTCTAGTGTTAAAATCGGTTATAATATCAAAAGATTGAATTCCCAGCTCAGGGACTAGGTCCACTGTCACCAGTTTTGTTTCAATCTGGGTTAGGCAAATTTCAATCAAATTGATAACTGATGAAAAATTATTTTCAATCTTGATTGATTGTATTCTGAAGAATTATGGTGAATAGAAAGACCTATATTTTAAAAGTAAGCTCAAGCTTATTAAAATTTAAGCATAAATATATTGGAAAAGTAATATTGCGACTCCCTTTCTTTGGCAAGACTGAATTTTGGTCAAGAGTGGAGTACTCGTAGTTTCTTTTGTCTTGAAACTGGAGTTGTGTTGTTTTACTGTTTTCCTTTATCTTTTTTCTTGATATTTCTATTATCTATTCTTTTTGTCACGTCCTGTCAGCAGGGATGCCAAACTGTAGAGATTAATCCCTGAAACCAGCGATTTCTTACCGTCTTAAACCCCTACTTGGTAGAATACAAGTATTTATACATGAAGAAAAATGTGGTGGAGTTTGAATGAGTCACATCAAGTTTTGACCTAGAAGTACATAGTTACGTAGCTTATATGAACTGAAATTGAGACGCTCTATATATCACATCGAGAATTCCAGATTTTAATATAGGTAACAATAATGAAGTCGTCTTCTCGTATTTGCATAATCGTACAATGAATTAATGCACTCGTCATTTCGCTGTCGAGATTCACGTTTCCGTTTCTGTCATGTATGTAGAATGAAAACCACTCAGAGATGAGGAAAATGGCGGTAGGTGAAGTGAAAACCACTATTCGTTCTCAAATAAATTTTCTTTCATTGCAATGCAGGCTAGGCGATCCAATATTGTAAAACTACTACATCTTCTACCATTTTCGGTTTCTGTGTCTCGCGAAACGAATATTAAAAAAGCCCTCCGCTATTTGTCTATCTTGCTCCAAGAACTCCCTTCTTGTTCACCCCTTCGTTATTTTTTTCTCAGCGTAAACATAAAAGGGGGAACTCTACTCGTATACGAAATAAAAACGCGTATCATATCTGTGGAAGTTGTCTGACGTAGGTACTCAGTTTTCAGTCCATTCGTACTTAACTTTTGAAACGGATCCCATCTCAAAGCGTAAAGGACAGCCAACGAAAATGGGGCTGAAGTTGGAGAGGAAAAAACAGCCGAAAAATTTTCAAAATTGGACGCCCAAAAGTCAGCGAAAAAGTATCGAATTTCGCGTAATGGAGCCTGACGTTAAGTGTTGGCCTTTGTAAAGCTCTTACTATGCCATCCAAAAGCTTTGCTCACGAAAATAAAGAAATGGTTTTAAAACAGAACAAAATGTAAAGCACCTTCACCAAGGGACACAGGTATGAGAATAAAATTAATGAACGTGTTTCTTCCAAATTACGACACTGATTATTTTTGGAGACTGGCAGTTTTGTAGATTGCATGTAATGAAATTAAATCAAATAGAGTAGCCAAATGTTCGGACTGAGGATCAGAACAAATTGCTTTTATGGAACTTTGAGATTCAAAATTAACTGAAATTTTGAAAATGTAGTATCTATGCTTTCTTAAGTGGCTCATCCCTCATATAACTTAATTCTACGATTTGATCTAAATTTAAAGCTTCTTAAAGTCAAAGAATAGATATGCTTCATCTTTGAATGTACACCTTATGCTCCGGTAGATTTGTTTTTTCTCTAATTTCAAAATTTTAAAAGCCTCGTACAGGTCTCGAAAACCCTTTTTTCTGCTACTTCAAAAAATCATTGAAAAAAAAAAAAACTGTCAACTACAAATTCAAAAGCATAGGGAGTACATTCAAGGGTAACAATTGAACTGCCCAAAAATTAACGATTTTGATTGAAGAGGTTTGTATACTCTTTCTGTACTCTTATATATACCACTCTTCATAATTTTTATACCTCTTCTCATCCATAGATATTAAGGAGAGTACAACAGGATGATCAAATAAATGGTAGCCCTCCTCCTATAACAGCTCGAATTTAACAATTTTTCAGCCTCGAAGAACTTTATTTCTTTTGGATTCTTCTGTATCCCTCAATTTCTCACTTAAAATGCTCCTCCAAAAATCAATATCACTTTAACAGAGAGATAAGATGAAAAATGTTGAGATCAAAAACCAGCTATGATCGAGAATTTTCTTTAATATTGTGGCAAAGTGCCCTGAAGAGTTCATATAATTATATTGAATTGTACTATACATGTACTATGCAATTTTAGTTCTCAAACTGAACAAATGTGAAATGTTTTGCCTTGGAAATTTGTTTTTTTTTTTTGTGCACTTACTGGGTATTTTAAATTGAATGTATTGGAGTTGGAAGCATATAATTATGGCCAAACAATAAGTACCCAACACTGTATAGCGGTTGTATAACACACTTATAAATCTAAACACTTCTCTTTAATACTTCGCCGAGGAAAATAAAAGCACTGGTAAGCATTGGGTAAGCATTAAAAAAGTTTATTAAAGGGTGCTTATCGTCAGTATGAGTGAATTTGAAGAATATTACATCGAACAGTTATATTTATAGGCACTCCTGAACGATAGTTTTATTTTCCTGACAGCGGGGTATATTTCTGTACTCGGGAAAATTTGTAGGCCATGCATATATATCTGTTTGCTAGCAAAGTTACTTCAGTAGGCTTTGATACAAGACAACCAAATATTTTCAATTTGCACTCCTTCATTTCTCATCCAAAACAGTCTAGTTCTAAGCCTTTAAAAACATTTGCATTTCACCTGAATTTCGTATGAATATCCTTCCAACAAAAAATATATGTGTATATCCGTACTGTATTCCAGCACATACTTCTCATTTAGCAACCAATTAAAATTTGTGGCACATCAGCAGCTTCAACATTTTAGAATTTCCCTTTTCAAAAACTATCATCATGAGACTTTTGATATTTTATTCAACCACCTGAAAAAAATGGACGAAGTCATCTTTTCTGTATTTAGTAGAAAGGATTTCTCATAAAGTTTCGAGCCAGCTTTAGCCGTGCATACTCTGCTGACGATTATGAGGAGAAATACAATTTTATACATTAATAATGGCACAGACAAAGCTCGAGTCGACAGATTGACATAAAATCCATACGCATGCCATGTATTTCACTACCCTTCGACGGCGTTTTACATTTCACGCCCCAGCTCTGAGACCAACCACTACTCTGTTGGCTGTGTAACAGTTGAGAATATATGGCTTCGGTGTGATACAAATATCACCGTATGGTACCCCTAGTGGCCTTCAGTACAGTTTTTTCTCGAAGCTTACACGTTTTACACCCTTAATGGATATGTTCACTGAATGTACACTGATATTGTTGAAAATCACGTCATTGATACAGGCGACCTAAAATAGACGTGGTCGTCGATATTTACTCACAACTTTATTAAATTTGCTTTTTTGTCGGGATTATGGTAGACACTTACATGATTTTTGCATCGTCGATGAGCTGGATAGATAGTGGGTGTGAAGAGTGAATGTCATAATACCTGTTTATCTACAATTTTCATAAACTTATCTGCACCTATTTATTTACTTATATGTACTTTATACCATTGAAAGTTTTCTTGCTGTAACAGAGGTAAAATAAGGTACACACTGTTCAATGATATGATGAAAGGATGATCACGAAGGGCAAGAAAAATCTTTTCCTCGGTTAGATAGATTCAGTATCCTTGATATTTAACATTTGAAAGTCCCACACTCGATTATAACACATTTCGCTATATTTTGACTTTTGCCTTCGTTACCATCGATTTGGGTATTTTTACGTCGCTGGTAGCTTGTCAAGCGTCAACACCATTTCTCTTTTCTCTCGATCGAAGGAAATTAGCATAGCATTTCTGACATCTGTGGTTGGCTAGGTGCTACCTTCTGTATTCGACAAGCCCCACTTTATTCGTAACGGTGTCCAAAATAATATGAAGAGAAATGGGAAAATATAATGACGTTCAAACTGAAAAAAATAAACAAACAAAAGTACGCCCACAGGATGAAATTAAATTGGAGATAGAGTATTTACTATTACTCCTTGGAAATTTCGAATGCAACTAATTTGGCTTATGCAAGAAGACTTTATAAAATTTTATTTCAGAAGTTTGGCTGAATGTATTTCAAATTTCTTAGCTAGAAATGTATGTAGTGCATTGAAGTTATACAATAAAGATATAAACTTATGTTATTACGAGTATGAAATAATTGTTTTTTTTTTCATTTCTATTTTTTCTTTCATAATAACTACTTATACTTGGAAATGAGAAAAAAAAAAGATATTATAAAAATTTATCAACTGATGCTGTAAAAGAGAATTTATCTCCTGCCTTCACGATGCTTCAGTGAAGGCTACAGCTATTCTTCTTCATTTTCTATGGACAGAGATGAAGTCTACTAGTCTCGAGAAAATAGAGAAAGTAAAATTTGGAAGAAGAAAATCTAAACCTGCCGAAGAAGCAATTTTATGACACAGCCTTAGGTGAGCTGAAGTTATAAAGTTGTTCTGTAATACGTAAGTTACACTTATCAAGTTGAGTGAACATTACCAGACTTTTTTTTTTTTTTTTTAGTAGAGATTTAAAAATTTTTTACTTATTTAAACAAAATTATTGTTTCAATTTGATTATTTTTCAATTTCTCAAATTAATTACGTAAATATCATTTTCTTTCTTATCAGAAGGTATCTACGATTATTAAAGAAGGCCGTTTCAGATCGCTTGTGTATTTTGGTGGCCAATAATTTTTCTTATGGGTAAGAATAAAAACGCAGGTTTTAGAATTTCTGCTAAAATATAAGGTTTTCATAGCTTAATAGTATTTATATATTTGCCTTTATTCGAAAATTATTTAATTTTAAATTCCTTAATTTGAACTTGAGGCGTTATTAGAATTTTCCAACCAAATTGCTTTTGTTTCAATAAGTTTTTTTCACCAACTCTGACTTGTCAACCCCAACAGGAACACGCTAGTATACCTAATAAATGAAATTCTCAAGTACCTTGAAAATTCTCACCTCACTTTCATTTAGGTAGTTTTTATATTTCCCATTTTAAAAATTCTGCTTGTAATTTTCCTTTCTTCGGCTCGCGTAATCGTTATAGTTTTAAAAAAGACAACCAAACACAGTTTCAGATAAAATATTTTTTGATCGAAAAACTTTTTGAGAAACTAATTTAGATCCAGTTAAGGGGACGATTTATGAGTGCGTGTGTACAAACGAAAAAATGAAAAGGAGAAAGTGAGGAAAATTTAACGGTAATCGTCGTGAAAGGTGAAAGTTGGAAAATGAGAAAAAGGGACGAGAAAGAAATTTCGTATATTATCGTCGACTTAGGATAAGGGCAGCAGAAAGTTTTGGAGCGAAGCGATAATAGAGGGTTAAAGGAAAGAGTCAAAATCAGAGAATGGGTCCGAGCATTTATTCTGGTCGTAAATAAAAATTATATTTTTGTTCAAAAAATTGTGTACAAAAATACCTCCCATACAATGTGCTTAGCAAAAGTATTTAATCGGTAGTATTTTCTTCCTGAAAGAAGACATTCGACTATTAAAGAAAAGAAGAATGAAAGCGGTAAAAAGAGGGAAAAAAAGAGAAAAACAAATTGAAAATTCTTCAGAATACGTCGAGTACCAAATCGACAGAGAGAGAAAAAAGGACTTCTTTTGTGGAACACAGAAAAAAAGGATAAAGAAGAAAACCTTTAAGTGGGATCTAGTTAAAATAAGAAAAAAAAAAGAGTCGTGAAAAGGAACGACATTATTTAAATTGAGATCTGAAAGCTTGTCGTTATCAACGCAAATATACAAGCACGATAATCCAGTCGGAATGGAAAATCAGTAAGAATTATCCAAAATACTTTTCTCTCATCACTTTCTTCCATGTTTTTGCTTGAATTTTAACGTCTTCCTCGACACCTTTGTAAATTAAGAGTCTCATGCATTTTTCACAAGCGTAAAAAATATCAAGAGGTATCCTTAAATAAATTTTTTTTTTCTTAATTAAGCAGTCATTGAACGAAATACAAGCTGCTGAAGGTAAAAATTGGGCTGAATATCTGTATAGATTTTTATGCAACATAATTATCATAGCTAAGGGAGAAAAAGATAGTTTCCGTGGATGTTTCTTGCTTTTAATGAAAGGTATAATTATTCGAATATGTAGCTTGAATGAGTTACACTCTTTAAAAAAATAATAGATGAAAGGGTGCACTGAAAAAAATTTAGTTTGTAATTTTTACAATTTGAATAAAACTTGAACAATTCAAGAAGTGTAGCCGAAATTACTCCGAAAATAGCAAAATATAACTCAAAGATACTAAAACGTATATTATTCAAATATCTAAAATGTGTACCATGAATAATAATTTTATCAAGTGCGATGAGGAAAATTATTATAATGTTTGCAACTAACACTATTCATTTCTTCCATTGTACAGCTTTAATGTTCCTTAGTGGAGGGTGAGGATAAGAAGGAGTGGATAGAACCATAAAATTCAGTTGAACTTAAAATAACTGATTTTGAGTGCAAAATAAGATGAACTCATAATCGATTTAGTTTATGAAGATGAATATCATCAAAGAGAAAAATTAATGATCTTGTTTCAGCAGGTTTTTGACAGAAAACCTTCTATTCAATTTGGTCCTACCTTCACAACTAGGCATAAGACCATCATAGTCATTCGCTTCATAATCTCCGCATTCGAAAAATACCCGTCTCACATTTATTTCATACTTCTTTTGTTTATTCATTTATTACAATTTCCACCTACTATACGCCCATTAATCGATATAGTCACTTTGGGCCAATGGTACAAACAGAGCTCAAAGTTAAGCTTGAACAAAAAGTAAGTTCAAATTGAAAAATGATGGTGTACGGGTACAATGCGAGCTTTTAATAAACCAAATTTAATGTTGAGTTTGAAGTCAATTCCTTTTGTAGTTTTTATGAAAAATTTAATTAGAACAAGAAATTGGTGTTCAAAATGACGAAAATTAATTACCTATTTTTATGTGAAATTTGTTATCTAAATCAAAAAAGTTGATGGCCTTGGATTTTACATCACGATTTCAATCTTCGTTTTCGATTAAAAATTATAGCTCATTTTTCGCAGTAAATACTTGAATTTCAGGCGAATATGGTGGAAATGGAATTGAGAAAATAAGAAATAAATGCGACGAAATTCTCCCACGATTATACGACATCGAAAATAAAGGCTCATATCAAAAGGGCGCTGAAATTTGAATTACCTATTCGGGTCATTTTATATTAAAATTCCATCTCGTTCTCTATGGGTTGGTAAAAAATTTGTCAAATTCCTTTCGTATAATATACTTATTCGAAATACCAGGTAAATGGATCTACTTTCTGCTTAAGTTGATTATTCTCCTCAAGCGTTCAGTTCGATAATTAAAAAACAAAAATTTGACATAGGAACTTATGAAAAATGAATTTTTTTTCTGTAATTTATATAATATGTAGGTACGTAAAGGATGAAAATATCGGTTTATATAGCACACCTATACTGTTACAAAGTACTATCTATTAAACTTAATATCTACACCGGTGCTTATTTATTGAAGGAAAAAATAAATTGAAAAAACGTTTTAGAAATTCAACAGCTTATTCAATTAAAAAGTGTCACCTCTCGCCACCTTTCTTAGATAATCACTGATATAAATGTCATCAAAGTACCTACAGTAAGAGCCAGTACGAAATTTTCATCCATAATAATGATTGATTCAGAATGTTTTGTCAGAGTTTCATTGTTTTCATCAGCTTTATTACGCGAAAGCTTTGTGAGAATAAAATTGTAAGACCACTAAATTGGACGAAAAAATACGAGTTTTTTTTCGAGATGAACAGAGTATAAGGAAGTAAACTGACGTATGAAAGAAGTCAGACAGTGTATAGTAAGCAGAGGAAAAAAAACGAAGGATAAGTCAATATATTGAAATTACTATAGAGTATACGAGGACTGAGTGAAAATGGTCGAAAGTAATCAAACGTTTTCGCAAAAGGATTTTCACTCGAACGGTAAGAGAAAACAAAAAGCTCAAAATAAAATGTCCAACCTAATCAATGATAGAAGACGTCCAAAGGAAAGAGCTTTGTGTAACGAACGCCTCATTGCTCAATGATCACAAAAGCTTATAAATTTTGTGTTTCCTTCGTTGTTGATGATGTTTTTTTTTTCATTTATAACATTTTATTTTTTCGAGGCAGTGCTTCTCTAACCCACATTGACCGAAATGAAGGATTGTTTTTCTTGTACAAATTCTTGCGGAGACCACCTAAATTCCATAATGTCAAAATTTTTTCTTCACTTCCTTGTTCGCTGGGTTTTCGATAGACAGCCAGCTATAGTAATCTTGCCACAAATTTTTGAAAATAGAAATGAAAAATAAATGGTTTTCTGTTTTACGAAGAGATAAATCCGAATTTACAACTTCAGGTGGGAAACGAACAGCTATTTCATGAAGTACCTCTTAGTCGTTTCACTGTTAGGATCATTTAGAGAAACGTGAAATGAAAACTGGGAAATGTACTTACTACAAATTCAACTTTCTTGAAATTAACTCGTGCTTAAGTGACTTGACCTGGGATGTACTTCTAACTTCAACAAACTGAGCTCTGACTATAGTGTATTCCAGTTAAGATTTCTATGACATCATATTAAGGATTTAAGGAAGCGACGATTGATTAAAATCAAAAATACTTTATCCTCATTCGTTGAACTTATATAATCCTCGCAAGTACATAATCCATCAAAAACCAGTTTTTCTTACGAAACTCGCGACGCTATAAGGTTTTTGTTTTCTATTCACCCAAAATTGTTGAAATAATTTTTCTTCGCCACGCTTCCGCCAAAAATGAATCGATAGAAAACCTCAACGAGGTCAACAAAATTTTCTCCAACTTTTGCTAAAGTATGGAAGAGGAAATAAACGCTTTTGGGCTGTTATCGGTTGGTATTGTTTTGCAAATACCTACCATATATTTGTGGAAATAGAAAGTGCGGAGAGAATGGGTCATACAAAGTGGGGGAAAGAGAAGGCTAGTCGTTTTTGCGAGAACTATATGCGAAAGAAAAGGGGGGGGGGCAGGAATCGGTGGCAGTGTTTTCTGTGTGCTCTTCGGGGTGTAATTTTAATTTCTGCAGTATTCGGTGAATAAAATGGTAGCTAGCGACCCGAACCATCGTATAAGGAAATTTCCATTTAAATAACCCCTAGGAAAAATAATGTCGGTTCGGAAATGGCGGTTTTAAGAACGTTTTCGAAAGGCTTTTTCGGTAGAACAAACGTGCAAGTGGAGTCTGAGTGCTGAAAGAAAAGAGTTGAGGGGTGGAGTGGGATATTGGGAGAGGAGGAGGGTTGGAAATGTGTTTGGCTTTCGTGCTTTTGTACGCATTGCAGCATCCTAAAGGCTGACACAGCTTCGGTTCGCCCTGCATACCTCAATCAGTCGTAATTTTTGTCTTGAGACTTGTCGTGCCTGAGCTGAATCGTCAAATATCGCACGCATTTACGCACGTTCACGTTCTGAATTTTTGTAGCCTTGTTTGGGTGTGCAGAAAAACAAGCTACGTTGGTTATCTTTCTATCTACATGAACTCGGTTAATTGGAAAACAGCACCTACAAAATGGCATTTTACGGTGGCTCTTTGCTTCCTAAAATTTTGAAACACATGAACGGTGTTTTTTAAAATGAAGATTAGTCCAGTTTTTGCAAATGTGATGTAATTCATAAAATGGTACATCAAATCGACTGGCAATTTTTTGAGGAATGGGCAAAAATGATTTTTAGGTCAAAAAATGAAAAAATCAGGATTTCATGTTTTCTTCTATAATTAGATTATACTACGTTGGCTGCATTTTGATAGTTTCATGCCACCAAATGATATTATAGCCCTTATTTCGGGTGAATTTCACACAAAAAAAATCATATTTTATTTTATTGTATTCCTATTGTAATCCTTTCACTGCCAATAAACTATACTTTTCAGTTACACCATTTAGACCAGAGGTATTCAGGCTATTCATTTATTCAACAAAGATTGGATAAAACTCTCTATAAATAATTTTCTTGCTCTCTATGATGTGCATTGTTAGTCTGTGGCTACCTTTCTTTTCTCGACTCTCCTCTCTTATATTTTACTTTATTGACACATTTTGTTGCTATATATGGTAGCACAAACTTTTCCGCAGCAAACAATTAATAATTATTAATTAACTTGGACACAAGTGCAAATTTCCTCGCTCCCTCCCTCCCGTCCTTCCTTCCTTCCACCTAAGGAAAATATTTCACCCGGAAAGGAAAGAGAGATGGTTCCATTTTGCTTTTCTTCGCATTTTATTTGTCCCCTCGGGCATTTGATTTGCCGCCTTGCCGTCCCCCCACTATCCCAAGTATTTTGCTCTATACAGCACTGCCTCATTGGTAGCAAAAATATAACCTTTTAACTGTTGTTATTTAATAACAAATTCGCAAGATACTCGTACATTTAGAGTCATGTGTATAACAAACATTATGAAAATTTCATTAAAATCAATTCAGCAGATCTTCAGAAAAATCATTTTATATTTTAAAATTATAATTCAAACTTACATATAATTCAAACTTTTAATTTGATTTTCTCAAAAGTAGAATTCATAAATTATTTTGATTATTCAAACTGTCCAAAGAGCTTTGCATTGTATGTACACAAAATCAAATAATATACTCGTACGAGTATACGTTGACATTAATGAAAAAAAGGAGAAGAAAAAAAAAGAAAAAAAACTAACATGAAGAATAATTTTACGCAATATTTGACGAATATAAAATTATTTCTGGAAAATTCCAACTTTCACATACTTGAAAATGACTTAGTTCGTTTTCAACTTCTTTTTCAAAACTTTCCGGTTAAAAATTTTGTGAAAAGAAAACTTAATACAGTTCTTGCAAATGGTGTTGAAAGAAAGTCGACCTAAAACAGCGAGTGACAGGAAAACGAAAACTTGAGCTGGCATAAATCAGACATTTCTCATTCCATATTTCTAATTCTTATCGAAGAGGTATGGTATAATAATACTGTATTCGTTGAACATTTTCCTGGTTGTCAAAATAATTTTTTTAAATTAAAGTGCGAATAGTTATAGTGGTAAACATTCGTGAACAAAGCCAGAAAATTTTATTTGTATGTATTTTCCTATCTATAATGCGGGCCATATGAAACCCCGTTAAATGTAAACGAAAATACAGTCACATTGTAGAGCTAATATAGGTAATTGCTACAAATCAGTATCTTTTATTTTGAGTTGATGATTACATCTGGGGTCAGTTTGTAACAACTTAGATGTGTACTCAGTTCTTTGACTAAAAGGGTATGTTTAAGACCAGCTGCGAGTCCATAATCATAAACCCAAACAAACAGTATGATTTTTTTTTACATAAATGAAAAATGGGTCTTCAGCACATCTGACGACTTTGTGCTAAATGTTTTACTCTTTTCAATGTTCAAAAATTATTTTTGACTTGTAGAAGTAAAGATAATTATATCCTAAAATATTCTAAATAATATAGGTGGTCTATTGATTCCTAAACTTGGGGTAAAGGCGATCAACTTGAAAAATAAAAATATATTCGAAATAAAGGAAATCTTTAGATTTGAAATTCGGATGGTGTATAGCGAGGATATCTTTCATTTGAGAACAGAACAGTAATTTTAGCTCAATTAGAGGGGAAGATACTTTTGAAAAAAACTTAAAAAATTGGTTATTTCAGCCCACATATATATGACTATTTTAAATAAAAATTTCAAGCCATTAGATTCTGTCGAAAATTGTTTTTCCATTCACCGCAGCCACTTTATTTTATATGTCGCTGTTTTTTGCTGACCACTCTATTTCCCTTGGATAGTTTGTGGATAAACTCACCTCTCAATATTTGTAACAAGTTTCGACAAAATGACGCCGACCAGAGTAACACTCTTGAAAATAAAAATTTGATTGAAAACGAAACCACTTTTCTGGTTTCCCATCGGGATCCAGAAACGAAATGAAAATTCACGAATTCCAAAATCACAAAAACCAGCCCTCACAGCCACTCCACCAGAAATTTCATAAAGTAGAAAAAAGGGTTTTTTTAAATTTTATTTGTACCTAATGGTTATTTTATATGAGGATGTATAATTTTTTTTTTTTCATCACCCTCCAGTGGTAACAAATTATTTACGACCTCTTCAGTTTCCTCCTATACTTCTATAAATGGACACAGTTTGTCCTAATTAGAAAATAGTACCCTCCTCTCACATGTCAATATTTTCATTTGGAATTGACGTTCCAAATTTAAACTGTAATTAACCACTGCCCTAGCTCTCTGTATGGTTATCGGATTGTTTTATAAACTTTTTCAATAATTTTCCAGCTAATTTCAAATTTCACATTTCAAATCGTGACGGGAATTCGTGTGCAAGCTGTCATTTTCAAAAGCTAGATGTAAAATGTGCTTTGTGCATACGAGAGGCTTTAAATGAACTTTTTGAAATGGTGCACTTTAATGTGTAATTAGGGCAAGGATTTTTTTTCCTCTTCTGCACATACGATATTTTTTTCTTAGCATAAACAACGTTCTTTCGTTGCATGGGAACATCATTGTGGTTTGTGAATTTTAGGTCAAGTAAAAAAGGGTACCGAAAGAGGAAAAATAGGTACCTAGTGAAAAAGTGCGATAGAAAATTTTAATTTCTCTTATGGTTTAGACGATGGAATACTTTTTAGATATTTAAGCAAAAGCTCATGAGGCACTAAGGCGAGTGTTTTTTGCGGAATTTGTTTATTTTTCTCATCCAGCCGGAACATATTCGGGCGAATATTTCAGTGCTGAAAAAATGGATGTAGTTTGGTGCACTAAGAAATAATTTTCGAGAAAATTTCGCTTACTGGAATTTTTTGCTGTGTTATTGACTTTTAAAGTTCTTATGCTAAAACCAACTCTCGTAATCAAATACATTTTGATTTACATTAATCTGAGAAGCCAATTTATTATAAAGCAAGTGTATCTCGTGTACCGTAGAAATGTTTTTACCTTCTTGTCTATGTAGTTGTAGTGGATGTTGAAAATTGACATAGAATTTCAATTTTGAATTTATTAGATGAAAAAATTTTCAGTTAACCCTGCCTCCCCTCCCTTTATTGAAAAAATTATAATTGTATTAATAAAAATAATAATATGTGATATGATCTATGAAAATATACCTTAAATCAAAAATTTTATTTCAAGCTGATGATTGCTTTTGATAGAAGCTGACGTTTTGAGCATTTTGAGAGAAGTTTCTTTTCAATCGCTTAAAAATTGACGGAGATATGACAGTTTGAATTTTTAATTTGAAAATCTTATATTTTTGAGAAAATCAAGTCCAAAGTTTGAATTATAATTTTCAAAAATAAAATGTTTGTTCTCTAAAATTGCTAAATCGGTTTTAATGAAATTTTCATGTATACACACGACCTCAGTGGTATCCTGCAAATTTTTCATAAAATTAATCTTGTATACTTACCTAGTTTTTGTATTACAGCAGTTGAAAGTTTATTAAAATGTGGATGAAAGGTTAAGAAAATGGGTCAATTTTTCTCTAAAATAAGCCCAAAATAAGAATTATAATAATATCATTCATTGGTGATGTAAAAATCGAAATTCGGGGGCTTGTCATTCGGGGAAATGAATTCGGGCAAAACAAATTCGAGGGTTTGGCATTCGGAGAATTGTATATTCGGGTAAATGGATTCGAGATAATGACCGGGAACCGTTTAACCTGCTTTAAAAATGCAAATATTATCACTTTACCTATTCCTGGCTCTGATTGATATCTAAGTCGACATTTTTTGACGATGAAATTGTCCTGTGCCTATGAGATTCACGAAAAACCGATCGGTAACTTTTTCCTTTTCCGTTCAGTGGGCATACTAAATGTATGAAATCACCTTCATTTGACTTTGCTAGGCGACATTTTGTCGACGAGTTGTTTTGCTGTAAAAACAACTGCGAAAAGAAAATAGCTGCTAAAAAATACTAGACGAAGGGGAACAAGTAGAGATAAAGAAACAAAAAGTTCGAGAGATATGAACTCTATGAATCCAATATAAAAAAAGGAAAAAGGAATGACTTTACGTAGTCACTTTCAGGAGTCGTCGCATATAAAATCGATAAAATGATGGCCACAATATTTAAAAGCCTATTACTGATACTGATCCGAAATAAAAAGCAAAATGATTCACCTATTTTTCTTCCATTTTTGAAAGTATCATGAACAGGCTTTATGATGTGTGGATTGAGGATATTTGAGAGAGTTTATATGAAAATATTTTGAAAAATAATTGTACACTGATTCTTGCACGCATAGCTTTTTGATATGTATTATTTGTATTCTCGTAAAACAGATTAAAGAAATAAATTAGTGCTAGATATGGAAAAGTGAAACGTCAACAATTTCGCTATGTTTTCTATCGAAGTATTTTTCAGTACCATATACTCTATAGGTAGCTCTATAACATAATTTTTTAAAGCATATAGTCTACTTTACAAGCCACAAATAATTATTATAGGAGTGTTGCCTGAGGGGCTTTACCCCTCTAATTTCACTTGCCCTAGTATTCTATGTCACCTGAGTGGACTAAAAAATGAGCCTTCATTCCCGAACAGACTTAATAATAATGAAAACTATCCACAATAATAATTAGGGATCGGATTTATATGAAAACGCATATTTTTTTGTAATTCACATGTAACTGTATTCACATGGAAGGGTGAGAGTCAGATAGTTTTTCGTTTCACGCCATTCTGATTAAAATAAGCCCAACAATTGTTTTCACATATTTCGCATATTTTAGGTACGTATATTTGCATATTTCAACATAATTCACAAAAATTCATGCATACTTATTTCACGAATTACTATTTTCATACTTTAATTTGTGATCTGATCTCTAATGTAGTCATAAATTGTGATGTTAGTATCAAGATTATGTACCAAAACGACATTTTAAAATTAAGAATTACTCAATAAAATTGTTTTCTTGTTTCGTTCATTCAGAAATTGTATCTTAAATTATTAATTGGTACGAAGGTCAAATTTAGCTTTAGCTCAGTTAGCTGAGTAAAACGATACCAATATTGATATTTTGCATATTTTTCGCATATCATACTTATAAATTTTAAGCGCATATTTTCCACTTTTTAGAACATATAAATTCGATCCCTAATAATAATAATAATTATCAAAGTAAACATATAAGTATATTAAAAAAGTAATTTTTTCTCATTCATTTGAGTTTGTAGTTAATGGGAAATTATTTATTTTTAAGCTCAATTTTCCAACATACTAGGAATCATGTGCAATAAGAAATATAAATATTGTTTTCTACAAGAAACTGTAAATTTTCATTTGTTCAACAATATGGGTATTCCGGATAATTTCGTTAAATTGAATTCATATCTTTTTCTATTTTTATTAACATTCCGGCTGCAACCATTTGTCAAAAAATCGTAACCCCATTACCAAAACTATCCTCATGATTCGAGACCAGAATAACGAATACTTTTCTCCCTCTTTAAAAGCCTTCCATTCCTTTTCTCTCTATTAAGAAACTCGCATACCTAAGGTTTTTATAGAATGACCTACATACGAGTACGAGGGAAAATAGTGCGTTAATATGCTCTCGTATTTTTCTATTTTGTTTCCAGTTTTCAGAAACGGAAAAAAGTTATAAATTTGAAAAAAGTGCGATCGCTATATTTTCTTCTTCTCGATGAATTTTTTCAGCTGGCATTTACCATGCTCATATATTTTTCTCGATGAACGGTTCGAACGAAAAATAATAAAAGCGCGATGAAAGTATAAGAGTATCGCAATTTTAAAATTCAACTATAAAATGGTCGAATAATTATTCAAATTTTTTCCAAACAAAATGAAGAAGCTGAAGTTACAGTTTACAACAGCAAAATCACTCGAGTATTTTCAAGTTCTTTTACGAATAGGAAACACATTTTGTGGCTATGCACATGAAAAGAAGAATTTGAAGAAACTTATGACGAGAGGGTACTACGTTCATTTTTAATAACATCGGATTGAGTGTAGAAAAGAAATAATATTATGTAGATTACTTCGGTGATAATCTTAAGTCTGAGCGTCGTTATAACAAACACTGGTCACTGGTTTAATGGATCATTAAACCTACAAGTAATGTAACTTTCTTAAAATTGAACTGATGATTTGAAGAAGAAAATATGAACAAATTAACTCTCATAATAATATAATAGGATTTTGGAAAACATTCATTTTCATTTTGTAACTAGAAGTTTTATTTGCTAACAAAGAAAGTATCCAATAACTGTTGGAGCAGGTTTAAGTGAATCCGATACTCTTTCAAAATGATAATACAGAAAATTTGAAATGGAGGTCGTGAAATGGCGCCCTCCGGTTATTTGCTGCTCCGTGTAAAAGGAAGAATCGATTTTATTTTTCGCTTTCACCAAAACGACAAGTTCACTGGACACCTTTTTCCAAGTCGTTTTTCCAGGTTTTTTTTACATGAAAAGGGTTAGAAGATTATATATTTTCATCTTTTTGGGTCAGAGGAGGGAAGTAAAAGTCAAATCTTCACAGTGAAATTGAAAACCCGCCAGACAAATAACAAAAGTCAGAAAATTTTATTAAACATATACATAAAAACTGGTACTTAGGCTTACCAATGCCAACTTTCTATTTTAATCTTTTTTTTTTTCTTTTTTTTTTCAAATTCCAATCATACGCCTCGGTTTTAACCACGTTACTCTATTTATTGATTCACTATAGTCACCTTACTGAGATATTTGAGATATGTTTGTTCGTCTTTAATTATGAATATTTGGTTAGAAATTTTACTAACACTTTGGTGTGGCTAGAATTACTTGAAAATTAGTGTGAAGTATACCTATTGAAGTTATTACATTCAAAAATTTAAGATGACTTCTTTCTTGTGGGAAGCTAAATATCTAATCTGAGTGCAGCACACTAATTTTTATGTGCTTTTGACAGCAAAAGTGACAATTTTCAAGAATTGAAAAGTACACTTACGATTTACTATTTTTTCACTGAGTTTTGCAACAAATTGACTCAAATTTAGATATATTATTCTGGAACATTTATTTTCTCCGGACGACGCTGTTTTTTTTTTTTTCAATTCAATTTTTTTAAACCCTCTTTTGAAGCCCCAAAAACGAGGTTATTGAGACCCTAAAAAATGCCTTAAAATTGTGAAAATCCAAATGAAGGCTTCGTCCAGACATAGAAAATATGTACAAGAGTAAGATATCAATATTTGAGTCCATTCGGTGCAAACCTTAGCGATCAAAATAATAAATGTCTTCCAAGTGTTTTAATATTGTGGTTCCATACCTTAGCTTATGGCATGTCAACTACCATAAAATATGTTACAATCCATACCTTTTCTCTGGAAACTTTCAAGTTGCTATACTATATGGTTAGCTATAACTGAACTACTTTGACTCACACTTTATTCGTTTTTAGGACAATAGAAACAATCAAATCTAGTGATAACGTTTTTTATGAAGATGGTATTAAAGTCAAAGAAAAATAGTTTTGTTTTAATGAGAAAACAATCGAATATTCAATACCAATTCCCTCTTTCTGTCGCACTGAAGACACAACTTGCCAAAATTACGATTTACTCGTACATGAAAATCGATTTTATAATCCAGAAAGAAAAGTTTACAAACACACAAATACATTCCACGAAAATGACACTGTTCGTAAACACAGCTGATCGAACGCTGATAAGCAACTTGAAAGTTGATAACCTACTAAACACATGTTTCGTTTCCCAAAACACGTCAGCCACAAGGAGAAAAACATGAAAAAGGTCAGATTTCAACTGGCCAACACTTTTCTAGAGACAGAATATAGGATATCTCATTTTCACTTTGGGAAAACGTAAACATAATGTGCTTTTCTAGGTTCTGGAGAAGTCTTAAGTAAATGTACGTGTGCAAAACATTGATCGGTTGTGGCTTCCTCGTGTCTTTACTTTCTTGCGTTATAACTTTTCTTATCATCTCACCACCTTTATTTTACTTTGAGAATACCAGCTCTTCGCATAAACGTGAAGCAAATGCTTCAAAGGTGACAGTTACATCAAAAGCCGATATAATCTGCGTGTAAAAGCGAATTAAGTTTGAAAGTGATAAGAAATTACTTACGTTTGACTGGTCGATGAAAGCTTCGAGTTGAACTTTGCAAATTTCTGTACAAAGATTGTCGATGAACGTGACAGATACCGCGAAAAGCTTGAAGGATTTGGGGGGAAAAGGGTGGAAAAAGCGAAATCGCTGATCGTCTTTTTCGCTTTGGTGTTTTTTTGTCTTATTCACGATCACGACGAGTACACCGACGAGAAAATGTTTGATTTTACGACTAAACGTAGAGGAAAAATTTGGCGAAATGTGAAGATAAAGCGATAGGAAGAGAGGAAAATGGAAATATGAAGATTAGAGAAGAAAATGAAGAAAAGTTAAGAGAGAAGAAAAAGTAAATTCAAGAGGAATAGCGTAAAAGAAAGCGAATTTTTACGTTTTATGCGATCCCATTGATAGTTTGAACACCGACTACGACGTTTTGAAACGATCTGACGTTCAGCTAGCGACGAATACGCGTGTTTTTTCGACCTTCTTTTTTCAGCCTTTTTTGCCTTTTTCCCCCATCACCGCACATCTTTTGCGCCGTGTACTCGTAAAACGCCTGCGCCGCGTTCGCACCTCAACCCAACGTACACGAACGTGGCGCGAAACGTCGCCTCTCGCCAGTATGTGAAGAGAAAGTGTTCACATCCCTTCTGCCTCCCCTCTCCACCTCCTGCGTACATTTTTCCTCTAGTCGACTGTACATTTTCGTACCACTCCCCCCTTCCACTCTATCGAGTACTTGCCTTCTACCCCACTCCTTCACCCTACTCGGTTTTTTTTCTGTGCGCTTCTTTGCGTCTTGCTCTCGTCTAAAACTTTCTTATAAAGGCGCACCCGCGAGAAAGAGAGAGTAAACTAGGAGCCTCCGGGGGTGGAGGGAGTGAGTATAAGCAGTATTATCAGTATATCAAAGATATCGATTCTAAATTAACGGCGAGGGACTAAAATTTAAGCGTGTGCGAGTGTGTTTTTGTTTGTGTATAGAAAAGTGAGTCGGTGTGTGAGGGGTGGTGGTCTGTCTGTGAATAAGGGTGTGTGTGTGTATTTGTGGGTAAGTCAGAAAATATAATCGAAGACAGAATCCGTTCGCACCGACCTCTTCCCTGTGCGTTCGGTTCGTCTGGCCCCCTACAACCCTTTGCTTTATGACAGACGATGTCGGCGACTAAACGACGTTTCAAAAGGCAAAGATATTGTGTTTTTTTTTTCGCTATGGGTTAATGATTGAGGCGATAACAAGGTCGCTCGGAAATATCTGTGGTCAACTTGATCGTGACGAGTTGCAGAAGGAGGAAGGGGTTTGCTGTTATTTCGTAAAAGTTTTTGCATATTGTATGAATTAATTAATCCTCAAATACTCGTACTTTCTTAATTCTAAGGTAGTCGTCTTAGAACTGATTTTTAGTTTACGGTTTCTGGCTGGAAATTTAGAGAGATACTGGAGCATATAATATTGGCTGTTAGGTAGTGAATGCATTTTCTTATTAGGTACAGACAGAAATCAAGAGTGGCCCTCGTTTTGAAGTTTTGAATATTTTACATCCCACAAAGAAAAATCCTTTACTGAGTGGGAGTGGGAATCACAAAAAAAAAAAATTGTTTCACCGCATATATAAAATAAAGACCACTGCACTACTGATACGTATTATTCACAAGACGTGAAAGACCTCTGATGTCATAACACTTCTATAAATAAAACATAGTGAAGTTCATATTATTCATTCAATTAGAGGAAAATATTCGATAAAAATCACACATTTTTGAGGTGACAAATATAAAATCGTTTCACTAAAGATTAAACGTGTGTGAAAAATTACACACAAAATTAAAATTGTCAGTATTTCAAAATAAAGTGGTTTTTTTTAAAATTACGATTTCATTGAAGGTCACATGTATACAAAATTACACACTAATAAATAAGCATTTAATTACTCTTGCGTAATTTCTAATTTTTTACACATTTATACTACGTTTAATGGAAAAACAGTGAGTGTGTAAATTTTTACACACATTACCCTCTATGAATTGGAAGTGTTTTCAAGGTTAAAGTAATGAAGCTTAGCTGTGATATTTTAGGACAATTTTTTTATTTCAATAGACAGCACCAATTTTAAACTCCAAGAAACTTTTTTGAATTGTCAACTAACACTCTTACTTCTTGGTGAGGTAGAAATATCAATATTGTATCTGCGCACTTGTACAAATGTTTCTTATTTAAGTAACTGAAAGATTATTTCACGAAATTCATTGAAATTCTTAATGAGTTTAATTAAATACATTATCTCATTTTAAAAAAATGATCCAATATGGTGGACTTTTTACTTTTTATCATCATTTGGCAAGGAAAGGTGTTCGTCTACCTCATGGAATTTACCTTTTCATCGATGCATCGAAATACAAAATTTGAATATGACATTAAAAGCGTCGTCGACGAGTTTCTCATTAATTTCAGTTCTCGGCGCAAAGATGATGAAGGGTAGTTGAGGAGGAGGACGATATTTGGCCGTCCAGAACTTATCGTTTTTAGTTAAGGGAAGATAACATTTTGGGGGATGCTTTGCGCGTCGAAGCGTGGAAAATCTTGGACCAATTTGTAGAAGCGAATCGAGAAAGGCAAAACTCGTCTTTCCGATTGATTGAAATTTCTCTTGAAAAAAAAAAAGGGTTTTACTACCATTCGTATATTTTAAAGATGATGAACGACTATGTTTTTTCCACTTACTTTTTTTTACGCTCTGTTTTTCATCCCTCTAGGGTAAGAAAGCAAAAATTGAAAAATAATTTTTCGAATTAATTTTTCGGACTATCAGTTTTTCGATAGCATAGTGTACTTCGATACTCAGGGTTTGCAAATATTAATTTTTGAAAGGAAAACGAAAACATAAAGATGTTGATGGAACATTTTTTCCCCTTTTAACGTACCAACAGTTTATTAAAATTTATTTAGTGCTATAAAGAAAAGGAATGTTGGTAAGGGAGCACTTGAGTTTGAAGCCATCGCACGAATGGAATCTATGGTTGGAATGGTTTTCATTAATTATATCGATGGTAACATCCTTTGGCCAGTGAAAATGAGCATTTTTATCCTTAAAATGTCGAGGTATTAGTTTTTCAAACATTAGCACGTATCAAATAACGAAATGATCCTAAGTTATTGCGTACACATCTGGAGAACCAGATAAACTTTTTACAATATGAAACACAAATATTTTTTGAAGTCCAAGAACTTGCTTGGTTGAGAATCTTCCAAAACTCGAACACCTGAATCTAGGATATATAGCATTTGAGTAGTTTTATACGAATGTCTATCGTACGTGAAGGGTAGGAAAAGGACCAAGGGGTACATTCAAGTTAGCAATTTATTTTTCTTGTAGGTATTTTCCAAATGAAAGTAGTTTATAGGCACACAATAGAAAAATGTCTTCCACAGTTAGTGCGGTTTAATTCGCATATCCTCTTCACCTATGGTTTGTTTTGTAAATCTCATCTTGAGAAAATATCTTTTCGAGGGCGTAACTAATAACACTGATTAGATATCCTCTGACTATCTTTGAGAGGGCGCCAATTTAAATTTGAGTGGCCCAAATTGGTTCAATTGGAGCTAATTTAATTTTTGGTGACTCTTAATTGCTTCAGTTGGCGCCAATTCGATTTTGGGTGGCACCCAATTTGTTTAGTTGGCTCCAATTTAACTTTGGGTAGTACCCAATTAGCTCAGTTGGTGCCAATTCGATTTTTGGTGGCACCCAATCGGTTTAGTTGGCTCCAATTCAGTTTTGGATGGTACAAAAATTCATTCAGTTGGCACCAATTTAATTTTAAGTGGCTCCAAATGATGCAGTTAGAGCCAATATAATTTTAGGTAGCCCGCAGTTGGTTTAGATGTCACCAATTTAACTTTGGGTGGCTCCCAATTATGTATTTGAAAGAGAGCCGTATAATACTTTATTTTAAATAGGTACCTTGTAAGAAAAGAGGAAATATTAAGATGTCTTTCAACATTTTCTGTATTCCTTCTTTTCGCTTTAGGGATTCTAGCTTTCTAAGTTCTGATGACCCTTTTATTTTTAATTGAATTTGTTTTGTTTGTTTGTTTGTTTGTTTTTTTCAGTCTCTACTCGTAAATTTTCAGATCCACGCAGGCACATTTTTTGAACTCATATACGAACATAATTGAAATAACATTAATTTTCAATTTATGTACAAAGCACATCATTTGTCATTTACTCATTGACACAGCATGAAATAACAGTAGCTAATCCCTTATATTTTAGATATAATAATCCTGCACCCTCGCACACAAAACTCACAAAGCCAAAAATTTAGTGTTATTTCACGTTCACATATTTTCCATCAAAAGTGAACGTGTCTCCATTTTCCCTTTTACTATTTTCATTTCCAACTCGTTTCCCCCTGTCGTGTGCCTTTAACTTTAATTCAGCCTTCAATCGTTTTTCGATTTCTTTACTCCAATTTTTTTTTCTTCTATTTTACAATCGGTACGCCAAAGAACGCACTCCCTCCTACCCCTTCTCTGTGAGGAAAATATAGGATGTAAGGTACGAAGCAAAAGAATCAAAAAGTCGAATATAGGAGTAAAACCGCAGTGCAGAAAACGTTTACTCGAAAACAAACCAACTGGAATAATATGCAAATGGGGATTGTAGGAAATAACTTTTTTTTTTAAATACGATTATTGAGCATCGTCGAAGACATAATCGACGTACACAGGATATTGCTATTTCGTCCCCCACACGAATAAATTGAGTGAATATAACGTGTCCCCAAAAAGCACCAGTTGTGATGAAATATACTTCTTCCAGGAAGAAAAAAAGGTGAAAATCTATAGGAATGAAGAAAAAAAAGTAGATAAAAGTTTCTCGAAAAAGTGCTTATTACCATTTTTTTCATCTTAGAGTAGAGAATCGTTGCGAAAATAAAAATGATAAAAAGGTCAAGAAATTTCTAGCAGTTTTCCGAGTACTCAGAACCCTAATGATGGGAAACCATTAGTGGAATTCCGTTCTCAGTAATTTTACCTCCAAGCAAGTAGCAAAATTTCGCGGAAATTTATTTTCTTAAATATTCGCTGAGATTTTTATACATTTTCTAGCCCTTTAGAGGGTTGCAAGAGTATTCGATTTAGCCTTTTTTTCTGCATTTGTCGGCAGGAAAATTGAAGGAAAACGACTGTCGTCTTAATAGGTAGGTCAATATTGTACCAGCTGGTAAAAGAAAAATGAGAGTTTTAGATGAGGTATGCGAAATGGAGAGAGAGAGAGGGGGGGAAAGAATATTCGTCAGACAGAGTTGAAAAAAAACCGTAAAGGATAATAAACTAAAGGCGAAATTGATTATACGTGATGTCACCAGCAGAACAAAATATCAGAACGAGCGCAAAATTCAATTTATCCAAAGAAAATAGAAATAAAACACGATGCGACGTCTGCAGGTACTTGCAATTCGTATTCGACCAGAAACCGTAGCTTATTATGAACAGTGTCTGAATAATTGAAGTCAAAACTGATCGCATATACAACTAATAAGATTATTGATTATACATTTTGCGACTGTGATATGAAATATGAAAACTCTCAAAAAGTAATGAGTTAAGATTTATTCGAGTACAAAAAAGAAATGTCAGCGTAATGTGAAGGATGTTTTACAATATTTCTCTTTTAAAATGTTCTCAGTATAAGTTTATCATTTCTCAAAATGTAGACTATTTGTGGCTGAAGCCTACTTGGCGCTGAAGCCTACTTGGCCTTTTTTTCGTGTTACTATTCATTTGTCTCAGTGTAGGAAGGTGAGACCGAAGAAAAACCACACGAATACCTCTGAGAATCTGAATCTGGAGAATTTTGATCATGATACTATTGCTTTTTTCAATAGAAAAGACGTATTTACCTCAATTTTTTGGATTTCGAAGAAAAAAAAAATTTTTTACGTAGCTTGTTAAAATTTACGATATTCCATAAAAGAAAGGTCACATCTTATTCACATTGGTATGAAATTATTGTTTAAAGTTTTGTCTCTATTTTGATAAACAACCTGATGAAACAGCAAAGAAAATAGACATCTGGGATATGTTTTCTGACAAGAATATCTTTTCTGAGATACCTCCTGGCAGAACGTGGCAAAACTTAGGTCGCAAAACTTGTGCTCTGTAAGTGATTATTTGAAAAATATGCGAGTAACTAGTTTGTGTTACGAAAACAATGTAAAAAATGTCAGGTTTTTAAAAGTTTCTGGAAAAAAATTATTTTTTCGCAGCAGTGGAATTTATGAATTGAAGCAGGATCAGCAGCATCAACTACCCTCTAGTAAATCAAGCCCTTGAATAAGATCATCAAATGCATCTCACACACATTATTTTGTAGAGAAATATCAGAATCCATAGAGAAACATAATTAAAATTCACTTATTTATTTTTATAGTGGGTACCTTATTCTTTCTAAAGTAGGAAATAAAATACAGAAATTTATCTTTCGCGATATGTATCTCCATCCATCATAAAATCCTGGCTATTCTGCAGGTCATCGTTCATCTGTTTTCCTCTGTTCGTACCATTAAACGTTCGACTGAGAATACAATTTACTCTAATCTCGACTGCTTTTCGTATGACCTCTGCAAAGGCTGCGAGATCATAATGATGAACGTAAATGAGAAAAAGGTGGAAACGTTACCGATTAAAAGCAGACCCTTGTTTTATACGAATGCTCTCCATTTTCTTGTATTTTCTTCTCATAAACAATCGGTCTGCTTCTTTAATTTCAACTTTATCATCTTACACGGCCACCCAAAGCCTGTATATCACTTTCTATGCAAATAATGGGATTTTCAGTTAGTTCCAATCCATCTTCTGTGCCAGCCTATCTAGAATGTCCCTGTGGACCGCTCTACTCCAACATTTCTCCAAGAATCCAAGAAGTTTTAACCTCTTTTGGATGTTTGTTTGTAAATGCAGAGATATACATGTATGGCTAAAAAAAACCTCCCAAGTTACCAAAATACGATTACATAACTGCAAAAAGGTGATTACTTATAACGTAGTGCCAACATTCCACCAAGCCCCAACTTGCAAAGTTTGTCTCATAACTTTCTCCATGGGCAAAGCAGAAAACGAGAAAAAAAAATTATTCGCTCAACTTTTTTATCAAAAAGTTGACAACGAATAAAGTGAAAGTGTTACTTGAATGAAACTCCGTCACACAAAAAGTTTTAATCTTTCTTAAAAGACAGAGAAGCGAGTTAAATGAAGAAAGATAGATTGGCGTGCACATTTATCACTGTGCGGTCACCATGGAAGATCCTTTTTTTCTGTCTTGTTACTTTTTCTTTTTTTTTTCCGGGTGGTTCTTTTTTTCTCCTGGAAAATCGTTTTCTCCCAAACTTTATGAATTAATCCGCTAGCCATTTTGTATCTTAAAGAGTGCTCCATGGAATATTAAGTTTAACTTGGAATATTTTTCAAGTTTTGGTATTTTTAAATCAATATTGTTAGGAAACCCCAGATATATATGTATACTGCTTATACAAAACATCCAAAAGTGGCACTGAATATTCAAATATTCAACCACATTTATAAATTATTGTTGGAATACAAGTTCCCCTATCAGTAAGCTGAAATAGATCAAGGTATGTCTTAGATAGATTCCGTGACCCTATTTCATAGTATTATTAGATTAGAAATTATAAAAATACGTAATATTTTGTTGAATTCTGAGATGATTTCTCAAAAGTGAAGTTCGAATAATAAGAGGTAAGGCAAATACGAGTAGAAGATTAATTACAAATTAATGTGGATTTATGTACTTCACAATAAGGACTTGTTTTCCAGAATGTAAGGACCAACTATTGGATAATTTTGACACAAACCCCATCAGTTTCTGTGATTTTCCTAAAAATACTAACCGACAAGTCCTCCTTTCTAAATGACAATTTTACAGCATTATACTATTATGAAAGTTGTTTTTTCCAAATAATAAATGACAATTTAATTTATATAAAGGTGAGTAAATTAGATTTTCAGTCAGCACAACACACCTTATAATTATGAAAAACATTTTATCCACTCATGTTTACAGCCTATGTGTAGGTAACAAGAAGCATCGAAGTCATGACTCTCTATAAAATGATAAATGTGACCACAATGATGGAAAAATTCAGTACATGTATATGTAGTCCAGTATCAGATTGCAAAAAATACTAGAAAAACTTTTTTACATCGAAATATTCGAAGCTATCTCCTGTTAACCACCCCTGAAAAGTTCCATAAAATCCACCCGCTACCACAACCCCCCTCCCATCAAAGGGCATAAAATGTATCATCGTTTGGGGTAAAATATAAGCTTATTTTTAGTTTTTCAGCTGAAACTCGCCAATGGTACATTTTTTGACGTAATGCTTCATGCAAAAACTATTCCATATTTAATTATCTACAATTTTTGCATCTAGTATTTTTTTTAAATAACTTTCATAGGAGAGGATTTTGTACATTTATTAGCCAATTTTATGTTTGATTTTAGTGAACTTGAAAGTCCACCAAATCGTTGTAATTCATGTACGTGCAGCAAAGGCCAATATTTATACACCGAAGTCGACATGATATCAAACCGAAATAAATGCTGTACCTATTTAATAATGGCGTGCACCACGATGGTGGTAAGTTTTAAATTTTGTTGCTATGGCGTTTACAAATAACAAAAATAACTCGACCGGACGACGAATATTACCTGCGTATCGATTTCTTATTAACCATTAGCTGGGTAAAGTCATTTTTAAGTGTGCCAGAATATTAACCGACTCATAGTGAAGATGTCAGGGTTACATTTTTTTTTTGTTTTTATTTTTATTTTGAAGGGTTAACGGGGTGCTAAGGTTGACGGTATTTGTAAAGTAGTCGCACCGTGTATAATGCTCTTCTATTGCTTCCATTCTTGCTGCTGGCTAAAGTTGAATTTAATCGATTCGTTTCCGGTATGAGGAAGTATTGGACGAAAAATAAACGAAACTTTGGTTTATTTTTCAAGAAGAACGGAAAAGTTGACGATAAAGTGGCTCCGGCGAGAAAAAAAGGTCGAAAATACAAGGAAATTTTCGGTTCACCGTATTAGCTCTTCCTTAAGCTATCCTTTTAATGGGTTTACCCAGCTTTTTGCGTTGAGCTGAGAATCGGAAATTTGATAATAAATTCCCTCACCAAAATGATGTTGCAGAACTTTTACCGTAGCATTATACATATTTTTTTTTTCGCTCTTCTTCAATTTCTTCGTCGACGGTAAGGAGAACAGCTTTTGGAGGCTCTCGTATCCCAATACAGCATTTTTATACCTAGCAGCTTGGAACGAGGGTACTGAAGTTTGAAGAAATTAGTTACAGAGAGCTTGTTTTCCTCCTATTTCAATAATAAGCTTATACACTATGTCTGAAAACTCAACCATATTATGCTTTCCTAAATTTGCATTAAGAATGTGATCTCTGAGTAAATAAATGATGTAAATTAAAAGGCTTTCATTTGGGTATTGAGTAAATGCTGGTATTTTTTAGCATTTTAAAATAATGATGATTCTCCTAATCAATCAACCTCCCCTCATTAAGGTGGTCCTTATTTTCGAAGTTTGGAACTTTTCACCTCACACCCCCCAGATTGGTTCCATTTCATGAAAAAAAAAATTCCATAAAAATTTCTACTTCCTAGGTTGAAATTAATAAGTGGTGCCTCAAGGGGATTGAAAATTCATATTATTATGCAAATACTGGCATTATTTCACATTATCATCTGTGTCACATAGAAATAAACAAAAACATGCATTTTCTCCTTCAACTTATTAGTAAAATGAAGTATGATGCATAGAAAATATATCTGGGTGATTTGAGGGGGTTTGGACCTACCCTTAAAATAACCAAAAAATCACTATATGTCTTTTTTGTGAAAACATTTTTTTTCTCTCATTATGAATGGCAGAAATGAAAATATTGTGAATAATCTTGAAAAGAAAGACTTTCTCTACTCATGAGAGGTGGTTTTGAAAACTATAATACTAGGATGTCAACGGATGAATGGAAGGGGGAGGCAGAGAAAGTCTTTCTTTTCAAGATTATTCACAATATTTGTGATGCGATCTGAGAAACCATACACAAACCCGGGATTTTTTATTTTGATTTTTTGATTATATTCGATGACCCGAACAACTTATATTGCTGTAGCGTTTTTTAATTTCCCGAATTTTCCGCGGGTTTGTGTATGATTTCTCAGATCGCATCACATTTTCATTTCTGCCATTCATAATAAGAAAAATTTTTTTTAAACAAAAAAAGACTTATTATAGTGATTTTTTGGTTATCTTAAGGGTAGGTCCAAACCTCCTCAAATCACCCGATCTATTTTCTATGCATCATATTTCATTTTACTAATAAGTTGAAGGAGAAAATACATTTTTTTGTCTATTTCTATGTGACACTGATGATAATGTGAAATAATGCCAGTATTTGCATACATGAATTATCAACCCCCTTGAGGTACCACTTAATTTCAACCTAGGGGGCTGAAATTTTTATGGAATTTTTTTTTTCATGAAATAGAACCAATCTGGGGAGTGGGAGCAGAAATTGCAAAAAAAATTTTTCTTCTATAAATAAAGACCCCCTACCCCTCCCTCACTATAGAACGTTCAATTGCCTCACATGGGACTATTCATTTTTTTTTCAGCGTAGGTAAATTAAGTAATAATTTAAGTCCTATGATACATATGAAATAGAAAAGTGTAGAAAAAAATGGTTCATCTAAAAATCATACTCACCCTGTGCTGCAAGTATAATATGCCAGTTTATTCCTCCACTACGTACCTTTATCTTTTCCTTCTTCATTATACTTGTACGTTTAAATTAATTTTTTAAATATATACCTTCTTCAACCTATTCTAATCGATAAAAGCCTCGAATGAATAGAGCTATTATTGCCGTAAAGGCTGAAAAAAAAAGTAATCAGCTTGTATCCTCGGCTTTTCCGGCATTTTAATCGTCGATCGTATCCGTATAATTTGGAAATTTCCACGTATTTGTAAAAAATTTTCCAAAATGCTCGAGCCCAATATCGTATAGCTCATGTTAATGACTGCGAATTCCTAAAATTCATTTCACAATAAGTGGAAATGGAGCGATAAAGTGAGGTCGACCTGTTAAAAGGTTAGCATAAAGATGCACAGCGCCGCTTCGCCTCCACCACAAAACACCAGCATTTTTGCTTCATTTCATACTCACAATAGTCTCAACCTTTTCCTCATTTTAGAAAGCACTTTTCCACAGCAATAACGCTTTTCCAGCATTCGCTCGCGTATTTCTATACCTTATCCGAAAAACGATAATAGTGCATTCGCCTCTTAACCACTTTAAATTCATTTTACTAAAGAGGTGCGAAAAGCGAGAAAAAAAAATTCAAAAGCTACACGAAAAAAAGGAATAAAAATCATTTCATCGTGCTCATTAAATTAAAAATTTCCCAACGCTCATCTATATAGAGGCGAAATGGCTCTCAGCGACAAAATGACGTTAACATTTCGGTTAGGACGCTTTTGTTAGACTTAATGAAATTAAAATACATCTTTGAGCCAAGAATTCAACTGCATAAACCTTTTCCTCTATTCTTTTTTTTTTGTTTTTTTTGTTTTTTTTTGTTTTCTCTCCAACAGCCTTTCCCTTCGAGCATGCAAAATGTTTTGTACATTCGACTATAGGATACACTTTTTACAGAATTTTATTTGACAAACCTTATAAAGTCTCTTTTAGGTGCTTTCAAAATTAAAAGGCATTCTGGAACAGGCACCAGAAAAAGGCTACTTTTGTCGCATGACCGAACCAGACTTTCGACGAGCATCAGACCATTGGTGTAGTCTGCGCGAAATTAAATTACTGGAAACCTTATACAAAGGACCAGCTGGTGCTGATAAAGCCTTTATTATAAACTAAAATAGAGCAGAAATGTGGACTGTCAAGCCCAATGTGTCCAAAAATTGGCTGAAAGATCAAATTTAGCTTTTTTGTGTTTAATAAAAGGGGAAATATTGAAAGAACTTCTTATTTTCTAACAAACAAACAACGTAAACAAGTAGAAAGTTATAAGAGAACGAAGTTTGGCTATCTTTCTGTTCCTTTGAATGCTCCTTACTGGACACTTATAAACAGCAAACATATAAGAATTAAGATAAATGAATGTCTGGTTTCAGCACCCATGAATTGTATTGATCATTTTTTCAATAAGAATGAACATATAAAACTCTGGTAGTAAGTCGAGTACTTTTTACGAAGCTAATTTTGTTGTAAAGATAAGTTATTTTATAATGGAAGCAAAGGAAGGATCCACAGATTAAATAAGGACATGAAAGACTATTGGGATATCTCCTAGAAGTAGTAAAATATTTCATCGTAAGTCTCTGCGATGTAAGCGATTATTACCGCAAGAGATTTTAATTGATTGCTCCTAAACATCCACCCCACCTACCCACCAACCCAATTACAATATTTTTCCCTTTGGAAAAATAATTGATCATGGATATGTTTTATGGCATTGATGAGATTTGTTTGTTTGATAACAGCATTAATAATAAAATCGTGATGACATCATATATATTAGCTTTTTATTGATCTACTTGCTCCCAATATAAGCCTTCATTTATCCCCACCCGTATACAGAAACAAAAATTGAAAATTATCTTTTAATATGAAAAACTCATAAAATTCAAGATGAATAAAATTATTGTATTGCGTTCAACAAAACCAAACATACGTAAGAATAACGAAACGAAAAAATAGGAATAATGTTAAAAAATTAATTTTGGAACTCCTGTAACTTGCGCCGATTTTCAGTAGCTAATAAAATTGTTTTTTAATCAAAGTTCGAAAATTTGAGTATACGAATACGTTATATAGGAAAAGATACGTGTAGGAAGAGAAATTAATATGAAATAAAAAAAAAATTATATTTAGGTTTAATTCGCTCTTCACAATAATAGTACCAACTATTCGCATAAAAATATATGTAGTTTGATATATCATCGATATATTCCACAAAATATCGATATTTTATCTTTTATATAGCTTTGTATACAATAAAGTCATGAGCTAAATATCGACATTATGTTCTACTCGTAATTTGATATCGACATTTTTATTGTTAGTTATAAGTATGGTTTTTAAGTATTGTTCAAGTGATTATCAAAATTCTGGAGATATCGATATATATTAGCAGTAGTTCAAAATTTGTCATAAATGATACTCAACCTATGTTATGTCACAGAACGATCGCCAGCCATAAGACATATCCATATCAAAATAATTGAACCTCTAAATGCACAATGCTGAGAGAAGTATATGTACGAGTATATTACCATAAAAATTCTACTTTTAAAACATTAATCATGATTCTGGCAAAAGGGCCTAAGAGAAAAGTATGAAACTTACCAACTTTTTCATCTCTATCTGACACTTCCATTCAGATCAACGTCTTCTTGGAAACGATGGTGTGAGACAAATTTAGTTCAACGTGAAAAGTTTGAGGAAATATCAAAATATCTTTCTGTATCTCCATTAAAAAAGCGATAAATAATATGAAAGTGAGTTTTTTTTTTTTTTAATAAAGAAACTAAAATCAATAATATCAAACTTGTCTCTATACTCTTTGACATAAAGTCCGGTCACAAAATATTCTTAAAATTTGAAAGACTTTTCTCATTTTCCATTCTTTCAAGTTGTAACATTTGCAGAAGAGTGGAAAAAACACTTTTTGCTTTTCCTTCCACACTTTATTCAAGTTTTTAAAAAGTTGTACAGAAAGCATTTCGTTGTTTTGGCTGTGAAAAGAAAGACTGATATGCACTTTTTATTTTATTTTTCATTTCTTTATTTCTTGGAGTAAGTTTAGATGGCATTCATGGGTTTTCGCATTCACAGTTTAGTGTAAGTTCACCTTCAAAGGGACAAAATTAAGTTCTAAATTTTGAATAATGAATTCTTTTTTGCAGTATTTTTTCTTAATATGTAACTGCTAAAGTTCCTAACGCCTAGAGCAGGCACAAAACATGGGTCAAGTAATGTGGACTATGAAAAATCCAGGTACTTTTTCTTTTACCTCCAAAAAAACATTATTTCAAAATATATTTTTATTATACGCTTTTATTCGATTCACTAAATTCTTAACGAAATTTATATGTTGCTTTAATCGGATAACAAAAGCGCTTCGAGCGTTGCCTGTGTTGCCTGTTGAAGGCGTGACTGAAACGAACACACACACGCACACAACAAAAGCGTATTTTAAACGCGTGGACGCGTTTTTCGTTAAATTATTATTCATTTTTCCATAGAACAGTTGTCACTGAAAGCATATTACCACTGTTTCATTGTAATAATGACACTTATACTAGGAAACTAACTATTAGCAACTGAGCTAATAAGTTAACATATTCAAAATTTTTTGTACTATTAATAATCTGAAGACTAGAGATACCAATGAATTTCTAGGAAATGATTGTAAATGAATGTGAATGGATGTATATGGATGTATATGGATGTAATTAAAATATTTGAATGAAGTTCATCTTGACATAAGAAATTGCGGTTGCTTAAACTTGGTTCAACTTCTAAGCCAGGGTTATGAAAGTAGTCTTTCATTGACTTGAATTCTGTCTGAGAGAAAAAAAGAAGAAGATTTTAGCAACTTTAATCGTACTACACATGCGAATTTAGTCTGGCTTTTTGTTTCTGCCATTATGATGTACTTTACGTATCATCCACTTATACGTGACCTTAAGGCTTACTAGTAAAATTGTAGAAATAATGCTAGCTGAAAAATAAATTTGACCGATTCCGGTTGACTTCAACTTCAGATAAATAGACCACAATAATACGCCTAATTCAGGAAACTATGTAATGTGAATATTTTAATACGCAAGTTACTGTAGCTAATGTCAAAAAAATAATAATAAACTCGAGACTTTTTTTTTTAAAACATTGCTACTTCAGTTTAAGAATATTTATCTGACTACTCCCAGCAGTTGGAGCATTTAAACTCAGTACCTATAAAATAAGTTGTTAAATAGAGAAAACTGCAGAAGCAATTTTAAAATACCTAAAGAATATCAACTTTTTTTATATTGAAAATAATTTCAGCTTGTGGTATGTACATAACTGTAATCAGCTTATACGAACCGTTGCACCATTTATTGATCTCTTGTCTGCCTAATAACATAATATTAATAAAGCCCTCTTTCTTTAAAAATAAAGACGCGCTTGCTGCATAAAGCTTCTTATATTCTTGTACCATCTGGCTCAGCATTATTGGTTGTGTATCGGTATTAAGCTTATAGAGAGTTTTTCATTCCAAAAAATATGTCGATACTGCGCGAAGGGAAAAACGAAATTTTTTCATCGACTTGAACTCTTCAGTCTGTTATTCGCTTCTCTTTTTTTTTATTGTTCATCTTAGAAAGCCACGTCTATGTTCAGAGATTTTTAATTTCACCATTTCGCCAATTGAACTTGTTTGTTTGGTGTAAATAAACGAAATAATATTTAAAACTCCAAGAGAAGACGAGGACTTCATTCGTCAGTGATACAAATATCGACTGAAAAAAAGTGAGAATTTTGTTTTTGCAGATAGAATAAATATTTGTCGAAGTTTGCAAAGACATACCTATTTCACATTGAAAAAATGGAAAATTATTGTTGTATAATTCTCACTCTCGGGGATTCATGCATTTACTCGTTGTTGGAAAATAACTTGGAAAAATCAATCGAAGCCGCCTTTTTTTATTTTAATTTATTTACAACATCATAAACTTTTACATACTAATGCTGGTAACGGTTTTGTGTCCTTTGTTGGGCGAAGGCTTCCCTCAACCGCAAGTTGTGAAAATTTCATCTCAGGCTTAGTCATCGGTTTGAGAATGCAAATACACGTTAAGAATCGATCCCAAAAAATTTTTCCTCTTTCTTACACAAATTTCTCGTACTTCGTTCTCTGACATGGTAACTACATAGTAAACTTGAATGCCAAATAAGACAAGGTTTTCACTGACGACGCATGTACTTGTGAAAAAATGAGTTCGTGCAGAAGAATGATAAGCAAAGTAAGAATATTCACGATGTGACATGAAAGATGAAATCCAAAAAAAAGTTGCCTTTTGTGCCGGAAAAAAAGTATTGTTTTGGAGACAATTTATTGTATTTTTAAAAATTCAGTAGAAGAACAGATTTGCTGACGTCGACGTTTGCAGATACCAGAGGAAAAAAAAGGAAACTGAAAGAAAACGAGGAAAAAACGGAAAAGGAAAAAAAGAAGGAAAAGAATATAAAAAAGTAATATCATAAAATATTAGTTGCACTCATTCTTGTCTTTGGAAAACAAAGTACAGAAAAAAATTCATTCACATCCTTCTTTTTATGCCTTCCAGTTCACCGAAATTAAGAAAAATGAATTTCACTTCGACGTAACTGGGTTTGTGGGTTGTTAGGAACCGTCTTCAAGTTCGATAAGAACGAATTTTTCCTTGTTTTTCAAGCGAAGATAAAGGCACCTATTTATCACGTCGGGTTATTTGGTCGAAATAATATCAAAGCATTTAGAGCTGTTTTCTGGCCTGGTTCGCAGTGCTCTCAATTCAAATTCATAGAACTGGTAATTGAGAAACTGAGGTAAGATGATTTTGATGTAACCAGCCAGCATCGATGTTGAATGAGAGACACAGAAGTCATACCACCAAGGAAGTAAATTTATTATTCTGTAAGTTCTTACTATTTTAACACACTTAGTTGGCAACCCTGACTTTGCATTATATATATCTTTTTCCTAAATGCATAATACAAGTATCAATTTGATTTCTCCAGCAGTATTCACGTATAATCTATATAATTGGGTGGTCTTAATTTGTACATGATGAGTGGGACCAATAGCTGCATTCAGTATCAATTCGAGTTTTGGTGGCACCAATGGCTGCGTTTGGCGCCAATTCAATTTTTGGTGTTACCGATTGCTCAATTTGTCGCCAATTCAATTTCTTGTGGCACCAATGGCTCCATTCAGCGCCCTTTTAATTTTTGGTGACACCAATGGCTCTATATTTGACGCCAATTTAATTTTTGATGGCACCATTGGGTCCAGTTGGTGCCAATTCCTGTTTAGACAGCACAAATGGCTCTAGTTCATACCAATTAAATTTTTGATCGTACTCAATCGGTATCATTGGCGCTAATTCAATTTTTGGTGATACCAAATTTCTTCTGTTGGTGCCAATTCAAGTTTTGGTGACACACATTTGGTTCTAGTGACGCCAAATTAATTTTCGAGGGCACCAATGGCTCCAATTGGTGCCAATTGAATTTTGAATGACACCCAATGGGGTCAGTGTACAGCACAAACGAATGGCTTATTCAAATTTTTGATATTTTTTTGGTGGAAAAGATCATGTCTCCAGCTCACCACTGACCTTGAAAGTGTTTTTCTCAAAGATCTCTTCAAGAATAGCCCCACAAACGATGAATGTTTCAGCACAAACGTAGCACAAACAAATCTATTTATCGAATTTTCAAATTTTGGTAGGTGGGAAACTAGTGACACGGAGGTGAGAAATCTGTCAAAATTATTTTTAATTCGTTTAATTGATAACTTATCTTCGCATTCATCAGCAGAATAATGATAAAATCCAGACCTAGTTTCATAAAATTTCATTTAAATTCTCGATGTGATTTTAATTTTCCAGCTTACGCCATTTGCAAAGGCTGCAAAGGTTTTGTATGATTAGAACATGATCTCTGGATAAAACTAAATTTATTTCATATTTTTTTTAAATTTAATACACCGTGAAAGACAAAGGACTGAAACATGGAAATCTATACTCGTATTTAAAAATAAATAAAAGGGTCTCTTTTGTGTTGTCGTCTCACAGATGATGATTACATTTTTTATTTTAGAACACTGAATTTACTGGATGAAAGTGCATAGTAATCTACAAAGAAAATAGTTGAAATCTCATTATCTATGAACTTTGATCACTCTAGTTCTCCGGTACATTTTTCGTAGAAGAAAAGTGTGTAAAGTTCTTAGAGATTTCAATTAGTTTTTTGTTTGTAAAAGATTTATGTTTTTTTATGAAACATAAGCAAGTGTCTAAAGTGAGGTTCACCTAATTTAAAAATTACTCACCCGAAGCACCATTATGGAGCCACATACGCTATAGCAAATCTTACAACTAATCTCATGTCACACAATCACATAAACTTTATTTCTGAGAGTCAGAAAGGTAATAAATTTTACACGTTAAAAAACTTAGCCCAAGTTTTGCTGGGATACAAGAAAATTCACTACGAACGAAAAAATTAACAGACTCACAAACTTTGCATTAGATGGAACTCGAATGACTTTTAAAAGCCGTGTAGCTTGCTACATGCTTTGCTTTTACTTTTCTCATTTAGCGTAAATTTTGGTACTAAAAGTCTAAATCCCCCTCTGCTTTCTATTCACTCAGAACAAACGACACCGAAGAAATTTGCCATGAATTGCGTTCCTAATTTATGTTAAAATACGAGTGAAGTTATAGAATCTTCAAAAATGCGTTGACAAATATTACGAATAATTTGGCAATTTTTTTCAAATTTTCAAAGAGACAAAGCAAGGAAGACCAAAAGCTACATAATTGCATTGATGGTCACCACTTGAGAAAATTAAGACCGGAAGAGCTTTGCCTATACGATCTGTGCTGGGCGCCAAATGTATCTGAAATTAACTGGGAAAAGAGTTCACATTTTAATCGAATTAAAGGATGGAAATTGGAGCTAGTGCTTGACCAAAATATGATTATTCATAAAAGAGATGGCTGAATGGCCGAACTTGGATTGAATGCAGTGCCAGACGGTCTGATAACCAAATTCGACATTTGCTAACCGCACCACTGCAACCACTACTCAACAGTCTCATGAAACTATCATTTGGATAGTATTCGCTTCATTAAATTTAGGTTTGGACTTAATTAAAACTTCTTGTGCAAAAATTAAAATGGCGTTCTAGCCGTCAAACTTTCATCGAGTGCTGAAAACTGCAACTTTTCTCCTCTTCCTTCTGTGTGTCCTCACTTTGGTCCTTTTTCTAATAAATTCGCACGCTTCTCGGCGTTCATTTGATGCTTTTACGACCAAAACTTTTTAGATTTTATTAAAATCTGTAGGGTGAGGAAGTAAATGTCTTGCTCCTCTAAAATATGAGCTAAAAATTAATACAAAAACTTTTCAGCTCAAAATTGGTTGTTTTAGGGTAGGTACGAAAGGTATACTTACCTCGTATTATATAATATAAAATATTCTTGTTCTGGATTTTAGTTCATTTCAAATTTTTAATTTTCTGCTACTTTGAACAAAATGAAATAATTTCTTATGTTGAAAAAGAACAAAACAAAACATGACAAAAGGCAAATGAGACTGTCAATTTGAGAGGTTTTAGGGTGCGCATGCACTCCCTGGAAAATTTTTGTATAAGTACCTGAAAAAAATGTTAAAAAACTGGAAAGTATTTGCCGTTTGATTTTTTTTTCAGATGTTGAAAATTTGTTCTATTCAGATTTCTATGATTTAACAAAAAACAGTAATTTTTAGCGCACTCTATCTCTACTCTTACGACTGATAAAAAAATTCTTGGACAAAAGTTTTTTACTCATACAAATGCCTATCAGATTTTTTGTGGGTTCATGCTGTATGACTATTTTATCACTCATAAGAAAGTGCTAGAGGTCAGAGTAATCCGCAGATATTTCAATAAGTAGACCTCTACATGCGATGAAAAAAAAGCCCCTGAATAAGAGGTTGTGTAATTGAATGAAAGGAGGAGCGTTTCTAGACTGACCTCAAGGGGGGTCCATCATTATGACGACACCCCCCCCTCCGTAAAAAATTCGAGAATCGAAAAAATTAAAAACATTTTTATTTTTTAAAAAAAGGTAAAGGGAGGTCCGGACCCCATGGACCCCCTCTAAATACACCCCTGAATGACAGAGTTGGCTGAACTCGAACTCTCGATTTAAAGGTTCGACAACCTAAGCATTCGATCTATACTCCAACACGACCACCGATTTGAATCACATTCAAAGTTGTTTACTACCGATCAATTCATTGCACTAGCTAATTTTTCATTCAAAGATTTACGTTTCACAAACCAGTTATATAACCACATTTTAAGTTGAATCTAACAGTATATTTAATTTCATACTTTGAAATCACAACTTCATATCAGCACAACAATCCACTAATATCCTTTTTCACCTATTCTTTCACTGCCAAAAACAGGAGCCAAAAAAAATGAATTAATATCTCATAGCTCCAACCATCGAGAGGGTCCAGCTGGTGTCATTTTAATTCAGTGAAAAGCACTAGTCTATCAATCGTAATTCACAAAACACACCCCTTTCACACATTGCCCTTGATCTGTTCGCTATTGTGATATTTTTGGCACGTGTAAAATCGAACTTTCACATTAACGCCATAATCGTCGAATTTCAAATGCCCTGTATAATTTTTGAGCTGCTTTCGTCCTTTACGATGTGTCACACAGACACCTTTCCACCTTTCCCACCCTCAGCAGATGTGGAATAATAAAGAAACGGTTGGCGAGGAAGTAGATGAAGGGGTAGGTTTCTGGGCTCAAGTTGTGATAAAATATTTCGTAAACTTTGGAACCCGTCCAATATTTCCTTTCGCGAAATAGGGTCAGCTGTAAAGGCAGCCGCAGCTTTAGCTGCAGCAACTTTTTTAAACAGATGCTCTGTTCTGATGGCGCAAAAATGTCTCGTTGCATTTTTATTTCGAACAAGAGGATCGATAACGTCGGTCAGTGATTTACAATAGTAAAGGCAGGAGATGAAGTGGAAGGAAGAGCGAAGAAAAAAGCAGCGAAAAGAAAAGATTCGAATCGACCAAAAGTTTGTTTGCTACTACATTTAGATAAGAGGGTTGGAGGTATTTTGTGTTTTTTTCCCAAACAATTTGACGGTGTCGCCGATTCACCGATGTCGTCTTCTTCGGTTTCGACATTTAATGGTATTTTTATACAAATTGAAATTCCTACTTCTCACACCCACATAGTCACAGTTCAAGAGGAAAATCATTTGCATAAAACGAGCAACGCTGGCGGTAGTATTACTATGGCCTAAGTAAATGAAGGGTTTGTAAAAAGAAAATTAAAAACAGCTATTCAATTTCTGGAATAGCTGAGAGTTGATAAAGTGATGCTGTGAAAAGCTCAGCATAATGTGCTGTAAAGATGGCCTGAAGAAGCACTAGTTGACTCTTTATAAAAAGGTATATGGTGAAGAAAGGCTTTTTATAGTTAACTGTATTTTTTATAAAAATAATTTAATTTCCAGCTGAAGACTGTTTGATTTTGTCGATAAATTCGTATTGAAGAATACGTACTACATAAATATATAAAGTCATATGAAATTGCGAAAGTTGTACCAAACGTCATACAAATGTTTGAAACAAAAAACTATCTTATCCCCACCCCGAAATTCGCTTATCACTCCAATTTTCATCATCAGGTTTTCACCTGAAAACCTGCTAAAAAAGGTAATGGTATGTAGAATATCAATTGGAAAAGTTGTAAACACAAGGATAAAATGCCAGATATCATCTATTATTTGAATAATTATGGGAAAATTGAGACAAAATCCTTAAAATTCTCAAAAAATGCGCTACAATTTAAAAAATCTCAAAAATTACTGAAATCGATGAAATTCCAAAAAATTCCTGCTTTTATTCCCGACATTTTTCAAGACAGTAAAAAATCCATAGTTTCAGAAATTAATCCACGCGGTTGGCATCCCTGCTACACCCTTGCAGAATTGACCATCTCGGCTTACTCTTTGATCCTTCTCAATATCCTTCTTTTATTCTCTTTCTTATTCTTTCTCCTTCTCCCTCACCTCCTTTGCCTCCCCTTACTTCTGTTATATAACGTAACCATAAATATACTTATAACGTAGAGTTATGTAAGAGTGATTCAGAATAACATCCGACTACAAGACATATCCATGTTAATTTTTTTCAAGTCTTATATTCAACTGAATAATGACAAAATACTCGTAATATGGTAAAGGTCACACATACCCTTTACGTACTAATTTCTTTCATAAATTATTAATTCACAGACGTTTCTCCAATCGTTATGCGAAAACATATTGATCATCAAATTCCACGAATACTTGAGTCCTGGAGAACGTTGAATTGTTTAGTATGTATGAAGCCTACAGCTGATAACAGATTAATTGCGGAAGGGAAGTTTTGTGTAGTACTCATACGCGAAAATTGTGGTGTAAACGCAGTCGGCGAAGTAATATCAGGCTCAATATAACTTTCTCGTTTATTTGTACAGTTTGCTATGTAGAGATAGTATAATGCTCACTGTGTAAACGCATGGGTTCCAAATATGCCCTTTAGCTTTGAAACCATTCTACTCATGTTTTCATGGTTAACGAGAATTCGACCAAAGAAAGGTATCGGCTCCCTCATAAGCATCAAATTATTTCGTGATAATGTTGTGCAACTTCGTATGCGTAGCACAATTTTGAAATAATTTTACCCCAGCATAACGATCTCCCTTTACGGAATAGGTAATGTATGTAAAACGAGCCCTGAAGTGTGGCAGGTATGTACATAAATTTTGTTAGATCTTCCTTTCCCTCCAACAGCTCCTCTACATTATTAAAAATAAGATTGATACAAACGGCTACAAAACTTTTCAAAATTCAAAACTTTACAGTTAATAGAAAAACGAATAGATAAGGGTTTTCTCTCCATCGAACTTTAATCACCCAGTTGAAATAATTATGTTGGAAAAAAAAACTCTAATACGAGTACAATAGGTGAAAACATTTAAAAATTGAAATAAAAAATAGTTTGAAAAAAATGAATGAGAAAATAAAAACATTGTCTATAGAGCTAAATAGGCTGAACCCTTTTTATTTATTTATTTATGTACATTCATTTATTAAGTCTATTATTTACTAATAAGTACTTTATTTATTTTCATTTGTTCATTCATTATTTTTCCAAAATTTAGACTTAGCAGGAAAATAAATCCATAAAAATAATAAAAAGATACAGAATTTTTCTTTTCCAGATACATTCAGATTTTTAGAACTCCTGACTAACCTTATTAATACGAGTACACTAAAATTTTTAAGACAAACCATTATCAATCTGACTTTTTCATGCTTAATTTTTCAAATTCGATTTTGAGTTGGTAAAGAGTGGTTCGGAAAATGTTATAACTCGATTTCATAACAGTATTTGGTTCTTTTTATGATTTATTTCAACTGTCTAAAGCAAAACTTTCTAAGGGCTTCATCTTGATTACTTATTAGCCAAGCAAAGCAATCATTTTTTATTATTGCCTCATTCGTTCAAGATCATAATTATGATTCTTTGAAAATATATTACCTTATGTAAACATTTTAACTTCCATGGTGAATATATTGCTGATCGAACGCCTGACATAATCTCGAAACAAGTTTGAATTTTATGCTGCAATTCTCATTCATCTATAAATTAGGAAGTAGTGAAGGTTATAATTGTAGTAATTTCAGGAGGATATTTAAAGTCTCAAGCGAAGAGCTTTCGTCTCATAAATTCAAAAAATTCCACGAGTAGAATAAGAGTATTATATACCGTTACTCCACCATTATCTTATTTTTATAATTCGTAGTCTCAAGCACAGTCACGAATATTATCTTTTCATAAGGTGAGTAGAAGTACTATCCAAATTATGACCTTGCATGAAGTTATAAAAAAAATCATCGAAACGTGATTCCTTATACATGGTTCTTGAATTACATGTATGTACTGTTCCGAAAATTAAACGTACAATTTTCAGAGGTGACCAAACTTTTTATCTGCATTTTTTTATAACGATTCCAACTAGCTGTAAGTCGATGTTATGAGCATATCCTATCTCAGATCAAGAATATTTTGTAATCGTATTCCGTTAGGTAATTTGGTTATTAATCGCCAGAAACGTCAAACTCATTTTTCATCAAAAAGTAGACAAACGAGTGAAATTATTCAATTTATTTTTCTTCGACTATATTTCATCCTAAAATATATGTTAGTAGGTAAGTTGTGAGTCATTAATATTCTGTATGGGGAGTGCCATGTATTGAGCAAGAAAAATTCACGCGTTTTCTCATAAAAGTAGAGATCATGGGTCGCTTATAGGCAAGGAGACTGTGGCCCTAGCCCCTTTACATAGGTGGACTTTGCTTCATTATGTTGGTGGGGGAGCTAAACAAAATTGCTAAAAAAACTGGTATTCTATCGAAAACCTGCTAAAAAGACACTTTGATGAAATAATAGATGAATAAAAATGGAAGAAATGAAAAAATCATCAGTTTAGTGGAGTAATTGGTACAAATATGGACCTCATCTTATTTGAAAAGAACCATTTGCGTCCCAATGAAGGAAATGCATCACTCAGTTGCCAAATGATGAGAAATCGCCATTCAAGTAAAAAAAGAAGATAAAATCAAAATTTTGTTAATTTCAATTGAACTAGGAGGCTAATTCAATTTTCTCTTGGGGTGGGGGACTAATTCCAGCTCTGTAGGCATCGCACCCCCTGTCACCCTCTCACCCCCAAAAGTCCACCTATGCACGTTTAGTCCACCTTCATAGGTAAATAAAATTATTAGGTGCAGGGTGAGGGAGAAATCACTCAATCTCCCCATATATTTTCTTGATAAATGCAACCAACTTCCATAGATAATTTCTTGGAATTAGCCAACAGCAATGCGTAGACAAAAGCATTCAATCTGAAAAAGTTGAAAATACTCTCAAAACAATTGTAGAGTACAATCTGTAGAGTTGTAAAAGTGTCGTCTCGAGTGAAGCTGAAATTACTACGTTTCTCAACGATTTTTGATGCGAACATTTAAATTACAAAGCGTACCGTAAGATTAACATAAAGTGCTCGAGGCATTTCGAAAATAAAGTAATGAAAAATGTTGAATAAACTATCATTAAACTGAAAAATTATAACACGATATACATTAGGGTATGGTTTGTTGAATACAAAATAAAAGTTTCTTCGCATATTTTCTCTCCTCCTCGTCCTCATGGTTTTCTTTCTCTTTTCACCTAACTCACATCTCCTCTCATATTTTCTTGTCTGTTTCTCAATTTTAATTTCGTAATTGCGTGTATGCATGGTGCTATCGCGTTTCATATAATGAAGAGAGCATAATACATGTGTATGAGAACACACAACGCAAAAATTATCATAACTGTAAATAATCGAGACTTATTATCGTCCAAGTTCAAAAAAATTCAGATGAACTAGGATTATAGAATAAGTAATCAATAATTCGATTGAAATTACTAATACGAGTACATACCTATCTAGTAGTTATACCTATGTATGATATATTTTTGTATGTAGAATTAATTTGACTGCAATGTCAAACTTGAGTTGGTGCATGGGACTTCGCACGGCTGGCGATTATGTGTGGTTATTGTCGGCCTTGATGAGTCCTAAACTTGCTAATATGTCCCAAAAACATTACTACCCATTTTTTGGCGTCCTTTACCACTCCTTCTAAAGAGTTAACTACTGCTTCTTCGGGTCAACTTTAAATCGATGTTATTCTGAGCTTTTTACAGCATCAAAATATCGTCTTTCAGCTACGCGAACAATTAAGTACCTACCTATAGCTGTATTAATTTTTTTTTTTTTAAATCCTTTGTATTTTGCTTAAGCTACCTATAGTAAATTTTATTAAAATTCATTCTGCAGCTTTAGAAGAAGAAAAAAATCATATTTTTCAAACAATTATATAATTTGTTCAAAAGTAGAATTTTCAAATAATTGCTTGCATTCTCAGAGGAGCAGAATGCATTTTATTGGTACCTAGTAGATTACATTTCTTAGGTAGCAGAGTGCATTTCCTTGGTAACAGAGTGAATTTTCTAGGTAGCAAAGTGCATTTCCTGAATAGTGGAGTGTATTTCTTAGGTAGCAGAGTCCATTTCCGAAGTAGGAAAGTGCATTTCCGAGGTAGGAAAGTGCATTTCCGAGGTAGGAAAGTGCATTTCCGAGGCAGCAGAATGCATTTTCTAGGTAGCAGATCATCTTTACTAGGTAGTCGAATACATTTGGAAGATAGCTAAAGTAAGGTGAAATTTTACTGAAAGGTCATTCAAAATTGAATTGTGATAAAAATCTACCAATGGTTTCATCATTTTATTCCCTGGCTGAACAAATTTCTCAAATATTACTGCTCATTAGATTTATGTACATTTACCAGCATAGTTGACCTTGACTCCCAAAAGCGAGCTCCCTAAAAATCAAGATGATATTGTAAGCCTGCTTGGTGATTCGATGCTTTTCGGGCTTTTATTTTATCATTTTTTTAGCAATTTTTTTGGTCTCCTAATACGTGTTCTTTTTTTCGAAATGGGTAACAGTAGTTGAAAAAGGAAATAACGTTAAATTTCCTTGAACTCTTCTATTGTCCCAACAGTTAAAACCGTCTGTTCGCGATATCCATAAAATGTCCTCCTTCACAGTTCTCTGCATTCGTTTTTTTGACGGCACAATTTATCTTTTCGACTGGCAGAAATTTTTTCCCTTTCTCAGTTTTGTGAAATTTTTTTTCTTGTTATATTTGTTCATCTTTGTTCGCTTTCACTGAAGAGCGTCGATTTTTACCAATTTTCGATTTCATCCGCAGAGCACGAATGATGAATAATAAATACAGTCGATTCGAAAAATACAATCGAAATAGTTTTTCGATTCCGTCTTCTGCCTTTTCAAAGGCATTTTGTCCTCTGTCTACGAAATTCCTCGTTTGACTTGTGCTCTGATGAATGGCTTGAGATGAAAAAATTTTGCAATTTTTGTGTTGATGACCCGGACGATGGACCATGAAAAGTGAACGTGAATAGTAATTGCCTCAGGTATTTAATGTGTGTCATATTTCGTAATTGTTGGTACCGTAGGTACATATACTGTGATGCCACTAAAACGTTTATCATGTCAAGAAATTGGATTTTTTTTGAGAGGGAGTAGCGCAGTCTATGCTAATTTTTTTCCAATTTCACGATGCAACGTACCGAAATTAATAGCTCAAATAAATCATAAATGATGGCCAGGATGAGCGATAGACTAAATAGAATAATTTCATGGTCTTGCAAAACTATTTTCATTTATAAGTGTCTATGAATAACGTCTGTTTGTATTTTAGTGCATACTATTTCAATTTGAGTGAGGTGCATTGGTAGCAGACACATGGGTGCAAATCTTTCCTCATACTTGCAGAAAAAAATCCGCGAGTAATCGTACATTACACTCGCTTGAGAAAAATCGAAGAGTTGGAGAAAAAAACATGGAAATAAAAAAAAGAGAAATAAACGAAATAAACGAAATAACAGACCCTCTAAAAAGGATTCGTTCACATTACTGAAGAAATTGTATACAAATTGAGTCTGTCAATATGCTGATGACTTCCAAGTTATAGATAATTTGATGTAGAACATTCTTTGTTTCGTATTTTTTTTCATAAAATATACCCCATTACCGAGTATTATAGCCAAAGAAAACATAAATGTGGATCTTAACATACTTTTGGGGGTGATTCTGGAAATGGTCCTGGACCTTCCTGTGCAAAAGATTTTTTGCATTTATTTCGCATTTTTTTCGTCTATAACTGTATTGGTCCAAAACGGAAGGAAAAATCAAGATATTACTGGGCCAACCACTCTAATATGTAGTACTTGACCGTCTCTAACCGATGGCAACATTATCTCAATTTTGGAAATTTTGGACCGAGGGCAGTTTAGAAATCTGCACCTCAACTATGGATTTTCAAAAATAATCAACGCACGCATTTATTCTTGTCTTTTGCAATTTTTTTGTTACCTACATTAATATTTAGTCGACCTTCTCAACCTCACTGTTGTAGGTACTCAGTTTTAACACAATTTCTACGGAACTGAAACTGGTTTATACATTCAACTTATTCGATTTTAAATATTTTTTATACACATCCACCCAGAAGAACTGACATATTCAGGTACACCTATCGAAGTACTAACTGGCTTGTTCATTAATTAACGGCTATCTGGTAGAAGGAATTTTTGTCGGTACAAGTTGATATAGCGATAATTTAACCACAGCCCTGCAGAGAAATGGTGAGCAAGCTCATTCACAAGCAAATAGTGAACCAGGTAGTTACTGGTGAAGAGTAATAGAGGAAAATATAATATTAAACAGTCTCCGTAGAAATTGAGGTAAATGAAGAATATTATTGAAAATTTTTACATAGGAAATCTGAAAGACCACAGTTCCTAGCATTTTCTGAATTTTAGTTATGGTGAAAAAATATTTTTTATAGATTGATGCGCGTTTAAAATTTTAAATTTACTATTTCTATCAATCAATAAATAAAGTAAATTAGTCGGTTGGGGGAAAAAAATGAAAGTATTGGCAAAGATTTCGTGTTTTTTTTCTAGGAGAAGAAACAAAAATAAGCTACTGCACCTATATGAAAGAATAATGATCACTAATTATCTAAAATGTTAATTTGTTCGTGTCTAAGAAATTTAGAAGATGAGTGAGAGAAAATAATTTCGTAAAAATGAAAATTAAAAAAAAAACATTTTGCAAGCTGAAGATTCTATTAAAAAAAAAAAAATATGTAGGATTGAAATTAATTATAATCCTTATTATTTATTTTCCCTGTTTCTTCAGTTCGTTTATTATTTTGAAAATGAAATTCCATTTTTGAAGGGAAAAGAAATTTAAATTGGAAAAAAAGCGACGACAATTAATGTGATTACTCGTAAATTGCACAGAACTGCTTCTCACGAGCTGACTTCTGGCGAAGATAATGCGCCAGAGATTAATTATGAACCATATGAAAGAAAAAACGATAAAATATTCACGAAAAATGTGTTTATATCACCGAATGAAATCAAGTCATAAATGCCAAATTGAAGTTAGTGAGGCGAGAAGAAATGCCTGCTTGATGTAAGAAGACCAAAACATAGATACGACTCGATTTAGGAAATGCATTTTTCTCAAGATTCAATTGTTTTGAGAGAAATGATCTTCTTTCACGGCACTAATCAATTCCCAACACCCCCCCCCCACCTCCACCATAATACTGTTAAAGAAAACATAATTTTTCAATATGAAAAGTCAAAAAATAATAATAACACGTGTTAGCTTACACTTTTTTCACTATTTCTTATCAGCTGAAAAAAGGCAATAAAATATTGATTACTAATTGCCTCGACAGTTGAAAGAATCTTTAAAATATCTAAGCGTCTGAGTCCACCACTACTCTTTAAATAGACTGAACTACCTAATTGTAAAGAGGATAAGCTGAAAAGTTTTATCAAAATGCAAAAAGAAGGAGAAAAGCAAATTGAGAAATAAGGCTAAACTAAAATAGGTAATACATGAAACTGCTTTTTGGTCTATTAATCATTCAAGCATCTCATTTTCAACGAAAATATTTCAGTTTGAATGGAGATGGACTCTGTATTCCTCGCATGAAGTAGGTATTTTTTCAAGTGCTTCAGATTAAGTCGATGAATAAATCATATAGTTATACAATTCAAACATTTGGATGCAATACGCAGACTTAATGCAACAATGGTAGAATTTATATACTCTACCTAGATATAGCAATATTTTCTTTGCTCTTTCCATGAGAGGAAATCTGCTTATAATTTTACGAGAAGGAAATAAAATCGGAGGAAATGTCTAATACATTTTTTTTCGATTTTTTATCAGCATAACTGCTTAACAAGAAGCTCCAGTCTGTACTCGAGAACCAATAAACGTGCTATGTCTACGTTTCTCATTTTTTAAATATTTTTATAGTACTGGAAGAAGAAAAAAAAAGAAAATTTTAATTTAAGTACTAAACAGAAATATTATACGAGGATGGCGAATAGTGAAAAAATTACTGATTGCAGAATGATATAAAAACGAGATCTTGCTGTGAAAGAAAAATTTTTCTCTTTATTTTCACGTACTTATACCTAATAATTTTAAGTTGGCTATCGTTTCATTGTTAAATTATTAATACTTGATACTTATTTTTCAAACTGAATGCCAAAAGTCTGTAGTATAATCGAGAACAATGATTTTTAGTTAAATAAACAAGAAACATTTGTCGATATACGTATGAGAGAAATTTTTGAGAAAATAACCAAACAAAAGTATTTCAACAATAGAATTCCAACGTAGCAGGAAAAAATACTAATTATCGTTGGGCAGATTCATTTTGAGCTTTCATCCTCCCTCTTCAACAAATAGTTTTTCTTTTTCCCCTTCTGAATGTTTTGCATTTTTCTGTTCGCGAGTTACCCTTACACATCTGTTCCCAGCTATTCACTATCATTCCAAATGGCCTATAATATAAATCTTTTGTAATATAACCGGTATTTAACCAAATAACTTGAGAACATTTTCTCGAAGCAGGATTTTCAGAACCTTGAACTTTATGTACAAATCAAGTATGAAATAAACAGAATATAAAATTTTCATTGTCATAAAGGAACAGTAAAAATTACTTTTGACGTACCTTTGTAGAAACCGCCCTTTCAATTTCACCCTATCTTTTCTTATTTGAGACGACTTGCATTTTATAAAAATAAAAAAATTCATTCTCTCATTAGAACGATATCAACAAATGCGTAAATATTTAAAAAATTATTTTACACCCGAGTTAAGACTTTGAAAAGAATGTAAATGTTATCATAATGCTTTATCCTTCTATTTTATGAGTGGGTGCAAATTTTTTCACCTAATTTAAGGCTCAAATACATGAATGAGATGAGACAAAAGAGTTTCGGGTGATGACATAATCGAGCCATTGAACATCCAAAACTTTTTTCAAAATGAAAAACCGTTTTTCAATATTGTTTTTACTCGTACTTCTTGTATTTTTTCTGCACACTTTTTCCTTGAGTGTTTTTTTTTTGTTGTTTATAATTATGTACTACTTTGTAGCATTCTACTACACCATTATTTGTTGATATTTATGTTCAGAGAATTCGAATTCCTCTGACCAAATACATTAATGGGTTGATACTCGTAATAGTACTGAGATATGGCTTTTTAGAACATGGGGAACAGCCAGGAGATTAGGGGAGCTGAGTCTCTCTGGCATTATCGTTTGCTCTCCCTAGCAAAATTAAAAATTCACACTTCAGCAAAATTTTCTCCCTGGTAAAATAAGTACCTCCTCCCCCAAAGATTCATTAGATTAGTCTCTCTACTTCAGCTCCATGACTACATCTTTGTTTCAAGATTTGAGAGTTTGTATATTAAAATTTTGTTTAAAATGTCTTTTAAGCCCTTTGGCCTCTAAGTGCCTCAGTTTATCTTAGTTTCCATCAAAATAATTCTTGCACTTTCGCAATCGATAAATAATTTTCTGTTGTAAAGTGCTTCTATTTTTATTTTTCTTACTGAAAACTACGATGCAGCCTGTTTCACCAAATGCGAATACTTTCTAAAAAACTTCAACATACTATTTTTTGTTTATGACTATTTTGTTTTTCATGGCTCGTCAGAAAGTCAGTGAATTTGTGCAAAAGTTAATATTTCTGATGAATATTGCTAGTTGTAGGCTCATCACTATCAAATTTGATCAAGAAATACATGATGGTTGTACCTATCTGATTTTCAAACTTTTCAGAGATATAATAAAAAAACAAAACTCAGAGAATAAATATTGAAAATATTATGCTGTATAATAACTTTGGGACGATTCAGATTCTATGTGAAAAATTATTATAAAACACAACATTAAATTTTAGTGTGCAGCACACTTATTTTCAACGTATGTATTTATACTTACAATATTTTGTATTAATTTTTGATATCTTATTGATAATTCTTAATAAATTTATTTTAAATTTTCATGTAAAACCTGAATTTTCCAAAAGTTAATATGTAGATGTTGAAATATAGTATGTACTTAGTTTTCTGTCAGTTCATATCCTAGAAGACTCGTCAAAACCACAATTAACAAAACATTTTTCCTCCTCTCTCACAACTTCCAGACATTAAAGAGCACATATTGTGGATTTTGTGTGCAATTTTTTTTTTTTTTTGTCACTTGCATTTACGCATTTGTACGAAAACTTTCACATATATGCATCGATTGAACAGGACATAGACGAGCAGAAATAAACCTGTTATACAAAATACCGATATCTACTTAGCGTTTATGATAGAAGAAAACTACAAAATTAAACCATTTATACTACGAGTATTTGAGGAAGGAACCGAAAAAAAAAAAAAAAAAGTTGGTCATAGTCAAAGAAAACTATCGGAATACACATTGAGATGTTGATCCGCATACTATGGAAGGAAAACAAGTTTACAGAAGACTAGGCCAACTCGAGAGAGTAAAAGAAAACAAAATTGGTCCACCGGAGCACACGTAAAACCGTTGCCTATAATATTCCAGTGATGCTGGAATGCGAGATTGTTTATATCCAGCACCAACTCTGCTTCCACCTAAGTACGAATAGTGGAGGGAGATAGATTTTTTGTACCACTACTTTTTCGCTTTTTTTTTTTTTTTTTTATTGTTTTATCGAATTTTTTTACTTGGCAGTGACTTCCGACTGGGGGTTCCAAAATGAGATGAGAGAAGAAATTACACTGGAAAAAAAGTATACAGACGTTAATATTTGACATATCGTCGTTTAATTTACGTTGTCCGTTCGCTGCAAGTGCAATGTTTAGTGTAGTGCGGTGTTATCGTTAAATTTGTGAATTATTTAAAATTTTAAAATGGCGTGTTTCACCGTCTTCATATTATCGGTTTTGGCGTTTGGTGCATTGTTTGCTGCCAGTAAGTGATGTAACCTACATTTGACATTTATTAATGTCTCGTGTCAATGTTCTCTATTCTATTCGACGAGATGGTATACTCGCTCCCGTTATGTCAATTTTCAAACGAAGATGTAAAATTATTTTGCAAATAATTAATATCGAGTGCTGCGGGAATCGAAAAGTAGCGCAAGAGTGAGGTTATAATATTACCTGCAGCTGTTATTTATATGTACTCGATATTCGAAAGTTTCATTGTCTTATTGTATGCTTATGAATGATCTTTTGCAAAGTTCGCATGAAAATTTCATTTAACCCCCTTCAATGTACACGCTTGAGTTAAATTTCAGTGCATCATAGGTACCGTCAGACTGGGCGAGTAGCATAATGCAGGTAAATAGAATCAAAAATTCACAAAAAATAAAAAATGTATTCGTAACTCTGTTTTGGCTCGTCATAAAAGATTATGAATGCTACCTATTGAAACTCGATTCATTACATTTTCACTCTACACTGAAGAAAATTTCGGTAGTAGGTAATTTGTACTATTTGTATGAGAAAACTAGGACAAATTAAGATTTATAGTAGACATTAGAATAAAAATAATAAAATAAAATGAACCAAATACACATTTTTACAGCCAGTCTTTGGGTACAAGAATTGAAAAAAATGTTTTGAGGTATAAATTGGTTTCAGAGAAAATGAGTTAAGTAGAATAGAACCAAGCAAAACAGATCGGGTGATAAAAATTAAGAAAAATATCCATCAGGAAAAATTATATACAGGGAAAACGGATTTAGGATAATGGGTGAGAAGTGGAAACCTTGGTCTGCCTTAGTCTAAAATATGCTAAGTCACAAAAAATTATCATTCAGTTTTATGCGTTCTAATGAAATTTTGTAGCTGGCAATGCTAAATCAGCTAAAAAATGTGTGACAATTTTTTGGGGATTATTTAGTAGGTTTTGGATTTATACCAACAATTTGATGAAGGTGCATAAAAAAAACATTTTTTTTTTCAAATATTAAAATTTAAATCATTGCATTTTAAATGTTTTTGAGAGGAAAAAATATGCAACACTGCTGCAGAGTGGTGAAAAACTGAAAATTTTTGCAAGAGAGTACAATTTGAATTTGTTTGTATTTTTTTTGTTCAGCTCATAAATTCAATTTACTGATTTTACTGAATTGTCAGGAGCCAGATTGAGCATCTTTTTTTGTGTGTGATTTTTCTTAATTTACCCGATATTCCAGTGAAATGGAGGACAGTTTCCAACATTTCAATATCTCGGTTTGACCTACCAGTTGATCGGGTGTTTCTATTTGTAGAAAGTTTTAGAAGCAGGCGATTCCTCGTCTACCATCAAAAACTTGATAAACTGTTTTACACTTTTATGGAAACCACCAATAGTATGCTGCTCATACAAAATACTCTCAGTTTCACTTAATGTGACCTTCGCTATTGCATACCGGTATCATATATTTCTTCTTGGCATATATTTTTACGACTCGGTGAGAAGGAAATGTTGGATCGTTTTTTAATTTTTGACCATTTATCGAATTTATTATGTTGGCAGTACGGAATCGGTCTTTTTCCCACAATTGAAGAAAAGTCAAATTGAAATTTCTAATACCTAAGTAACTTTTGTACAGCATAAATGAACTAATGAAGTGCCACGTTCAAAAAAGAATTATTTCCCATTTGTGAAGGAGATTTTTTCAGTATACTTACTGATAATTTTGATTCCTTCAAAAGTGATTTTTTTTTTCTGTCACCTTCCATCTTATCTTTTTCTATTGTGATGCCAAACCTTTTTTTTTCTTTTTTTTTTTTTTTTTAAATTAGTAAATTTTTTCTTTCACGCTGATTTGAGTGTTGGGATGGAAGGTTGGGCGAAGCTGAAAAATGAAAAATACAGATTAAAAAATTATATTGTAAATAAGCACTCCAAAATTATTGTCAATTTTTTGCTAAATTTAAATTACAGTTGCATGAAGGAAAAAGCCAACAAATCATGTTTCAATTTTTTTCAAACATTTTTTCCTTTTCATTTTTCTTTTATTTGGAGCTAAACATGAGAAAAATAGCTTTGTGGAGTGCATTTTGCTCACTGTGTCACATTTAATACCAGCTATGGCTTTTTCTATCACATTACCAATGACGTTTCGAGAATTTGACTCAGATACTTGTCTCGTTGTTGTCATAATTTAATATTATATTTTGTTAATTCATCCTCCGCGAATTCCGTCAATAATTGAATTTTTCATCGGACAAGGAAAGGTATAAGAAGTAGGAACCAATTTCGTACTCTTTTCTACTTTTAATATTTTTTTCTACTATTTTTTTTTTTTCATTATAAAATGTCTCACTTTAATTTGCGAAAGTAATTTCATATCCGGATGAAATTATTTCTCTTACTGCTAATTTTTTTTTCTGTTTCGTGCTCACATATTAACCGTAACTCACTTTCCTTGGCTATGATAATCATTAGAATTATTTTATCTTCCTCCATGAATCATCTAATTTCCAAATAATCCGATTTACGGTATTTTCTCTCCCATTGTTCTTACTACGAGTATGTATAAGTGTAATATTATCTTACACTGCGACAAATGTTTTCAACAAATTACAATTGGAAAATTTTAGATTTATCTCATCTTATGGAAGACAATTTCGTCATCATTCAGCCTCACATCGACTGATATTAAATATTTAATCTAATGCTCGCATCTTGTGGAATATATTTTACTTTCAAAACTGTACGTGAAAATTTTCTACCCTGTTTTTCTTCGACTTTTCGTACAAAATAAGAAAAATAAGGTGAATGCTCCAGTTTCCATCCATTTCAAACTTTATTCTCCTCCGCTTCCTTTTTTCCTGCAATTTATTTTTAATAAAAATTTATGTGACTAAGCCGACGCTTACCCGTAATTTTCCACAATTGAGGAAAATTTTTTTTTTCACTTATTGTGCCTGGGGTGAATTTATTCGACGTACAACCCTTAAATATAAAGGTGTAATCATGAGGTCTCATTTAGTGACGCAAGTTTTTCAGTTTTCCATTACACAGAGGAGCTTTTAAATGCTGTGTTAAAAGCATTTAGTCTCCTACTTTTTCACTTTGGTCATTCGCAACTTTAATGACGAAGACAAAGAGATGTATGGGTGGAAACAGAACGCAGAAGTCCTCTTTAGATATTTAAAACACATTAAAATTTTTTAAAAGACTTTCGAAAACGAGAAATGGAATTCAACTACAACTTGATAAACAGTTTTCTCAGACCATCATTTTTGAGTTGGATCTAAAGAAGGTGATTATATTTGGAAGGTTACACAGGAACTAGTAAGTTTTTCATTTTCAAACATTTTCACTTCATCATCGCTCACAAAAAATCAAGTTTTCAGTTAATAATGAAAAAAGTTTTTGAGAGGGTCCTAATTTCATCCTCCATAATCACCCAAGACCCCTCCACAAAAATTGTATCATACTTTACTACTTGAGAAATATGTAGCTACTTAATGGACAAAACTGATACAACTCAATTTTTTCCATACTTCTTCTAGTATAAGGATAAAGTTGGGTACTCTATGAAACCGATTCAACTCGATATTATCCTACAAAGCTGGTAGAACTCATTTAAAATCAACACCATAAAAAAATAAAAATCTTCATTGCTGCTTGAACAAAAGTGCCACAACTTAAATGGGGATTATTTACGGGCCACTTAGGGGGAGGCTTTCAGATTCACTGAATATGGGAAAAAATGAGTCATTTGACTTTTAAATGAGTATAACTGGTTGAAAATTGACTTATTTAAGACAGTTTTAAAATTTTCAAAATTTCAACGAATTCTCTAAAAAAATTGAATTTTTTGAGTTTATTTAATCAGTTTTGTAGAGGAAGTGCGATACAGGCATAGGCGTATAGTCGCCATAGAAAGCTTTGAGTGATGTTTGAGTGACGCGAGTTATCTCCTTTTTCACTATATATTACTGAGCAAAATCCAAAATATTTTCCCACCATGTGTCTCATGTGTAAGAAAATATCAATTTGGGTATAGTTTTGAAAACAAATATTTGAACTTTAGTAAGGTAACATCAATACGCTCGTCAATCTGAATTTCGAAGGAACTGATTTTTTCCAAATAGGCTTGAGCTGCATAATTATTTTACTTATAATATCGATGATAAGAAGAAGATAAGCTAGATGCTCTAGTAATCTGTGAGCTCTTACAATGCAATGAGAGCAAGTCTACCACGAAATCCAGTCAAACTGATCGCATTAAGTAGAGTAGGGTATAAGCAGATAGGTTCGAAATCGTGCCTTCCAGGTTACAAAGCTGAGCATCTTTGTCACTGCTCCAACTAGACCTATCTAGATTGAAAGTTGAATTTACAGATCATATGAGGATGATTACTGCATTTATCGTCTCCCACTTGCATCAAATAGTATTGGAGAAATAAATACAGGAAAAGATAATTTTTTTTTTTAAATATCCATTTGAGTATTGAAGAAAAAGTTTTTATTTGCTTCTCTTTCTTCACGCTCAACACAAATGAACCAGTTTAAAAAACAACAAATTAAACAATTTTCGTGCTTTTTTTGCTACACCCAGTACATGAATTACGACAAAGATACCATTTTAACGTATTCAGAAATCAGCAACTGTTCCACGAATTTTTAATCTACACGATTTCTTATATAATAACCATGCAACAATACCAGAGTTCCAATGGACAACCGATTAATGTTTTTTTTTTTCTTGCACAAATCTATTTATGTGAAAATAAACTTTTTACATTCACTTTGAAAACTTGAAAAATCGTGTCTCATACAGACAAAAATTATCTTAACTTATTTTTTTTGTCTAACAGCAAAAAACAGCTCACAATTATATGCGACTTGTATCTTTCGCCTTAATTTGACTTTGGACAAAACGAATTTATTGACAAACATCTTAAACTCTAATGTAAAATATATTACAAGTAGTTTAACTTTTTTTTTTTTTCATAATATGTGTTCTACATAGCTACATTCAGCAAGATAATTTTCTCTTACATCACATCTGTGACCATTTGCAAACTTATGACACCATTTTATCCTCCATAATGTTAACAATGAAATAAGACCTTTATGTTTCTTGAATTTAAAAAAAAAAAAACAAGGTTTTAATAAATAGGCCACAAAAACATGCATAATTTTGGAAACAAGAAGTTTCATCTTCAGTTAACTTCATTAACTATATTTTATTTTTTTTTTACTTCGTCTTGAAACAGTGCTGCGAATTTCACTCATCAAGATTATTTAATTTTTTTACTCCAAATGTAGGATGAAAAGAAAATTTGAACTTTTAATTGAATTTTGTCGAGCGAGGGTAAAATACAATTTTAAAGAGCCGGAAGTATTGAGTCCAAAAAATTATTAAAAATACAAATCGTTATTGGGTCGAGATGAATTTCAATAAACAATTTTCGAACTTCCTATCGATTGCTTTTTTCGAGTAAACAATTCATTTATTTTATCCACTCCCTTATATTATATTTCTTTTGAATTCTCACTATTTTCAGCCTTTTTGAAAGGAAAATTATTCCCAAACTTCTACCAATTTAAATGAAGCTGCGTCTTTCAATTTAGATCAAAATCAATCTTTCTCTGTGCTGGATTCAAAACAGAGAAGAAAAAGTTATTCTAGACAAATCCATGAACCGCAGGAAGTGGTAGTATGTCTTAAAAATCATATTTTTCTGTAGGGTTTTAAAGTTTAAACAAAAAAGTACACTAGACATAGCTTTTAACTCTTTAAGAATATGAAATTTAAATGCTTATGAAATTCTAAAACTAGGTCAGAAGTGAGACAGCACCATTTTTTGAAATTACGTAACACCTCATTAGAAAAATATGATTTTGAGGTGTTGTTACTCACTGGCACTCGTGAAATATTTTAAATTTTCATATGGCAACACTGATTCTTCTTAAAAATGGTGACTCTCCCTCATTATAGTCTTAATATGAAAATAATGAATAGTATTTACTCGGGCTATTTGATACCTTACAATGAGAAAATCAATTGATACCATGTGTTGTTTACAGAATAAACTTAAAATATCAAACCCAAGGCCAACTTTTGAAGGTTTTACAAATTTGCCTTATACAAAATAAGGCAGTCAAAAAGAACAAAGTTCTATTACCTTCGTCTCAAGGAGAAAGTGAAAGTTTTGAAAGTTCTTTTAGTGTAAGAACGCAAAAGACTGAACTAAAGAAAGTAAGTAAATGAAGGGGAAAGGTAAGATTTTGAAAAACAATGATCGAAAATGTGTCACAGCCCTCATTAATTCAACACAGTTCAAGTTTTCTTAGAAAGTTTAAGTTTTTCAAACTGCTGAAAGAAAAAAAAATGAAAACTTGTTATAATACCAAGTCGATGAGAGTGATTTAGTAGCTGAGGGTGACGTGCAAAAAAAACTGGAAACTTTCAACTGGTTTTTGAAACTTTGTAAAATTCACGTACGACGAAAAAGAATTCTCATAGTAGGTACGAGTATATGAGTTATGCGGTACTTCTGCAAATTGGTTTTTACCCTTTACTCGCAATTTGTTTGAAACTCAATTTATGAAACGTGTTTTTGTGTTTTCGATGACGTTAATTAGCAAAAATTAAATAAAACTCGAAAAGAAATTCCTACTTTCGACAGAATCGCGATTAATTAATGATTTGATTATCGATACAGGGTGCATCGAAAGTACATCAATCATTCATCCGTGAGAAGTAGTAATGAAGCTGGGACTGCAAAAAAAGGTGGAAGTGAAGTTGTTTTGCAAAAAAGTACGAATCACGAAATTCGTATGTGTATAACCTTTCAATGTCACTGTTGCTTTCCTATAAATTCGCATCAACTTAATTATTGTTGCTTAGCCAATCGTGCTCAAAGTTTTCATGTAATTTACTGTCATGAATTGGAATCATTTTAAGGGGGTGAGAGCTAAGATTTTATAGAAATGAAAAGCTTTTCGATATTTATCGATAACATTGAGTTAATGGTAAATCAAATGTCCTTGATACTTGACAATAGTTTTCAATAACAAAGCAGTTATGTGTGACGTCATTGAAGCAGGAGGCTCTATTTTTCTCATAACTGAACTCCATAATACGTACGTACATATTATGTTAAATTGCATTCAAGTCTGTGGGATGATGAGTTTTAATTTTTCCATTTATTGAGTTAATTAAGGAAATTTTTTAACGGATTCTGATTTGCTTGCAGTTCAGTTTATTCTGATTGGTTCGTTTGACTTTTTCTCTTTTTTTTTTGTAAAGTGATGGTTCAAGTTGGTTTGAATTTTTACATATTATTAATTTTAAGGAAAACCAAGGTAACTTCAAAAGGCGACAAAAAAGTTTGACCAAAACAGACGTGATAACGTTGCGACTCAACTCTTCTCTTCCAAAAAACGAGATTTCACTGGAAAACTGTTAATGTTTGATTAATTTTTTTATTCCAAATGAATCCAAAGCTCGTTAATTTTTAAATGAACATGGGAGAAGGTCCATGAAACCAAAATACTCTTTTTTTTTCTCACCACCGAAGCAATTAGGTTTCCAAGTTAAAAATTTCACAAAAACTTTTCTTCGATCAGCTAGCCGAATTTTATTCGAAAATATTCTGTCTACTCAATATTAAATAGAAAATATGTATAATTTGCATTACTCATAGAAGATTTCATAGATGATATTTCTCAACAGAAATGTTTGTACTCGTAAGTTAACTTTTATACGAATGAATTACATCGTCATTTATTATTGACAAAATGTATTCGCCTATTCGTGAATTTTATGAAAGAAAGTCATTAAAAATTCAACTGTTAGTCTGTGGAGTCTGGACGTATAATCTTTCTCAGCTGATATTTGTATTATTAAGTTTCACTTTTCTCTACTACAAGCATTGAATGTACTTACACGTATCTAAAATTTATATCTTATATATTATTTCATTATTATAATAAATTCTAGATTTAATTGGAGGTTTCAGTTCTCGTGGAGTCGATTTAAAATTTTTTGTTGAAATCACAGGCCAGTGGAGGTATCCAATTACAAATTTTCGATCAACAATTCAATTTCCCATCTTAACAAACGTTTTATACGATAAAAAGTATCCTCCATAACTCCCTCCGCTAATTCAGTATTTACAACCAACCAGAAGAATTTCTTGATAATATTATTTATTTTTCGATTAATTCACTCATGATTATAAATAAATCATTTTTTAATTCAACAAATAAAAATATGTATCAATTTTTAGTTACCTTATGGGTGAGCCCAAACCCACTTATCCTCCGACCTATTTTCTCATCATCTCACTGGGTTGTAGCAGTAAGTTGAAGAAGAAAATACATATTTCTATGCAGTGCTGATTATAATATAAAATAATACTAATATTTGTATGTACAGATTTTTAATCTCTATGAGGCATCATTTTTTTTTTTTTCGAATGGTCTGAAATGCTTATGATTTTTTTTTCATGAAATTGAACCATTCTGCAAGCGATGGCAGGCGAAATACTCATAGCTTCAAAATGAGGACCACCCTCATAACGATTACCTCATGATTTTTGTTCCCAAGATAGTTTCGTCAAGTGATTACAACAATTTTATTAATTTTTTTGGTGATGGCTGGGGGCAGAAGAAGAATAAAGGAAATTGTTTTTTTTTTTCGTTTGAAAAAGTTTATAAAAAAGCCGAAGCGTGTTTCGGTTCTATCTGGCAGTAGAGTACCTGGACATTCTAAAAACTGAATTACATCACTGTTATTTTCAAAAAAAAAAAAAATATGGCGTCTACAATTACAATGTAATTTTGATGAATGGTCAGAAAATTATGATAATCAACTTTATAAGAATGATGCAGCTTCTATAGGCGAAGCCAGTCACAGTAAATTTACTCTTCGCCATCCAAATGAGTTGCACATATGAACGATACTACTGCTTCTGCGGTTCCACGTCAGTATGAAAGCAAAATAATACACAATATGTCTTCTTCGAATCCATTTATAAAATAATTACGACAATATCCGTTAATCATTCTTTGTTTTTAATTCACTTTCACCCGGTTGCGAAACGTATACCATCATTTTTTTGACCTTAGATGCCTGGATGTATCCAGAAGCACACGAGGACAGCTTATTCGAATTGAATAGAAGATTGAAAATTAGTAAGATAAAAGTACCGAGATGAAAGATAGAACAGATTTGGTGTATGATAGGAGAGGAGAACATTTTGCACGTATGAAAAAAAGCAGCCATCGAACCTAAACTGGAGTCATTGTTGGTATGGTGCCTAGTATAAAAGCAAAAATAATGTTCTTTAAATATTCGAAATTACCGCAGCTTCGACTCATTAGCTGCTACTTATTCTGCATTCTGTTGGTGTAATAGCTGAGAAGTTTCTCGGCACTGACAGTGATGAAGACAAAAGAGATGCCTCCTTTCTGGTAATGAAGCGCAGGGAAGTAGTTGCATGTTTTAATTGTAGCTGTGAACACTTTCCGGCTTCGATTTTACCGTGACAAATGTAATAATGGTAATTTTTGTATAGAAGAGGAGTTTAGGTAAGTGCATAATTGCTTTCGCGAACAGAGCATCTGCGAATGTGAATGTGAATTATTTTGTAGGGGAAAAATCTTAAGAAGGTATGTTATGATTTGAGGTTGGTAATGGCATTTTTATTTGAGTGAAAATCAAAAAATTAATACGTAAAAGAAATAAAATAAAAAATAATAATAAATCCATCGGTATATACCTGTAGATCTAGAAAAGATAGTCTCAAGAAATTCCTAAAAATCCCAATAAAATCGCCATAATTTCTGAAATTCAGAAAAAAATCGCCAAAATTCCTAAACATCCGAAAAAACAACCAAAATTCCTTTAAATCGGAAAAAAGAGCCAAAATTACAAAAAAATCTGAAAAAAAAGCCAGCCATAATTCCTGAAAATCCGGGGTTCATGGCGTTTTTTCGGATTTTTAGTGCTTTTGGCTCTTTTTTTCGTATTTTCAAGAATTTTGGCGCTTTTTTGGGGGTTTTTAGCAATTTTTAGTCTTTTTTTAGATTTATTGGAATCTCGTCGATTTTTTTTGAATTTTTAAGAATTTTGGTTATTTTTTTCGGATTTTTAGGGATTTTTTTTTCTTCGAATTTTTAAGAATTTTGGTGATTTTTTACAGATTTCTAGGAAATCTGGCAATTTTTTAACGAAATTCTTCATTTTACATCTCTTCTGCTGGGATAAAGTGTGAAAATTTGAATAGTCACTCGGGGCTTCTAGAATGTTCTGCACACTATACTCATTTAGCTACCTTAAGGCACCTTGGTTATGCTATATGCAACGCACTTTCCTACTAGATGAAAATGTAAACATAATTTTCAGTATGTTGGTTTCACCGTAAATTCATGAATCAAATTCAAAATCTGTAGTGTAACGAACAAACCTTGGATACAACATATCGTATTATTTGATTTTCAAAGCGACAGACAATCAATTGAGTAAAATTTTGAAAATTACCTTTCCCGATGCTCAAAATGTATAAAATTAATAATTTGAATCAATTTAAATCCAGATATGTACATTTCTTTTGGAGAAATGATAATATTTACCTACCAGATGAAATGTAAACAATCTACCAGTTCGATATCAAGGTAAACGCAGGCAAGGATTTATTCAAAACTCAACCCACTAAACGAGTCTATACAAACTTAATTTCTGTAAAAATTGAATAAACCCCAAGTTTTCGCTGAAAAAGATTGATAATAATTTTTAATAATTTTTAATGAGCAAAATGGGATAGTTGGTGAAGATCACTACAAAAATAGTTACTAGTTTTTATAATAATTTCTACTTTTATTTCAAAACTGTCCTATTTTGCTCATGAAAAAAAAAGTAAAAATTACAAATTTTTTTCATTGTGATTTCCTTATTTTGGATCAATCTAGAAAAAAATCTTCTTCACCGAAAGGTACGTTTACTCAGATTTCGTCGCATTACTTTCAACTATGTGTAAGTCATAAACTACCAGATAAAATGTACTGTTTTTTATATTCTGAGGCGCTTAGCATTCCCTTAACTGAAATGCAATTTTCTTCCATCAAAATTTCGTAAGCTCGAATACATTTCTTGGAATGCTGTTTATAGTTCTTACAAACCTTTCAACATGATTCACATTTGATATTGTGACCTTATGTCAAGCTCGTATAAAATTACTTTTGCCCCGCCCTCGTTACTTCCTCTTCTCGAGTATTCACGTCGTCTTCGTATGACGATGCATCCTGAAGAACGTGGTATAATCTTTGAATTCAATCAATCATAACGGAGAATAAGTGACAGAAAAAAAAAATGGAAAATGAAAAAAAATCTTTCGAAGAAATAAAGGAAAAGCGTATCGGCGCCTTGCTATGCAGGCGTCGTAATTACCACAAATAACGTAACGGCCATCGTAATGTTTCTGACAACACCAAAGTCATTTGTATCAAGTGGCAAAATTGCAAAAAAAAAAAAAAAAAAAAAAGGAAAGAAAATAAAAAGGCTTTTATACGACGTACCCACGTATTGGTGGCCATCGGTTTGGCTGTGGTCCAAATTATGAGACCATCTTACAGACCATTTTGTATTTACCACTTCGTGATTCAAGTGCCATACGATGAAAATTTTATCTACAAATTCGTTGTGGTCTCTGATGGTGGACTTAAGTATTGCATATTTCATTAATGTCTTCGAGAAAAGAATCTCAACGAAAATCTTTGAATGATTAATGCACCAAGATAATGACGAAAGTAAAAGTTAATGGTTCTCATGGTGACCAACAAATAGATTTCGAGTTTGATAATTCAATTTTTAAAATTTTGACCCGAGTTAATGAGTATTTGAAACTGATTGATATGGCATTGACGTGTTGGAGCTTTAGATAGCTTATGGACTAGAGAATTTCTTACATTCTCTAATTTTAACGTTAATTAAAATTTTACTTTTAGAAAAAGTGATACTGAAATTGATAGGTAATGAAAATTTGAACAGGCTGTAACTTTCTTGTTCGAATTATTGCTGAATTTCTCCTCACTTTAGACCGCCAGTTTAAGGCCATTTTTTTTTTTTTTTTGGATATTTATAATCAATATAAGATCCCAGAATTTTTGTTAAATGTATGGGGTTGATCAGACAAGCGATTAGGTTATGTAGCTTACAAACTTATTGATTGAACCCTTTTCCAAACGAAGCGAGGGTTTAACCCAATTCACCAATTTGGCGAAATCCAAGTTTTCAGATTTTCAACAACAAATTTTTGATGCTAGTTCGAAAATTTTGGAGTCCTTTTTTCAGTATACAAGTTTATTCATAAATAATATAATATAATGTGATGTGATCTATGCAAATGACCTCATGTTGGAAATTTAAATTTCAAGCTGATGATTGCTTGAGAAAGAAGAATGTTTTGTGAGAATCTTACCAAAAAGATCTCAATCGTTTGAAAATTGACGGAGATATTATGACATTTTGAATTTTTAAATTTAAAAATCGTACTCGTACTTTTGAGAAAATCAAATTTGAATAATGATTTTCAGAAATATAAAATGTTTTTTCTCAAAAACTGCTTAATTGATTTTAATGAAATTTTCCTGGGTTATTATACAGGGGGATGTTCTGATTGTGACCTCATTGTTTTTGCTTTGGACCTTGTATTGTTTTATCACTATGCTTTGTAATTTCATTGCTTTTACTTTGCACTTTGTGTTAACAGGAAACCTGCTCTTTGCTAGTGGTTTTCAGTATTTGACCTGACAATAATTTTTTCTCATTTCTCAAAAAGCTTTTGGCCACTTTTCATAGATCACATCATACAGAAGAAAAACAAAAAACTTTTGGAAATTAAATATTTCCAATTGAGTGGGTGCATAGTTTATTAATTTCTTATCAAACAGATTTATTCTGAGATTAGTTTTAAATAAATTCGAATTTTTCAGTGAAACTACCTACTAACATTATTAATAACAAAGTGTTGGTGTGTTTTCAGTAGGTAAGCGTTTAAAATTCATTTGAGTGTTCACCAAAGAAATTAATTTTTTTTTCAATCCACCAACTTTCATTGGAACAGATGATTTTTTTTCCCTTTCATATTCAAATGAAGGCGGTTTTGTTTACGTAGGTACCTTTCCAGACCATTTCTTCGTAATTCTTTTCATGCAAAATTCAATTTCTTACACAAAGCTGTGAAAAACGTGATCAATTATTGAACTCGATGGAGCTCGACTGGTATAGATATAGTAGGTACCTTCTGCAATTATTTGAGAAATTTTTCGACTAAGCTGCCGTCTCAGAATTATTTGCCAAACGTCTCTGGATTACAAATGTAAAAATTTTATTTATTGATGATGGTCATTATGCGTATAATAACTTTGTAGAAAATTCGATAGCGTGTGAATTAGAAGTGTAAGTACAAAATCATTCTTTCGTGCATGTTCTGCAAACTTTGATCGGTTCATTGCGTGAAAATTTATCACATAGACAGACAGACTTCAAAAAGTGAAAGAGGTAAGATACCCATTGCTGTGGGCCAATGACATAAAACTGGATAGTGGCCTCAGGTTTGTGGTTAGAAGTATCTTAAATATTATGTCTGTTGTCAAATTTTATTTGACTTGGACATTATCAATTTTGATTGAGACTTATTTATAGAAGTAAGAATGCATCGTGGATATATATTGCAGTTGTCTATTCAACTTGTATGATCATTATTGTGCACACATTTCTAGGAGCTTGGTCTAAAAACGATTATGAAAAAGTTTGACCAACCTAGATCTCTTTATTCTTAAGCAAAGGTATGAGTACCTATGTATCTCTTAATGAATAAAAGAATCAGTGAGTGTGTTGATAGAAATGGTCCTCATGCACTATGAGGAAGGGTTTGCCACACTTCACTCACCTTCTAGAACTACTTATATAACTGATGAAGTACCAGGGCACTAAGAGAAATTTCAATATTACTTTTTACTGAGTAGTTTAGAATAGGAAAACTGACACAATACACAATTGATGAAAAAATTGCTTTAAAAAAATATTAAATTACATATTTTACTATCATATTAGAACTTATTACTACGAATTAATAATTTTTGGTTCCTCGATAAGAAAAATTACTGTACTACGTAATAATAAGTACGACCCTATTCTCTCAGTCGAGGAAACCCTAGTGAAATTTGGCACTCCCGGGCGTAAATTCAAGTTTGTATAAAAACTAGAGAAATCTGAGAATAAATAAAAAGAAAATGAAAGACTCAAATTCAAATAAAAACTTTTCAACTCAATAAAAAATTCAATTTCAACAGTTTTTTTGTCAATATGCTATAAATTTTTCTGGTTTTAGTGATTATCTGCCCTCTTTTCAAATACAATGATACCAGATGATGAATTAACATTATTGTATTTGTGTTTGATTTTTTACTTGTTTGCTATTAAGCCAAAATTCCTACATTAAACGTAAGGTACAGTTTCCTTCACTCTAGTTGGTTGAAGAACTAATTCATCATAATGACTGTGTACTTGTATTTACTAAATGCATTGAATTTCAAGCTACTTCATTCTGAAGAATACCGACGTAGGCCTCCGTGTACATATAAAAAAATCATCAAACCACAGTTTGACAAGCACGTGAAAGGTGGCGATAAAAAATCACGTCTAAAATGGTGTTCAAACTTAACCAACACGAATAAACGCATTCTTTTAAAGAGGTTTTACTGGAGGGCTTCTTGTAACTATCCAAAATAAGAAATCGTTTATTGTCAAACCAGCTGATTTTAAATAATCTTAGAGATGAGAACTACAGTAATACGAGCTTATAAATTATTTAAAATAAAAGAACCATTGAAGATTCTCTTTTTAAGCAGACCCTCCAGTAACTGACTTTTATTATTGATGACTTTCAGCAGTGGAAAAGCTCTCTAAATTTGAATCCTTCTATGAGACACCTTGAATTGGCGATACTCGTAGGCTTTTATGATCTAAAATAAAAGAGAGGAGAGAAAGAAAAAAAATAGTCTATAAAAATCAAGTAGCATTCCATTTCATTTTTGCGCCCGCAGACAACTCCATACAACTTTCTATCTGGCTCTGCGTATCTGGCTTCAAAGTCACACCTTAGCACGAAAAAAAAAAAAAAGATCATCTTGGATGCAAGTAGGCCATCAACCGATGTTTAATTAATTATCGAACGATATATTAATGCATCGTCGAGCGGTTCATTTATGTAGAAAAAAAGAGAGAAAGAAATAAAGAAATAACGTCTCTCGAATAATATCGCTGGTCATTCTGGAAACTGGTTTCATTATTACAAATTTTCACTGAACTTGTCAGTTAGTGTAAATGACTTTTTGCTCTTCTCTCTCTCTCTCTCTCTCTCTCTCTCTCTCTCTCTCTCTCTCTCTCTCTCTCTCTCTTTCTTTCTCTCTTTCGACTTTCCTTAGATTTGGGAAAAGAAATATATGTTTAGAACGTTCAGTATTTTATGAGTATGATGATGTACGAGTATGTATACCTACTACTTATATAACAATAACTACTGAGCATGTATAAGTACAAAGGTGTAGAAATTCCAGAGGTGGTCAGAAAGATATAATTTTTTCATCAACTAACAAATTTAACAATAATTAGTAAGCCTTAACTTTCAAAGTATGGCTAATATTTGGAAACACTTAACTCAAGGTAAACTACTAAAACAAATTACAAATTTAAACATATTCTTAATGGGTACTCCGACGCAAATACTTTAAAACCCATAAAGTAAGATTAGATTTGGATGCTGCGTCAAATTACTTTCCACGATTTTTCAAGCCTTTGAAGATGCGCACGTTTAACGTCAATAAATTTCGTTTTCCTAGAGATCCGGGAGATGTTTTCTACATTTAATTTATCACCTCCAGAATTAGTCACGCAGCAGACCCTCTGCGCATTTACACAGAAATACATCTTAATTACGGTTCACAAATCTAATCTAATCGTGAGTTGGTGCTAAATTCGCTAGAATTTTTTTCACTAACTTTAAACGCATCCACGAATTCCGCGGTTATAAAATACTTTCTTAATTTGGAAGGGCCTTTTTATCCCTTCTCCCTTTCCCTTTCTTTCTCTGTATTTATATTTCTTCTCTACCTTACGTCATATTAATTCCTAATTCATTTTGTAAATCCACGATTTTTTTAATGACAGTTTACTTACGTAGGTATATTGTTTTATAGAAAGATTTACAGAAGAGAAGGTTAAAGTTTGCCTTGAGGGTAGAAATGAACTTTCAACACCATAATATACACATTCTGATTTCTTTAATATTTTGTTGGTTTTTCAAAGTCCTACCCTATAGGCAAAATATTTTGAAAACGGATCCGTTTTATTCCGGGTTATAATCCGTTTCTGGATTATAACCCGGAATTTTCCTGTTTTCCGGCTTCTAAAACGGATTTCGAACGGATTGTAATCAGTCTTGCCGGAAATGAGTCCGGATTATTTTCCGTGAAGGCTGTTTTATCATATTTGTTGGCCCGGGTTATAATCCGTGAAACCGTTTTACAAACGGATTTAGAAAAATTGCCCAAACATTTTCTCTGATTATAATCAGGAAATCCGTTTTACAAACGGATTTGGAAAAATAATCAAGATGACAAAAATATCTGCAAATTTTCAGATCCGATGGTCGAAAATAAAAACGGACTGACAACGGATAAAATTCTCATTTTCCGGGTCATTTTCTCATTTTTTGCCCATCGGGTAGTATTATACAAATACATATTTATCTGTACAAACATGTTTCTTCTTTTCTATCAGAAAAAGTTTACAACCCTCACTCGTTCATTGTATAAAGTCTAAGCTCTGAGCATGTATTGTGTTCTCTGCATATTTCATCTTGATATAAGGAACATCGAAAATTAATTGATACCTGCTTTCGGTTTAAAACTGAGGCACAATGTAAGCAAGATTTCTGAACATTTCCATCTTAAACAGCAGTCTGATAACAAAAAATTCCTATTCTCGTCGGTTTTGGTTATTATTTTATTCAACGCAAGTTTTCGATGTTGAATTACCAAAAAAACAAAATAAAAAACTCATCTAATTTTTATTTCTAATAGAGCACACTTTCTAAAAATACCATGTCAACAGTCTCACCTTCCTAGTTTGGGCTTTAGGTGCTCTTATGTGACTAGAGCTTGTAATAATTACTCGTATCATTTAGATGCATTTATCTATAATATTTATGGTTTTACGCATCACATCCTCAAAGAGGCGTGAAAATTGACCGTTACAATTAGCTATACATGAACCTTGTTTTTGCGTCTCATGTTTTTCTGCTATGCTACACATGTAAGGTATCTCACATCTTGGCTTAGATTTGTGGTGAGACAAGCTATTTTCGTCTGAATTAATTTTGCTTTTCACGATTTGATGAACAAAAGATGTGTTTTATTAGTATTTATAAAACTGTTTCAAGGTCAATAGGTCATTGATTTTTGATATCTTGATTGAAATGAATGGAGAGTTTCTATGACTGAAATTCTGAGAATGAAGTCAGCCCACTGATAAGTAATTTTTCAGAAGGAAAACTAATAAAATGTAGAAGAATTAATGTTTCTTATACGTGGGACTTGGTACAGTGTTGCGAAAAAAATGATTAAATTAGTCATGACTGATAGTCACGAAAAAATATTTGATCATTTTGAGTTAATCATCAACTCATGCAAAAAAAGACTAATTCAGTCGTGAATAAACTATCTAATTGAATATCATTTTTCATCACGTACGTCACGACTAATTAGAGAAAAGTTATGATTGAAGTTGACTCATCTATTTCATGACTATAACTTGAATCATAATTCTTTGCTTTGTGATAACTAAAATGAGACCAACAGTCATGATTAAAAAGTTAATCATGATTGATGACTAATTATAAACTGACTAAACTGAAAAATGATAATTAAATTATTCGTGATTAATTTATCAATCATTAGTCATGAAAATGACAACTAATATCTTCTATGACTAAAATTAATCGTCTATTCAACGATTAAATGACTCTTGAAATTAGATGATTAAATTTATAATGTCTATAAGTAAATCATGATTTACAATCTAATCAGTTAGTCATCCATCACAATTTATATTATTGCTATTCAGTCTTTGTTAGTTTTGGTCGCGATTGATTCGGAATTTGATTTAATCATCAATTTAGTCTTGATTCAATCATGCCCAATACTAGGACAGAAACCACACCAATCAATTCATGCTTGCATCTAACCATGACTTTTCCTGTTCAACCGATGACCAGATAAATAGTCATCAGATAAAGATATCCCGAACAGTGAATAAAGATTTTCCTCGGGAACAAATTCGCTTGAACTTGGAATCACTTATTTATGAAAATGGTGGGTCGTATTCTACCCTCATACGTCGGAATCTTATCTACGAGTATCAAATGTTGCATAACCGATTCGCCGTAAATACAATATTCGTACTTCGTGCTTCGCATCCGTGTGAATTATCCCCATCAAATAATATACTTCTTAGATACATTTACAATAATAAATTTGGTATCGAGGGAAAAAATTAAGTTTCAAAAGTGGAAGAAAAAAAAAACTGGTTTCTCTATCCAACTGTTTGAATATCAGTCATCAAATTATACCTGCTATAACTTGAATTGTGAATAGAAAATGATGAAATAAGTACTTAGGTAAGAGAAAAAAGTGCAAAGGTGGTCGTCTTATTGAATTTACTCGATTGTGTTGATTTTTAAATAGACCTATTTTCTTCATTTCAATTTAGTATACACTGAAAAAAATGTTTATAGTAATTTCTACTACGTATTTGTAATAGAAAAGTGGGACAATTCAAGATTTATTGTAGAAATCACCACAAAAATGGTCAAATGATATCAACTAAGACTGGAACATACAATCTAAGATGGTAAAAAGTACTACAAATACGAAGAATATCTACAATAAATCTTAAAAGTAGTAAAAATTACTACCCATTTTTTTTTTTCAGTGTAACATAGCATTACATAGAAAAGAATCGAGTACTAAAAACAATTTTCTCCGATTTTATAATAATATGATGTAATGAATATTTATTCGAATATAATATCACTTGTCTAATTCAGACAACAAAATCTACGTACACTAGCAAGTCTAAATTTCTCTCAAACCATCGAATAGCGAAACTTTCTTCATAAAAATTTATGCAAAAATCTGGATGCAGTTCTTCTACAGCTGGACTAACGTGCAATCTCTCTAGACGTCATGGTGTTTGTTTACATAATTTCTAATGACTGCAGATTTTGCAGAAAGCATTATTTCATTCCGCAATAAAAGAGGAAAAAAATATGTTTACTTATAAGCTTTAATTAGCTTTCCTTGGCTATTATGGTTTTATTGAAGATTTTTTCGCTTTTACACTTCATTTTGTATTGAAAGGTTTTGGATTTTTTCGAAACGTTCTTTTTTGTTTTTTAAGAATTTGTAATTTTTTTAATTTATTTCTCCTTTATTTTTGAATCGGATTTATTCTATTAGTATTACTCATTGTTTCAAATAATTTATTTTTTTATTTTAATGTATTCATTCATTTTTTTGGAGAGGTAATTTTTTCCAATTAGGTAGGTTCTTTAAGTGATTCGTTTTAGTTATTAAGGCTTTGCTGGAAATTTTCTCGCTTTGATATTTAATTTTGTATAAAGTGTTTCAAGACTTTCTGAAATGAAGCAAAATGGTAATCGCAGTTTTTTTGAGCTCCAAAATTATTGACATCAGGAATATGATTTTTTGACGACGATGACGTGCTGAAATTCATTTCATAATTTGCACGCGAATGACGAGTTCATTAAAAAATTCTTTTTATCTGGTAAGAAAGACAAAACAGAAAGAAAGGGACGCAAAAAAAGGGGAAAAAATCAAAAACTTTATGAAATTCTTGGTTCGAGAAGTGCAAAATAAAACAGAGAAAGTTGGAATTCCTAGACGGTAAACGGCGAGAATAGACTTCCATTCGATTTGGAAAAGAGCACATTATTAAATTCCTTCTCGTGCTGTATAAATCGAATTAACGGCCGTGGAATTTTGTGGTTTGGAAAATAAAAAAGGAAACGAAAAAGGACAAAAAGAAGGAAGAAAAGTGGAAAAAAGGATATCGAATTAAAGAACAGAAAAAAAGGTTAAAATAAGAAAAAAGTCTACGAGGAAATTCTTAAAACAAAAAAAAAAGTTGGAACATGGGAAATAGCAGAGACCATTAGATTGTGACTAAGAGGCTCATTTAATGCATTTGTAGGCTATTAATTGTTGGCATTTTTTTGTTTTATACAAATCCTCGAGGTCATTAGGAAACGAGGAAAAGGAAGTATTATCTAAAATGAGAAGCCTTATTGGAAAATCATTTTATCGCTTTTAAGTTTTATGTGACGACTATTTCGAATAGTTCGAATTTTTTTTTGAAATTCAGTCGTCCACAAAAAATCTTTCTATTCAAAATTAGTTTATTTTGTTTGTTTGCGTCAATTTAGCTCTAAAAATGTCGTCAAATCGTTTTTACAAAAATCATTTAATGAATCGTATTCTATCTCTCACCCCATTTTTCCAAGTCAATCCTTACCCAACTCAAAAAAGTTGATAGGAACTGTGATGCTACATGGTTTGGGCCAATATTGAATGCGACCAAATCATAACTATAAATTTATGATTAAATCAGAATCCAAATCAATCATGACCAAAACTATCAACGACTAAATTGTAAGTATAATATAAGATCAATGTATTGTATAAATCACTAATGTGGTCATCCAGTTCTATGAGTTAGTCATTTAATCGTTGAATAGATTACTAATTTTAGTCATAGATGATTGATGACTAATTTCATTAAAATGTAAAATATAAAAGTAATAAGTATGTAAATGAGATATTTTTCAGATTAGTCATTTAGTTAGTCATCAATCATGATTAATTTTTTAATCATGACTGGGATGGTCTTAAATTTTAGTCTTCACAAAAATCATAACTGATTTTAACCATAATAAAAATTGGTCATAAGATAGATGGCTGAACTTTAATCATGACCAAATTTCTCGAATTAATTATAACTAGAGACTGGATTTTTTGGCACTGAAAAATCAAACTTCGGCGCAAAACAAGGCAAATTTGGCTTTATTTGGCAAAAACATTTGAAAATTGAAAACAAACATTAAATCATAAAACAATTTAAAAACAAAGGCATTTTTCTTGCTAAAATTTTCCCTCGAGCACCTGGAATTATGCTCATTTTATGACGAACATCGTCAATAATTTAAATTTGAGCATGTAGAGTCAAACCTCTTTTTTCCAAATTTTGAATAGCATCAGATAGGTATGCCAAATGCATGTTAATGAACACCAAATCAGCTAATTTGGCAGTTTTCATCGTTTAACATATTATATGTATTTCGGCATTTATTTCTATTTTGGCAATTTTTGGCAAAATAAAATTTTTTTCCCAGGTCCCTACTACCCCATAACGTATTTCTTTTTCATTTCTGATTTTCTGCCTTTAAAGGAACTCATTCGGAAAATACCAAGGAATCCGGTCTCTAGTTATAATAACAAATATTAGTCATGACTAATGTGATTAAAAACAATACTCGTATTTAATCGTCTGATTCAGTCATTATTCTGAATTTGTTGTTTTTTTACGAGCTAATGGCTAATTCAAAATGACAGTAACATTTAGTCATGATTGTCAATCATGACCAATTGAATCATTTTGTGCCCAACACTGGTTTGGACATGTAGTAGTAAACCAAAACTAGGTAAATGTAAATCGAAATGAAAATATTTCAGCTGCCCTCAAGGGCACTCGACATTTGCATTAAAAATGAAGGTGCAAAGGTCGTCAGCCGACCCGACTGCCACACGAGTCTCACAGCAGCATTTTAGATATCGAGATTTATTCTCGCAGTTTCAAAATTACGATTATAATTCGTTCTAATGCAAGGGATATGTTCTGCTTTCAAACATCTTGGAGAGCAAAGGTTGGAAAATTAATCTTGTTTTACGAAAATTAACAGTTAATGTGGCGAAAGCACGGCGTGAAATTAGAAACGAGTCTCGCTCGGTTAAATTTGCACCATTTGGATGTGTACCTCTCTTCTCCTGGCCGTCACTATAGAATTAACTCAGGATGCGAGCAGAAAAACCAAAAAATATGGAGCCCACCTAAAAATAATTAAACACCAAATTACGATTTTGAATACGATAATTAGTAGGTCATATCTGTGCAGCTTTCCTATAAAATGCGGTTGGGCAGAAATGGAAGTTTTTCTATCTTCAAACAGCGAAGTTGCTTAACTTCTTCACTTTGAAAGGAGAATGAATCGAAATGTAAAAGCCTCCGTCAGTGGTCGTCTACTTTTAATTAAATGTTAAAGTTTTGCTGGTTCTCTTTCAAAAAGTCATTCTTGATTAAACGTCAAAGTAGGACTCAAAGAAAAAACTTTTCTTAAAAATAAATTAACATGTAAGAAGATCAGAATTAGAGAAAAGGTTAGAAATAGAAGGCTTAAATTGTTTCTCCTTCTTGAAGTTTCCTATTCATATTTCTTGTATTTCTTTTTCCAATGAAATTTTCTTTCAAATTGTTATTGTCCTATTAAAAAACTGTGCATCAGTTAAGATCAATTTTATTTAGTCAAATTTTTTGCATTGAAGTTTATTTTGAATTCGAGAGCTATTGAGTTCACATTAATATAATTTTCCCATTGTGATTTGATTTTTCTAAGCAGAAAAATTATAACCATGTTTACAGAATTGGGTGAAGAGTAGAGCTGATATACATATAAACTCTTAGACCATCTACAATTTACTCTGCCGTTAAATAGTTTAACTTTTAAGTCATCAGATTACTACTCGTACTTTGCAATCAGATCTTCCACCAGTATTTGTAATGCATTTAATAACCGGTAAATAATTTTTATTTCTCGTCTCAATCATCTCCCTTCTACTATTCCTCTTTCTTCTCCTCACTGTTCGAAGGACTATCATTCCATCTTACAGAGTTGAATGTTGATTTCAATATCGAATAACTTTCTATGCGTGACTATGCGACTCTGTAGACCAGAAGCATGCAAAAAAATCTCAATAAATAAAACATGAAGATGGAATATTCTATTTTTCGCTTTTTTTTTCTTCTTTCCATTTTACGATACATTACGCCGAAGAAAGTCATGCGACCATTCAATCAAATTGAGAAACGTAAAAAATTTGCTCATCTTGGATGTTATGTTGCTTAGGTACCTGCATGATAAAATACATTTTAGCAGGTGTACAGCAGTTTCACTATATTGAATTTGACAGGTTTATCGATTAGATTTTCTATAATTGTATAAACTTTTTCACTGTTTAATAGACTAAGTAATGAATTTTATTTTATTTTTTTTTTCATGAAAAAAGTGCCTACCTTTAGCTCTCTCTATCTTTTTTCCTATGATAAATACGAAAAAAGTAAAGTGAACAAAATTCGTAAATAAGACGAAAAAAATTGTTTGTTACAAGTATTTTTTCATAAAATGCACCTACCTTGTGCAAGTTATATATTGCAAAAAAAAAAAAAAATTTGGGAACATTTGCTCCCTTCTTGGGGGTTACAGCAGGTGGATTTTAGGGTATCATTAGGGGGTGATCGCAAAAATGTTTTCTGCAGGATTTTTGCAATCTGAAACATTTATCTGCGCTGGACTAGCTGCACTGAGAGAAATTTCAATAGTACTTTTTACTGTTTTAGGATAGGAAAATTGAGACAATTCAAAATTGTAGAAGAAATTTATTTAAAAAAAAAAGAAAGTAAATTATACTATCTTTGTAGTACATTTTTACCATCAAATAAGAATCTACATATTACTACAAAATAATAATTTTTGTTACTTCGATGAGAAAAATTACTGTACTACGTTGTTATAAATTGAATTATTTCCAACATGGTTTTGCTGTATAGTACAATAATTTATTTCCCTAGCTGGCAACACTGCCAAGAAAAAGGGAGAATTTAGATTCAGCTTGATTTTGCTGTTTTTCTTTCTTTAATACTTCTCCTCATTATAATTATGTGGTTGCCTTCGTTATCATCATCATCATCATTTTCGAAAGAACAATAGTGTTTACTCGTACCACTGTGTGACTGGAACTCAACTCTACTCATCTCGTTCCTCGACTCTTCTTGTTCCTGTTTTTTCTCAGTTCAGTCAGTCAGTTCTCTTTCAACCGCCGATGGAGTAACATCAAAGTTTCTACTCTGTGCCTTTGTGCAAGTATTTTTTTCAGTATTCTTTACTAGTATTGTGCACTTTTATTGTCTTCATCTTAAATTCTCTTTTTCTGTATTTAAATTTTCTGATTTTCTACTTTTCAAATAAAATCTTTTCCTTTATTTTTTAACGTGTGAATCCAGAATCGTTTTTTACATCCGTAGTATAATAAGTACTACAAGCTTTTGTCTCAGTGTGTCCAGACCTTAATTTATGGTTTTTGAAACAAAAATATAAACATTCTTGTTTAATCCCCCTAATGCATCTTTACTACCATTGAATGAAATTTAGATACTATTATTTCTCTGTCATTCGAATGGATATCGATTGAAACTAAACGACCCATATATTTCTTGAATTTCATTAATTTGAAAAACTACTTAATACTATACTTCTGCCATAATTTTAATTTAATCTTTTTTTTTGGACCCTTTAGTCTTCAAACCTCTCGTATGACATTTCCATCGCTGTAAACACACGGCAATAATCATTTCCACATTTTACTTCCTTTCCAAAAGTGTAACTTTATTCGCAGAACACGCTTCCGGCTGCGCTTGTCAATATAAATAATAGTAATAACTCATCGAGCTAAAACGTTTGATACTATAGCAGTGTCATATTCTCGTGGTATACCGTGTATTACGTCATAAATTACAAATAAATTATTTTAAAATCTATCGCTTCGGAAAAAGGGATAACGTAATTTGATTTTTATCGACTTTTTTTTTGTTGTATAATTAATGTATTTGATATTATGTAAGAATACTGGTAAAATACGAAAAATGAAAACATGAAAAAAATTATATTCACTTGGACAGTAGGTTGGTACTTCTACTTGATAATTTTTCTCATTTTTTGTTTCAGATACCCAAGCTGCTTCAAATTATTATGGAAAATTCATAGGTTCGCTGAAACAATTTCATCATGCCTTGGCTGGTGATGTTTACGTAGTGGACAGCCGAACGTTGCATATTAGAAATTTGAATTACGACGGCGAAGGACCAGGTTTGTAATCGTAGTTTTTGGAAAACAGCTAAAATAGAGAATCAGATACACAAAAATGACAAGTTAAATGATGAGATTGCTATAATTAACAGTTGGCACTAATAGGACTCGGTTCATCACTTTCTTACATTTTGTAGAAGTGGCCACACTGCCAGAAATTATGTTTTGAAGGTACATGGGTAGGTATAAAATTATTGAAATTCTAATAATTCTACAACTTGCTGTATGATGGGAGTGGATTAACAAATGTTCAAATCTATTGTAAGTCTGGAATTTTGACTTTTGAGTGTTATTGCAAAATTAATCCAACTGATGGCGCTGCATAAAACAATATTACAGGTACAATTAACTATTTAGGAAGATCTGGTTGGTGTCATTTGATGGCTTTTATATACTTATTGTGATATTGTATACTTGACTCATTTCTCATCCAACCGACAAAGTTGTCCCTCTTGTCTGAGATGTCATATTTTCAAAACTCAATTCACCTATGAGATCTTTTTAAATGGAGGTAATCTGTATGGGTAATTCTATTAACTCTGTCGTGCCCTTAATAAGATCGCTTTTTTTTTATTTTTACACAGAAACCAATTTCAATAGTAATTTTTAAAATTTGGATAGGAAGACTGAACCAATTCGAGATTTGTAGCAGAAATTACAACAAAAATAGTAATATTATAATTTATTATCTAAGATAGTAAAAAGTAGTAAAAATATTTGTATTTTCAATAAATAGTCATTTTCGCGACTGTAATGAGAAAAGTTACTATTCTGTTTATAGTTGATACTATGCATTTCTCTCAGTGTAGATAATAATTATGAGCATAACGAGTAATTTATCTCAAAGCGCAGCCTCCTATCATTTTTCAGCTCTAAGATGCAGCTCGCTATATGGGTAGTTGAAAATCAAGCACACTCACCCTATTTGATGGTATAATAATATGTTTACTTTTTAGATATATTTTTCATGCTTCAGTCCATCTCTATACCAATTCAGAATCTGCTCTAGATACCTCTCAATCGTTCCATAAAGTTGAAGCAATTCAAAGTATTATCAAGTTCTCTACTTATATTTCGATAAAAATAGGTACCTATACGTACAGTCTATGAATGCTTCTCTTTTTTTTTTCGATTTTTCCCACCCTTTTGCACAAGGCAACGCACGCTACCTGTTTGCACGTATCAGTCGTAACACGTGGAGAGGTACACAGTTGTGCGTCAAAAAATTAAAATGGACCCTCGATGGTGTCGACAATAAGTGACTCGAAATTAAAATGAAATCCTCGACTGAGCCAGAATTATATTCACCAGAGAAAGCTTTTTCATTTTTGCACATTTGTGAGTGTGTGGCCTTGATGAAGTACGAATATGTGGCTTATGGTGGAGGCTCAAAGGTAGAACACGAATTTGGGGAAACATGAAAAAGTACTACGCCGAAGAAATGAACACGTACGAAGTTCTGCCTCGATGGTCGAGAGATCGTTTTTATGGAGTTTGAAAGTACTTGTGCATATGTGTATATATACATGAACTGTACATTACTGTGGGTACTTTTTCTTTGCTCTTTCTTCTCAAAAAAATATATTATGTTATTTCAGTTTATTTTTATTACATGCTCTGCTTACCCAATATCGTGATCTGGAAAGATGAATGATAAAGGCGAGTCGTGGACTTGAAATATGCTAAACCCAAGTATTCAATGAGAATGTAGCAAAAAAGTGAAATATTTTAGTAGAATAAAACATGATATTCATTTCAACTTGGTAGTCTGACTATGCCAGTAGTTATTAACACCATAATATTTCAAAAATTTATAAGTTTAGTTGGGGGAAAAAAATGACGTGAGCCTGGCTTATTCCTTATCTGCTTTCTTCTCAGCTTCTCTAGTTGTACTCTCAGTTGTATTGTGTGCGACCTACACTAAATTGCGTTTTAGAAATATGTACTTGGTTACCAAAAATATATCTGCTAATTAGTCGTTACTAAACCCATTTTTTTTTCTTTTTTATTCTTATCTTGATTCTCTCATCATTCTTGTTTGATGAATTTTTGAAAATGTAATAAAATTTTCTTCATCTTGGATTATCGACTAAAATTTTGAAAGTCAATGTATGATATTAGACTGATGAAATAGCATAACGAAACATAATTTTGATGCTGAACTCAAATCACTAATTTGATTTCTCTTTTTCAATCCTTCACCTTCCACTTGATGAAGTTCTTCATCCTAAAACCTCTTTTCTAATGCCATATTACAAATGGTTTGGAATTTCCCACAAATTATTTATATTCATCTCCACTTATCCTGTTCTAGTAAAGTCCAATTAGTACGAAATTAAAATTGTTTTTTGTTTTTATGTAAAATCTTGTTTTTGGCACTTCAAAAGCTCGAATATAGAATTAATTAAGTAGAACTTTGAATTTAGGTATAATTTGCTCCGAATTATTGAATAATCAATGGATTAATAATACAAAGAATAATGAAAAGTCAGATAATTGAAAAAGTTGAAGCATTGAGTGATGTGATGTACATATATGGAAAGGTACCTCATGTCGGCCAACAATTTTTTGAGAACATGGCAAGAAAAATGTTTGTTAGAACAAAAAATAGAAAAATCATTTTTTTACGATTTTTTTTTGTGTGTTATTTTTGCAACATTTTGGTGAAGTTTCACACCACCAAATTTTATTACCGTCCTTATTTTAAAGAAATTTTGTCGGACCTGCTTTTTTTCTTTCTTTCTTTTTAATAACCTTCTAAAACTACCTGATTATTATCAGAATTTTGCAGAATATATTAAGGGTCGTGTGAATAATAATGCGTACGTATAAAAGTGTCGTTGAAATTGATTCAGCAGTTTCTGAGGAAAAATTTTATTTTTGAAAATTATTATATTCAAATTCAATAGAATACTTTCCTGTGAAAAATTAAACACCTATCTGTAGGACTATACGGAGTATAAAATCAAAAACTTTCACCACCACAAGAGTTTTTTAATAAACTTTTCACATTGAACAACTCATTAGTACGCTGCTGGACTAACCGAATACAACTTAATCGTGAAATTCGAGAAGCCTGCATAGAGAGCCCATGTTGATTTTATAAGCGTATTTATTCTTCGATCGAGATCCCAGCGGAGATGAAAGAGTCATAAAAAATAAATTCAACGTTTCTCCCCGCTGACTAATTTCGAATGAAAAGCGACAAAAAGGAAAACAGATCTATGAAATCCTTTTGTGGGGAAGAGTTTGTAAAAAAAAAAGTTTTGGGGGAAAAAAGTACAATCAAATTAAAATTTAACATGAGGACAGTTATAACCGATAATAAAACTGTCGAAAAGAAATTTATGTCTTTAACAAACATAAATTGATGGTGGTTTGGTGGGTATATTTTCATTTTTCTTGTCATTTCAAGCGTCATTTACATACATCTATAAGTGAAATTTCCACTCATGTCATTGATATTTGTGTGTTTTTATTTTCAGCTGCATATTTTTACGTATCAAATACTAAAACACCGAATGAAAATGGTATAAAATTGAGAGACGAACGTGGCAGGTAATTTTTCTTCCGTTTTCCATTTCTTATATTACTTTTGCTTTTTAAGAGTGGGAGCATGATAAAAAGTCCACATATTGATACGTGATGATAAATTTTAAAATTTAAATTTTCGTTTCACATAACTACCTATCTAAAAGAAGAGTGTAAAACTATTTTCAGTAGAGGAGAACTGTTCACTAGGTGTTTGTAGAAAATGCCCAAGGCAAGGAAAAAGTTATAGGCACTCGTATTTCATAGCTATAAATTAAATGCATTTATCAAATTGAAAAATTCCACCCAGATCGAATGCTTGTTTATGCCCTGATTTCAGAATTTTATAGATTGAAAATTTTCCAAGATCAAATACTGCGGTTGGTATTACCTTGATTTATTTTGGGTTATCCACTTAAATGGACACGAAATCAATTGATTTTGTTTTTATGAGCACATATATTTTCTGTATATTTTTAGTGGGTACTAATTTATAGCAGTTGGGTTATTCTGCAAAAATACGAGTACTAAATTCTGTGCAAGAAACCTTGATATAGACCGATGCAAAATTTTTCGACTAAAATAATCACCAGAGTAGACTATCTGAATTGTAGTATGTCTTCGTCAAAATCGTAACACAATCAATTGAGATTGCTTGATGAAGAGATTTCGTCACACCCAACAAAGTTATTAAATTTTTTGTAGATAATGAGATGTAAAACACAACAGGAACAAGGAAACGTCTGAGCTGAGAAAAAGAGCAGAACTAAAAAATAATTAGAAACCAGAGCAATTTGAAATTCATTTTTAAATTAACCTATTTTCTTACTGCTGCCGACTCAAATTGGTGGAAAGAAAAAGACGAGTTGAAAAAACAGAAGGCGAAATAAAAACAACTATGAGAATAATGATTCATACTTGAATTAAAAAGATGATGATGATACAGGAGAGAGGGATAGAATGAGAGAAAAATATATCATCCAAGAAAGAAAAAAAAGAGTAATTTCAATTTAAATTTATTTAATTTGGGCGATGGCATCACGTCATTTAATAATTTTTAATGAAAACTTATTTTGCAGTGCCGAACCACTGAAAAGGTATAGAAAAAAACATATTACATTGACATTACCAGAAGGAAAAACCATTAGTAATATTAAATGGTTTTATGTTTGGTGCGACGAATTTGCAGTAAGTAAATGTTTGCGGACTTCTCCATTATAATTGCTCGTCTCATCCAGATAATTTTTATTTACTCGTTTAATTTTTTATGCTTTAAAAAAGTAGTTCACAGTTAGTATATGGGTAGTGAGGAATAAAGTCCACTCCTTAACAATTAGTTAAAGAGGCTGGTTTAGACTTCGGTTCATAAATTAATTTAATTGGAATGCTTTTGTTGTGAATATTATCTACCCTAATATTATTAGTAGAAGAAGTCATTAGTTAAAAGAAAGTCTCCCAATTAAAAAATTTGTTATTATAAATCAAACAATGTAATTAATTCCAAATTATGGAACCAAGCTAAAATAAATCTGGAAAAAGATTTCAACATCATACTAATGATTTAACACCTTGATAACTGGCTTACAATATCATTTCTGTATGTGAATGTTATTTATTCAACTTTTTTTATGCTTTGGAAAGTAATTAGTTGAATAAGAAATTTCCATGGCATAAATAAATTCAGTAAAATTAAAACATAGGTACGTACCAAAAGATAATTTTGTTTTGCAAAAACTTTTATTACTTATGGCAATATCAATTCATTCAGGACGAGTTATAATACAATGACATGTAGGCATATACAAATGATTTCAAACAGTTTCAGTGTTGCCTCACTTAAAAATAATTATGAGTTATATAAAGTTTTTGGACAGACCACGTATATAAGAGGATATTGACAATGAGGAGAAAAGTGACCATCCATTCGAAAATTTATTGCTAAAATTATTGCAGAAAATTTCAATTCATTCAATCAATAATTAGTGATTGATGAGAACTTTTTACAAGTAAACTGTTAGAAAACTATGGATAAGAATTTTCCTTATTATTTACACAATATTCTGGTCTAAACGTCTCCGAAATAATTTTGTCTTTTTATAACAAACTATGGGCACTTATCTCGTTCAAAATTTTTTTATTTGAAATAAAATTACTGTTTCCTTAAAATAATTATTTACCAATCTACCGCACCATTTTCAATTTTCAGGTCAACTTCGGTGATGTGAAAATACCCAAGAATTTAGATTTTCCAAAGCCACAAAAAATTGGAAAATTAAATGGAGTACACGCAGTTTCATCTGATAATGTGGTTGTGGTTGATGCACAAACTCTTCTTATACCTTCATTTTCATACGATGGCGAGGCTCCAGGTAAGTTCAAACTACTTTTACCTTATAATTTTTTCCTAAAAATTTAAAAATCGTTTCTAAAAAACCTCTTTAAGATCTACTCGTACTTGCCCCAATCCCCCCCCAAAAAAAGGAAGATGGAATTACGTAGCTCTATTTTGAATTTGTATAGTTTGGAGCTGACTGAAATATAATAAGGCAGCCATTTACTCTGCATATAAATGGCTCACTATGGCGAAAGCAAAATCTCATTTTTATGACGAATAACATAAATGCACTTTAACTGAAATAATATTTGTAATATTTTACGTAATTATGTGACTCCCATTTTATCTCAAAATTCAAAAAATAAACGCTACTACCTATATTTATCCAGTCCAGCTTTGTTCATAGATTTTCTCACGTTCAGTCAAGTAAACTAACGAAACTCTGGGTACAAAACGTATTTCCTCCACTTGAACTGATATAACCCCATATTGTCAAGTTTGATACAATGATTTTATGCAAGACCACATCATAGAGAAGATAGAAAAGTGAAAAGGAAATATGGAGGTACTTTTTATTTTAGCCATGAAGTGGTGGAAGAAAATCGGATGCTGTAACTCTTCACTTTTCTATTATATTATTCACATCCCTTTCAAAAACTGTTTACCATTTTCAACAAGATTACTTACAAAATTTCGAGCTTTAGTAACCACGATAACAACTTCACACTTGACTTCGTTTGGATATTTTTTATTCGCCAAAAAAAAACAAAAGATGCAGTGTTTGCTTTGGAGAATATAAAGATGAGGTGGCAGAAATGGTTTCTACTTTCTTGTCAGACATTCGAATCCTCAAGTCTGCACCCCAATATCCAGAGGGGGTTTAGAGGTATCTAACTCGCCAAATACTTTTCAGATTCGATATTCAAAGACGTAATATAAAAATTTCCTCTTCTTGAAATTTTGTCTTTAATGTGGAAATCTGAAATATTTCGAATGTATTTTCTTCGTAAAAGCAGATTCACCTAAACTCTAATTTTTAAGGGCTAATTAAGGGGCTAACGAGTTAGGAAAATAAAAACAACTGACTATGACACGTTACAGAGTATAAAATTCTATACTAGAATCTATCAAAAAATTTTCTAATATTTTTTTGGCAAATGAGACTTTCAATTTTGAGCCCTTCATTTGTATTTTCACGTAAAATTAATTATGAATTTTACAAATTTCTTAATTTATCTTATTTTCCGCCATGTTGTTTTTTAATTTCATAATATAGAAAAAACTTTAATTTAGATAAGGGCTGAGAAGGAGATTTAGAAAATCAAGTGTTGTGCAATTTAATTTTTAATTCGGAAACTTGACCATTTAATTTATAACCAACCATAGTTAGGACTCATAATTATCATAATCAAGGTCTGGCTTAGTAATTATTTTAAGATTTCTTTAATTTTTTGGCTATTTGTATTTATTGTGGCAACTGATTTCGTTCGCATACTACAAGCTCTCAGCCTACACAAACATTTTAAATGTTTCCCCAGTTTCCAAAAAAGCCCCCTAGTGAAAAGAGCTGCCATATTTGTGTTGATTTTAGGGGTTCCGACCCAGGCCAAAGGGGTACCTCCTTTGCCCGTAAGAAGCAGGGTTTTCTATTTAAAAAAAAAAAGGCTCCTGTCCAAAACATTTTTATGCTTCACGCGATTTTTATACTCGTTTTATTGAATATTTTCAACTACCTACAACTTTTTACAATTCTTTCGTCAGCTGCCAACCATGAAATGAAATCTAAATCTAACCTTTCCATTGAAAGATTTTGAATGCACTTATGGGCCATTTTATGCTACCCCTTCTTAACACCATTAAATCAGACTATCATGCACGTAGAAATTATTCAGCAAATTCAAACCACTCGTATTTAAACCCGGAATTCATATTCAAAAATCAAAAAAAAATCGCTTACTACCAGTAGATTTATCACAAATGGACTTGAGAATTTTCATTTGTGAACACAAAAAAAAAAAAAAAAAAAAGTACCCCGTCTAAGAAAACTTGTCGCGTCGCAACGCTTCTGCCAATATCGTCAATATTTCTCTTTCAGATGCCAAATTTTGGGTAGGCAGTGGTAACAAGCCGACACCACAAGGTGTCCGTGTGCCAGACGAAAATGGCAAAGAAGATCCACTTCGAAAGTACGACAGAAAGACAATCGTACTGACATTGCCTGGTGACATAACCATCTTTGACATCGGCAATTTTGCCATTTGGTGTGAAGCCTTTACCGTCGATTTCGGCCACATTGAATTTTCAAAAGAACTGAATGTTCCTCCATCTTTGAAAATGCTGGGTGTATCGCCACAGGTAAGCGCATTTTTGCATCAATAACTAACTACAGGTTTCCACCATGGAAACCTGCTTGATCGTAAAATAGGTCTTGATATTTTTTTTTTTTCTTAACCCTTTAATACATTTTTCCAACTTGAAATCGTGCACGCACGTGCATTTAATTATAATAACTTGTTTTATATCTACCTGTAGTTTCATTGTTATTGTTTTTTTATTTTTCGAAATCGAATTTTTATAGGAATCGAGAACTAGACAATAACTGATAAGGAAACAGTTCACACCGACAAAGTAGCGCCTAAACGTAGGTTAAAAAAATTAATCATATCGAAAAACGTTACTAAATAAATAAAAATGTGAAAAGTTAGTAAATTTTTCAATACTTTGCTGGTAGCTATAGCTAATTTTCTTATACACATTGTTGCTGGATGCGAAACACTCCTTCAATTCGAAGGAGTTTTTTTTTTAAATCTTTTTCAAATAATTATGGATACCCCAGAGGCACGCAGTTTGAAATTAAAAACTGGCTGTTGATCATTCGATTTATACCTTCCTATGCTTATCTAGAAGGTAATCGAAAGAGAAAATGAAATTATTTCTTCCAGCAATAATGTGTAGAAGTTTGGATTTTAACATCGGTGCTCCATGGTATTGCATGACTAACAGATTTATTTTTTGGCATCGCAAAAACGCTTTTTAATGGCTTCTCTTTTATTTGACTAGTAAGTCTTGGCTCAGCTATTCGGTCAAATTTAATGAAAATTACGTAAAAACCCAATTGAATGGATTTTTTGCCTCCTAAATCCTTTATAATGATCTGGTGCCTGGAAACTCATTTCGCAATAAAATACACTGATGTCTGATTATTGCATTATAGAAAACAGTTAGGTACTTCGAAAAAATACCTACCTGCTCAAGTATTCGAGTCAATTAAGAGCCAGTAAATTATTTTTTTCGAGGCGAGGAGGAGAATTCTGCACTTATACTGATAAGTTGCATTTCTGTACCTTCCAAAAAATTAGGATCGTGAATAATTTTCTTCAGGATGAACGATAAAAGATTAAATATACGAGTATAAAAATTCTAAACTTGGCTTCTGCGAGGAAAGGGGGAGAGGGGAAGATGAACCATAGAACTGGACTGGTATGGCTAAATATCCTTTTTTTGAAACAGGCTTGTGTTTTCAGCTTGGCTTAATCGACTCAGTTGAAACTGAGAGTGCGCATGCGCAGAACTATTAATTATATTTCGAATCAGTCGATGGCATAATGAACCTTGTTACTGAGACGTCATTGGAATCGCTAATACTGTACATCAACGGTCACCCAATTCTAAGAGCTAGTTTTTTAATAAGCTTAAGAAAATTCCTTTTTAAAAAAATAATTTAAGCTTTCAATATTGAGTCTCTTAAATCCCAAGATGGGCTAAATTAGTTTTAATAAAAATTAAGAAAATGATGTTATCCGGTACCTTTTACAAATACGAATATTCTGGACAAATATTTCCTCATTAGCTAATTTTTACAAATAGGTGAAGAAATGCTAAAAACGCATTATAAATCTTACTGATACTTCAACTTTCTGTATGAAATACAACTTTGTCCATTTCTGTTTTAATTTCAAATTCTTAGAAACCATTTTAGGAGTCGATATTAGATTTATAAAATAAATAAATTTTAGCACAGGTTCTTATGAAGAATTGTTAAAGTTTTTGTGTAATCAAATGCAAATAATTTTACAGTCTCTCGCAAAAAAAATGATGTCACATTTCTTAGTAATTTCAAAATGTGTCTAAAACCAATAAGGACATTACAAATGAAATTTTTCTTGCAATTTCGAGAAATGTGAAAAAATTGAACTACCTATACTTTTATAATCAACTGAGCTTATTTTTATTCCTGTCTTGGATTTTTTTTTTTTCACTTTCTAAAGAATTTTATTTTACTTTTCGTGTCTTGCAAGGATTTCGACGAAACTGATTATGAAATTTTAATCAGGTTTCCTCCAATAAAATTGCAGAATCTTGTACAGAGAGTTTATTAAATAAAACATGATCCGAAGATACAGTTATCCTAACTTAGATTATTTTTCTACCCTTCACAACCAATAAACCAGATTTTTTTCCCCTGAATGAAACGACATAAATGGCTGAGCAATTATTTATCCAAACTACTAACTGCTTTTTTTTTTTGGCGCCTAACAATACCTAATTATTTTTTCACAACGCAGGAATTTCCAAGCAGTTAACACTGTAGAGGCACAAATGGAATTTAAAAAAATTATCAAAACACAATTTCAGCGCATCAATTCACAATTTGATTTTGTTTTAAAATACCCACACAAACTCGTTCTCCTTTCTATGAATTCGTAGAGGTTCAACCCAGCTCAAAGGTGAAAATATGCATGCTTTTGAGAAGGGCTGGAAAAATGTAAATTATTTTCAACCATATAAAGTCGTCACGCAAAATATATAACCAAGGAAAAAGTAGTAACGATTATTTTGCAAGAACTGAAGGAGTTGATAGGAAAGAACACGCATAGGCGTGTTAAATGAAATTTTTCTTTAAATTATTCGTTTATAATCTCATTGCTTTTTTCTTGTTTTCATTTTGCGTGACGAATAGTGCGTAATTGAGAGGCTATCTATAGAAGCTAAAAAAAAGTGTAAGAAAATCAACAAATTTCTGGTAAGTTTCGTGTTGGTTGTAGAAAATATAGGTACATTATTTGGGAGGCAACGGAATATGAATTGCACCAATAAATTATATGCACTTTAAAGGGTATAAAAAGCCTTTGGCTCGATGCATAAAATAGTATAGCCATAATTTACATTTATTGGGATGATTATTTTTTCGACCCCCTTTTCTTACATGATAACTTCTTTTTGACTTCTCACATAATGTCAGCCCAGTCACTCGAACATAATGGTTAATGCCTCTACAGCCAAAAATCTTATAGTGTATTCATTTAAGAAGTATGTGATGTCACAAAGAATTGGAGATGAGGATCGGAGAAAAACTAAAGCACCATCTTAGTTCTTCAATAATTGTGACGACTCTTACTTCTTAAATAAAAAACCAGACCAAAAAAAAAAGGAACTAATAAATTAAGTAAATAATAAAACAAAAAAACAAAAAACAAGCTGTGAACCATTTATAGTTTTCCACCTATAATAAAAAAATGAAAAGTAGATAATTAGAAAATAAAATAAAGTAGTCACATCAAAATAAAATAAAAAGTACCTGATCCAAATAGAACGAAAAATAATTAAAATGAAGGGAAAAATAAAATAAATCATCAACAATAAATAAAAATAAAAATAAAATAAAAAACCATTAAAACAAAATAAAAATGAAAATAAAAAATTATCAAAATGAATAAAAGTAATCAAGATAAAATGAAAAATAATCAAAATCAAATAAACAATTGGCGGGGAAAAAAATTAGCAAAAAATTATGAAATAAAAATAGGAATTGAAAATTTTTTCAAATCTGTTTTCTACATTCACGAAACAATTGAATTTTGAAACATTAAAATCAATTTTTAAGAAATATTAACATTCCTATAATGAATAAATAGGTGTCTAATAATAACCATTAATAAAGCTTTAAGGGTAGGGCTTTAACATTAGCATACTCACATCAACAAAAACAGCACCTTTTTCGATTTGAAGTTAACGTTTAATATTTTTGAATTGTTGCAGAAAATCACGTTATCGATACCCTCGTCTTTCCATTTGGAGACAGTCTCGCCCAGCCTCTACAGTGAACTGCTCGATAAGAATGCATCGTCAGTTAATTCGACGGCTCCACCTAACCATAGTCACTTGATCAAAATTAGAGATACGTCTAACGATAAGAATAACTCTAGTGCTGCTGGTTACGTTTACAATAATGCTAAACAATTACAAGGAAACGCAGCTCATAACTGTAGCCATAACTTTAGTAATAATGGTAAAATTAATCCTGTAAATAGCACTAACAGCACCGATAATGGCACTCGCACCGATAATCGAGAAGCAGTGGAAATCTTGCCCAACCATCGAGACGTCGAACCCATAAAGCTCGTCGAGAATGGCACCTTTACAAAGCCAATCCGAGTAAGCGAAATAAATGGCACCAAAAGTGACCTGGCCAGATTAATTTTAAATGAGAGCACAGCCTCAGACGGTGGTCGTAAGGAGAATGTGACGACCACTGCAGTACCAATCACTAACTCCACTAACAATGCCTCTCTAGCCAGACAAGAGGTGACGACAGAGAGTGGTAGTGAAAATGGAACCAAGTCTGCTGGAAGTGACATAGAGATCATCAAGTCGATATCAGTCGAGTATCCAGAATCGATAGGCAGAAAGTTTGGATCTTATGGGGCCTCCAGCTTTAATAACTTTGGAAGCAGCAGCAGCAGCTTCAGTAAAAACACTCATCATAGGGGTTCGACAGTCAGCAAAATTATTGATTTGACCAATGAGGATGCTGGTTTTGGACAGCAGTATGAAAATCTGTACTCATTTGGGGAGGGCTTTGGCTTGAAAAATGCGGAGGTGAAGACGGAAAAGCGAAGGAAACCGTCGAGGAAGCCTCCACGAAGTGAGAAACTGCAAAATGCATCTGTTAAAATAGAGTCGAGTAAGAAGAGCAGAGGTCGTGGTCGAAGCAAGAAGTCGCAGTCGGAGAAGGTGAAGGTGCCTACTGTATCGGCTAGTGACGTCAATTCGATGCTTTTTTGGAATGACTCACCTTCAGGAAGAAGACTGACAGCTAACGACGATGCCATAGTCGAAGCCACAGACTGGGATGGCAATAGATTCTCAATCGATGTGGCAGTAGGAGACGAGTAGATTTAGGTGGTTGTAGACTGCTCTCTAGAATATGTAGTGTACTTTATGTTAAGTTACCCCGATAAGTATTCGTGAATTTGTGATACGCATGTGATAATGTGATGTTACGTGGTGATGGTGAAGAAATTCTTTTCAACTTTACAATGAGAATGGAAAGTGAATGCAATTTGCTCGACTAATAATCTAACATTAAATTATTCTGTATGAGACATGTGCCTGAGCATGACTTATGGTGGAATGAGAATTGCTAATGGCTTGACATGGTGAAAAATATAACATTTTGACAGACGATCTCACCTAACAGTAGTGGTCTACATGTTTATTCATATATTTAGTGACTGTTTTTTAAATTCTTACTCCTTCGCCCAAAGTGGTTCCATTTTATGGAAAAAAAAAATCTATTCAAATTTCACCCAATCACTAAAAAGCGAGTGGTGGCAGAAAGTCCCTCTTTATTGAAATTTATGGCAAAATTTGAATTTTCAAACTGATGGTGGGAGGAGAAGTTGGAGCAGGGAAAGACTTTCTTTAACAGATCATTCTTTTTGTTTTTTAGAATTTTCAATTCAACGAACAAAAATAATGATTTTAGTTAATTTAAGGGTAGGTCCTGCAGCAGTGGTGGAACTAAGGGAGAACGATGAGTGGCCATGGCCCCCTAGAAAAAATTCTGCCCCACCCCAAAAAAAAAAAGAAAGAACTAAAAACCAGTAAAAAAAAAGTAATTACATAATTATTATAGAAAGAAAAATCAGCTTCAGGATCAATTTTTTGCATGTTGACATTTTTGAAAGAGTTTTCTTGCCCCTGCCCCCCACTGGCCACTCAAAATAAAACTGATTCCGCCACTATCCTGCAGACAAGATTTCTTCAACTTGACAATGGTTGGTTATAGGATGGTTATTATTATAGTTAAGGGCTCGTAGGAATGGTGTAGAATGAAAATTTAAAAAACGCAAGGTAACTTCTGTAGCACCTGGTCAGGAAAGCTCTAAAGACTTCAAAGTGTGCTAAATCATTCACATCCATTTTCTGGATTTTTGTCAGCTAGTTTTTCATTATAATATAGTAAACTTAAATGGTCATTAAGTTTGCCAGCTCACTTTGTATAAAAATGAACCAAATTGCACTCTTCTAATATTTAACAGTATTTTTGGTTTACTCACTAATTTTTAACCATTTTCATTATTTAGAGAAAATTAAAAAAAAAAAAGAAGAAGAAGAAGAAAAAGAAAAAAAAGACACACATATTTATTAAACAGATATCCACCTTTATTTATTATTTTTAATTTAATGTTTTAGTGGTAATTATTAGTCAAAATCACTGAAAAGAATCAAAAATTATTTTACAAAATGTACGAAGTAATTTTTTTTTTACTTAATTTAAGCCGACTCTTACTTTTATTTTTGGTTCTGACTTGAAAAAAAATTTTTTATTGGGCTAGTTATGCTCCATTTTGTTTCGTCTATTTTTACCTTGCAATTCATTTACTCAACGATGTGATAATGTGTTGTACTCGAATAAATCTGTCGTTGATGATGACTTTTTGTTAAATTTTTTATTCCAAAGATTTAGCTTACGAATTTATTTCCTAGCCTGATGTAGAATGTCTGAAACTTTTTCAATTTTAGGCAATCTTATCAACATTATACCTTCGTAAAGGTAAGAAACTGTAAATTTTTTTACTGTAAGAGTTATTTGAATCTCGAATATTTTTAATAATTTATCTATATGATGTTGGAGCATTATGTAAGATAACTGGTGATGGGTATATCTAGTAATAATTTATATTTCTGTATCTCTTCGCTGTCAAGTTGGAAAATTGTGAACTAAAAATTGATTTATTCTATAAAATTTTCTTTGAATATTCCTACTGTTTCAATTGAAAAAAAAAGAAGTTTTTTTTTAGTAAAAACGATGAAAAAATTATTATTTACAAAGGCTAATAAGTTTTCATATCAATTAATTAATTTGTTTTCTTTGATAATTTCAGTCAAAATTGAACTGTGAAATTTTGTACGACGACCTGGCATTTGAAGTACGTTGGGCTGTAGCTGGAGAAAGTATTGTTATTCAGCTGGTAGCCAAATTGGGTGAGTATTAGCTGAAAATTTCATTTGGAAAGCATGTCAATTAACCAAATAAATAATAAAAATCACGAAAAAAAAAGCAAACAAAACAGAAACAGGTTAAAAAGCACGAAAAATAGCGGAAAATCACAAAAAGACATCTAAAAACACCCAAAATCTCAGAAATAATAGCCAAATAACTTGAAAAAACAGGAAAAATGGTAGAAAAAATCCTAAAATGGCTAATAACAGCCACAATTAGCCAAAATCGATGATTCTATGCAATAGCGACTACTAAAGTGAAATTATTTTTATGAATTTTCAACCTCCGTGAGCCGTGACGTTTCTTCAATCGAGGGAGTTAGAATTTTTATGAAATTTAATACTTTTCATGAAAAAGAACCATTCTAGAGGGTGATAGGTAAAAATTTTCATAAGTAAGGACTGTGTCAATGCTAAGTCTTTATTTCACCACTATGCAATAATCGTGTGAAAACCATTCGAATAGTAAAATTCTTGTTGCAGAGAAAGGAGAATACATGTCCTTTGGTCTGTCAGGCCAAATTGATCGAAATGTGATGATCGGTGGAGACGTGGTGGTCGCCTGGATTGACCACGAGACACTGAATGGCTACGCGTACGACTATTATTTGGACGCGAAGTCACAATGTGCTGGCAATCGTGGAAGCTGTCCAGACGTTAAACTTTCGGTAAGACGAGAACAAAGGCCATTAAAAATCGATTATAAAACAGACGAACAAATTACTAATCGCTGCGGTATGTCCGCCTATTGTAGCCGAACACAGAGAATATCCGATTGCTGAATGCTGCTCTAGTTAATGGCTATTCCATTGTTACCTATCAACGACCACTAAGGGCATACGATGAATTCGACTTGCCCATTTATACGAACGGTTCTCAGGCCATTATATGGGCTATTGGTCCACTAAATTCGTTACAGGAGGTTTCCTATCACAGCATTACATCTAAAGGTAAAATAATTCGCTTACACGAATATGTGATTATTGATTAATTTTTTGGTCATTATTGTACAAGCCCATATTTTTAATGAAAGTTTGTCTCTCAAAAATCAAAATTTCAGTTTCAATTAGTATTATGTAGCCTATTAAATAAATAAATAAATAAAAAACCGACAACGCTCTAAAAATTCAAATACGAGTATGAAAATGAAACAATTTTAATTTTGAGAAAGGTTGTTATCAAAATAGTCCATTATAAAAATCAAAAGTAATATTTTTTAATCGAAAAATGAAAATATTTTTATGAAACCTAAGCCTTTCTGAATATTTTTCGAATAAACTCTCACTGAAGTTGAAATGGACTCTGCCTCTTCGAGTTCAAAAATGACTTCAGCTGTAATAGATTAAAAACATGATTAGGTATCTGGTTTGACTCAAAGACACAGTAGAACAAAGTTGCATAGGCTACCTTGACGAAGAGCTTCCATGAGATTTACGGAGCTAAACTTGTTCTCTTGGCTCAGCTCCGCTGAATTGGACAAAATCTTTAAAATGAGTTTCAGCCCAGATTAGAAATAAATGAAAATTCTAGTGTGCCAGGTTTTTTGTTTTTGTTTTGGAAAAAGGAGAGTAATGTTGGGTTAGCTCAGTTTCGATAAACCTAAAAACGATATAACTGATTTACAGGTACAACCTTGATTGATTTTGGAAGACCTCCACAATGGAACTGTCCAATACCAGAATCGGATGCCTCGGTTGCTAATTCAGACGTAAATGATAATTACGAGAGCAGCACATTAGCACCTGCTATTGACCAGGCTAGAATTTCTACTGAAACTACAGCTAAAACGAGAGTAAGCATTTTATTTTTGAATCGGCAGCTGCCTGCCTATGTACCTTGTTGGTTCATTTTAGTATTTATTCATTTATTTATCGAAAGCAAAACTAAAGTTTTTGGTTTTTATCAAGTTTCAAAAAGCTATGGAAAGCTAGTGCACAACTACAATCAGGTTTCACAAATTTATGGACGAACTTATCAAATAAAACTGATTTTTCATAAAAGCTGAGAAAGGAATGTAAAAATTCATTGTGGTAAGAACTGATAACTTGTGACAATAAAACGAGAACCCAGAATATAAAACTCGTTCGTCTAGTAGGTTCTAAAAATACAGAACTTTTTTCAAAACTCAAGTTCCTTTTTTGTATTTTATCTTGATGGGGATCACTTTCATGATAATAAAAAATCTCTTTGCATTTTTTAAATTTTAAATAACCTACCTATTTATTTTTGAAAACAAAGTCTTGAAAGTGTATTTAACTTCTTTACTAATTGAAGGAACCAATTTTTAACATGATTCCTATAAAATTAAAATAAAACTTTCAAAATTAAACTACCTTTAAAGAAAAAAAAATTATCCTGTAGATATCAAACAGAATCATAAATCTTTTAAGATGAAAAAAAATCACATATACCTTCCTGAATTATGTACACTGAGTGAGAATTGCATATTAAATTTTAATACTCGTACTTATCTGCATTGGGACAATTCAGGTTACATATGAAAAGTAAATATAAATGTATTAAGAACTAGAAAAAAGTATTGGAAATTAATGCAAAATATTGAAAATTTATACCATATAAATACTCGTATGTTAAAAATTAGTATGCAGCATACGAAGTTTCAAAATTTTTTATCCGAGTGTAGAAGTTATTGCTAGTATATGACTAGAGACCTATTTAACAATTTTCTCATAAATTTCAGACGTCAGAACGTGAAGAGCTGGAAACTCCAAAAACAACAACTAGAAAACAAGAAGCTACCCCAGCTCCTGTCAAACGGGAGAAGCCATGGGATATTCCAGCCATTCAATGTTATGAACCAGAAGATGGAATATTTTACGCCCAAATGGGTCCAACAGGAGGCAAACGAGGATACTCTGCTATCACAGGTTTGTTTCTGAACCAGCTGGAACAAAAAAAAAGACAGCAAAAATTGATAATTTAAGAAAGTAAAAATTATATTTTTCCAGGTCATGTTGGTTGGGGCATTTCATGGTACATAAACGGTCTTTTAATACCCGAAATAAATGTTGTTCGTGGAAAAGCATACACATTTGTGGTCGAAGGTGGCTTGGATCCTGAGATCCCTGCAAAATATCATCCCTTCTATATAACAGATGATCCGGTGGGTGGTTACTTATACAAGACACCCGAAGATAGAGCGGTATGCTAATTTAAATTTCTTCTACCTATCAGATAGACTCTGCTTTACGGCTGATAATTGTCAAAAATTTCTGAACTAATGATTACAGAAGGTTCGGGTATTTGCTGGAATCGTACAAAATAAAAATGGCGAAGCTATGCCTACAGGCACTGGTCGGCTGTGTAACTGGACACCAGATCCAGATCAGCCTTCAGCTGATGAATTTGCATCATTTGGAGCATATCAAAGAACATTGAGTCTAGTATGTGACCATGGGGATCCAGGTGTAGTACAATGGACACCAGATGAAGATACACCTGATACTGTTTATTACCAGGTTAGTACTCGTAAGTTGGATGGAATCATTTATTGGAAACAGCACAGCACGAAACAGGCATAATATCTTGAATACTTGAAAGACTTATCTTTATATTAACATAAAAATTTAAAATTGACGTAAAAAATAACAAATGTAAAAAATTACATGTGAGCATTTAAAGATGAAAGTTTTATTAGTGTGTAATTTTTTATACACTCGTTACTTTCAACGAAATAATAAAAATAAAAATAAGTTCTTTGTTTTGGGACCACTGAAAATTTTTCTGGAACCTATATATAAATTTTTACCCGTGTTATTGTCAATGAAACTATTTAATTTCTGTCCCCTCGGAGCAAATGAAACATGTTTTGAGTACTATTTTGGGCTTGAAAGCTCAATTTACCTCTATATTTCCTTAAAGTATAGTTGATAACAAGTTTTTTTTATATACGCGAGATGAACACAGTGCCACATCTCACATAATGTTTTCATATTAAACTATAGTATTGACAAGAATGTGTTTTCAATTTTTCAGTGTTTCTCTCATCGATATCTGGGGTGGAAGATAAACGTGCATAATACTTGCGACAAAGAAGAGGCAGAAAGTGAGCAAGTGACCACACGTGTCCATTTAGACGAGGATAATGATCGTCCGGACGAACCTCTCGTCAATCCCAGCAATAAAGTGGAGATCCGTGTAAAAGCTTCGACCAGTAACATTACCTCCGCACGACCTAGTGGTCTTCATGACAAACGTCTGGAAAGTAAAAACAAAGCTCATTCGAGCCCTTCGTATTTTAAAGATGCAGCCCTCAGTGATTTTGCTGAAAACGAACAATACATTTTGCAAGACCCCTACCTACCACCACCGCCTTACCAGAAGAATTTTGACTACCAGTCGATGCAGACGACCGAACCGATGAAGGAGACAAAAACCATAACTGAACCGCGTAAGGAGTATCTAAAAGTATCAACTCCAGCCAAACCCCATGTAGAATACCCAGCCAAACCTCAAATGGAGTACTCAGTCAATACTACCAAAGCACATTTTCAACCTAACATGCCCAAGCATAAGAACTACCCTCACAAAGAACCATATAATATGTATAAGCCTCCAGTACCTTTGGCTCAGTTCGAGTACCAAGTACCAGCAATGCGGATACATGTCATCAAACATCCAAAGACTGGTGAGCCTTATGAACAAGCCCCACCACTTCATCCTCAAAAGCATCCCAACAATCGACCATACCGGCACTCGATGATGTTCAAAAAACCGGTTCACAAAGTCATCCCCTATAATTACCACCCTCGTCCTCACAACATACCTTCAAAACCAACTGAACCCTTGGTATCCGGATCCATTCCAGTTAGAAGTGTTATCACTCCTCCATCACGTACTATCCTCCCTAAAGTTCCTCCCACCAAGTTAGTCTCTCACGTACCTCAGCCTTCTCTCAAGAAACCCTCGTACCTTGTCAGTCGAAAGCGTGAAGAGCCAAAGCCACCCTCACAAGCTTTAGCTAACCGCATCGAAGACCACGCAGAACGCAAGTACCCTGGAGGCTTTGACCCCAACTCGATAGTAATTGAGAGTGGCTTCAAACCTATTATCCCAAGTGCTTCAGAACCGCAGAATCCAGCTCAAGATCGTATGACTGAAGATGTAGAAGATTATGTGGAGCAAGAAGTCAGCAGTAGCAACACCAAAGAGTCAATGGTTGTGGCTGAGGCTTCAACTGCAGACAACTCCACCTCCACCGATCACGATGCAAAAAATCCATTCGCAGGAAAGGAACCAGAGCAGTTTGAACCAATCTTCATACCCTCGCCAGTCATCGATGAGCAACGTAGAAAGAAGAAGCCTGTGGGACCAGTTATCGACCATCAACACTTTGAAGTAAAAGTCTCAAAACCTGATCAAAAAATAGCGTATGTCTGGCCAAATGACGAAGCTCATCAAAATGGGGTCCATAATATACGTGATGTGTACTATAACTTTAATTTGGCTCCAAATACCATAGCCAGTAGTCATACTTTCAAAACATTTGAGAAACCAGATGCACCTGCAGTTTCAGGAACTGCCCAATCTGGCACTTTTGAAAACTTTCACTCGTCAGCTTTGGACGAATCTAACTACAAAGTAAGTCATGGTGGTTATAAAGTGACTGAGACATTTGACAACTCAAGTTTGATCAATGGAACTGATGTAGCAGCAACAGATAATACTAAGCAGAAATCTGGTCAAAATTTCAAGTATAAGGTGAAATACATTCCAGTCGGATATGGTGTTCAGGATACTGCAGCTGAAGATTTAGACTCGAAAATAATCATTCAAGTACCTGATACCAACGATAGCAGTACAACGAGCACAAATAGTTCGATTACTACGACGACATCATGAGCTGAAGTGCTAAGGAACTGTGCAATGGAAAATTGCAAAAAAAAAAAAATGAAATGTAAAACTTAAAAAATAATTTAATTTATGCTCTTTCATTACAGTTTGTTAGTTATAAGTTTTTATAATAAAGTTTTTATTTTTTTTTTCGATTTTTTTTTTGTGTACAGCTGAGGTTTCAGGTTAGGCTACTTTCTTTAAAAATTGTACCTTAGTGACACTATTTTGGGATCAAATATCTAAATATGTATTATATACCTACATAGATTATAGTTATTATTAAGTTATATCTATGAATTTGGCTAGATGTCTTAAATTCAAATTAAATTCGGTCAGGGTCAGATATCTCGAAAACGGCTGATTTATTATAAACAAAATATCCGCATTTTCGATCGAAGTCATCTCTCCAGAGATGGTGGTTTTGGCTGGGGAAGCCTCGTATTAAAATTTTTTCAACGTTCATTTTTGAGGTTCACCGAAATTCTATCAATAAAATTTTATTTTCCCTTGTAATAATGTTAATAACTAAGAATAATATTATGTAAAGCCAGTTGAAAATTTTAAATTTTCATCCTGCAGCTTATTTTTGGTCAATTTTATTTTTCCAACTAAAATTTTTCGAGACTAGCATTGAAAAAAAATGAAATATGGTCGAAAATGGACTTGAATTGCGACGTAGAGTAAAATGGACTGCTGATTCGGATTCGGCGTGAAAAACTACATGCTGTGCACATGTCTCGTGGAAAATTTCAAAAATCGTAAATTTTGGTGAAAAAGGCAAAAACCCCTTAGTTTTTTTGATTTTTTTCCAAAAATTTTTTTCGAGATTAGCGTCGATATGGGGGTTTTCGAGGTCGCTGAACCCGAATCCGAAGTCCGTTTTTGGCGGCGGATCTCGCCGAGCGAGATATGGCCAAAAAAAATGAAAATTGGTCGAAAATGGACTCAAATGGCGACAAAGAGTAAAATGGGCTGCAGATTCGGATTCGGCGTGAAAAACTACATACTGTGCACATGTCTCCTGGAAAAGTTCAAAAATCATCAATTTTTGTAAAAATGGGAAGGTTAACCCCTTTGCATTTTTTAAATTTTTTTTCCACAAATTTTTTTCGAGATTAGCGTCGATATGGGGGTTTTTGAGGTCGCTGAACCCGAATCCGAAGTCCGTTTTTGGCGGCGGCTCTCGCCGAGCAAGATATGGCCAAAAAAAAATGAAAATTGGTCGAAAATGGACTCAAATGGCGACGTAGAGTAAAATGGGCTGCAGATTCGGATTCGGCGTGAAAAACTACATACTGTGCACATGTCTCCTGGAAAAGTTCAAAAATCATCAATTTTTGTAAAAATGGGAAGGTTAACCCCTTTGCATTTTTTAAATTTTTTTTCCAAAAATTTTTTTCGAGATTAGCGTCGATATGGGGGTTTTTGAGGTCGCTGAACCCGAATCCGAAGTCCGTTTTTGGCGGCGGATCTCGCCGAGCGAGATATGACCAAAAAAAAATGAAAATTGGTCGAAAATGGACTCAAATGGCGACGTAGAGTAAAATGGGCTGCAGATTCGGATTCGGCGTGAAAAACTACATACTGTGCACATGTCTCCTGGAAAAGTTCAAAAATCATCAATTTTTGTAAAAATGGGAAGGTTAACCCCTTTGCATTTTTTAAATTTTTTTTCCAAAAATTTTTTTCGAGATTAGCGTCGATATGGGGGTTTTTGAGGTCGCTGAACCCGAATCCGAAGTCCGTTTTTGGCGACGGCTCTCGCCGAGCGAGATATGGCCGAAAAAAAAAGAAAATTGGTCGAAAATGGACTCAAATGGCGACGTAGAGTAAAATGGGCTGCAGATTCGGATTCGGCGTGAAAAACTACATACCGTGCACAAGTCTCCTGGAAAAGTTCAAAAATCATCAATTTTTGTAAAAATGGGAAGGTTAACCCCTTTGCATTTTTTAAATTTTTTTTCCAAAAATTTTTTTCGAGATTAGCGTCGATATGGGGGTTTTCGAGGTCGCTGAACCCCAATCCGAAGTCCGTTTTTGGCGGCGGATCTCGCCGAGCGAGATATGGCCAAAAAAAAATGAAAATTGGTCGAAAATGGACTCAAATGGCGACAAAGAGTAAAATGGGCTGCAGATTCGGATTCGGCGTGAAAAACTACATACTGTGCACATGTCTCCTGGAAAAGTTCAAAAATCATCAATTTTTGTAAAAATGGGAAGGTTAACCCCTTTGCATTTTTTAAATTTTTTTTCCACAAATTTTTTTCGAGATTAGCGTCGATATGGGGGTTTTTGAGGTCGCTGAACCCGAATCCGAAGTCCGTTTTTGGCGGCGGCTCTCGCCGAGCGAGATATGGCCAAAAAAAAATGAAAATTGGTCGAAAATGGACTCAAATGGCGACGTAGAGTAAAATGGGCTGCAGATTCGGATTCGGCGTGAAAAACTACATACTGTGCACATGTCTCCTGGAAAAGTTCAAAAATCATCAATTTTTGTAAAAATGGGAAGGTTAACCCCTTTGCATTTTTTAAATTTTTTTTCCAAAAATTTTTTTCGAGATTAGCGTCGATATGGGGGTTTTTGAGGTCGCTGAACCCGAATCCGAAGTCCGTTTTTGGCGGCGGCTCTCGCCGAGCGAGATATGGCCAAAAAAAAAAGAAAATTGGTCGAAAATGGACTCAAATGGCGACGTAGAGTAAAATGGGCTGCAGATTCGGATTCGGCGTGAAAAACTACATACTGTGCACATGTCTCCTGGAAAAGTTCAAAAATCATCAATTTTTGTAAAAATGGGAAGGTTAACCCCTTTGCATTTTTTAAATTTTTTTTCCACAAATTTTTTTCGAGATTAGCGTCGATATGGGGGTTTTTGAGGTCGCTGAACCCGAATCCGAAGTCCGTTTTTGGCGGCGGCTCTCGCCGAGCGAGATATGGCCAAAAAAAAATGAAAATTGGTCGAAAATGGACTCAAATGGCGACGTAGAGTAAAATGGGCTGCAGATTCGGATTCGGCGTGAAAAACTACATACTGTGCACATGTCTCCTGGAAAAGTTCAAAAATCATCAATTTTTGTAAAAATGAGAAGGTTAACCCCTCTGCATTTTTTAAATTTTTTTTCCAAAAATTTTTTTCGAGATTAGCGTCGATATGGGGGTTTTTGAGGTCGCTGAACCCGAATCCGAAGTCCGTTTTTGGCGGCGGCTCTCGCCGAGCGAGATATGGCCAAAAAAAAATGAAAATTGGTCGAAAATGGACTCAAATGGCGACGTAGAGTAAAATGGGCTGCAGATTCGGATTCGGCGTGAAAAACTACATACTGTGCACATGTCTCCTGGAAAAGTTCAAAAATCATCAATTTTTGTAAAAATGGGAAGGTTAACCCCTTTGCATTTTTTAAATTTTTTTTCCAAAAATTTTTTTCGAGATTAGCGTCGATATGGGGGTTTTCGAGGTCGCTGAACCTGAATCCGAAGTCCGTTTTTGGCGGCGGATCTCGCCGAGCGAGATATGGCCAAAAAAAAATGAAAATTGGTCGAAAATGGACTCAAATGGCGACGTAGAGTAAAATGGGCTGCAGATTCGGATTCGGCGTGAAAAACTACATACTGTGCACATGTCTCCTGGAAAAGTTCAAAAATCATCAATTTTTGTAAAAATGGGAAGGTTAACCCCTTTGCATTTTTTAAATTTTTTTTCCAAAAATTTTTTTCGAGATTAGCGTCGATATGGGGGTTTTTGAGGTCGCTGAACCCGAATCCGAAGTCCGTTTTTGGCGGCGGCTCTCGCCGAGCGAGATATGGCCAAAAAAAAATGAAAATTGGTCGAAAATGGACTCAAATGGCGACGTAGAGTAAAATGGGCTGCAGATTCGGATTCGGCGTGAAAAACTACATACTGTGCACATGTCTCCTGGAAAAGTTCAAAAATCATCAATTTTTGTAAAAATGGGAAGGTTAACCCCTTTGCATTTTCTTAATTTTTTTTCCAAAAATTTTTTTCGAGATTAGCGTCGATATGGGGGTTTTCGAGGTCGCTGAACCCGAATCCGAAGTCCGTTTTTGGCGGCGGATCTCGCCGAGCGAGATATGGCCAAAAAAAAATGAAAATTGGTCGAAAATGGACTCAAATGGCGACGTAGAGTAAAATGGGCTGCAGATTCGGATTCGGCGTGAAAAACTACATACTGTGCACATGTCTCCTGGAAAAGTTCAAAAATCATCAATTTTTGTAAAAATGGGAAGGTTAACCCCTTTGCATTTTTTAAATTTTTTTTCCAAAAATTTTTTTCGAGATTAGCGTCGATATGGGGGTTTTTGAGGTCGCTGAACCCGAATCCGAAGTCCGTTTTTGGCGACGGCTCTCGCCGAGCGAGATATGGCCGAAAAAAAAAGAAAATTAGTCGAAAATGGACTCAAATGGCGACGTAGAGTAAAATGGGCTGCAGATTCGGATTCGGCGTGAAAAACTACATACCGTGCACAAGTCTCCTGGAAAAGTTCAAAAATCATCAATTTTTGTAAAAATGGGAAGGTTAACCCCTTTGCATTTTTTAAATTTTTTTTCCAAAAATTTTTTTCGAGATTAGCGTCGATTTGGGGGTTTTCGAGGTCGCTGAACCCCAATCCGAAGTCCGTTTTTGGCGGCGGATCTCGCCGAGCGAGATATGGCCAAAAAAAAATGAAAATTGGTCGAAAATGGACTCAAATGGCGACAAAGAGTAAAATGGGCTGCAGATTCGGATTCGGCGTGAAAAACTACATACTGTGCACATGTCTCCTGGAAAAGTTCAAAAATCATCAATTTTTGTAAAAATGGGAAGGTTAACCCCTTTGCATTTTTTTAATTTTTTTTCCAAAAATTTTTTTCGAGATTAGCGTCGATATGGGGGTTTTCGAGGTCGCTGAACCCGAATCCGAAGTCCGTTTTTGGCGGCGGATCTCGCCGAGCGAGATATGGCCAAAAAAAAATGAAAATTGGTCGAAAATGGACTCAAATGGCGACGTAGAGTAAAATGGGCTGCAGATTCGGATTCGGCGTGAAAAACTACATACTGTGCACATGTCTCCTGGAAAAGTTCAAAAATCATCAATTTTTGTAAAAATGGGAAGGTTAACCCCTTTGCATTTTTTAAATTTTTTTTCCAAAAATTGTTTTCGAGATTAGCGTCGATATGGGGGTTTTCGAGGTCGCTGAACCCGAATCCGAAGTCCGTTTTTGGCGGCGGATCTCGCCGAGCGAGATATGGCCAAAAAAAAATGAAAATTGGTCGAAAATGGACTCAAATGGCGACGTAGAGTAAAATGGGCTGCAGATTCGGATTCGGCGTGAAAAACTACATACTGTGCACATGTCTCCTGGAAAAGTTCAAAAATCATCAATTTTTGTAAAAATGGGAAGGTTAACCCCTTTGCATTTTTTAAATTTTTTTTCCAAAAATTTTTTTCGAGATTAGCGTCGATATGGGGGTTTTTGAGGTCGCTGAACCCGAATCCGAAGTCCGTTTTTGGCGGCGGATCTCGCCGAGCGAGTTATGGCCAAAAAAAAATGAAAATTGGTCGAAAATGGACTCAAATGGCGACGTAGAGTAAAATGGGCTGCAGATTCGGATTCGGCGTGAAAAACTACATACTGTGCACATGTCTCCTGGAAAAGTTCAAAAATCATCAATTTTTGTAAAAATGGGAAGGTTAACCCCTTTGCATTTTTTAAATTTTTTTTCCAAAAATTTTTTTCGAGATTAGCGTCGATATGGGGGTTTTCGAGGTCGCTGAACCCGAATCCGAAGTCCGTTTTTGGCGGCGGATCTCGCCGAGCGAGATATGGCCAAAAAAAAATGAAAATTGGTCGAAAATGGACTCAAATTGCGACGTAGAGTAAAATGGGCTGCAGATTCGGATTCGGCGTGAAAAACTACATACTGTGCACATGTCTCCTGGAAAAGTTCAAAAATCATCAATTTTTGTAAAAATGGGAAGGTTAACCCCTTTGCATTTTTTAAATTTTTTTTCCAAAAATTTTTTTCGAGATTAGCGTCGATATGGGGGTTTTCGAGGTCGCTGAACCCCAATCCGAAGTCCGTTTTTGGCGGCGGATCTCGCCGAGCGAGATATGGCCAAAAAAAAATGAAAATTGGTCGAAAATGGACTCAAATGGCGACAAAGAGTAAAATGGGCTGCAGATTCGGATTCGGCGTGAAAAACTACATACTGTGCACATGTCTCCTGGAAAAGTTCAAAAATCATCAATTTTTGTAAAAATGGGAAGGTTAACCCCTTTGCATTTTTTGAATTTTTTTTCCAAAAATTGTTTTCGAGATTTGCGTCGATATGGGGGTTTTCGAGGTCGCTGAACCCGAATCCGAAGTCCGTTTTTGGCGGCGGATCTCGCCGAGCGAGATATGGCCAAAAAAAAATGAAAATTGGTCGAAAATGGACTCAAATGGCGACATAGAGTAAAATGGGCTGCAGATTCGGATTCGGCGTGAAAAACTACATACCGTGCACATGTCTCCTGGAAAAGTTCAAAAATCATCAATTTTTGTAAAAATGGGAAGGTTAACCCCTTTGCATTTTTTAAATTTTTTTTCCAAAAATTTTTTTCGAGATTAGCGTCGATATGGGGGTTTTCGAGGTCGCTGAACCCCAATCCGAAGTCCGTTTTTGGCGGCGGATCTCGCCGAGCGAGATATGGCCAAAAAAAAATGAAAATTGGTCGAAAATGGACTCAAATGGCGACAAAGAGTAAAATGGGCTACAGATTCGGATTCGGCGTGAAAAACTACATACTGTGCACATGTCTCCTGGAAAAGTTCAAAAATCATCAATTTTTGTAAAAATGGGAAGGTTAACCCCTTTGCATTTTTTAAATTTTTTTTCCAAAAATTTTTTTCGAGATTAGCGTCGATATGGGGGTTTTCGAGGTCGCTGAACCCCAATCCGAAGTCCGTTTTTGGCGGCGGATCTCGCCGAGCGAGATATGGCCAAAAAAAAATGAAAATTGGTCGAAAATGGACTCAAATGGCGACGTAGAGTAAAATGGGCTGCAGATTCGGATTCGGCGTGAAAAACAACATACTGTGCACATGTCTCCTGGAAAAGTTCAAAAATCATCAATTTTTGTAAAAATGGGAAGGTTAACCCCTTTGCATTTTTTAAATTTTTTTTCCAAAAATTTTTTTCGAGATTAGCGTCGATATGGGGGTTTTCGAGGTCGCTGAACCCCAATCCGAAGTCCGTTTTTGGCGGCGGATCTCGCCGAGCGAGTTATGGCCAAAAAAAAATGAAAATTGGTCGAAAATGGACTCAAATGGCGACGTAGAGTAAAATGGGCTGCAGATTCGGATTCGGCGTGAAAAACTACATACTGTGCACATGTCTCCTGGAAAAGTTCAAAAATCATCAATTTTTGTAAAAATGGGAAGGTTAACCCCTTTGCATTTTTTAAATTTTTTTTCCAAAAATTTTTTTCGAAATTAGCGTCGATATGGGGGTTTTCGAGGTCGCTGAACCCGAATCCGAAGTCCGTTTTTGGCGGCGGATCTCGCCGAGCGAGATATGGCCAAAAAAAAATGAAAATTGGTCGAAAATGGACTCAAATGGCGACGTAGAGTAAAATGGGCTGCAGATTCGGATTCGGCGTGAAAAACTACATACCGTGCACATGTCTCCTGGAAAAGTTCAAAAATCATCAATTTTTGTAAAAATGGGAAGGTTAACCCCTTTGCATTTTTTAAATTTTTTTTCCAAAAATTTTTTTCGAGATTAGCGTCGATATGGGGGTTTTCGAGGTCGCTGAACCCGAATCCGAAGTCCGTTTTTGGCGGCGGATCTCGCCGAGCGAGATATGGCCAAAAAAAAATGAAAATTGGTCGAAAATGGACTCAAATGGCGACAAAGAGTAAAATGGGCTGCAGATTCGGATTCGGCGTGAAAAACTACATACTGTGCACATGTCTCCTGGAAAAGTTCAAAAATCATCAATTTTTGTAAAAATGGGAAGGTTAACCCCTTTGCATTTTTTAAATTTTTTTTCCAAAAATTTTTTTCGAGATTAGCGTCGATATGGGGGTTTTCGAGGTCGCTGAACCCGAATCCGAAGTCCGTTTTTGGCGGCGGATCTCGCCGAGCGAGATATGGCCAAAAAAAAATGAAAATTGGTCGAAAATGGACTCAAATGGCGACAAAGAGTAAAATGGGCTGCAGATTCGGATTCGGCGTGAAAAACTACATACTGTGCACATGTCTCCTGGAAAAGTTCAAAAATCATCAATTTTTGTAAAAATGGGAAGGTTAACCCCTTTGCATTTTTTAAATTTTTTTTCCAAAAATTTTTTTCGAGATTAGCGTCGATATGGGGGTTTTTGAGGTCGCTGAACCCGAATCCGAAGTCCGTTTTTGGCGACGGCTCTCGCCGAGCGAGATATGGCCGAAAAAAAAAGAAAATTAGTCGAAAATGGACTCAAATGGCGACGTAGAGTAAAATGGGCTGCAGATTCGGATTCGGCGTGAAAAACTACATACCGTGCACAAGTCTCCTGGAAAAGTTCAAAAATCATCAATTTTTGTAAAAATGGGAAGGTTAACCCCTTTGCATTTTTTAAATTTTTTTTCCAAAAATTTTTTTCGAGATTAGCGTCGATATGGGGGTTTTCGAGGTCGCTGAACCCGAATCCGAAGTCCGTTTTTGGCGGCGGATCTCGCCGAGCGAGATATGGCCAAAAAAAAATGAAAATTGGTCGAAAATGGACTCAAATGGCGACGTAGAGTAAAATGGGCTGCAGATTCGGATTCGGCGTGAAAAACTACATACTGTGCACATGTCTCCTGGAAAAGTTCAAAAATCATCAATTTTTGTAAAAATGGGAAGGTTAACCCCTTTGCATTTTTTAAATTTTTTTTCCAAAAATTTTTTTCGAGATTAGCGTCGATATGGGGGTTTTTGAGGTCGCTGAACCCGAATCCGAAGTCCGTTTTTGGCGGCGGATCTCGCCGAGCGAGTTATGGCCAAAAAAAAATGAAAATTGGTCGAAAATGGACTCAAATGGCGACGTAGAGTAAAATGGGCTGCAGATTCGGATTCGGCGTGAAAAACTACATACTGTGCACATGTCTCCTGGAAAAGTTCAAAAATCATCAATTTTTGTAAAAATGGGAAGGTTAACCCCTTTGCATTTTTTAAATTTTTTTTCCAAAAATTTTTTTCGAGATTAGCGTCGATATGGGGGTTTTCGAGGTCGCTGAACCCGAATCCGAAGTCCGTTTTTGGCGGCGGATCTCGCCGAGCGAGATATGGCCAAAAAAAAATGAAAATTGGTCGAAAATGGACTCAAATTGCGACGTAGAGTAAAATGGGCTGCAGATTCGGATTCGGCGTGAAAAACTACATACTGTGCACATGTCTCCTGGAAAAGTTCAAAAATCATCAATTTTTGTAAAAATGGGAAGGTTAACCCCTTTGCATTTTTTGAATTTTTTTTCCAAAAATTGTTTTCGAGATTTGCGTCGATATGGGGGTTTTCGAGGTCGCTGAACCCGAATCCGAAGTCCGTTTTTGGCGGCGGATCTCGCCGAGCGAGATATGGCCAAAAAAAAATGAAAATTGGTCGAAAATGGACTCAAATGGCGACATAGAGTAAAATGGGCTGCAGATTCGGATTCGGCGTGAAAAACTACATACCGTGCACATGTCTCCTGGAAAAGTTAAAAAATCATCAATTTTTGTAAAAATGGGAAGGTTAACCCCTTTGCATTTTTTAAATTTTTTTTCCAAAAATTTTTTTCGAGATTAGCGTCGATATGGGGGTTTTCGAGGTCGCTGAACCCCAATCCGAAGTCCGTTTTTGGCGGCGGATCTCGCCGAGCGAGATATGGCCAAAAAAAAATGAAAATTGGTCGAAAATGGACTCAAATGGCGACAAAGAGTAAAATGGGCTACAGATTCGGATTCGGCGTGAAAAACTACATACTGTGCACATGTCTCCTGGAAAAGTTCAAAAATCATCAATTTTTGTAAAAATGGGAAGGTTAACCCCTTTGCATTTTTTAAATTTTTTTTCCAAAAATTTTTTTCGAGATTAGCGTCGATATGGGGGTTTTCGAGGTCGCTGAACCCCAATCCGAAGTCCGTTTTTGGCGGCGGATCTCGCCGAGCGAGATATGGCCAAAAAAAAATGAAAATTGGTCGAAAATGGACTCAAATGGCGACGTAGAGTAAAATGGGCTGCAGATTCGGATTCGGCGTGAAAAACAACATACTGTGCACATGTCTCCTGGAAAAGTTCAAAAATCATCAATTTTTGTAAAAATGGGAAGGTTAACCCCTTTGCATTTTTTAAATTTTTTTTCCAAAAATTTTTTTCGAGATTAGCGTCGATATGGGGGTTTTCGAGGTCGCTGAACCCCAATCCGAAGTCCGTTTTTGGCGGCGGATCTCGCCGAGCGAGTTATGGCCAAAAAAAAATGAAAATTGGTCGAAAATGGACTCAAATGGCGACGTAGAGTAAAATGGGCTGCAGATTCGGATTCGGCGTGAAAAACTACATACTGTGCACATGTCTCCTGGAAAAGTTCAAAAATCATCAATTTTTGTAAAAATGGGAAGGTTAACCCCTTTGCATTTTTTAAATTTTTTTTCCAAAAATTTTTTTCGAAATTAGCGTCGATATGGGGGTTTTCGAGGTCGCTGAACCCGAATCCGAAGTCCGTTTTTGGCGGCGGATCTCGCCGAGCGAGATATGGCCAAAAAAAAATGAAAATTGGTCGAAAATGGACTCAAATGGCGACGTAGAGTAAAATGGGCTGCAGATTCGGATTCGGCGTGAAAAACTACATACCGTGCACATGTCTCCTGGAAAAGTTCAAAAATCATCAATTTTTGTAAAAATGGGAAGGTTAACCCCTTTGCATTTTTTAAATTTTTTTTCCAAAAATTTTTTTCGAGATTAGCGTCGATATGGGGGTTTTCGAGGTCGCTGAACCCGAATCCGAAGTCCGTTTTTGGCGGCGGATCTCGCCGAGCGAGATATGGCCAAAAAAAAATGAAAATTGGTCGAAAATGGACTCAAATGGCGACGTAGAGTAAAATGGGCTGCAGATTCGGATTCGGCGTGAAAAACTACATACTGTGCACATGTCTCCTGGAAAAGTTCAAAAATCATCAATTTTTGTAAAAATGGGAAGGTTAACCCCTTTGCATTTTTGAAATTTTTTTTCCACAAATTTTTTTCGAGATTAGCGTCGATATGGGGGTTTTCGAGGTCGCTGATCCCGAATCCGAAGTCCGTTTTTGGCGGCGGCTCTCGCCGAGCGAGATATGGCCAAAAAAAAATGAAAATTGGTCGAAAATGGACTCAAATGGCGACGTAGAGTAAAATGGGCTGCAGATTCGGATTCGGCGTGAAAAACTACATACTGTGCACATGTCTCCTGGAAAAGTTCAAAAATCATCAATTTTTGTAAAAATGGGAAGGTTAACCCCTTTGCATTTTTTAAATTTTTTTTCCAAAAATTTTTTTCGAGATTAGCGTCGATATGGGGGTTTTCGAGGTCGCTGAACCCGAATCCGAAGTCCGTTTTTTGCGGCGGCTCTCGCCGAGCGAGATATGGCCAAAAAAAAATGAAAATTGGTCGAAAATGGACTCAAATGGCGACGTAGAGTAAAATGGGCTGCAGATTCGGATTCGGCGTGAAAAACTACATACTGTGCACATGTCTCCTGGAAAAGTTCAAAAATCATCAATTTTTGTAAAAATGGGAAGGTTAACCCCTTTGCATTTTTTAAATTTTTTTTCCACAAATTTTTTTCGAGATTAGCGTCGATATGGGGGTTTTTGAGGTCGCTGAACCCGAATCCGAAGTCCGTTTTTGGCGGCGGCTCTCGCCGAGCGATATATGGCCAAAAAAAAATGAAAATTGGTCGAAAATGGACTCAAATGGCGACGTAGAGTAAAATGGGCTTCAGATTCGGATTCGGCGTGAAAAACTACATACTGTGCACATGTCTCCTGGAAAAGTTCAAAAATCATCAATTTTTGTAAAAATGGGAAGGTTAACCCCTTTGCATTTTTTAAATTTTTTTTCCAAAAATTTTTTTCGAGATTAGCGTCGATATGGAGGTTTTCGAGGTCGCTGAACCCGAATCCGAAGTCCGTTTTTGGCGGCGGATCTCGCCGAGCGAGATATGGCCAAAAAAAAATGAAAATTGGTCGAAAATGGACTCAAATGGCGACGTAGAGTAAAATGGGCTGCAGATTCGGATTCGGCGTGAAAAACTACATACTGTGCACATGTCTCCTGGAAAAGTTCAAAAATCATCAATTTTTGTAAAAATGGGAAGGTTAACCCCTTTGCATTTTTTAAATTTTTTTTCCACAAATTTTTTTCGAGATTAGCGTCGATATGGGGGTTTTTGAGGTCGCTGAACCCGAATCCGAAGTCCGTTTTTGGCGGCGGATCTCGCCGAGCGAGATATGGCCAAAAAAAAATGAAAATTGGTCGAAAATGGACTCAAATGGCGACGTAGAGTAAAATGGGCTGCAGATTCGGATTCGGCGTGAAAAACTACATACTGTGCACATGTCTCCTGGAAAAGTTCAAAAATCATCAATTTTTGTAAAAATGGGAAGGTTAACCCCTTTGCATTTTTTAAATTTTTTTTCCAAAAATTTTTTTCGAGATTAGCGTCGATATGGGGGTTTTCGAGGTCGCTGAACCCGAATCCGAAGTCCGTTTTTTGCGGCGGCTCTCGCCGAGCGAGATATGGCCAAAAAAAAATGAAAATTGGTCGAAAATGGACTCAAATGGCGACGTAGAGTAAAATGGGCTGCAGATTCGGATTCGGCGTGAAAAACTACATACTGTGCACATGTCTCCTGGAAAAGTTCAAAAATCATCAATTTTTGTAAAAATGGGAAGGTTAACCCCTTTGCATTTTTTGAATTTTTTTTCCAAAAATTGTTTTCGAGATTTGCGTCGATATGGGGGTTTTCGAGGTCGCTGAACCCGAATCCGAAGTCCGTTTTTGGCGGCGGATCTCGCCGAGCGAGATATGGCCGAAAAAAAATGAAAATTGGTCGAAAATGGACTCAAATGGCGACGTAGAGTAAAATGGGCAGCAGATTCGGATTCGGCGTGAAAAACTACATACTGTGCACATGTCTCCTGGAAAAGTTCAAAAATCATCAATTTTTGTAAAAATGGGAAGGTTAACCCCTTTGCATTTTTTAAATTTTTTTTCCAAAAATTTTTTTCGAGATTAGCGTCGATATGGGGGTTTTCGAGGTCGCTGAACCCCAATCCGAAGTCCGTTTTTGGCGGCGGATCTCGCCGAGCGAGATATGGCCAAAAAAAAATGAAAATTGGTCGAAAATGGACTCAAATGGCGACAAAGAGTAAAATGGGCTGCAGATTCGGATTCGGCGTGAAAAACTACATACTGTGCACATGTCTCCTGGAAAAGTTCAAAAATCATCAATTTTTGTAAAAATGGGAAGGTTAACCCCTTTGCATTTTTTGAATTTTTTTTCCAAAAATTGTTTTCGAGATTTGCGTCGATATGGGGGTTTTCGAGGTCGCTGAACCCGAATCCGAAGTCCGTTTTTGGCGGCGGATCTCGCCGAGCGAGATATGGCCAAAAAAAAATGAAAATTGGTCGAAAATGGACTCAAATGGCGACATAGAGTAAAATGGGCTGCAGATTCGGATTCGGCGTGAAAAACTACATACCGTGCACATGTCTCCTGGAAAAGTTCAAAAATCATCAATTTTTGTAAAAATGGGAAGGTTAACCCCTTTGCATTTTTTAAATTTTTTTTCCAAAAATTTTTTTCGAGATTAGCGTCGATATGGGGGTTTTCGAGGTCGCTGAACCCCAATCCGAAGTCCGTTTTTGGCGGCGGATCTCGCCGAGCGAGATATGGCCAAAAAAAAATGAAAATTGGTCGAAAATGGACTCAAATGGCGACAAAGAGTAAAATGGGCTACAGATTCGGATTCGGCGTGAAAAACTACATACTGTGCACATGTCTCCTGGAAAAGTTCAAAAATCATCAATTTTTGTAAAAATGGGAAGGTTAACCCCTTTGCATTTTTTAAATTTTTTTTCCAAAAATTTTTTTCGAGATTAGCGTCGATATGGGGGTTTTCGAGGTCGCTGAACCCCAATCCGAAGTCCGTTTTTGGCGGCGGATCTCGCCGAGCGAGATATGGCCAAAAAAAAATGAAAATTGGTCGAAAATGGACTCAAATGGCGACGTAGAGTAAAATGGGCTGCAGATTCGGATTCGGCGTGAAAAACAACATACTGTGCACATGTCTCCTGGAAAAGTTCAAAAATCATCAATTTTTGTAAAAATGGGAAGGTTAACCCCTTTGCATTTTTTAAATTTTTTTTCCAAAAATTTTTTTCGAGATTAGCGTCGATATGGGGGTTTTCGAGGTCGCTGAACCCCAATCCGAAGTCCGTTTTTGGCGGCGGATCTCGCCGAGCGAGTTATGGCCAAAAAAAAATGAAAATTGGTCGAAAATGGACTCAAATGGCGACGTAGAGTAAAATGGGCTGCAGATTCGGATTCGGCGTGAAAAACTACATACTGTGCACATGTCTCCTGGAAAAGTTCAAAAATCATCAATTTTTGTAAAAATGGGAAGGTTAACCCCTTTGCATTTTTTAAATTTTTTTTCCAAAAATTTTTTTCGAAATTAGCGTCGATATGGGGGTTTTCGAGGTCGCTGAACCCGAATCCGAAGTCCGTTTTTGGCGGCGGATCTCGCCGAGCGAGATATGGCCAAAAAAAAATGAAAATTGGTCGAAAATGGACTCAAATGGCGACGTAGAGTAAAATGGGCTGCAGATTCGGATTCGGCGTGAAAAACTACATACCGTGCACATGTCTCCTGGAAAAGTTCAAAAATCATCAATTTTTGTAAAAATGGGAAGGTTAACCCCTTTGCATTTTTTAAATTTTTTTTCCAAAAATTTTTTTCGAGATTAGCGTCGATATGGGGGTTTTCGAGGTCGCTGAACCCGAATCCGAAGTCCGTTTTTGGCGGCGGATCTCGCCGAGCGAGATATGGCCAAAAAAAAATGAAAATTGGTCGAAAATGGACTCAAATGGCGACAAAGAGTAAAATGGGCTGCAGATTCGGATTCGGCGTGAAAAACTACATACTGTGCACATGTCTCCTGGAAAAGTTCAAAAATCATCAATTTTTGTAAAAATGGGAAGGTTAACCCCTTTGCATTTTTTAAATTTTTTTTCCAAAAATTTTTTTCGAGATTAGCGTCGATATGGGGGTTTTCGAGGTCGCTGAACCCGAATCCGAAGTCCGTTTTTGGCGGCGGATCTCGCCGAGCGAGATATGGCCAAAAAAAAATGAAAATTGGTCGAAAATGGACTCAAATGGCGACAAAGAGTAAAATGGGCTGCAGATTCGGATTCGGCGTGAAAAACTACATACTGTGCACATGTCTCCTGGAAAAGTTCAAAAATCATCAATTTTTGTAAAAATGGGAAGGTTAACCCCTTTGCATTTTTTAAATTTTTTTTCCAAAAATTTTTTTCGAGATTAGCGTCGATATGGGGGTTTTTGAGGTCGCTGAACCCGAATCCGAAGTCCGTTTTTGGCGACGGCTCTCGCCGAGCGAGATATGGCCGAAAAAAAAAGAAAATTAGTCGAAAATGGACTCAAATGGCGACGTAGAGTAAAATGGGCTGCAGATTCGGATTCGGCGTGAAAAACTACATACCGTGCACAAGTCTCCTGGAAAAGTTCAAAAATCATCAATTTTTGTAAAAATGGGAAGGTTAACCCCTTTGCATTTTTTAAATTTTTTTTCCAAAAATTTTTTTCGAGATTAGCGTCGATATGGGGGTTTTCGAGGTCGCTGAACCCGAATCCGAAGTCCGTTTTTGGCGGCGGATCTCGCCGAGCGAGATATGGCCAAAAAAAAATGAAAATTGGTCGAAAATGGACTCAAATGGCGACGTAGAGTAAAATGGGCTGCAGATTCGGATTCGGCGTGAAAAACTACATACTGTGCACATGTCTCCTGGAAAAGTTCAAAAATCATCAATTTTTGTAAAAATGGGAAGGTTAACCCCTTTGCATTTTTTAAATTTTTTTTCCAAAAATTTTTTTCGAGATTAGCGTCGATATGGGGGTTTTTGAGGTCGCTGAACCCGAATCCGAAGTCCGTTTTTGGCGGCGGATCTCGCCGAGCGAGTTATGGCCAAAAAAAAATGAAAATTGGTCGAAAATGGACTCAAATGGCGACGTAGAGTAAAATGGGCTGCAGATTCGGATTCGGCGTGAAAAACTACATACTGTGCACATGTCTCCTGGAAAAGTTCAAAAATCATCAATTTTTGTAAAAATGGGAAGGTTAACCCCTTTGCATTTTTTAAATTTTTTTTCCAAAAATTTTTTTCGAGATTAGCGTCGATATGGGGGTTTTCGAGGTCGCTGAACCCGAATCCGAAGTCCGTTTTTGGCGGCGGATCTCGCCGAGCGAGATATGGCCAAAAAAAAATGAAAATTGGTCGAAAATGGACTCAAATTGCGACGTAGAGTAAAATGGGCTGCAGATTCGGATTCGGCGTGAAAAACTACATACTGTGCACATGTCTCCTGGAAAAGTTCAAAAATCATCAATTTTTGTAAAAATGGGAAGGTTAACCCCTTTGCATTTTTTGAATTTTTTTTCCAAAAATTGTTTTCGAGATTTGCGTCGATATGGGGGTTTTCGAGGTCGCTGAACCCGAATCCGAAGTCCGTTTTTGGCGGCGGATCTCGCCGAGCGAGATATGGCCAAAAAAAAATGAAAATTGGTCGAAAATGGACTCAAATGGCGACATAGAGTAAAATGGGCTGCAGATTCGGATTCGGCGTGAAAAACTACATACCGTGCACATGTCTCCTGGAAAAGTTAAAAAATCATCAATTTTTGTAAAAATGGGAAGGTTAACCCCTTTGCATTTTTTAAATTTTTTTTCCAAAAATTTTTTTCGAGATTAGCGTCGATATGGGGGTTTTCGAGGTCGCTGAACCCCAATCCGAAGTCCGTTTTTGGCGGCGGATCTCGCCGAGCGAGATATGGCCAAAAAAAAATGAAAATTGGTCGAAAATGGACTCAAATGGCGACAAAGAGTAAAATGGGCTACAGATTCGGATTCGGCGTGAAAAACTACATACTGTGCACATGTCTCCTGGAAAAGTTCAAAAATCATCAATTTTTGTAAAAATGGGAAGGTTAACCCCTTTGCATTTTTTAAATTTTTTTTCCAAAAATTTTTTTCGAGATTAGCGTCGATATGGGGGTTTTCGAGGTCGCTGAACCCCAATCCGAAGTCCGTTTTTGGCGGCGGATCTCGCCGAGCGAGATATGGCCAAAAAAAAATGAAAATTGGTCGAAAATGGACTCAAATGGCGACGTAGAGTAAAATGGGCTGCAGATTCGGATTCGGCGTGAAAAACAACATACTGTGCACATGTCTCCTGGAAAAGTTCAAAAATCATCAATTTTTGTAAAAATGGGAAGGTTAACCCCTTTGCATTTTTTAAATTTTTTTTCCAAAAATTTTTTTCGAGATTAGCGTCGATATGGGGGTTTTCGAGGTCGCTGAACCCCAATCCGAAGTCCGTTTTTGGCGGCGGATCTCGCCGAGCGAGTTATGGCCAAAAAAAAATGAAAATTGGTCGAAAATGGACTCAAATGGCGACGTAGAGTAAAATGGGCTGCAGATTCGGATTCGGCGTGAAAAACTACATACTGTGCACATGTCTCCTGGAAAAGTTCAAAAATCATCAATTTTTGTAAAAATGGGAAGGTTAACCCCTTTGCATTTTTTAAATTTTTTTTCCAAAAATTTTTTTCGAAATTAGCGTCGATATGGGGGTTTTCGAGGTCGCTGAACCCGAATCCGAAGTCCGTTTTTGGCGGCGGATCTCGCCGAGCGAGATATGGCCAAAAAAAAATGAAAATTGGTCGAAAATGGACTCAAATGGCGACGTAGAGTAAAATGGGCTGCAGATTCGGATTCGGCGTGAAAAACTACATACCGTGCACATGTCTCCTGGAAAAGTTCAAAAATCATCAATTTTTGTAAAAATGGGAAGGTTAACCCCTTTGCATTTTTTAAATTTTTTTTCCAAAAATTTTTTTCGAGATTAGCGTCGATATGGGGGTTTTCGAGGTCGCTGAACCCGAATCCGAAGTCCGTTTTTGGCGGCGGATCTCGCCGAGCGAGATATGGCCAAAAAAAAATGAAAATTGGTCGAAAATGGACTCAAATGGCGACGTAGAGTAAAATGGGCTGCAGATTCGGATTCGGCGTGAAAAACTACATACTGTGCACATGTCTCCTGGAAAAGTTCAAAAATCATCAATTTTTGTAAAAATGGGAAGGTTAACCCCTTTGCATTTTTGAAATTTTTTTTCCACAAATTTTTTTCGAGATTAGCGTCGATATGGGGGTTTTCGAGGTCGCTGATCCCGAATCCGAAGTCCGTTTTTGGCGGCGGCTCTCGCCGAGCGAGATATGGCCAAAAAAAAATGAAAATTGGTCGAAAATGGACTCAAATGGCGACGTAGAGTAAAATGGGCTGCAGATTCGGATTCGGCGTGAAAAACTACATACTGTGCACATGTCTCCTGGAAAAGTTCAAAAATCATCAATTTTTGTAAAAATGGGAAGGTTAACCCCTTTGCATTTTTTAAATTTTTTTTCCAAAAATTTTTTTCGAGATTAGCGTCGATATGGGGGTTTTCGAGGTCGCTGAACCCGAATCCGAAGTCCGTTTTTTGCGGCGGCTCTCGCCGAGCGAGATATGGCCAAAAAAAAATGAAAATTGGTCGAAAATGGACTCAAATGGCGACGTAGAGTAAAATGGGCTGCAGATTCGGATTCGGCGTGAAAAACTACATACTGTGCACATGTCTCCTGGAAAAGTTCAAAAATCATCAATTTTTGTAAAAATGGGAAGGTTAACCCCTTTGCATTTTTTAAATTTTTTTTCCACAAATTTTTTTCGAGATTAGCGTCGATATGGGGGTTTTTGAGGTCGCTGAACCCGAATCCGAAGTCCGTTTTTGGCGGCGGCTCTCGCCGAGCGATATATGGCCAAAAAAAAATGAAAATTGGTCGAAAATGGACTCAAATGGCGACGTAGAGTAAAATGGGCTTCAGATTCGGATTCGGCGTGAAAAACTACATACTGTGCACATGTCTCCTGGAAAAGTTCAAAAATCATCAATTTTTGTAAAAATGGGAAGGTTAACCCCTTTGCATTTTTTAAATTTTTTTTCCACAAATTTTTTTCGAGATTAGCGTCGATATGGGGGTTTTTGAGGTCGCTGAACCCGAATCCGAAGTCCGTTTTTGGCGGCGGATCTCGCCGAGCGAGATATGGCCAAAAAAAAATGAAAATTGGTCGAAAATGGACTCAAATGGCGACGTAGAGTAAAATGGGCTGCAGATTCGGATTCGGCGTGAAAAACTACATACTGTGCACATGTCTCCTGGAAAAGTTCAAAAATCATCAATTTTTGTAAAAATGGGAAGGTTAACCCCTTTGCATTTTTTAAATTTTTTTTCCAAAAATTTTTTTCGAGATTAGCGTCGATATGGGGGTTTTCGAGGTCGCTGAACCCGAATCCGAAGTCCGTTTTTTGCGGCGGCTCTCGCCGAGCGAGATATGGCCAAAAAAAAATGAAAATTGGTCGAAAATGGACTCAAATGGCGACGTAGAGTAAAATGGGCTGCAGATTCGGATTCGGCGTGAAAAACTACATACTGTGCACATGTCTCCTGGAAAAGTTCAAAAATCATCAATTTTTGTAAAAATGGGAAGGTTAACCCCTTTGCATTTTTTGAATTTTTTTTCCAAAAATTGTTTTCGAGATTTGCGTCGATATGGGGGTTTTCGAGGTCGCTGAACCCGAATCCGAAGTCCGTTTTTGGCGGCGGATCTCGCCGAGCGAGATATGGCCGAAAAAAAATGAAAATTGGTCGAAAATGGACTCAAATGGCGACGTAGAGTAAAATGGGCAGCAGATTCGGATTCGGCGTGAAAAACTACATACTGTGCACATGTCTCCTGGAAAAGTTCAAAAATCATCAATTTTTGTAAAAATGGGAAGGTTAACCCCTTTGCATTTTTTAAATTTTTTTTCCAAAAATTTTTTTCGAGATTAGCGTCGATATGGGGGTTTTCGAGGTCGCTGAACCCCAATCCGAAGTCCGTTTTTGGCGGCGGATCTCGCCGAGCGAGATATGGCCAAAAAAAAATGAAAATTGGTCGAAAATGGACTCAAATGGCGACAAAGAGTAAAATGGGCTGCAGATTCGGATTCGGCGTGAAAAACTACATACTGTGCACATGTCTCCTGGAAAAGTTCAAAAATCATCAATTTTTGTAAAAATGGGAAGGTTAACCCCTTTGCATTTTTTGAATTTTTTTTCCAAAAATTGTTTTCGAGATTTGCGTCGATATGGGGGTTTTCGAGGTCGCTGAACCCGAATCCGAAGTCCGTTTTTGGCGGCGGATCTCGCCGAGCGAGATATGGCCAAAAAAAAATGAAAATTGGTCGAAAATGGACTCAAATGGCGACATAGAGTAAAATGGGCTGCAGATTCGGATTCGGCGTGAAAAACTACATACTGTGCACATGTCTCCTGGAAAAGTTCAAAAATCATCAATTTTTGTAAAAATGGGAAGGTTAACCCCTTTGCATTTTTTAAATTTTTTTTCCACAAATTTTTTTCGAGATTAGCGTCGATATGGGGGTTTTCGAGGTCGCTGAACCCGAATCCGAAGTCCGTTTTTGGCGGCGGCTCTCGCCGAGCGAGATATGGCCAAAAAAAAATGAAAATTGGTCGAAAATGGACTCAAATGGCGACGTAGAGTAAAATGGGCTGCAGATTCGGATTCGGCGTGAAAAACTACATACTGTGCACATGTCTCCTGGAAAAGTTCAAAAATCATCAATTTTTGTAAAAATGGGAAGGTTAACCCCTTTGCATTTTTTAAATTTTTTTTCCAAAAATTTTTTTCGAGATTAGCGTCGATATGGGGGTTTTCGAGGTCGCTGAACCCGAATCCGAAGTCCGTTTTTTGCGGCGGCTCTCGCCGAGCGAGATATGGCCAAAAAAAAATGAAAATTGGTCGAAAATGGACTCAAATGGCGACGTAGAGTAAAATGGGCTGCAGATTCGGATTCGGCGTGAAAAACTACATACTGTGCACATGTCTCCTGGAAAAGTTCAAAAATCATCAATTTTTGTAAAAATGGGAAGGTTAACCCCTTTGCATTTTTTAAATTTTTTTTCCACAAATTTTTTTCGAGATTAGCGTCGATATGGGGGTTTTTGAGGTCGCTGAACCCGAATCCGAAGTCCGTTTTTGGCGGCGGCTCTCGCCGAGCGATATATGGCCAAAAAAAAATGAAAATTGGTCGAAAATGGACTCAAATGGCGACGTAGAGTAAAATGGGCTTCAGATTCGGATTCGGCGTGAAAAACTACATACTGTGCACATGTCTCCTGGAAAAGTTCAAAAATCATCAATTTTTGTAAAAATGGGAAGGTTAACCCCTTTGCATTTTTTAAATTTTTTTTCCAAAAATTTTTTTCGAGATTAGCGTCGATATGGAGGTTTTCGAGGTCGCTGAACCCGAATCCGAAGTCCGTTTTTGGCGGCGGATCTCGCCGAGCGAGATATGGCCAAAAAAAAATGAAAATTGGTCGAAAATGGACTCAAATGGCGACGTAGAGTAAAATGGGCTGCAGATTCGGATTCGGCGTGAAAAACTACATACTGTGCACATGTCTCCTGGAAAAGTTCAAAAATCATCAATTTTTGTAAAAATGGGAAGGTTAACCCCTTTGCATTTTTTAAATTTTTTTTCCACAAATTTTTTTCGAGATTAGCGTCGATATGGGGGTTTTTGAGGTCGCTGAACCCGAATCCGAAGTCCGTGTTTGGCGGCGGCTCTCGCCGAGCGAGATATGGCCAAAAAAAAATGAAAATTGGTCGAAAATGGACTCAAATGGCGACGTAGAGTAAAATGGGCTGCAGATTCGGATTCGGCGTGAAAAACTACATACTGTGCACATGTCTCCTGGAAAAGTTCAAAAATCATCAATTTTTGTAAAAATGGGAAGGTAAACCCCTTTGCATTTTTTAAATTTTTTTTCCAAAAATTTTTTTCGAGATTAGCGTCGATATGGGGGTTTTCGAGGTCGCTGAACCCGAATCCGAAGTCCGTTTTTGGCGGCGGCTCTCGCCGAGCGAGATATGGCCAAAAAAAAATGAAAATTGGTTGAAAATGGACTCAAATGGCAACGTAGAGTAGAATGGGCTGCAGATTCGGATTCGGCGTGAAAAACTACATACTGTGCACATGTCTCCTGGAAAAGTTCAAAAATCATCAATTTTTGTAAAAATGGGAAGGTTAACCCCTTTTCATTTTTTAAATTTTTTTTCCAAAAATTTTTTTCGAGATTAGCGTCGATATGGAGGTTTTCGAGGTCGCTGAACCCGAATCCGAAGTCCGTTTTTGGCGGCGGATCTCGCCGAGCGAGATATGGCCAAAAAAAAATGAAAATTGGTCGAAAATGGACTCAAATGGCCACGTAGAGTAAAATGGGCTGCAGATTCGGATTCGGCGTGAAAAACTACATACTGTGCACATGTCTCCTGGAAAAGTTCAAAAATCATCAATTTTTGTAAAAATGGGAAGGTTAACCCCTTTGCATTTTTTAAATTTTTTTTCCAAAAATTTTTTTCGAGATTAGCGTCGATATGGGGGTTTTCGAGGTCGCTGAACCCGAATCCGAAGTCCGTTTTTGGCGGCGGATCTCGCCGAGCGAGATATGGCCGAAAAAAAATGAAAATTGGTCGAAAATGGACTCAAATGGCGACGTAGAGTAAAATGGGCTGCAGATTCGGATTCGGCGTGAAAAACTACATACTGTGCACATGTCTCCTGGAAAAGTTCAAAAATCATCAATTTTTGTAAAAATGGGAAGGTTAACCCCTTTGCATTTTTTAAATTTTTTTCCACAAATTTTTTTCGAGATTAGCGTCGATATGTGGGTTTTTGAGGTCGCTGAACCCGAATCCGAAGTCCGTTTTTGGCGGCGGATCTCGCCGAGCGAGATATGACCGAAAAAAAATGAAAATTGGTCGAAAATGGACTCAAATGGCGACGTAGAGTAAAATGGGCTGCAGATTCGGATTCGGCGTGAAAAACTACATACTGTGCACATGTCTCCTGGAAAAGTTCAAAAATCATCAATTTTTGTAAAAATGGGAAGGTTAACCAATTGCATTTTTTAAATTTTTTTTCCAAAAATTTTTTTCGAGATTAGCGTCGATATGGGGGTTTTCGAGGTCGCTGAACCCGAATCCGAAGTCCGTTTTTGGCGGCGGATCTCGCCGAGCGAGATATGGCCAAAAAAAAATGAAAATTGGTCGAAAATGGACTCAAATGGCGACGTAGAGTAAAATGGGCTGCAGATTCGGATTCGGCGTGAAAAACTACATACTGTGCACATGTCTCCTGGAAAAGTTCAAAAATCATCAATTTTTGTAAAAATGGGAAGGTTAACCCCTTTGCATTTTTTAAATTTTTTTTCCACAAATTTTTTTCGAGATTAGCGTCGATATGGGGGTTTTCGAGGTCGCTGAACCCGAATCCGAAGTCCGTTTTTGGCGGCGGCTCTCGCCGAGCGAGATATGGCCAAAAAAAAATGAAAATTGGTCGAAAATGGACTCAAATGGCCACGTAGAGTAAAATGGGCTGCAGATTCGGATTCGGCGTGAAAAACTACATACTGTGCACATGTCTCCTGGAAAAGTTCAAAAATCATCAATTTTTGTAAAAATGGGAAGGTTAACCCCTTTGCATTTTTTAAATTTTTTTTCCAAAAATTTTTTTCGAGATTAGCGTCGATATGGGGGTTTTCGAGGTCGCTGAACCCGAATCCGAAGTCCGTTTTTGGCGGCGGCTCTCGCCGAGCGAGATATGGCCAAAAAAAAATGAAAATTGGTCGAAAATGGACTCAAATGGCGACGTAGAGTAAAATGGGCTGCAGATTCGGATTCGGCGTGAAAAACTACATACTGTGCACATGTCTCCTGGAAAAGTTCAAAAATCATCAATTTTTGTAAAAATGGGAAGGTTAACCCCTTTGCATTTTTTAAATTTTTTTTCCAAAAATTTTTTTCGAGATTAGCGTCGATATGGGGGTTTTCGAGGTCGCTGAACCCGAATCCGAAGTCCGTTTTTGGCGGCGGCTCTCGCCGAGCGAGATATGGCCAAAAAAAAATGAAAATTGGTTGAAAATGGACTCAAATGGCAACGTAGAGTAAAATGGGCTGCAGATTCGGATTCGGCGTGAAAAACTACATACTGTGCACATGTCTCCTGGAAAAGTTCAAAAATCATCAATTTTTGTAAAAATGGGAAGGTTAACCCCTTTGCATTTTTTAAATTTTTTTTCCACAAATTTTTTTCGAGATTAGCGTCGATATGGGGGTTTTTGAGGTCGCTGAACCCGAATCCGAAGTCCGTGTTTGGCGGCGGCTCTCGCCGAGCGAGATATGGCCAAAAAAAAATGAAAATTGGTCGAAAATGGACTCAAATGGCGACGTAGAGTAAAATGGGCTGCAGATTCGGATTCGGCGTGAAAAACTACATACTGTGCACATGTCTCCTGGAAAAGTTCAAAAATCATCAATTTTTGTAAAAATGGGAAGGTAAACCCCTTTGCATTTTCTAAATTTTTTTTCCAAAAATTTTTTTCGAGATTAGCGTCGATATGGGGGTTTTCGAGGTCGCTGAACCCGAATCCGAAGTCCGTTTTTGGCGGCGGCTCTCGCCGAGCGAGATATGGCCAAAAAAAAATGAAAATTGGTTGAAAATGGACTCAAATGGCAACGTAGAGTAAAATGGGCTGCAGATTCGGATTCGGCGTGAAAAACTACATACTGTGCACATGTCTCCTGGAAAAGTTCAAAAATCATCAATTTTTGTAAAAATGGGAAGGTTAACCCCTTTTCATTTTTTAAATTTTTTTTCCAAAAATTTTTTTCGAGATTAGCGTCGATATGGAGGTTTTTGAGGTCGCTGAACCCGAATCCGAAGTCCGTTTTTGGCGGCGGATCTCGCCGAGCGAGATATGGCCAAAAAAAAATGAAAATTGGTCGAAAATGGACTCAAATGGCGACGTAGAGTAAAATGGGCTGCAGATTCGGATTCGGCGTGAAAAACTACATACTGTGCACATGTCTCCTGGAAAAGTTCAAAAATCATCAATTTTTGTAAAAATGGGAAGGTTAACCCCTTTGCATTTTTTAAATTTTTTTTCCAAAAATTTTTTTCGAGATTAGCGTCGATATGGGGGTTTTCGAGGTCGCTGAACCCGAATCCGAAGTCCGTTTTTGGCGGCGGATCTCGCCGAGCGAGATATGGCCGAAAAAAAATGAAAATTGGTCGAAAATGGACTCAAATGGCGACGTAGAGTAAAATGGGCTGCAGATTCGGATTCGGCGTGAAAAACTACATACTGTGCACATGTCTCCTGGAAAAGTTCAAAAATCATCAATTTTTGTAAAAATGGGAAGGTTAACCAATTGCATTTTTTAAATTTTTTTTCCAAAAATTTTTTTCGAGATTAGCGTCGATATGGGGGTTTTCGAGGTCGCTGAACCCGAATCCGAAGTCCGTTTTTGGCGGCGGATCTCGCCGAGCGAGATATGGCCAAAAAAAAATGAAAATTGGTCGAAAATGGACTCAAATGGCGACGTAGAGTAAAATGGGCTGCAGATTCGGATTCGGCGTGAAAAACTACATACTGTGCACATGTCTCCTGGAAAAGTTCAAAAATCATCAATTTTTGTAAAAATGGGAAGGTTAATAACCCCTTTCCATTTTTTAAATTTTTTTTCTAAAAATTTTTTTCGAGATTAGCGTCGATATGGGGGTTTTTGAGGTCGCTGAACCCGAATCCGAAGTCCGTTTTTGGCGGCGGCTCTCGCCGAGCGAGATATGGCCAAAAAAAAATGAAAATTGGTTGAAAATGGACTCAAATGGCGACGTAGAGTAAAATGGGCTGCAGATTCGGATTCGGCGTGAAAAACTACATACTGTGCACATGTCTCCTAGAAAAGTTCAAAAATCATCAATTTTTGTAAAAATGGGAAGGTTAACCCCTTTGCATTTTTTAAATTTTTTTTCCAAAAATTTTTTTCGAGATTAGCGTCGATATGGGGGTTTTCGAGGTCGCTGAACCCGAATCCGAAGTCCGTTTTTGGCGGCGGCTCTCGCCAAGCGAGATATGGCTATTAAAAAATGAAAAATGGTCGAAAATGGACTTAAATTGCGACGTAGACTAAAATGGGCTGCAAATTCGGATTCAGCGTGAAAGAATACATGCTGTGCATTCAAAATTTGGTGTTCTTCACTTAGTTTTTAGTCTCTTATTTGTATCTTTATGTGATCCACTAAAATTTAGTTGGTACATTTTTGTTTCAGCTGAAAAATGGGAAGCTGTTTGAGGTCCAGTCAAAAGGCACACTCCATATGCAAGATCGACTCCGCAGATAGCTACACACTTCTGCCCCTAGACGAATGGAGTACCAATGTTCAAGATCCAGTCTCAAAACCATTTTCTCGAAAAATATTTCGAATCAGTCCAGATTTATTGTAATAATTATACATTCAAAACTTGTATTTGCCAATTTTTTCCCCATACATGTGAAACCATAAAATATTTATTTTTCTTTGAAAATGAATAAATAAAAACTTTTCGTGAATATGACTAAATATCTTTCATTCACGAGCAAGCAATAGTAACTCACTGAAAAATTCGATTAAAAAATGAAAATTTATGTTTTGTGTTGAAAAAATAGAAAAATATTCGTGAATATGGAAGAAAATCGACCTCAGCGCCCTCTATACTCATCTATGAGGAAAGGTAGAGACTGATATTTCGCTTTAAAGTTTTCAGATTTCAGCTGCCATAATTTATCAACTTTCTGAATTTCGTAGATTCATTTTTGAATATGTAACACATATTTACAGCTGTACGTGGCGGAAATTCGAAAATATTTGAAAATGGAACACGTGGGGGGGTACTGGAACTAAATTCGAAAATATTTGAAAATGGAGTATGGGGGGGGGTAACGTTAACTAGCTGGACGAAAAATGAGACATCTAGACGAAAATTGAGACAACTTGACGAAAAATGAGACATCCAACCGAAAACTGAGACATCCAGCCGAAAACTGAGACAACCAGACGAAAATTGAAAACGCAGGATGAAAAATGAGACATCCAGCCGAAAAATGAGACAACTGGACGAAAATTGAGACAGCTGGACGAAAAATGAGACAGCTGGAGGAAAATTGAGATAACTAGACGAAAATTGAGACATCTAGACGAAAATTGAGACATCTAGACGAAAATTGAGACATCTAGACGAAAATTGAGACATCTAAACGAAAATTGAGACAGCTGGAGGATAAAAGAGACAACTGGACGAAAAATGAGACAACTGGACGAAAAATGAGACAACTGGACGAAAATTGAGACAATGGTGAGGCCCGGTGTGATCGCACCACTAAACCCCCTAGGTGGGCGCCACTGATGATGATTTTGATTGTAAAAGACACCATGTAAATTTCAGTCTGATAAATTTACACACCTTTCCTTAACAACACAGACCCTCCTAACCTAACTTTTTTTATTAAGAGACCATAAACTTTTCTTCGATCAGCAAAAACATTATGAGCCTCCTCAAATATTTCAAATAGTCTACCTACGTGAAAAATAAAAATCAACTGAAGGAACGTAGGTCGAATCATTGCAGGAACTCATTTTAGATATTTGGTGCTTATCCTATTGTAAATAACATTTCAGTGCAATTCGATGAACTGTGCGTGATTAATAAAAATACAGCCTCAACGTTCAATTTAAAAAATCACTTTTAATAAAGAATATTGAACACATACACAAAGAAAAACAATAAAAAATCATACCACTCGCTTAAGTAGAAAAGATAAGGGCAAAAAATTATCAAAATATCATAACTTTAAGACTATAAATTACAAGAAAAATGGGCGGAATTGTTAAAAACGCCCTCAGTATTGAGACCAAATAAGTCGTTTAAAAATAAAATATGAAGATTCAACGGTAGCTACTGAAAGTATAGTAAAAATTATAAAATACGAAACAAATAATGCCACTTAAACTATTCAGACGATTGGAAAGGAAGATTAAGTAATTTCACTTAATGACAATTGCCACATTTGGGATGACATTTTTTTATAAACGAGCAACCGCAACCGCCAGATGTATCACCTCGACCCTGAAAAATAAGAACAAAAATAACTTTTAACAAACAAATTTTCCAACAAAAATGACTTCTCGAAGCAACGTAGAATTTACCCGAGGTCCCCATCGCGGTCCTTTGGTAGCCCAACAAATTTCGGTTTTGCACATGGTACACAATATAGCATCACATCCAGTTCTCTTCAATATGATAATCTGGCAAGTTGGACAATTCATCGCTTCTCCTTTTTCCAACATTTTCTGCAAACATATTTAAAATTATAAGCTCTGACAAATACAACCACAATATTATAAAAAGTGAAAGCAGTTTCAGTCACTTTTTCTATTTTCGACATAATGTATTTTACCATTTAAATTCATAGTCTGTAAAGTCCATTCATGATAAGCTCAGTGCTTACGTTCCAACATGTCACACAATTTATTTTAATAGATTTTTGCGAAACGTTAAAATGCTACGATGCCTTCAAACTATTTTCGTAAGCTTTCATTTAACTGAACACGAGATGAAGAATTTCTTCAACTCGAGAAAGTAATCTTTCAAAAGCAATAAAAAAACTAAACAGCCCCTTAAATATTGGTCCCATAAAGTGTTTTTTTCAAGCTCTTTCTTAGAGTCCTCTACAGAGTACCACTTTCAGATTGTTCAAATACTCAGACTGTAGGAAAAATTGAAAGTTCGATAAGTCATGGACTTATCGGTTTTTTGAATATGATGGTATAGTATAAAAATTGTAATTAAAAAATTAATTTTTTCATTCTTAATTTTATGTCTTTCTTGCCAATACTTGGGGATTTTTATATCAGCGGGTACTCCTGCAAACTCGATTTTTCTCACTTTAGACATACCGATTTTTGTGGAATCACTCTTTACTTATAAAAAAGGTCCGCAAAAAGTTCTCAAACTGACTTTTCTATTTGAAAAAGTGCAGAACTAGTTTTTAGATAAAATTCGTTCTTTCAGCCAATTCAGAACGTGAAAAGAACTCGAGTTCTCAAGTAGTTCTGCACTTTTAGAACTTACTCGGGTTCCTAGTTTTCAGTTTTCATTTTTTTTTTTTTTTCTATTTCACTTTTCGTTAATCTTCTATTTATATTGGATTACCAGATTTATGCGTTTCTTTAAACTAAGGCGGAATATCCAAATATTCATTTTACAAATGAACGAGATAACACGACCTAAGAAAAAAGCTCGATGAGAACTACACTGAGATCTAGAATGGAGTAAAAAACGGAAAATCATATATGTATGATTCGAGTAATATGAGTTTTCACTGTTCAACCAGTTGGAATAGAAAAAAAGAAACTTGAGAGCAGATAACTCACTTCCAAATGCTTCAGCGTCTTACGGGCCACCGGATCATTTTCAGATTCAATTTGTATTTTCCTCTGATACTGAGCGCAATTCAGACCCTCGTGAATTGCCTTGAAAAATAAAATAATTTTTTTTAAAACCTAAACACATAGATGAATTTTTTTTAAAGAATATAACGTCGTACCTGACATGCTAGACAGTTATTTTTGTAGCAAACAGGACAGGCGAATACGTTAACGTTCTTCTCAAACTCACACCATCCAGAACAATCATTTTTTTTACAATGAAATGTGTTGGCCATCTTACTTTCTGCTTCGTTCATAGAAATTTGTAAGTAGCGAGAGTACGACTCCGGACTTAACAGCTATAAATGTAAAGTTTTGCTATACAGGACACTATTGAAATAATTTCAAACTGGAGGGAAATTACAAGTAAGTAAGTAAGTTTGGAAAACGTGGAAAATGGCTATTCAAAATTATAGTTTAATTGTAATTTCCTCTTTGAAAAATAGTAAGAGAAATTTTAAAATTTTCGACAGTGTATTATTTTCTCCTCGACATTTTTTACTACACACATTTCATGAAATTTACATAATATTTATCAATGAAAGAGACAAGAGAAAAATTGTATCCAACTTCAACAATATCATAAGAAGTTTCATTAGAGAAAAAAAAAAAATAAAAAATAATAATGTTATTAAAAAATCTGATATTTGCCTAATTGATGGGTCGAATAAAAGACTCGAGATTTATGATTTATATTTTTTTATGGCTTCTTTATTAGAAAAAAATAGTAAATAAAATGTGATAAACTCGTACTTTTAATGGCATGTTATACACTTTATGATCACTGAAGACTGTGCCATATTAGGCGAGAGAAATTACCCAGCCAAATATTTTGCAGTTAATTTCAGCCATAAATGGTTCAGAAGAAATCACTTACTGCTCGAATTTCTCTATCTTGCAGAAGTTTATCACACGCATAATTTTCCACGTAAGGACATTTTATTTCCGCATCCGAGCTAGATTCAATCAGCAGTCTCAAACAATCCCTGGAAAAGTTGAAAACATTTCAACACCGGCTAGAGAAAGTTGTACAGAATTAAGGGTCGAATAAAACGCGTGATTAGATTTATACCTGCAAAAGGAATGCAGACATGTTTTCAAAACAACTCCATCCCCAGGATGATGAACAGTCATGCAAATGGGGCATTCAAATGCATCTAAATTTGTAATTAGATCAGTTTGCTCCATATCCAGCAACTCTTGGTAGTTCGAGTACACTTCTTCAATAGGAAATTCCTCCTGTAAAAAGTATTAAATCATTTGATTGAATCAAACATGTAATTACCAACAAAAATCAATAATATTACACCGATGACAAGAATTTTTGTTATTTTCGAACGACTCGTGAAACAGATTTGGTTTTATTCAAAAAGATGTACGCAATAGAATGGGAAATTAAGAATTATTTGAGTACAAGCGCATCATTAAGGAATTTTTTGAGAGTTGGTTAGCTGTCTAGGAATTCAAGTGCGGGTAAAAGAGCGGGAAAAATTGGGCAATTTTTTTCTTTCTAAGTTTTTATGGCAGGACAAACAGTTACATACGTGATGTCGAATAATCACACTTTTTAATTTATTATTTACGCTTCATTTCTTTATCTCAACGATTTGAAGCAAAAATGAATTGGCCAAGCCACAATAAGAACACGGGGTAATTCATCTACCTTTCAACTGTTGTAATACAAAAACTACCAGATTAATTTTGTCAAAATTTTGTAAGATAAAATATACATTTAGGGCCACGTGCATAGTGACACATAAACATTTTAATCGGCATTTTCTAAAAGAAAAAATTTTACTTTTGAAAATTCAGTCTACCTTCAAACTTAATTTTCTTAAAAATGATTATAAAATTCGAAAATTAATATCACAGTCAATTCTCAACCGATTGAACAGATCTTATTTTCAAAACGCTCACAAAAACTTCTTTTATAAAAAGCAATCATTAGCTCGAAATTGAAATTTCCAACTTCAGGTACCTTTTCATAGATCACATCGCATCTTAAGTATATAATTTTAAGTGAATCTTGACGGGTTAACCATCAAGAGCCAAAATCTATGTTCACCAAATATGTAATCTCAATCTATCTATGGACAACATCATAGCAATATACTAGAACGTATAAAAAATTCATTTTTTACAGCAGTAGATGGACCAGGCAGCACCGTAGATGGACAAGGCAGTACCGTAGATGGACCAGGCAATACCGTAGATGGACCAGGCAGCACCATAATTTCAGGTTCCACAGAACTAGCACCAGCGTTAGAGCAAGTTGAACGAATTGTATCACAAATAGAACAACAAGAGTCTGTTGGTTCGTTTAGAAAAGTGCAAGCTGCACAAGCCCATTCAATTCCAGCAGTCTCTGTAATAGTACAAAACGAATTTATGGGAACTTCATCATGAAAATATGAAGGAATTAAAAATTAATTTACGACCAAAAAATATTGTTCTCGATTTTAAATTGAAAAAAAACAGAAGTTGTTGAAAGAAACCAAGGTTAAGCTTTAATTTAGTAAATAAATTTTCAATTTTTAGGCAAAACACGATTTTAATCAATTCTAAAATTCAACTCTTCAATTATTATTATTAAAATTCATTCAAATATCCTTCATAAGTCCTACAATCATACCAATTTTTGTCCCACTTTCACTATCAGTCTTCATTCCATTTGAACTGTTCTCCAAACCAGCATCAACAATTTCAACAGGACTTTCCTGAGAAGGTAACTTCGTTTCCAGCAGCACCACACAACGACCTCGAATAGGAACTCTATGTTTCTGGTAAATTTGTGTTTCTAAATCACTAATCGTTGTTGTGGGTTCTACTTGAACACGAATCGGCTCTTCGGTAACCTTTTCATTCACTACTTGAACTTCAGTCCTATAAATTACAATGCAATAATGAAAAGTAACATCAAAATAACTCGTCAAACCGGTGAAATACCGGTACCTTTTCATAGACATACTACAATTGGCTCTCATTTTGGCCAATTCTGAAGCAACGTTAGCTGCCATTTGCGGCTGACCACTCAAGATAGCTTGCTGCAAACGTTGTAGCAGACTGAAGGCATTTGTGTCTTTCGAAGTTGAAACATTTGAAGTACTTGGTTCACTAGATAAAAATGCTGAAGTCATGTTCATGCAGCTCATTATGTTCATGTAAACGAAGCTCTAATTAAGGTAGTTTGAAATCTGTAAATTGCATGATGCTTTTACTTGGCAGAATATTAGGTAATAGAAACTCATACTTAAAAGAAACACTTACCACATAATATCACAGTAACTTGATAACTTGATAACTTGTTGAGTACCGTTGCGGTGGTTGCTGGATACCAATAGATTAAGTTCAGTCTAAAAAAGAAAGATTTAATTTGTTCAGTAAACTACTAATATAAAGGAAGATGGAGTATATACAAAATAGAAGTAAAAAAATTAAAAATTATGGTTGAGTAAAGTAAAAAACGAATGACGATTGACGAGTGACGACTTCAACGTAAAGTTTCCAGGAATTTCCCAGGAATTATTCAGCAGTTACACCGATTCATAACAGACTTCATGGAGCGCCACTGGCGACGTTTGGTCGGAGTTGGAGTATCGACTATCGGTGTCGCGAACGATCACGCTTTGATTCATAAAGAGCTAGATTGACTCTTTCCTAATCCTACTCGGAAAAGGATCGTCAATTATTCATCAGAATGAATCGTTTGCGAAATGTCGTTCGCGATGTGTCGCATATTTTCTATTCTTCACAATGTAGTTTCGTTTTATAAAAAGAGATAGCGATAGTAGTATCATTTTAAATCAAATCTCGAACTTTTTTCCTGCTTTTTTCGATTACGAAAACTTTTGACTTCTCTCTCATTTATCCAAGGACAGTATTTTCCCCACGGAGAAAAAACTATGTAAAACTTTAAAAGGAAGAAATTTCATTAAGTACTTGATAATAAGAATATTACAAAATACCTATTTTTTCTCGGGTTCAGCGTTCCAAAGTGAGAAATTTCAGCCTCTTCTCACAAAATCTTGTCCAACTTGATATCTGCTTGGTTCATTTTATCTTCTATATTTTTCCAATTTATAGTTGAATGTTGGAATGACTTTAATAATTCTCCCCAAGAGGTTGTGATACTGACGATGTTTCGCACATTTTTTTCTGCATAAGATTATTTGGACATTCGTCGATAAATGGATTTGCATTACAACTACGAACTTCGTTCCACAGATAAAGACCTAATTACCTTTTGTACCTACCAACCAATAATCATGCGTAATTACTTACTACACTAATGACTTGACTTAATAATTAAAAGAATAAAATAAAATGCACATTATCATCAACACAATTATTCGTTAACTTCGCATAATTTGAAAATTTAACAAATTAAATTAGGTAAAAAAAAGAAATTAAGTAATTAAGTAAAAAATATCATAGGTAGAATAAATGGCGTAATTCACAACTTGTAGTAACTTCTTACCATAATATTCCAGTAATTCTCTCGAATAAGACGAAAACTGAAGAAAAGTAAAATTAAAACCTTTGTACTTGAATTGAACTTACGGAAAATAAAATTGTATAAAATTAGACTGTTGCTTGACTAAACTTAAGACATGATATTGATGAAAAAAAAAAAATTTCATAGTTCTGCAACAAATGAAAAAAATTATTATTTGCCTCTTTTCAAACTTTGCAAACAGCGAACCCAAACATTATTCGATAAAAGTAACATATTTTACTAATCAATATTTTAAACGTAGTGTCAACAAAACTAGAAAAAAATAATAATACATACGTAGTAAAGTAAAAGGAGTAAATAACAATTTCACACACGCACAAGCTAACCAGAACTTATGAATAGAAGGAAGACGTTGAGGGTTCGCTCGTAGAGGCTGTGCTCGTGCTCGCTCCAGACGCAGTACTCGTGCTAGCCGCTGGTGCTAGAGGAAACGACGAGGTAAAATAAGGAGCCTTATATTTGAACTGGGGAAGAGAACTCAAATCTTCGAAACCCGGTGGTGGCGTAAGTTTGGCGAATTCGTCACACAGCAATTTGAAATTATGCTAAGGTGAAAAAAATTAAATCGAGTTCAATAAGCAATTGATTTTTCAATCCTCAACATCACAAACCACGTAACTGATACAACATAAAACACTTACAGTAATATTCTGAGCTGTTGTTAATTAATGATAAGATATTATGATTGGAAAAAAAAAACTGCAGAATTTGGCTTTTCTTTGAGAATCCGTCTAGTTACTAATCAAAAGCATTGTTTGATTATTTTCAATTATTTCAGGGCAACTTCAACCATATAGGTAAATAAAATGTCTCACACAATATGATATTTCGAGTATGCCATTTACGTTCTATTAGGTTAACCCATCATAAATCAGAATTTGATAGCATCAAAAAACGTTCAACGACGATAACTTGAACGAACGAGAAAAAAAAAAACTGTATTGTAGAGTATCTGCTAATCAAGCATCTAGAACAGCTTCTTAACCCTTTTTACACATCTTTTTCCAGTTTATTTTCCGTAATAAGTAGGGGGCGGCTTTATGTAAGTAAAACTTGGAAAATATGCCAGCACTAAAAATTAAAAATACTCATATTTTTTCTTTAGAAAAGTGCAAAAAATATGCAAACTCAATATGGGTATCATTTTAAACCACTTATACAGAGCTAAACTTGATTTTTGCTTTCTTAGCTAAAAAAAAAAAAAAAAAAAAAAAAAAAAAAAAAGTGAAATGATTGATACCAAAAATCTGCTCTTAAACCCAGAATAGGCAAAATGTACGAAAAAGTTTAGCTTATTTCAAATAAGAATGACGTGAAACGAAAAACTATAGCTTACACTCATTTTTTTAGAACAATTAGAACAAAAATATGAAAACCTCCCCCTAATTATAAGCCATTCTTTGTCACCACTTTTAATCTATAAAAATACGACTAAACAACTTACTCGTATAGACGAAGCACTGTGAGACTGCTGTCGACGTTTTTTGTTCATTTCCACCAGGTTGATCCAATTGATAATCTGATTTGTGATTTCGTTACGCTTCAGCCAAAAATGAGACCGAATAATCTAAACAAGAACATTAAAATATTAAAATAAGAACGTAGTAAAACTGGCGTCATTTCAGACTATCGTGACTTTTCGAGGAGGAGGGGGCAGAGCTGGACAGTATTTTTAAACGAAATCTTGTGAAGTATTTGGAATGTATTTCTTCCACCATCTTTCAGACATTAAGGCTCGCCCCTACAGGCTTGTTAACTGAAATCCATTATAAGCTTTCCAAATATAAAGTAAGTAATCAGTAATTCAAAATGCCTGATTCAACACTTCAAATGCATTTTTACAAACACAGTCACATAATGACGTAGTTAATGATTCGGCGAAAATAAGAGATTTCAAAATAAATTTTTAAAACAAACCCACATAGATGACGAAATAAAAATGATAAATGGCGCTACGACATTGGCAGTAGCTTTTGGAAGAAACTAGAATATTGGAGATGAGTAGAAGCTCGTTAAAAATTCCAGTGTTCACTAAATATTTGCATAAAATATGCCATCATTTGAAGTCATATAAACATTACTGACATACCAATCAAAAATACAAAACATGAAGACTAAAGCAGATCCATATTTCCAATAACTACTATAATAACTGAAGATAATAAATATTAGATACTCACATCCTTGAAACACGGAGTTGGATTTCGTAACTGCTCGAGCATTGCCCATTTCACAGTGGCTTCCATAATATTTATGTTATATTTGCTGGAATGTTTCTTACCATACTCAGTCTTGCGCGATTTCTCAAACCCAGGTTCGTTGAAATACGGTTCGGGAACTAAAATTAATGACTGAATCGAAACCAATGCCTGCAAAATACGAAATAAATGAAATATAAAATAATACACAAGCACATATTATACGAAATTAACATCACCCGATTCGAGTAAATATCATTCATGTCACCTGTAAGGAAGTGGATACTTTGGGATTCCATCGCTCTTCGGGTCGACCATGCCACGTATTCAACAAACTCAAGCAAACTTTACCATCGTTGTACAAATTCGGATTGAAACGAACTGACTGACGCCCTGTCGTTTCGAAATTGACCAGCATCGGCTGGTTCGGATAATTAGGTGGAAAGTAGATATCGAACTCGAAACAGCCGTTCGCATACGGCGTATCTGCTGGGCCAGTGATCAAAGCCTGCACACGGTGGATCGCAAACATGTCTTACTAAACGTTCGTAAAACTGTTGAACAAGCGGTGGATAGTGGATACGCTAAAATCAATCTCACCTTCATCACGACCAGGCGATCGGTATCACAACGGACGAACACAGATGATTTATACGACAGTGGTAACGAAGTGGACAAAGCGACCGCTTCTTGCCCCAGTCGTTTCATCAGACAAGGACGATTTTTGCCAACATCCTCTTTCAAGTTGCGCTCAAAATGATAAGAAACGTTGAACTTCACACCAAGAACATCGTCTTCAGCGATCATATCGTACGTGTCTACACACACGAGGAGAAAATAATCCTGTTGAGGACATCTGATTTTCCTACAACTCTGTTAAAACTGCTTAATAATACAAACCGTATTGCATTGCTTTCATTTTTTGCAGATAAAACTGTTCGACCGAATTTGTGGGCGCATTCAATACGGGCATGTTATTTGCAGATTCAATGAGAATTTTCTTTTGGTACTGCGCGCAATTCAGACCGTCGTGAATCGCCTAGAAAACAAATCGTTTCATTAAAAACGACCGTAGAAGACCCATTCAAATGATTTCAAGTCAAGAGGCTGACATCCGATGGAATTATTTGTTAGCCGCTGAAAAAGTGCCACCGGAGATATTACAGCCCTACTTTTCTGAATCTCGGTCGAAATTGCTCACGGATTTGTTAAAAAGGAACGTCATTAATTACCACTACTAGTGGAACGTGAAATCGCGTAAAAATAATTTGGATGAGTTTTTCAAAAAAAAAACATATATATATATATATATATAGTTACATTATGACACATGCGAGACCCAAGATAAAGTATGACACTTGCGAGACCCCCCTTATAAGTACTCAGAAATGAAACCTTCGTCTTCACATGGCTTGGTGGCTATCTGTAGATGCCTTAGGCTATGTAATGAAGCCCACAGCTGTTGGCTAGGTGTACAGTACAGTTTGTAGGGAGTAAAATGAAATGAGGGAACCACGAGTGTACATACAATTGATATTTGAGGCACTTGCGAGTCCCAGACAAAAAATGCAGATTTGGGGTCTGCGGAGTGGGGGGAGTAAGAAAAACCATACATACACCTCATGCACATGCGAGACCCGCAAAAGGGTCTCGCATTGTCAAAAAGGGTCTCGCAAGTGTTATGAAATATCTGTTTTGGGTCTCACATGTGCCCAAAACATCTCTATATATATACATGAATAATATATAATTATAACGTACCTGGCAGGCGAGACAGTTATTCCGTTGACAAACAGGACATGCGAATATATCGGCATCGTTATCGAACTCACACCATCCGGAACAATCGGGCGTTTTGCAATGAAACGCGTTGGCTATTTTACTTTCGGCTTGCTTCATACAAATTTGAAGATAGTGTGCGTACGACTCTTCACTAAGCAGCTACAAAATTAAAACAAAAAATTATCAACTCTAGAAAATGAAAGAAAAAAAAAAGAACAAGTAAGAAATAATTTGAAATTGCTGGGCAAGTTAGCATGTTTTCACCAAGTATTCGACTGCTTTTTGGAATAACTCATTGAATCACTTACTGCTCGGATTTCTCGGTCCTGCAGAAACTGATCACACAAATAATCCACCGTGTAAGGACATTTTATTTCCGCTTCCGAGCAACTTTCAATTACCTTCGTCAAACAATCTCTGAAAACATTTAGGAATGTTTTAACAAATGTTCAAAATGTCGCTCACGATTGAAACCAAGTAGAAAACATCGTCAGATTTATACCTGCAAAAATGATGCAAACATGTTTTCAAAATAACTCCATCGCCGGGGTAATAGACATCTTCACAGATGGGACATTCAAATGCCTCCAAATTTGTGATCAGATCAGTTTGTTCCATACTGAGTAACTCTTGATAATTTGCGAAGGCGTCTTCAGTCGGAAGTTCTTCCTGTAAAAAGTATGAATCTTCATAATTCTTTAAGGATTCTTATGGTCGAAGATTCTTTCAATTTAAAAAAAGAAAAATTATTCATGTATGATTTGAAGTCAATTCTCACTAAAAAAACAAATAATTTTACAAAATAATCTCGAATAAATCGGGCGGAATTCAAGCGATTTTATAAAATTCAATATTCAATAATACCAGCGTTAGTTTCTCTGAAAAAAAAAACGAGAATGACAAGAGGTAGTGTAAAGACGTGAAAATCTCGAGGAACTAGTAACTATGAGTTAAATTTAAGCTGGTAAACAGAATTTCAAGTTCCTAAATGATTATCAAAATAACTATCAAGAGATAAAATTTACGCAGAACGTATCAAGGAACGAGAAAAAGAAAAGGGTTCAATTTAATTTATCACATATAGCTGTCTGATGCAATATTTTCAGAATGGGAGAGTGAAAATTACAAATACTATTGATTCACTCATGTAATTTGGGAAACGATTGTCGGATCGAAAATTTCTCAACGTATTTAAAAGTTCATGTGACAGCTCTCATTCAAACAGTTTAGCAACCAAGTACTTTCAGCTGGAAAATATAACAAATAAAGCATTTAATAAGCGATGAGTTAATATTTCATAGACCCGAAGCAATTTTTCAATAACTGTCAAGGGTGGTATTTCAATGATGGAAATATGACGACTACAAATGCTAGTATTGCCATGCGACAGATCGTAAAATTCTAACTTGATAATCAACTTAAATCATAACGATACAGATTCAGTTTCACTGAACCCTCCTAATGAAAGAAATACAAATGAAATTACGAATATAAAAAAATATTCCTTACATCGCTAGATGAACTGGGCAGTGAAATAACCTCAGGCTGGGCGGAATTAGCCGCAGTATTGGAGGAAGGCACACGATTAGTTTCACACATAGCACAAGCAATGTCAGCTGGTTCATTTAGATACGTACACGCTGAACAGGCCCATTCAATGTCAGCAATCTCTGCAAAAATAAAAGACGGGAAATTTATTTAGCTGTGAACAGAGCATTAGAATAAAAACGTTTCTTTAAATAAAATAAGTTACTAGTTCCGTTAATATTTTTTTAAGAACACATTAAATGTTATTTTTAATTACTTCACAGACATTTATTTAACCCAAATTGCATTTGGGCGACTCGCCTATCCAAAGCAAACGCTAATAGATTACGTACATAATTAATTAAAATTAGTTAGTTTTTCAAATGCCACTCGTTTGAGCTTTGAACGTGATTTTAAATTTATATTTTGGAGTTCTATCCAACGACAGTCTTTATTTGGAGGTGGAAAATTTTAATAATTATTATGAGTTAGATCGATCACGAATTACAAAATGATTTCACTTTTACAGTCTCAACAGTCGAGTCGATGATAACGCACTCTGAGCTTAGATAGTCCCAACAGGTGTGCTTGTTTTGAGTAAATGAAAGTTACTTTTGGTTTTGGATTCAATTAAGATTTGCTAAAAAAGTGAATCTATTCCAGATTAGATTCTGAAAAGTGAATTCGGATTGTGATGGTGAATTATCAGAACCGTTTTGAAACGGTTACGACAAAACGAACAGAATTTTGTTGTTCATGTTTTGAAAGTATTTTTTGAGGAACCTGTAATCGATTCAGCAAATTTTAGCAACTTTCAATATGAATCACATTTTCATACTTTTTTTTCTCCGAATCGCTTTTCCTCATCTTTTAGAATTCTTCAAGCCTGATGAAACGAATAACAAATATTTATCGTATCTGATACTGCTCAACTCTTTTGCCAATCGAGTCGTTTCTTATTAAACACAATCGAAATATTCATCAGAATTTATGATAGATTTCTAGAAAGTTTCCCAAACGAGAACAATCTGCTAAGAAAAATGATTTATGTATATGATAACATACCATGATCCATCGCAGTCCCATTCATCGTCTCCTTTGTATTTGTACTATAACCCAGCCCTGCACTAGTACTTGCTTCACAAGCTATATTTGTACTATCGAGATTCTCCTGAGATGGTAACGTTGTTTCCAAGAGCACCACACAACGACCTCTAATAGGAACTTTATGTTTCTGGTAAATCTGCATTTCCAGATCACTAATCGTGGTCGTAGCTTCCACTGGAACACGAATCGGCTCTTCAGCAACCTTTACATCGACTAACTGAATTTCCGACCTACATAATTATGACGATAATGGTGATAAATTACATCAAATTAATTAATAGGAATAGTCAATTAGTCAATCATCGTACCTTCTCATCGACATGCTGCAGTTGGCTCTCATTTTGGCCAATTCCGAAGCGACGTTAGCTGCCATTTGCGGCTGACCACTGAAGATGGCTTGCTGCAGACGTTGAAGCAAGTCCAAGGCGTCTGCATCGCTCGACGTCGAAGTCGAAGCTGTCGAAGTACTTGGTTCACTAGATAAAACTGCGGAAGCCATGTTTATGCAGCTCATTATGCTCGTGGAAAGAAAGCTCGGATGGTGATCATCAAAAAATCTAAATCAATTGACATTTTTATAATTCGGTAAAATACTTGGGTGTCTGGAAATCAACACTTACAAGAAACACTTACCACATAATATCACAGTAACTGGCAGACATTGGACAGATCGAGTCCCGATTCAGTGGTTTGATGGTTTCTGTCTGGTCTTGTTTACATTCATTTATGGAAGATTCAGTCTTAAATTAAGATAATGAAAATCAATGATTTAATCGATTTATGAGACGACCACTGACCGGTAAGAAACACCATGAAATTACATAAATGAGAAATTTATCTTTGCATACTAATATGAATTCGTGGAAAAGTAGATTCAGAGTCAACACACGTACATTTATTTTACTTTTCACAAATCACAAATTTTTTCACTTTGATGCATCACAGAGACACAGAGGAGAGTGATTGTGATGGGTGAGGAGTGGAGATCAAAGTTATTGCACGAACGGCTGCACGCACTGCACACGGCAGCAGCAAAAAATTACGTTAATTACGTCGTTATCTTGAATCGGATTCGAATCGAGTTCACTGTGTCGTTCATTATTCTCGTTCGATTGGAATCAGTGTTGCCAGATGAAAACATCAAAACTTCAAAAATTCGTAAAAACGCTCTCAAATTTTGTAAATTAATAGCTCAAAAATTTTTCACTGCCTTTACAATTAAAATTTCCGTAAAATAGGGGAAAAAATGTTGAAAATATAAGTTGAGTCCTGACTGATCCTTTCATATTTTTATTTTTTTCGCACGAAGAAATCAATAGGTAGTCAATTCATGACGTCCTTTATTTTTTTTTCCTGATGATCAGTTTTTAACATCAATGATTATAAATTTGAAAAAAATTTACATGTCGCGTCGTAGGTCTCGTAGCCTATTTTTAGCTTCGAATCTTCTGTTAGGTAGAGAGTAGAAAACATGTAGAAATACCCGTTGATTCAACCCAAGAAAAGCTAAAAATCAAAAAATTCTAGTTGCAACTGAAAATTTCGGTATTTTTTTGAAGAATCCAAATATCCTTTTTGGAAAGGAATTTTTTCATAACTGTACTGTCTATAAAAAAACCAATCGAGAGTCGGGAACTTCCCGCAGAATATCGGAAACGGAAACCAACTACAAGGATTAATCCCTGAAACTAGAGATTTTTCTGTCTTGAAAAATGTCAGGGTTAAAACCAAGATGTTGAAACCAGGAATTTTCTGGAATTTCAGGAATTTTTTTGAAATTTCAATGATATCAAGTTACTATTATTTTGTAATTTCGAATTTTGCTAAATTATTTAATTTTTTTAGTTTCAAATTTTTTAACTAAAAATTTTACAGTTTTTACTTTTTAACGATTTTGTATTGAAAATACGAATGAATCTGACAACAAACAACAACTAAGTATATATCAACTTTTTTGTTTTCAATCAGTCTCTTATTTTTTCCATCGAATTTGCAAAAGGTTATGGCCCTTAGCTTTTTTTTTGGAGGGGGGGGGGGAATGTCAAATTTGTAGCGAAAACAATGGTCACGCAGGGATTTTCAACGATTTGAGTTAGCAATACTTTTTTCAAAAACTGAAAATGAGTGGAGGAAGGCTAGCTATTTTCTCCACATTTTTCGTCGACTGATTGCAATTTTCTATGAAGACCTGGTAAACTTTCAAGAAAATTAAATAATATATACTTACTTTGATAATTTTTTTAAAATTATTTTGAGAAGTATTTTGACGGAATTGAAACTCAATTTATTTGAATACACTGTTCAACAGCTCCAAGCAGGTTACCCAGCTTTAAGAGAGGAAAGAGTTGAAGATCTAAGAAACAAAAAGGAGGGATAGAGAAAGAAATATGAAAAACCTAAAAAATTACTCTCAAAAATATTTATTCGCTTCATTTATTAACCTAAAGCAATTCATGTTAGGTTACGTATTTTTGGAGAATACTCTAATATACAGCTGTTTTTAAAACTTATTCATAAATAAGCCTGCCAACTACGAATTTGCCTCCCTGCAATATTTATAGGTATCGATGAAAAAAACAAACGAGTCGTTGCTATGGACTTAATCGAATACTAGAGACAAAATCTACTTCATCAGTTCAAACATGACTGTATATACTTATACAATTCAGATTTTCATTGGTATTGACATTTTAAAATGATGAGTAAAAAAAAAAACAACAGGCTGAACTAATTATTATCCATGAACCAGTTTTGAAATTTGTGAATAGGTAAGTTATAAATAAAAAGTTGCGCGCGTATAGACTTCAATTCAGGAATTTGTGTTTGGAGAATACATTCGTGAGATTTTGATATTAATAGGTTTCCAATTAGTAGGGTATCTATAATAGCTAAAATCCTACTTTCGTAATTAACACTTAAAGCCTGTTTTTTTATTTTCATTCGAAAACCTCTAAGATGAGTCAAGTCAATAAAATTACTCGAGAGGATGTTCTTACTGTTTACAAGATTTTGGAAAAATGTATCAACCAACTTCAGATAGCTTTGTACTTGAACGAGGATACTGGGAATCAAAATCGAGAGAGGAAGTTATGGTTTGTATCTATATTACCTGCCCTCGAATTGTTTACTTAGAAGGTCGACTTAGTACCTACTCGTCTGTTTTTATTTTCGCATTTTATTTTGTTGTTAATATCAGGAATTTCGTCATCAACTCATTACGAGTCACTAATGAAGAACTCAAAACAGAAAATACTTTCACTCTCCTAACAAAAATAGTTAAACAAGAAAGTCTGCGACATAATGAAGATGATGGTTCGATTACTAGTTTAAATAAATATAAAAACGAATTATCTCAGTTAGATAAACAGATAGCAGAGACGGAAGCATCATTTATGACAGAAATACAACTCAAAAGACGTATTATTGAAGAGCAAACTGTGAGTATCGCTTTAAAAATTTATTAGTCTACCCGGTCATTATCAGTACACAATATACACTGGTGGAAAAAAATTGGTGATTCTACAATACTTTCTACCAATGAAACAGTCCAAAATCTGGATCATTTATGAGGTACTGTTACCTACATATAGGTCTCATATAAATATAGAAAAATTAATCAGTTATATAAAATACCTTTGACTTAGAAGAGGATTAATTATTTTTTGAAATTATACATTAGGTACCATTATAAACATACAAAAATTAATCATCATCATTTTCTTAAATGAAGTATGGAATACATATTTCACCAGTTTTCAAGAATTTTGAATATTATAAAGATTAATCACATATTGAAGTATGAAAATATGAAACTGTTTTTTTTTTTTTACTGAAACAGACCTCATTATTTGAATTAAATATGACCTACAGGTATACCTACTATAATGAAATTGATTTTATTTTTTGATTATCAGGTAGGCTCACAGTTAAATACTACGAACTGACGTATGTTTTATCTACATTTAGGAGGAACTAGAAAACTTGGAAGTTCGAAACGAGTCGAGATTAGAATTTGAAAAAAAATGGCTTGCAGTTCAAGCACAAGAAAATGATTTGAAATGCGAATTAGAAGAGGCACAATTCCGAAAACAAATTGAAAATCTCGAGCACGATATAAATGAAGAGAGAAGGGTTCATGCTGAAGTTTTATGGTATTATGAAGAGGAAGAAAAAGTTAGTAACTTATCCAGGAACCAGTGGCGAAGCCATTTTTTTTTTTTGGATGGGCCACAAAAAATTTGAAAAAATTTCAACGTCCAAAAACAAAGGTGGTCGGATCCCTTTCACTCACTGACGACCCCCCCCTCCCAAAAAAAAAAAAACTGATTCTTATTGGGATTATTTTTTTCAAACTATTTTTTTTCACCACCCCGTTAAATTGCCAGTGAAGAGTCACTCGCCAAAACCCAAAATTCTTTATTTAAAATCTAATAATTTTTTCTTTTTCGATAATTTTCTCTCGTTTTTGCCCCTGATTCTTCGTTCATTTCGGGAAAAATTTTTAGGTAGGCCAGAATTTTTTTTGGATGGGCCATAGCCGACTCCACCATCTAGAAAATAGAATTCAATAGAACTATAAATATGGGCTTCAACTACATGACTATTTCGTCCAGTTAGATAGGTATTTAGAATTCAAGATCATCAGTGAATTTTTCAGTTTTTCTGCCTGCTTCTTCGTATGCCCATAAAAGTCAACTGAAGAAACAAAAGTAGAGAGTTCACAAGGCTCGAATATGCAACATTTGTGTTGCTATGCTGAGTATCTGACCATCTTGGTAACAAAATAGACTACGGTAACTAATGTAATAATGAACACCTTGTACTAGTGGCATATAATTAATTGAAATAATCCTTATTTATATAAATGCGGTAAGAAATGGTTTTTAGTTATTCCCATTCTCACACCTCAAAGTGGTTCATGAAAAAATTTTACAAGTTTCACTCCCTTCAATAAAAGGGCAATGGTGCCTCAAAGGCCCTTTTTTTGGAACAAATGGTAAAATTAAAATTTTTAAACTGACAGCGAGAGGAAGGAATTGGATTGGAACAGGGGATGTGTTTCTTTGAAAAATTATTCATGTTTTGATTAAATACACCCACTAATCATAATAAATAAATCATTTTTTCTATTCAAAAAAGAAAAATAATGATTTTTTAGTTACCTTAAGGGTAGATCTAAATCCTGTCAAATCCTCCCGATCTATTTTCTAATCACCTCACTGGGTTGCAGCAGTAAGTTGAAGAAGAAAATATATAATTCTATGCAATGCTGATTAGGTATACGTAACGTAAAACAATGCTAATTTTCACACGAATTGATTTCCAACCTCCTTGAAACACCATTTTTTCTTAGGGAGCTGAAATTTATGGGCTTTTTTTTTTCGTGAATGGAATCATTTTGCAGGGTGGGAGGTAAAAAATTTCTAACTTCAAAATGAGGACCACCTTGATAATTATATCAACTTACCTACCGATTCTAAAATTATCTACCTATTCCAATCACAGAAAGTTGATGATTTAATTGAACAATGGAAAGGACGATTCAAAGATATTGAACAAAAGAAAACTGAAATTGAAAATTTATACAAAAAGCAAGAAGCTCAACGTAATGAACTTGACCATTATCGAACTAGGGTAAGTTTAAACGAATAAATTTTTCGACATTGAAAATTCTCTATGTGAACCTGACTTAGAGGCTGGTCATGCTACAACATTTTTTCCTACTGAGTGTCAAAAAATTTTCACCCACTTATTTGGCTGATTTACCAGCAGGTCCCAATACACCATTTGAGTGCAAAAAAAATAAAAAATTATTGGAGACTTACTATTTTTTTCACTTAGTCTGGCGATAGTTTAATGTCACCTCAACTCTTTTCAGTATAACCAAAGAAACGAAGAAATGCAAGAATACGAAGCTGATAAAGAGCGACGGAGAAGAGAATATGAATATGAGCAGCATCTTCATAAAATGGCGACCAAAATTCAAGCATGGTGGCGTGGTGTCATGGTTCGTCGTGGACTTGGGCCATTTAAAAATTTTATAAAGATGAGAGATAGAAAGAAACGAAAAATGAGTTTGAAAAAGAGTGTTAAAAAAAAGTAATATTTTGATTTTGTAATGCCAGAAATCATGAAGTAGAGGCTACCTACAATTTATAATGAGCTGTTGCCTTATGTTGCTTTATTTTCATTAAGTATTTTAATGGATCAATAAATTTTTATTTCCAAGAAAAGAGGAACACAGGTGAACTATTTGTCGTCTTTTTGACGAGTAGGGGAGAGCGGGGTCAGTTGTCTCAAAAGTTGGTTTTTCTTTACTTCCTCGGCTCCCAATCAAGTTGGAAATTTGGGCAAGGTATCATTGGAAAGATACATCATTTGGCTACACACCACCAAAATTTGAAAAAAAAATCTTTGCAATTTAATTTTTTATGGCGTTTTGAAAAAAATGCTTTTTTTGAGTCAACCATCCCCATAGGTGGGGATGGTTGTCACAAGCTATGGGGTTGGTTGTCTCACATGAAAAAAAGTTTTGAAGATGAATTCTTTGCAAGAGATGTTGTGAAAAATGAATACAAAGAATGTAAAGAATTGATGTAAAGAATATATAGAATGTAAAGAATGTAAAGTATTGGTGTAAAGAACGTAAAGAATTGATGTAAAGAATGTAAAGAATTGACAGAAAAGAACATAAAGAATGGTATGAAGTATGTACCAGCTAGAAAATATTTCCTTAACTCTAAGTACTTACCATTGAAGACTAGAAGTACCTTGTGGCGTCATATACGACGCCACTCAAAATTTTGAGATGGATTTCTCAAAGGACAAATATTCTGAGAACCCCTGACTTGTGTAAAATGATGCTACCTGGTCTTTTGAGGTTATTCTTGTGGTGTCATACATGACACCACCTGGTCCTTTGAGTAATCGAGTAAAACCTGTTTTTTTAGTGTTAATACATTAAGTTGCGTCTTGATTATAAAAATTAATTACAGAAACAATTAAGTTTGAAGACTCGAATTTATTTGAAGATTACAGATCACTTTCATCTTCAGAAGACATTTCTTCGCATCGGTCACAAATAAACGTTCGGATTCGGACTGGGCCATATTTTGTACATGCCATATGTGCCCACATTGCACAGTTTTGGCATTGGATCCAGCGTTCCTTAGATCGGCTATTTCTGAAAGGCTCAACACACACGAGGCAGAACACATTCTCTTCATCATCACTCTCATCTTCATATCTTCTCTTTGCTGTTTTATTTTTTGGTGCGGCTACTAATTTCTTCAGTGGTATGGGTTTAGGTTTGCTTTTGCAGGCTTTCTTTCTTTCTTCGATAGCTTTTTTTTCTGGGGTGTCTGTCAGAATGGTACTTTTACAGCGACGTCTATTTGTCTTCATTTTTCTCGGGGCAGCTTTTGGGAAAGGTCTCAACTCTTCAAGTGAAACAGTGTCTTGTATTTGAGCAGTTACAGCAATAGTCTTTGCAGTGGGAACTGATTTATCATTTGGTGGACAAACACGATTAGATTCTCCTGAAACTGAAGCATCTGGTAAGGAAATGAATGGCGTTGGTTCTTCAAGTGGCTGGTCTGGATCATCTCTGTCTGCCACATAGTTCGCAGAAAAATCGTCATCTGTAAATATTTCTCGATTTAGAGGGGCAATTCCAGTTGTCTTAAAACCAGACAAGATATTTTCTCTCGTGAATGCTGATTTATAAGCTTCATTTACAACTCCTGGAATGTCATAAATTGTCATTCTCTGCCCAGGATGAGACTTTATCCACGCATCACTTGCACTATTAAAGTAGTGTTTAAATGGGCCGTACACAGTTCTATCCAACGGTTGCAATTTATGTGACGTATGTGGCGGAATACTCAACAAAACAATACCTACAGCTTTGCAATAATTCAAGCAGGCAATGGAGGTATGAGATTCATGATTGTCCAATATAATTAAGACTGGTTTTTCTGGACTGCAGCGCACATGGCGAACAAAATGTTTCAAAAACAAGACGAAGTCATCTTCTTTCATCCAACCACTTGCATTAGCACTTCCACCACATCCTTTGGGACCACCAAACAAAAAGTAGCGTCGAAAATTCTTTCGTGGAAATATGAAAAATGGTGGCACGTCAGCACCAGTAGCTGATATTGCTCCTGTCACAGTAACTAAAGTGCCCCTCTCTGCCGAAGTAATTGAACCAACCTGCTTCATTCCTCTTGGGGCAACAATTTTAGATGGTTTCTGTACTGTGGTAACTCCAGTTTCATCGATGTTCCAAATGTCTTGCGGTGAAAACTGGAACCGTTCTAAAATGCTATTCAAATTATCGAAAAATTCACCGACTGTAGTCTTATTAAAAGCGGATACACGAGCTAAGCTTGTTGCTTCAGGAGTTTGTAAGGATAAATCAGTATGTCTCTTCATAAAACCTGTATACCAGTCTTTACCAGCCATTTGTTCTTCTTCCCAGGATTCAGGTACTTCAATACCATTTGCTGAGCCAAATTGGTAAGCCAATTTTCTTATTTCCTTCGGTGTTAAACCCAAATAAAAATTGGCCGCTTTCTTCACGTAGTTTACTAATTGTTTTTCCAATGGTACGGACAAAGCAAGCTTATTCTTTCGATATCCCACTTCAGTTCGGAGAGTGATGTTTTTTTCACCATTGACCTAGAAACATAATAATTTTCATTCAAGTTGCTAAATAAGGTAGTTATATTTCATCGAAGCAATTTCTAAAGTTTTCAGCTGTAGACTTATTTTTTTCATCGAAGTGGTATTATGTGTACAGAGCAAGTGAAATAATTTTGTATGCATTCAAATAAATATGATGCCCACGTCGCAACCAACCCTATAGTTTTTTCAAGTAAAGATTTTTCTGTAAAGTTGAGGTTTATATAAATCAACATTTTAAGAAATTTTGGAGAAAATTGGAAGAATGAATTTTCCGCTCAAGGAAAATAAAACGATTGAAAATTGATTTAGGCCTATAATAATGTATGAAATATAAACGTAAATTCTGTAAATTCTAAAAATTAATCTTGATTAATATGGTTTGTAAGCTTCTGAATTTACTCAAATTTCAAGAAAATTAAATTATCATCACACGAATCGCTGAACTCATTAAAAATGTACAGGTGAAAAAAAGTACCAAGTCAGAATCTCGTATTTTTCATATTTATTTCTATAATTTATCAGCAAAACCTTCGTTAAAAGAGAAAGACTGCGTCAATTATGTTCTTCAATTTTCCCTACTACGGGGGCATGAAACCACCACTTGTCAATTCACTTGCTTGGAGCTAATACCATTTTATTTCTCAAATTTAACATACCTCTGCTTCCGTAAATTTGGACAAATACCGGCCAAGTGTTTTGTAATTTACTTTCTCGACTGAAGCAGCAGCCTTCCGAATTGACAAACCATCGAGTCTTACTCGTCGAGCAGCTTTTAGTAACGACTCGTAGGACGCTTCGCCTCTTTTAGTTGTTTTCCTCCTATTGCGGACCACTAAAATTGAAAAATAACAATATATTTAGAAATTTTCAATTTTGAGACAACCAGCCCCCTGCGTATACGGCACCTTCAATGTCAGATTTTATTACCAAAAAAATTCGAGGGTGGGGCAAATATGATTAGAATTTATTAATATGTGTATGTACTTACTGTTTATGGCGAAAAACTTCCTCTTGCTTCTTTTTTTTTTACGTTTTGAAGAAAAGTTCAATTTTCAAAAAAATTACAAACGTACAACGAAAACAAACAAAATTCATAAAACGAGTTCAAATCACATGTAGCAACCAGCAATTTCTGTATATAACGTTTACACATGATGTACAAGAGGATGTTGTGGGTCATACCCGCTCACGGGTGATGGAAGTATCCGATCGGGCGTTTGAGACAACTGACCCGTGAGACAACTGGCCCCGCTCTCCCCTATAGGAGGACAGCTATGAATAAACATTTTTTATTCAAAGCACTTCATCATTTTTTCTTCAGCTTTCCCTAAGGGGCTTTATTTTCAGTAGAAAGGAAAGTTATAAAGTTTCTTTTTTGGATCCCAGTCCCTCCAGTAAATCCACTTACTAAAAAACACGTAATAAATTGTTTATTTCATCATAGACCTCCAATAAAATAAGAAAATTTTCAAAATGTGAAAGCAATTCTTCTCAGATAAAAAGCTAAACCTTAAACCTCCTCCCACGTAGATATTAAAATTTTGTAAATTGTCAGATCATTTATTTGAGAAAATTTTATTTGAATATATTTACGAGCCACAATTAATATTAGACGATCGCATTGTGGTGGTAATTTTATAAGCTGCGAGGCAGAATCGTCGTTCATAGGAGTCTTCTTTGGACTGTAAACAATTTTCATCATATTTTCCAACAAGAACGCTGAACTTGGCACATCTTTGATGCGACATTCAAAATGTGTAATCTGATCCACCACAAAATATTCTCGTAGCTTGAATATCAAACGCTCAGCCCACTCGTGATTTTTTTTACCTTTCAAGTCATAATGATAAACTGAGGTGTTGCCCTTTGTGAGCAAAACTGAACTGTAATGAGAATTAACATGCAAAATAAAAATTAGGTGCTCGAATTTTTCAGTATTTGCCGAGCTGAAAAATGTGTTTGTCTCTTCGTGCTGGGCATTTATCAAAAAATTTGTCATGTTTGGCTTGATAATCAGCAAATTTTCATTTTTACTTTGCAAATAGTTGATGTACTCTTGAAGTACATCCTCTATCAGGGTTTCATTGGAGTGACTGAAGGCATCGAATTTTTCCAACACATCGGTGATGAAACTTAGTTTTTTGTACAGTTCTTTAGCATCGATTTCATTTTGCTGGGTACTCGAAAATTTGTTTAGTATTTCCTTGAAACTGGAGTCATTCAGCCGATGGATCTGACCGGTTCTCTTGCGTATGAGAGTCTCGTACAGTCTCAATTCAGAGGTTAATTTTTCAGCAGTATTGACGAGCTGGTCGATGGAAAAGTCGATGTCGGCGATATCCTTTTTTTGGGTAAACATGGTGGTTGTTCGTGTGAGAACGTAAGCAGTTTGAGAAAAGTTTATTGGTGTTTTCATTTCCAAGCAATGTTGAAATCAGCAGCATGAAAATTCGACATGACATTGAGCAACAAGATTAGGGTGATTTTCATTTTGGAATTTCAAATTTTTTAGCTCCCACCTTACAGAATGGTTCTATTTCAAGGGGAAAAAATTCCATAAAAATTTCAGCCCTTGGGTTGAGAGAAAGTGGTACTTAAAGATGTATTTTCGCCTCTAACTGACTATACTAAAACTATGTGAGGTGACTGGAAAAATGAAAATAGGTCAAAGGAATTCGAGAGAGTTTGGACCTACCCTTCAGGCACGTAAAAAAATCATTATTTTTGTTTTTCTAATTAAAAAATTATTTATTTATTATTATGAGTGATGGAGGTAATGAAAAAATGAATGATCTTTTAAAGAAAGATAACCCTTGCTCCAACCACTCCTCACAGTTCAAAAATTCTAATTTTGCCAAAATTTTCAATAGAGGGCTGAGTGAGATTACAGTTATGTCTTTTTAGTTTTTACACAAACGCACATACACATACATAGTAGAGTGTAGCGACATACACCACGTCAAAATGATGACTCCTACAAGTAGAAACAAATATTTTTGCTTATTTTTCATTCACAGGCATTTTTAATAACTGGTTTTGGAGTTGGGTCATCTAGTAAAGCATTCAAAAAGAAAGATAGAAGTACGAGTAACGTTTGGTGATGGAAAGGTGATATGTTTTAGAGGATTTGAAAATTTTCAAATGCCACCTCGCGAAAAATTTCAGTCAGCGCATGAAAAAAGTATCCTACAAAATTTTTCAAATTTAGATACCTATTTGGTTGAAGTTTGCCTCAAAGGATTATCTACCAATTTTAAAATATCACCAACCAGAATTCAAAAATTACCCACTTCCCAAAAATTTTCACTCTGAATTTTGATTTTACATTACTTTTTTATTGCTAATGCTTGAACATTATGTGATGGAGAAATAAAAACAAAGATAGAGAACTCACGATAAAATTATAAAGAAAACTTAAAGAGTGTCGGTCGATTTAAACAAATGTCATTATTAATTCATATTATCTAACCAGTAGCTTAACTTCTGGTACTACTCGAGAAGAAATTTATCCACGGTTAAAGTAAATTAGAATCTCTTATAAAAGAAGACGCTGTGCAGCAATATAAATGGAAATGGATGGAAAAACTCCATTCGAAAAAAAAAAAAAAAAAAAAAAAAAACGGATAAAAAGGAAAAAATGTAAGAAGCAGAGAAAAAAAATGAAAAAATTGAACCGCATCATGGCTTTATTTCAGCCGCATCATTAATAATAGAAGCTCTTTGTAAAAGCTGCCTTTGGCTCGTTAAACCACAACCAGCCTTTGCCAATATCAAAAGGTTCGACGGAATTTTTCCTTTCCGTTATATGTATTAAAATTGAAAAATGCGACTAAAATTAAAAAGGAAGGCAATGAGAAAAAAAAAATTTCTTCACCTTTCTACAAAGTGCTTTTTCTGAAGCACTATTTGTCGATACGGAAGTTCTTATCTGGGATAAGGGGAAGTGTCACAACTGATGAAGTAACCCAAAAATTCATGCAAAATTTCTAAATTATCTAGATTTTAGAACCGGCAATACTTCTCATTAACTCCTTTTAATAAACCAAAAACTGAAAAATTGATTTGGATAGTAATCCAACTTTTCTCTTTGTCGAAGAAGAGGGAAGAAAACACGATTTTACGAACTTTTAATGAATTAATAACTAAATTACAAACAAATTCACTAAAGTGAGTATATAAACTGACTAAATAATATACATGGTATAAAATGCCTCATTTTATTTATTTCTTCCAAATTGACAAAACCTGTTCAATTTTTTATTTACTTTTTAAGAGAGAATTACATTCTCTTGTGAGGCTACACAGCTTCGCAAAATCGCAGTTCGTCTTTTCAACACAAAAAAGAAAGAAAAATTTAAGGAAATGTTTCGAGAAGTTAAGATTTACTTATAAAAGATTCAAATCAATTTACAGTTCGCTTCAACATTTTTTTTTTCCTTTCTTCAAAAATATCAAAAATTTACTCAAAAGACACACAGGTAAAACGTATTTTGTCACATAGTGAAAGAAAATAAAAAAATGTGAACGAGATAGGAAAGGAAATTGAGGAGTGAATAAAAAAAAGTAAAAATAAAAGTTGACGTCTACGTCCGATGACATAAAAGATGAAATTTGAACTTTCCTTATTTAAACTTTTTTTTTTCAATTTTTTTATACGTGGACCTAAAATTTTAGTGAATATTTTTCACGCGTAAAAATTTTTTCGCATTTCATAAAAAAATTCATATCTACAAAATATTTTTATACATAGTACATGCATAGTAATTATAAAATTAGTTAGAAAAATAATATACAATAACTGGAAAAAAATTAAGATTTATGTACAATTCACATTTTTTTCATTTTTATAGTTGAAAAATGAGTTTTCTCTTAAAATTTAGTTTCTTGTCATAAACTGCTACCAAGTTCGCTAGATCTTCTTCTACCGATATTTTTTAAGTATGTTTCGGAATAAATGCTTCTGGTACGATCATCGTAGCGCAATGAAGGTCTTCGTCCATCTAGGGCATCCATATCCGATCCGGATCTGCACAGGTAACAGAATGCCCATTCCAGGGTATTTCGAAATGCCTCTCGAAAATCGCGATTGAAGTAAGCGTATATTAATGGATTTAATGTAGAATTAAAATAACCAATCCAGAACACGATGGTGGATACCTGGTCAGGGACTGTACAAGACTTATCACAGATCGAAGTGATTGTGTACCTGCAACAGAACATTTTATATTAGATCTTTCTATTCGAAAAAATGAACTTCACTTTGAAAATAGGTTCATTCAGTTTTATTTACACGTACCTAATGAGACAGACATTTCTAAGACTATGGTGTAAAGTAAACATCGACATAGTTATAAATCTGTGCCAATTTGTGGCCTTTTTTTGCTCCTATCCAGGTCCTGCAAGGTTTTTTAATGGGGGGGGGGGTGGCCAATCGGTGGGTTAGATATTTGCAGACATCAGGATCGATCAACGACCACTTTTCATTCCTTTCTGAGGGATTATTCACATTTTAGAATGAAAGTCGTTTCAAATTCTACCCCGCTCAGCTTACAAAAGACAACGAAATTACGAGTAGTAAAGCTGAAAAATATCCCAATATTCTACAGGTGGCGTGGCGATACGTTATTATAAAAATTAACGTTTTTCTGCATTTACAAAGGCCCAAAAATCACACAAGTTCAATGAATACTGAAACATCAATGACTATTGAAACTTCGATTTGCAGTAGCGGATCCTAGTTATTATTCAGATGTTTCATATCTACAACCATTTACTTTTACGTGCAACCAAAGCAAATCTAAACTCTGCCAAAAATAGCATCCCACTATGCTCCAAATGCCAATTTTTAGGTATTATAATATTACTACCACACCCCTCCAGAGGGTTGTAGAAACGTCTTCACGAATTACAATGGGCACAGTCTTCGCTTTATAGCCATCAGCAACAGCCAGTAAAGGAAATGTACCTAGGCAATACGTAAACTGACTAAACTTTTCTCATTCGAATTAAAATTTCATTTCGGAGCAGAAAAAACGCCGAAAGTATTTCTCGTTGGAACTAAAACTTCCAGGGTGGTCTGGAAATTACATAAAAGCCGCCGTAAAACTGAACATTGCCTACATTAGAGAACGTATATCGATGCCAAGAAAAAAGTACAAAATATAAAAATCGTCATTTTAAAAATTCAAATTTCGCGTATGGTAACGATAAAAAAAGATGGCAAGAAAAACGAAATCTTTTGCTAACCCTCAGAACTGGCCTAAATCCGGGTAACGATATTACCCTCCATAAAGCGCAAAAGGGAGAAAACGTGTAAAGGAAAAGTTTCGAAGCCAGGTGTGAGGACTGAGGAGGATGAGGGTATATATAAAGTCGAATTCGATATAATTTTCAATTCTGTATAATACGGTGATTACCATAAAAAAAATGGCAGCCAACATAAGATAAAAGTTCCCATGATGATTCCAAGAGTTCTGGCCGCCTTATGCTCTCGTTTCATTTTGATAATATTTCTATCCTTTGTCGGCGTACAATGAATTGATGGTCCCACTTCGTTGAACGTTTTAGAAGAAGACCTTCCATTATTCGGCTTAATGTCGCCATTCGAATTATGCTCGTCTCGCGAATGGTTTATTAATGCCTGGTTGCCGAACCGGGCATGTATCGCCTTCTCCTGGTGATTCGCCTCCTTGAAAATTGCTAGGTACGTGAATATCATGATGGTGCACGGTATCCAAAATGATATCGACGACGAAATTATGGCGTATAGTTTATTAACCTGCAAGAATTCGTAATCCAGATTATAGTCTAATGCGGTCAAATAAATGATAAATTTAGCACCTGCTGGTGGAAACATCCTGATAAGCACATTTTCCTACACTCGGAGATATTGATAGTGCGTAATTTTCATCACTTTAAATTGGAAAACAGGCACAATTTGAGATTTATTGTAGATGAACCGTGACAAGAAAATTTGGGGAATCCAATTTTTCGAATTCTACAGCAGAAGAGCAAAAAAAACACGTTCATGTGAAATATCATCAGGGCTATGCTAGCACATGTTTGAGTACATATGGGTGATGCTACAAGAATGTTAATATTCTTGTCCGGACTTAATATTTTACCAACCGGAAGAGATATAGTAAATTTATAAAAACAATTTTGGAGCATCACTAGTTCTACTTAATCTATACATCAAAGTATTCTGAATCTGTCTTTATAAGGGTGAAATTCACCCTAAATGGCCAAAGTGTCACTCAACCTGGCTGTGTCAGGCTATATCTTCAATGCTATGATCAACTCTACAAGCTTTGCTTTTTAAAGGTACTTGCGACTTGACTGATGAAGTGTTACAATTCTCAACACTTTGGAGAACACATCCACAGTATTGAAAATAACTTCATTGTTTTGGAACGGGGTGGTAGCCATCTTTGAAAGCTATACCACACTTTTTTTCCCCTTCGACCTGTTCTATTTTCAAGCAGCCAAAAAAGATTCTTAATGAACAATCCGAAAGATAGCTAAATTGAGTGTTATTGCCACCTTTACAATCTCTATAGGGCACAATTCCTTTAATTTCAATATAATATGCAAATGGTCTAAACACACATTTGTGGCAAAAAATAATAAAAGCCTTTCACAATATCACTCGCGAATAACTTGGCACTATTCACATATTATTTTCATTATTTATTGCACTCTGCCTTCGTAATAAATTAGATATACTATAGTTACCTTAAAAACACACTTTTGAGGATTCTGCCGCCTAAATAATTGGTGTTCTTCTGTAGTGTACCATCCTTGAAAAATGGGGATGAATGCAATAACAGCTGGAGCCACCCACGTATGTACCAGCATACAGGCGACCTTCCTTTTGGTCATATTTATAGGATACTTGAACGGTTTGACAATGGCGTAATACCGATCCACACTGATGCAGCACAAATGCAAAATGGAGGCTGTGGAGAAGTAAACGTCCAGCGAATTCCAAACGTCGCACATGAAATACCCGAACAGCCACGTTTCAAAGATTTGCACGCTGGCATTAAAGGTCATTGCTCCCATAGCCACCAACATGTCTGCGAATGCCAATGAGACGACAAAGTAATTGGTAATTATCCGTAATTTACGATGTCTCATCACACTGACAATGACCAGCAGATTACCGCATATCGAGGCCAAAATAATGGTGCCCATGATGCTGGTGTAGAACACCTTTGAGAATACAGTCGTCCATTCAACCAGGGCTGTGCCATTTTTTGATAATCCTGCAGCAGTCTCATTGAAAGTACTGACTGTTGCGTTTAATATAGCTCCATCCATCTCATAAATTAGGTCGCATTTAGATTAGCATCCATCTGTGGCCCAACTGGTGCAATTTTCTCTTTTCGTCTACCCATATGGGCATATCTTCGCACTCAGCCACCAAATTTGCAGCCCAAGCTGGCGATGGCCTCGCACCACCACACTCACATCAGCAGTAAATGTTAAAATTCTGTACGAAAATTTAATATATGCCCCAACTCAGCGTATTCTCATTTTTCGGCCGGTTATTTGGTTTTTTGGCCTTTTCCTTTTCAGCTGGTTAACCGAGAAAAAAAATATATAGAAAATATATTTCCTCGAGATGGCTTCTTTGCAACCTGAATTAAAGAAAATTTATTTCCTTTTTAGCATCTGCTTCGCTGTGTGGTTGTAACGTTTTTCATCGTTTTAATGGCCTTTTTCAAAACAAATTTTGTGATGGCGTAAACTGATTTCGCTGGCTTTGTTTTAATAGCGGCTGCTGCTGTAATCGTCCTTTTTTTCCTCCTACTTCTGACTGCTTTCGAGTAATGTTTCTACACTTTGCTGTACTTTTTCTACTAGCTCAGGTAATTTATGTACGTCTTCGCGATTCCATTACGCAGGTATATTCTGAAATGAAAAAGAAGAAAAGCTGTTAATACTTTTATTTATTGAACTTTCCAAAAATGTAATTACGATTATCAAGGAGACGATGAAAAATGCCAGCAAAATACGTAAAAACGAGTACTAATGGCTTACGAATTCTTTTTGGATTATATAAAAAGAGTCAATACTACGGCCAGCACCTGTGCACCAACATGAATCAGCGAGTAAAGGTTCTTGCGCCGCAGTTTGTGGAATTTATGACTCAATTTTGGAAGAATTTGAAGTAGAACTTTAACACCGACTCGCTTTATCGGATGTTAAGGGAAAGTACCAGTCGTTGATAAGGGGAACATAAGTTACCCATTTCAATAAATAAATATTTACAGAAAGGGTGCATAGTTTGTTTAATGCTCATGCGAGGAAATGGTATGAGTTGAGGTAAGGCAATGTGCGAGCACTTAAAAGTAACACTCGTAATATTACTCAGCTCAAGTAAAAAGTATCAAATTATAAACGAGAGTGATATTTATAGCACCAGGCAAAGAAAATTTTGAATTAGGTTATTTATACTATTTTTTGCAACACGTGATCAAAAAGTACCAGTTTTATTCAAAAAAAAAGAACTAAAGATAACTTTATAATTTATCCAAAGAGAGAAACAAGTATTCGAAAATTTGTAGACCTTTATTTAATTAGCATGCTGTCCTTGAAAAAAAAAAAAAATCAAGAATACATATACCTACACTGAGAAAAATGAATAGTAATTTTCACTATTTTTTATGAGAGGACAATTTGAAGATCATGGTAAAAATTACTACAAGACTTGTAAAAATTCCTGCCCATATTTTATGAAGTTTATTACTATTTTTGTCGTAATTTTTAGAATAATCAAAAATTCGTCTCATTTATGACTATTTAATAGAAAAAACTTCAAGACTTTCTGAGTAATATGGGCTAAAAAAAACTTTAGGACTTTCATTTTAATATCGGCCTTTCACCGTAAGATTCCATTCCGCTGGAAGGAGTTGGAGAGCTGAGCAAAGCAAGGGTGGGGGTGGGGGCGAAAGTTTTTCTTAAAAAATAGTAACGTGATTGTTTTTTCAGTTAAGCATATTTTCTAGTTTACAGAAAATTCAAAATTAGTTCTCATTTTGTATATTCTTCATTATTTCAAACTAAATTTCTTACAGAAAAAGTAAGCTGACCCGCACCCTTCTTGCAAATCACTGTTCATTTATGTTTATCTCCTTTATTGGTTGTATTTAATGGCTAAGCTTTCCCTATTATATGCGACATGAACGCGCTGCAGAAGGTGAAACATTGGATTGGCCACTATTTCAGATATACCTATTTGAAGAAATTACAACTTACAACTATAAAAGAGACTTGGTTCGTTCAGCAGCAAAACTTCCAATTTCCGTTGGTAAACAGATACGAGTATACTACATGAAATGAGTAAATATTTGGAGATCCCGAAAAACGAAATTCGCTTTTCGCAGGCAACCTTTTTTCATTTTTTATTATTTTTTTTTTGTTGACCTATTAGATATTCATACTAACTCAAACACAATCCACACAAAATTACGCGACCAACCAATAGGGTAAACTGATGGTGCTAGGAACGTCCACCATGACATAACCTAGATATGAATAATTTTCGTCTATTCCACCTTTGGGATGTACTTTACATGCCTCTAATGCGGATAAAAGCATCGCATTAGCCGCTGCAAGAAATTTCGTCGTGAAAAATGGTGTATTTTTCGTCCTCATTTTTATTTTCCATCTTCGCCTTCCCTACGCACCATCGTCCTTTTCTCCACTTTTTCTGTATAACTCTCTCACCGAAAAGCGGATTAAGCGAAATATCACCGGTGGGCTCGATGCCACTAAATCATCCAAATATTTTGCAACGTGCTTTCACCTTTTACCATCCAACTTGTCTTTTTTTTCTCCCTTTCCAAATACACACGCAAATATATCCTTAACTGTCGTCATTCGGCGTAGAAATTGTCGAATACATAGACTTGGTATGGCGAGGCGAAGTATACCTGCATCGCCATGTCATTCTCAGATATAACCAATTTGAAGTAATCCTTTCCATTAAAATATACGAAATTACTGGTAGGTACATAATATTAATATTATACCCATATAAGATGTAGATGTCAGCACCCTACATGTGAAAACTATTGTTGCAAACATTCACTGGGAATGCAGATTCGTCTTAAATTGACTATTCCACCACCCGAAGCCAAAAATATATGTTTGGGGCAAAAACGGAAAAGAGGTCGGCCAGCTAAGGCTAAAAAAGCTTTAATGTTGAATTAATTTTTTTTTACATTAATCAATTGACTTTTATTATGATAAACTTTTTCATGATGAACTTTTTCAACACACTAATTGTGATAAAACATTTTTTTCCTGTGCACCTGTAGTTCGTTTAAATCATTTTTTTTTCCTGTTCATTAGATTAATTTGACGTGTAAGTATTTTTTTCTTGTCAATTATATTTTTTTCACGTTGTAAAAATTTTATTACCGTTACTTTTCTTTTTTTATCCGTTAAAATTTTAAATTCCTGTGTTGAGAAATTACTAGTCCGTGGAAATATTTAATTTCCCGTGATTTCACCCTTTTTTCGTCGTGCTGATAAATGGCACCCGTAAATTTTCAGCCTTTTTCATAAACATACAGCAAGTGACTTACACACAGTGAGCACTTTGCAAAAGGACTAGGTTCTTCGAAAATTATGGTCACATATGGTGTAATAAAAATTTCACTACGCTAAATGACTGCACTTTGTGACGTTCCAGATGGATATGTTGTCAATATTGCTCAAGTGACTCGGAGATAGTTTGATATGCGCATGCGTAGAACAATATATTTGTTCAAATCAGCTGGTGGCGTAATGGGGTGTATTATTGAAACGTTGATGGAATGGTTAATTCTGGAAGCAATCTACTAATCGCTGGAATGGATCCAGAATCAAAAACCAACTTTGTACAACTGAGCATGCGCACTCCTAACTGTCACTAAGTCGTTTAAGCAATTTTGATATAAAAAATATAAACTTGTTGGCTACGCAGAACTGTATGGTGCAAAGTCAGTGCCGGATTAACCCATGTTTTTGGAGAGGGAGGGAGAGGGTACAATGGAGCAAAATAATTTTGCCAACGAAAAATCTCGACCAGGGCCCATGAAACGTTAATCCGGTGCTGCGTAAAACTGCTTATTAATTTTAAAAAATGAAGCTATTTTCAGGACTGTTAATACTAGAAGTACCAGGTGGTGTCATATACGACAACACTCAAAATTTTGAGATGGACTTCTCAGAGGACCAATATTTTGAGAACCCCTGTCTTGTGTCATACGACACCACCTGGTCCTTTGAGGTTACTCTTGTGGTGTCATATATGACACCACTTGGTCCTTTGAGGGATCGAGTAAAACCTGGTGTTTCTAGTGTTAAAGTACTCTCAGAAGAATCTAGAATCATTATCTCTTTATCAATTCAACTGTGAAATTTAAAAATACACCTTATGATGAAAACGATATTAAAAACACGATAAGAGACAGACACCACCGAAGGTATGACAATTTTTAGGTTCATTTCACCAATACTATTCCAATACATATTAAGATGCTTCACAGAGTACAGAACTATAAACAAAATTCTTGTTCTTTTAGTTGGTAAGATATTAAATCGGAATCAAAATATCACAATTCTTGTAGAATCACCAGAACACGAATAAAAGTATCAACATTTCTCGAATTTCTCTGGCGAAAATCACCCATCCAACAATGGGAGAAAAAAATCACCATAAAAAGTATCTCACAGCTAACATCTTCCTTTATCTCAGCAGATCAACAAGTGGACTTCGTTCTACCGTAGTTTATAGCTTGAATCTAATTTTCATCTTTTTTCAAAGTCTGGTGTGAAAACAAAAAAAAAATAAAATCATCGAAGAAGAAATTATTGAAATTACTCTTTCTTTGCAGGGAAAATTGAAATTTTTTTCCTCTTGTGGAGCTCCAAATCTCAAGCCAAAATTGAGGAAAAAATTCAAAGGAAATGCAGTGAGAGGGCAAAAAAGGATTCAGAGAATGTCGCCATCATGCAAGGATTTAATCGTTATGGAAATTTATTATCGCTCGAATGCTCCAGATAATTTCAATTAAAAACTAAATTCGATAAAATTTCGCGCACGAAAAAATCGTAAACAAGAAGATTTTCGAGGGGTACGTCCCCGAGCAGAGCTTGGAATGCCACCAAATAAACGTATTTTCTCATTTTTATTACCTTTGATAAATTTTTTTTGTTTTGTTTTTTCTCTCTCTTTTTACTTCATTTCTATTCTTTCTACCGTTTTGAATACTAAACAGAGAAATATCCTTCGGCACGAAGGACGACAATTATTCAGGATTCAGAAGCATTAATATCGCAGACCTTTGTATTGCAAAAGCTAGATGCAAAATAATTATGAGCGAGGGATTCGAATATTTCTTACTTAGATGTAGGTACAGATATCCATTTTACCCATTATAGGTACACGTTTCTCATACTTTTTCGTAGAAATTTACAAATTCTTTTCATTTTTCACCATCCGACTTAGGAAAATGAACTTTTGCAGCATAAATAAAGATCGTTAATAATGAAAACGTAACTTTTCAGCTATACACTATATTCTGGCACTATGCAAATGCAATTTTCTTTTCAACTTTATTTTACTTTGGAAAAAGATGCAAAAATTTGATTAAGTCACACCAGGGTTGGTATAAAATATTTATACTTTCTCAAATAAAAGAGTTCGAATACGTCAATATGCCGAAAAACCATAATCAAGTCCAATAAACTGCACCTATAGTAGCGGTCAAGGCAAATGTTTTTCTCAAAATTCCCACTTATTCACCCTCCCTCAAAGAGGTTTAGTTTCATTTAAAAAATTCTACCCTAGTCTCAAGTTTTCACCCCTCCACTAAAAGAGAACGATACCTCAAGCCCGATCATTTATTGAAAATTTTTGAAAAATTTCAAGTTTTTTGAACTTATGAAAGAAAAAAGAATTAGAGCTGGGGAAGTCTTTGAATTATTCATTTTTTGAATAATTTTTCATCTCGACAAATGAATGTAGTGATTTTTGGTCATTTAGGTACCTTGAAGGTAAGTCGAGACCCTTCTCAAACCACCCTGACCTATTTTCTAATCATTTCACTACGAGTTAGTAGTAACTAAGTTGAAGGAGAAAATACAAGATTTTCATACGATGCTGATTGTAAAATAAATAAATAGTTTTTCTAATATTTTCATGTATGAATTTTCAATCTCCTTGAGGCCAAATTTTTTTCAACTTAGAAGACTATAATTTGTATGAAATTTATATTCTGCAAGGTGGGAGGTAAAAATACAAAATTTCCTGAGTACAACCTCAATAATTTAACGGTTTTTATCAATAATATTTTGATTAATTTTCTTAATGGTTCGTTAATTGTTGTCAGTTTTCTAATTATTTTCGTTACGTACTGTAGTTTTGTACCTAGTGATTTTTTATGCATTAGGCTATATCGTGAAAGATGTTAACACATTAAAGATGTAACAATGATTAACCGAACTTTCATTTTATTTTTTCGTTTCTTTGTGTTTTTTCCCCCTCAACGACAAAAATTCACTTTAGCAACTTCAGAAAATCGTTTTTCCCTCTTTTTCGATTAGTATCATTTTCAACTACAGATTTTCTGTTCGTGATTAGAATCTTTTTTGGAATCGACCGATTCGTATAGAGACGTGATTCGAATGGAAATTTTGTTAAAGCTTCTCATTTTCAAAAAATAAAGCTACCATAAACGACGAAAAATTTCTAGCAAAACCCTATAAACACTAAAATATTTGTATAGTATACCTTGGGCAAAACAGTGTTGCAAATTATGATTCTACGAACGTTACAATATTCCATATTTAACATTTTTTATCGCAATGTTAATCGTCACGTTCTAAAAATAAAAAATAAATAGAAAAAATTGAAAACTTGAAATTTTTTTTTGGTAAACATGTGAAAGCCTTGACCAGAAATTTTCATGTTTGCAAAATATTTTTTTTTTTTCTTTTTCTATGTCGTGTGCAAAAATACTTTTCTTTCGTCATAAAGTCGGCATTTTTCTGTAGTTTAGACATTGTTTTCATAAAAATGGCAATGATTTCACGAACAGTATACCTATAGTTACATATTATGTCAAATACTTGCACGAATTGCATGTTTTAAAAAAATAAGTGGTAATCTAAATCAAACCTGAAATTAAGTTCGCATAAATCCTTACTTTTTACCTATTTATTCCTCGGTTGCACATTTTTTCCAACTTTTCATAATGCTTCACCGCAATAAATATTTTTTATAGGTACCATAACTATGAACATATATATTTATATCAATGTTTTTCTTCTAAATCGTGTTTTTATTAACTTGAGTAATTTATCTAACTGTTAGATCTGACATTTTTTATACTATGCTGAAAGATATTTCAGTAGTTCTTTTCACCTGTTTTGGATATAAGAAAAAAAGACCATTCAAGACATTTTTTTTAGCAACTATTACCAAAGAACTCGTTGACTATATCCCTACTATAGCGCGTCAAATTTTCATTTTCAACCAAATAAAATGTTTTCTACAGCCAATATTTAGGATAATTCGAAAATACATTTTTTGTTATTACGGATCATTCGAAAAAAAAGTAACATAACACTGGCATCGTGAGAAGATCTTAGGTTAGTAACGCCGTAAATAGATGTAGTTATGTAATTTGTGCGACAAACGAAAACTCGAGATATTAACTCGCGACGTAATTCGTTTTGGCTCGTTTTCACAAAAGTTATGCTTCATTAAAAGCTATTAAAGGAAAGTTTGGAAAGTACGAATGAATTTTTAAATAGAATACGAGCAGGTATTCATCCACTCGGTACTTTTTGGACTACTTCTTAGAAGCTAAGAAAGTATTTGTAAATTAAGACAAAAATTTTTTGAAAACACAGAAATAAATTTTCTCAACTTTTAGATTCTGGCTGATAACTGGAGTGCCGGGCAAAGGGTTGAAGGTCTGTATCCAAATATCTTCGAAGTTTAATAGTGAACAGACAAATATTTACATGGTACATAGGAAAAATGGGGGAAAAAATAGTCAACTGGATTACAATCAAGTCGTGATAACTCGAATTTCGATAACTTGAAAATCTTTATAAATCTTAGAGATTCTCAATTCCCTGCGCAATTCCATAAGCCAGTTATAAAAAACTACCTGTAGAACGCAACTATCATAAATAATCTCTCCAAATCTAGGTTTTTTTTTTTAGGGAAAGAAGACAACTACAACTCAAATTTGGTTTCCTTGTCAGCCTCTATAACTTGAATTCACCTAGAAAGGCTCCAAATAATGAATAAAAATATGACATAAGAAAAATTTGTTAACTATTCTGAGTAAGTTCAAAAAGTGAACTAATGAACTAAGTGTGTTTAACTGGATCAAATCCATTTCTTAATCACCTCTATTAGTCATAGATTTAAATAAGTTAGCCTCTATAACTCGAACTTCTATAACTCAAAACGATAACTTGAAGAAATCTTTATATTTTATATTCAGCTTTGAGTTATTCAGATTCGACTGTATTCCAAACAAGTTACGTATATTTTATTATCTTATCCCTAATCATGTCCATTGATTTACTAAATAGGACGAAATTGATCGTAAATGCTAGGATCAAATTTTACAACAGCTTGTATCAAGGAAGTCCCAATAATATTCATATAAAAATTCTAAGTGGACATTTTTTACAAAAACTTTTATGTGATATAAATTTCTGCGCGTAGTTACCATAGCCTGCAGCTTCACAAAGGTTAATTGAATTCTATTTTTTGAGCATCTAGAAAGTTTCAAAGTGGAACCTACGTTTTTATAAAACAATGTAACATAATTTTGGTTTTGGATTAATCGGTATAATAGGCGTTAAAATGTCTACCCCTTAATCTACATATCACCCAATTTGGTTCAGTTTTTCTTCGTCCAAAATCCAAGGATTTCCAAATCCCACCCATTCGTCTCTACGTATATATTATAGTCAAAGGGAAAGGTAAACTTCAAAAGCAAGTATTGCAGCTCAACTCTCGAATACGTTCGATACAGCCACATGGCACTAACCACATTTACGTATGGGTTACTGAATTAAATTTTTAATTTGCTCATCGGTTTCATGTCGTCGGCTGTTTTCAAAACCACAGCACGAGTCTCGAGCAATTGACACAATTTCCGCGTGTATTTGCCTCCATATACTGGCTGTGTCGGGGTTCATGAGCTGCGTTTTCATATCGCGAAGGTACACAATTTATACTCGTATCTACATAATATTTGCGAAGAGCACGTCACGAAATTGTCAACCTAAACGGTAACAACAGCGACGAAAAACGCGTTTATAGTATTAAATGCTTGCTTCTTTTTGTCGAACTGAATTTATTACCACCTTCCACGCCAATAGTGTTATTCCTGCGATAATGTGAAATGCGGTTAGCATTCATGAGCAACTTTGGTTACATTTAATGTGGGCATATATCGTTGAAATTTTCGTCTGAATGGATTTCGTTTGTTGTACAATGTACCTGGTTTAGTTTCAACAACAACATTCCAAAGAGATACCCCCTCAACGAAACCAAGCTCAAACTACAAATCTTGGCTTAGGCAAAAATGGAGTGTACAAATAAACTTAAAAGGTACAAAACTGCTGACGAAGCAAAAACTTTTGGGACTGTCAATCTTTGTATCTGTGGTTGTCTATTTGTGTTGTATGTTCTCACAGTGCGGTCGGACAACCGATGCAAAATTCAGATACATCGAACGATGAAATATGGCTACAGTTTGTTTGGAATTTGATATCTCATATTTATCATGTAATTCGAAGAACCCAAACTTTAATGTCGAATTCAATAACATGACTTTCAATTACTTAACTGTACATATAGTGTACGGTTGCCCAACCTATAGGCTGTGAAAACACAAACAATAGAATTCCTCTCGTTTTTTAGCTAATAACTCGCCTTAATTAAACCTTCCTTTAACTTTTAAACTCGTTTTGTACATCCTCTTTTTCTACTTTAAACCTGGTTTTATCGTGTAAGCCCCATTTAAGCACTGCTTGTACCCCTGACCCCGAGAAGTGAAACAAATGAGAAATTACGATAAACCACAAGACTCAGGGCGCGTGGTACAATACTCACTTAAGTGGAGTTCAAACATAAACCAGGTTCAAGAGACGAAATTACGTTGAAAAAGTTGAGGTTGAACCTGATTCAAGCATAAACTTCACTTAAGTCAGTATAGTACCCCTCGCCGTCAAAGCTAAGCTAAACAAAGCAAAAATATCCACCCCCTTCGAAATATTAAATCTATATACTTCCAGTATCATCGTACAATGTACTTATAATAACTTCAATCCTAAAAAATTTTAAAACATTTTTTGACAGAAACCTTCCCCTTTTCAAAAGTAAATTATTCAATGGAATTTTAAGCTATTAGTGCGCCGTTAGATTAACCATTTTCGACATGGAATAGGTACAATTCATGCATCCCTAACCAAAAAAACAATTTTCACTACATCTTGACACCTCTTTGGTGCCCTATAAAAGGTAAAATTTTATACTAACACGCTTACTGTACGAAATATCGAATGAAATCGAGACTTCGATTCGAAACTTGATACGGATTTAAAGGAAATCTTGTCACTTCGGTGTAAAAGCGATTTTATGGCTCAAGCAAAAAGCCCCTAGTTTTGAGCACGCGAAGTTGAACCATTTCTCTTATATTTCTGCCACCTAATGCCTTAAATTTGCTCGTGAAGTAGAAATGTTGAACTTATAACACTTTTCAAATTAGAATCGAAACATGCTGGTTTCCCTTCTCCCAAAATCTTAAAACCTTCTCTCTTTCCTTATGAAAAGGAAAACACAGCATTAGGCGAGAGGATGGAAAAAAGGACGTGCGGGGAAGAAAAAATGGAACTGCAAAATGTTTTTTTCTTCTTTTTTTTTTTGTTTTCACAAAAACGCGAAACAGGGAGGGTACTTATTAAATTCCGAGTTAGTTTGGAATTTCATCAATTTGGAAGCGGAGCATTACAAAGCTGCTGGGTAAAATAGTGACGCCGCAGAGACCATTTTCTCAACAATTCGACGACGACTAGTTGTATAAATTGGAAATGTTTAGCTGAAGATCTGCTTTAATGATATCATGAATTTAAAGAGGAAGAAAAAAGAATGTAGACTGAAAATGAGTTAAAATGAGAGTAAGAACCGGAATAAAAAAAGCTCTTAACTAGAGATGAAGGCACTATAAAATGATGATTTCCGCAATTTCCCTCAGGGCTTCCGAAATAATAACTGGGTGCTTCCCAGCAAAAGTAAGTAAAGAATCATGGCCTTCAAACGTTTATATGCAAGAAAATAATAATAATCCGTAAACTGAAAAGGTGAGGAAAGGGGCAGTACCTCGACTTTATTCCTATTTCAAGTAAGAAAATTGGACGAAATCAAAGATATCTAAGCTCAACAGAATAGTTAGTTACGAAATTGGTTTACGTTTTCATCATTAGAACTGCGACATTTCATAAATTTCAATATCTTCCAGAGGATATTATGTAAGTGCTTTTAAAATTAACTTATGTTGATCTACTGAATTACAGATAAGAAATACTTGATTCACAAATCCTCACCATAATATAATGAACAAAATTTCAGTAGTAATTTTTCACTATTTCGGAAAGGAGAACAGGAACAGTTCAAAACTCATTATATAAATAGAAATTACAAACAGAATTGTAAAATCCATCATCAAAAATAGTGAAAAGTGCTTCAAATGTTGAGAACATCGATGATAATTAAATCTTGAATTTTCCTATTCTCGCTATCCAAAATAGAGAAAACTATTACTAATTTTTCTCAGGGTACCTCTTAGGAACATTTTGGTGTTCTGATAAGTTCAAAACAATTCTAAAGGTACTCGAAACACTATATTAAAATACGTCGCGTCGTTCATCAATTACCTAAGTATATTGTTAATCATTTTTTTAATCAAATTTCTTCCATCGATACATGAAGGTGTCATGTCGATAAATGCTAATCTTACGAGTAATTTTTTGTTTCAATGATTTCAAATGGTAAAATTTGTAGAATATTCAATAAATACAGGTATTTTAATCTTTTTAGCAGGTTTTCGACTAGAAAACCTTCTATTAATTTTGGTCTGACTTTAACCAATAGGCACCAGACCATCACAGTTATTTGTTTCACGATCTCCTGATTCCAAAAATACCTATCTCGCATTTTGGTGTTTCTTTATTTTTTTTTTCTTTCTTTCGTATAATCTAGGACATATATTTCTTTGCTACGCGAAAACAGACGAACGGCTGAACCAATAGGGATGAAATTTTCAGCAAAGGTCAATCTTGACCTGGTCAAGGTCTGTATAGTTTTTGAGATGAATCTGATCAGCGGATCCGGAAATATTAGCAAAAATGTAGATCAAGATGATGATTTTTGGGTGCAATTAGGGGTTACATTGATTGTAACGGGAAAACAGAAAAACGGCTGAACCAATAGGGATGAAATTTTCAGCAAAAGTTAATCTTGACCTGGTCAAGGTCTGAATGAAATCTGAAGTTGATTGGTTCAGCGGTTCCTCAGATATTAGCAAAAATGTAGTTCAAGATGATGATTTTTGGGTGCAATAAGGAGCTACATTGTTTGTAACGCGATAACTGATGAATGGCCGAACCAATAGGCATGAAATTGTCACCAAAGGTCAATCTTGATCAGGTCAAGGTCTTTATGAATTTTGAGGTCAATCTGATCAGTGGATCTAGAGATATTAGCAAAAATGTAGTTCAAGATGATGATTTTCTAGTGCAATTAGGAGCTACATTGCTTTGAAACGCAATAACTGATGAAAGGCCAAACCAATAGGCATGAAATTTTCACCAAAGGTCAATCTTGATCAGGTCAAGGTCTGTATACATTTTGAGGTCAATCTGATCAGCGGGTCTAGAGATATTAGCAAAAATGTAGTTCAAGATGATGATTTTCTAGTGCAATTAGGAGCTACATTGCTTTGAAACGCAATAACTGATGAAAGGCCGAACCAATAGGCATGAAATTTTCACCGACGGTCAACCTCGACTAGGTCAAGGTCTGTATACATTTTGAGATCAATCTGATCAGCGGGTCTAGAGATATTAGCAAAAATGTAGTTCAAGATCATGATTTTTTGGTGTAATTAGGAGCTACATTGCTTTGAAATGCAAAAACTGATGAATGGCCGTACCAATAGGCATGAAATTTTCACCAAAGGTCAATCTTGATTAGGTCAAGGTCTGTATACATTTTGAGGTCAATCTGATCAGCGGGTCTAGAGATATTAGCAAAAATGTAGTTCAAGATCATGATTTTTGGGTGTAATTAGGAGCTACATTGCTTTGAAATGCAATAACTGATGAATGGCCGTACCAATAGGCATGAAATTTTCACCAAAGGTCAATCTTGATTAGGTCAAGGTCTGTATACATTTTGAGGTCAATCTGATCAGCGGGTCAAGAGATATTAGCAAAAATAAAGTTCAAGATGATGATTTTTGATGGCAAATAGTAGCTACATTGCTTTGAAACGCAATAACTGATGAAAGGCCGAACCAATAGGCATGAAATTTTCACTAAAGGTCAATCTTGACTAGCTCAAGGTCTGTATACATTTTGAGGTCAATCTGATCAGCGGGTCTAGAGATATTAGCAAAAATGTAGTTCAAGATGATGATTTTCGGGTGTAATTTGGAGTTACATTGCTTTGAAATGCAATAACTGATGAATGGCCGTACCAATAGGCATGAAATTTTCACCAAAGGTCAATCTTGATTAGGTCAAGGTCTGTATACATTTTGAGGTCAATCTGATCAGCGGGTCTAGAGATATTAGCAAAAATGTTGTTCAAGATCATGATTTTTGGGTGCAATTAGGAGCTACATAGCTTTGATACGCAATAACTGATGAATGGCCGGACCAATAGTCATGAAATTTTCACCAAAGGTCAATCTTGATCAGGTCAAGGTCTGTATAAATTTTGAGGTCAATCTGATCAGTGGGTCTGGAGATATTAGCAAAAATGTAGTTCAAGATGAGGATTTTTGGGTGTAATTAGGAGCTACATTGCTTTGAAACGCAATAACTGATGAATGGCTAAACCAGCTACTTGGGTGTAAAATTTCAATTGCTAACTTATTTTTATAAATACAGACATAATCTCCTGCTTTTTGACACCAATATTTTCAATCTTTGCTTTTGCTGGACTTATTTTAAAAATTGTTTCAAACCATAGTTTTTCAAGGAGATAGAAAATTTTTAAGGGAAGACTTATTTAAACAGTGTTTCAAATATTATTACTGATTTTATTAAACTGAAAAAAAAATTCAACAAAATTCTAGCGCAGTACGTCGCACTAGAAAAGCAGGTTTTCGATTTGCCGCTCGGTGGTCTAAAAACTAATTAAAATTTTCCACAAGTTAGTGCTTCTGGATTCTGTAACAATAATTTAAAAAATTAACTTGTCATTTTGTCGCACAGTGTTCTGAAGACTTCTAAAAATTTGTCACAAGTTGGTGCTTTGGGATTTTGAAAGAATAATTAAGAAATGAATTTGTCGTTTTATCGCACAGTGATCAGAATAATACAAAAAATTTCCCACATGTTGGTGATTTGGGATTCTGTAACAATGATAAAAAAATTGATCTCTGATACTCTAAGAATCAAATTAGCTGCCACAAGTTGATGCTGCAGGATTCTGTAAAAATGATGAAAAAATGAACTTCTGTCGAAAACCGCCGCGCCAAATTTCAAAAAATACTCCTCAAATACACTAGGTACAAAGTTATCATTATTGCAACAAATTAACAAATTAAATCTGTCAGCCTCATGAGAGATTAAAAAAATTATTTGTACGATATTTCAAACCTGGTTGATTATTTGTTGATAGCCAAATGTAACCATCAATGGAAATAAGAGTTTTTGAAATGGAGGGAAAAGTTTGATGTATGTTTGCATCTGTTTGGACATTATTTCTTGTAATTAAAACCTTTGAATCGAGAAATTATAAACTTAGGATAATGTCTTATTTATTTTATACTTAGTTGAAGTTAGCTACATAAAAAATTTGAATTTTGTAATACTGAGTGTAATAAAATGCAGACCTAAAAATGATTGAAATGGAGGAGTAATATTTGGCGCGGCGGTTTTCAACAGAAGTTCATTTTTTCATACTTTTTACAGAATCCTGCAGCATCAACTTGTGGCAGCTAATTTGATTCTTAGAGTATCAGAGATCAATTTTTTTATCATTGTTACAGAATCCCAAATCACCAACATGTGGGAAATTTTTTGTATTATTCTGATCACTGTGCGATAAAACGACAAATTCATTTCTTAATTATTCTTTCAAAATCCCAAAGCACCAACTTGTGACAAATTTTTAGAAGTCTTCAGAACACTGTGCGACAAAATGACAAGTTAATTTTTTAAATTATTGTTACAGAATCCAGAAGCACTAACTTGTGGAAAATTTTAATTAGTTTTTAGACCACCGAGCGGCAAATCGAAAACCTGCTTTTCTAGTGCGACGTACTGCGCTAGAATTTTGTTTTTCCTCATAATATAGGACCAATTAAGAATATTTAAATTCTTGCCCATTTAGCACAAAATATGAGCAAATATATTTATAATTTTAATAATAAGAAATCAAACACAAATCATTCCCTCACGAATTCGATATGAATATATAAGTGGTAATTTTGTTCAACTCGTTGGTATGATTTAGATATGTTGACAAAACCCAGATGGGCTTCTTCTGAAATTGAATAATCGACAGTCATAAATTTCTGACAGAAACATATCTTATATGAAAATAATTGATAAGAAAAATTTTCGTAACACGCTTTTTGAAACAGGAAAAGTAATTTATCATCGATATGATAAGTAGCCTATTTCAAATCGGACAAATTCAAACAAAATTTGGTTATTTGCATAATAACTCTGAAAGGGGCGAACTGATTTTTCCACATGGCTCAATATACAGCAAAATAACAGAATGTACGCTAGAAACATTGGTTTTGCTCAACACTAAGTACGCTTCTTACCCTCAAATTAATGAAAGTAGAAAAATCAAAGATAGAGAATAGAAATTTGAAATAAATAATAAATAAATAAATAAAAAGTAAAAAGTAAAAAATAAGTAAATTGAATACCTACAATAGGCAAAGATGAAAAAATAACTAACCTAATTAATTAAAATAAATTCAACTGGATTTTTATTTAATTAAAAGAAAAACAATAATAAACAAAAAAAAATTTACTCTCACATAGGTATATCAATATTAATGAAGAAGTATAAATCAATATAAGTAAATAAGTTTTACAAAAAAAATAATCTGACGTAAAAAAAAAAATTGGGAATATGAAAAATAAATAAGTAAATAATTAATTACTGTCGAACGGGGTGACTTTACATTCAAGGGGCGACTTTACCCACTTCGTTTTAGCCCAATAAATAAATTGCCAGGCAAAAATTAAGACCGAAATACGATTTGAATCGAAGCAGCTGTAGAAGGAGGAAAAGAAAAAAAAGATCGCCGCCCCTACCTCACTTCACCCAGTAACAGAACAAGAAAATAAAGCGGCGATATGGTTTTTTCCTTTTTCTTATTCGTCTTTTTTTTTTAACCACTGACACTCAAAATATTCAGTTCGGTTTCACACGGTTGAAGTTTGTACTTGACTAGTTTCTTTTCAATCGTAAGTCTGAGTAGAAAAATCCTCAAATTTTGCCTCCCCACCCATCAATAAACCGTCAATAACAAATTGATGGGTAAAGTCGCCCCATTGAGGGGTGACTTTACACAAATGTTTTGAAAAATCATAAAAAATAGAAGGAAGGCTGCAAACTCAAACTTTTTTTTACAATTGTATTGAGAAATGTTAGACCTAAATTTTAAAACCAAATTCACTTCAATAGCTTCAAAATTGGAGGAGTTATTAAAGGACAAAGTTGAAAAACATGAAAAAAGTGTGTAAAGTCGCCCCATTCGACGGTACCTAACTTAATAGACAAAAATTTTTTAAATTAAAAAAAAATCACTGGAGTTTGATAACTATATTCCCTTTTCAGTTTTATAACTATTTATTCACCCCAATAATTCTCTCCAAGCAACTTTTTCCAGCAAACCCTCCCATTCTCCACCGAAGTAACCCGCACTGTTATGCTTGAAAAATTTACAATAAATCGAAATTCATATGTTTCATCGGAAGAAACATATAGTCCGAGTTAAATTTTCTCTTAAAAACATGACCTACATCGTATGGCTTATCAATGCAATACAAAATTTCGACGGAAAAAGCAAAAAATAGTACTCGTACTTCGAAAAAGTGAAGAAACAAACCTCGTACAATAAGCTTTTTATTTCTCCACTCGAACCAAAAAGTTGGTAAGTTACAAATCATGCAGACGAATTCAACGAAGTGCAAATAATACAAAAGAAAGTCAAGTGTCATGCTTTCAAACTTTCTCAGTGCGTTTTTGGGTTGTGAAAATTCTTTAAAATCTTTTTATTTCTGCTAAGGTTGACTTTTGTCGGGCTAATAGGATTCCTTAATAAGCTCTCCGCGAAAGAAACGAGGACGAAGTAGGTGGTGGTGCGGTGAAAGAAATTTTCTAAAAAGTTTTTTAAGAGAGCGAATTGTAGAATAACTTGGCGAATTTAGCAAGTTTTTTTTTCTCGTTTACTTTATTTTTTTTCTCCTTTTCATTCCATCAAGCGAAGAAGTTGGGAAAAAGGTAAGATTAGGGGTAGATTTTATGAATCGTCGACGCGACGTTATCGCGTGCCATTCCATAACCGAGTTTTGAATTTTCGTTAAAACGGAAGCGTTGCAAGACATTAAACGCACGCGATGAAAAACTTTGATTTATTCGATACAATAATGTTAACGTTTTAATTTTTTCCACCTTCTCAGCTATAGTTGCTTCCATTTCTGCTTACAAAATTCTGAAACGAGCTGGTATAGTTAACAAGTCAAAAAATGCCAGGCTCAAGCATAAAATATTTAATTTCATATTGTAGACAAACCATGAGCTTTTTTTTGTGAGACAAATACCACGCTAATGCCTTCGAGTTCAGGGCTGGCAACTTTCAATTTTCTCGAGTGTAACAAACTTGAAATTTACTCGTATAATACCATAAGGACATGATGGGTTTTTGCTTCAGTGTGTGCTCATCTAGAAGCCATAACTCCTCGACTCAGTATTACTAATACTTTAATGGAAGTACTTTTTGTGAGAAAATATGAAAAAATATAAACCTAACTTTTTAATTACCAATAGCCAAAACCATCAAAAATCGACAATTTTTGTTATCAAATTGTCTACAAAATGATAATAAAGAAAAAATTTTCATTAAATGAATTTTTTTCGATTGTTTCTGGCTTCAGCTCTGAATTAAAAACTAAAAAGTTGGACAGGTAGGTGGGCAGGGGTTATTAGGACAATAGTTTTGTTTCTACATATTTTATTGAGGCTGATAGATATTCTGAAAATTTTGGCATTTTTCAGGTAGGTATAATATGGTAAGATAAATTTTCAGAAACTTTTTCTCTTTTCATGTCTCCGAAAAATATCTACTACGTATCACATACCTTCATTCGTGTAACTTCACTAATTCAGTCTCTGAGTAGGGGAGATCGTCTGCTGAAGGGGAAAATGTCGGGAGCTCTAGCCGTATCCTGCACCAGATTCAAGTATAGATTACATGCAAAATAAATCGAATATATGTTTCTCGCGGGCATTTAGATTCCTCGTTTCATACGAAAGAACGTCTAACATTTCCATTTGGAAAATTTCGCATGTTTATGACACACACCTTCTGCGAAATTTGCAGTTAATCGAGCTTCGATTACTGAGGGAGACTAAATTGTGTTTTGTAAAATGGAAACTCCTCAGGGAGCAGGTAAACATTTAACCGTGTTTAAATAATGCCACTATATTATTCGTAATTTATTTTTCACATTCTAATTCGAGCGACTGCATAACTATATGTATTTGAAAATTGGGACTGCGAATTGGCTTGCGAATGTTACAAACAATCGTCATAACGTTATTTACCGATCCTACAGATGCTGATAATTGAATAACAGCAGCATACGTTCCAAAATTATTACTCTCTTTCCTATACCTTTTTCTGTATGTGTTTTCAGTTTAGGGGTAGGAATTTAATGAACTACCGCTCTTTGATAATAATATTTTGAAATAGCATTATGTTTTGCAGAAAAAAAAAAAAAAGAAAAAAAAAGGGTTAGGATCAAAACAACTTAAGTCCATATTTTGCCAATTTTGTTTTATTCGCTAATTTGATTTCTGCCACTGCGAGGTAACAGCAGGTGACTCCTATGTAAACGTATGTATGTATGTATGAGTATTAGAGTGTTCCTCATTCTTACATTTTGAATATTTTACCTCCATCTTGCAGAATAGTTGCATTTCATGAAGAAGAAGAAGAAAATCCATGGTGTCTCAAGCTGATTGGAAATGTGTACATGCAAAAATCAGCATTACTTTACTTTATTAACAGCATTGCATAGAAATACATGTAATTGTAATTTCTACTTTAACTTACAACTACAACACAATGAGGTGATTGGAAAATTGGTCAGGAGGATTTAAGAGAGTTTGGATTTGGACCTACCTAATGTAAATAAAAAAATCACGATTTTTGATTGTTGAATTGAAAAATTATTTTTATTATATTAGATATTTCGAGTGAATTCGTAATCAAAAAAAATGAATCATCTTTTAAGGAAAGAATTCTCCTGATCCAATTCTACCCCTACCATTAGTTTACGAATTCAAATTTCGCCAAAATTTTCCATAAAGATGGGTTTAGATGCACCAATCTCCTTTCAGAGAGGAGATGAAACTTCAATAGGAATTTTGTTTTCATGAAATGGAACCACTTTAAAGGGTGGAAGCAAGAATCGCAAAAAAATTTTCACTACACATAAATGAGGACCACCCTAATAAGTATACTGTACGTTATTCATATGTATACCATTTATTGGCAGTTTGTGAAAAATGACTTAAATCCTGCAAAAATTTTTCAGGTGGTGCACGTGAACCCCCCCCCCCAACTTGCCAATTATACTCAAAATGCAAAAAAAAAGTCCAAAACGAACTTACAACGTCATGAGAACAGGAATGGAGTTATAAGAAAATTACATAGTATGTAGGGCAGCCATGTATGGTGAAACATGTTGCCTATCCACATTCAGCGAGGCAATTATTATACCAGTGAACTGTGGAATGTCACTTGACATATCTATTCTGAAAAGAGGAAAATGTGATTTATGTCGTTTTGGTTCTAACCAGTTCAAATAAATTTCTTCCAGGGCAGATTGAAGTAAAAGATAAAACCACCAAGCTTCTGTTGAGGCAGCCTATATTACCTGCTTTCAAATCTATAAATAACTGCAATGCCCTAAGAAACTATTTTCCTTGTTATTGTAGTAAAGTACCTTTTATGAAGCAGTTCTAAAGCATAATCTTATATTCAGTATTTCCTTTCCATCTCTCAGTCACCTCCCTGTCCCAACACCAAGCACAAAAAAAAAATTTATTCGTGTTTATGATAATGTGATGGGAAAATTCGGGTAATATTGGGCGTGCGAATAGAAATTTTGTTATTTTTGGGGGGCAAATAAAAACCAACAACGTAACAAGCTCTCCATAAAAAATATAGCCGTTTAAAATAAAGCCTTTTTTATTCCTTTCCTGGCTACCCACCTTGGCAAAGTGTATAATAAAGTAATACTAACAGGTTCAAGTAGATTTTATTTGCTTCTTATGCGAGTTTACATATGAATATACTGCTAAAAAAGAAAAAGAGGAATCCTTTTTTTTTTTTCTTTTTAAAGGGACATGGAAAAATAAGTTAAGCAAAAAAAAAAAGTATCTGAAACGAGAGAAATTCTGCCTCGTGTTTTTTCGCTTCACTTTTTCCGGCGAGAAATGAAGCGATCGATTTGCCATTCATAGCGTAAAATTAAATCGAGAATGAATAAAGTTGAACGGTAGACTGAAATTTCGTTGTTTTTTTTTCTGGCTAAAACAAAGCTCATTATCAAAGACCTGTTGTAGATGCTTCAAAAAGCTCGAGCACGACATTACGAAGCAAAAATAAAAAGGAACTTTCGCCTCGGAGGAAGGATGCCTATTCTAAATGAATCTGAGAAATTTTTATTTCTTCATAAACTTTGTCAATAAGTTTTCCAGGATATTTTCGTTTGTGTTTCTGTGTTTGTAAGTAAATGAAAGTGAGCAGAAATTACGTCGTTGATGGGAAGAATTCGAGATGAGTTGGTTGGAGGGTGGAGGAAATCAAAAATGCGGTGGGAATGATGATTGGAGGACGACCATAGGTATTTAAATTGCGGAATGTGGTCAAATATGTTACCCCCGTAATACAAAAAGACAGGAAATACAACGAAAGAGATTGGAAAAATATTTGATGATAAGGGGAGCCAACCATTTCACCGACTGATTTTTCACCGACCGACGTTTCACCAAAAAATTTCACCAACCGGACATTTCACCGACACCATTCACCGAGGGGGTAATTCACTGATAGCGAGTTTCACCGAGTGGTCTTTTCACCGAAGTACCCAAAAAAGTTGAATGTCCACTCACAACTTTCCTCAGACTCAATCGATTTGAGTGGTTAAAGGCTCAAATGAAAGGTCTTGATCCACTGAGTGTTCTTAGAGCAAAACAAATTCCTTACCTCAATTAAAACCTGAGATATTGATGTTTGAGTGGTGGAAAAGCTTGGAAAAAGCATGAATTTTGAGTATAACTTGAGTAAGGTCAGAGTTGAGTGAATTCCAATGCGTGATAACATATCTACACATAAATATCTTTCAAACACACAATCACGATCGAGTTGCCTTTCATACACCAGGCAATCAATAACTGATGTGAGATAAAAACAGATGCGATGAAAAAAAAAACCTGTCGGTGAAATAATCTGCGGTGAAATAGCTGGTTGGTGAAATGCTTATCGGTGAATCGGCCGGTCCGTGAAATGTCTGCGGTGGAGTGTCCGTCGATGAAAAGACAGTCGACAAAACGTCCTAGACCCGATGATAAGCTACTCGACTGGATGAATGAAAAACTCATATCGCGGCTACAAATGGATATCAAAGGTCAGAAGTATGAGAGAGAATACATATTGCTTGGAAATCAGATTTGTCGATTACTAAAGGTAAATTCTGGTCACCTCAGGCCAGTTGTTATTATTGTTTCGAACGATGAGCATAAGTATTTAAATTTCACTATGGTCGTGTAAGTTATCCAAGGTAACTGAATCATAAATGAAGATCCATTGGTAACAAAGAGAACAACCCTCGAGATTATATGGAGTATGGACACAGTTGTGATCAAGTAAGTGCAATAAGTATATAAATAATATCGACAGAGACTCTAGTTTCTAAGTTTCACTGGTTTGCTGAATGAAGAGTTGGAATAAACAGCTTTGGATGGCATAGTTACAGCAATCTCTTCAACAGAATGATTTAGTTTCTCCTCCCCAATGCTGTGTATCGCATAAATGAATCTTAAAAGGTATCGATGAGACATAATATTTTGTCAGGGTTTCCAAAACAAAGCGTTTTTGAAAAAATTATGCATTGAAAGTAAAATTTATGTAAAATATTACACATCAGCAGAATTGTAGAGGCTTATACAAGAAAGCATTTTTGAACAATTTATTCAGCCAAATTATTATTCATTAAAAGTAACAGGATTAGTGTAAAACATTATTCACTCAATTATGCTTTTGCTGTTTCAACTTTCTCACACACCTACATACATACACACATGTTACCTTTGATGGAAAAAATGAAAATGTAAGTTTTTCACATAAATGCTATCCTTTAAGGGTTGAAAAAAATGATCTCTTCATCAGCAAGTCAACGTTGAATCTATCAAATCTTGTAAATAATATGTGACCTAGTCCCTGAATAAGATATCGATTTTACTGTGAATGCTTCTTCGACATTCGAGCACACGAAATGCATACAAACCCCACGCCCGGACATATCGATTACTATGACATACTTGACCGAAGTCATTGTACGGATGCATTATTGCAGGGAAAAAAAAAACGTAAAAACCAGCTGAAAATGCAGCATACAGTCAATGCATATATGTATATGCCATCAGAAAGAAAACAATTTGTGCGCATTTGCGCATATAAACGCAAACATTTCGACATGTTGAACTTTTGCTAAACTTTAAGTTACCTTCTACATATATTTATACTCTACCCAAGGTAACCTTTATTTGACTCTACGATTCTACTCTTGTTTACAAAGAGACAGATATGTGAGCCATACTTCTAAAATACCAATAAAATGGGTATGAAAAGATGCAAACGTTATAATGCAGTATATTACGAGTGCACTGCTAACACATCGTGTAATCGTCCCTTAGTTACGCTTTCGTTTCAAATGAAAAAGCAAAATACTTTCAGAATATGCAGTTCCCACCCGTGAATAGGGAAATAATACGAAGAACTTGCACGCGATGCTTGCAAACAAAATGTAAACTCAGCTTTCTATGATTCTGTTTCGCTGGAATAGTTCCTACTTTACCACTACGAACTTGAATTCGTATGAATTCGTATATTCGCTCAAATAACGATCAGTGAATCTTTGAAATATACATAACTAATGTGTGAATACTTAAAACAGCGATTAAAATGAAAGAAGTGAATAAAAAGCTTGTACTCGTATATTTTTATGGTAGATGGCAAAGGTAAAATACCTTAAAAGAAATCAAAGTAACAGAGGAGTTGAATTTACTCGTAGCATCACACCTCATCTCCAGAGCAAAATAAAAAAATATCTTAGTAAAAAGATCGTATTTTCAAAATGTCCATGCCTTGAGGAAAACAAAAACCTGCTAGTTATAAGGCCAAATGTTTGCTCAACCTTTATACCCTTTGCTAGGGGTAAAAATTAGCGGACTTCATTTGGTGCGATAGGGGGCTAAAATTTCTTTCTTATTGCTAAAATAAAGTTTTAAAAATAAAGAAGAGAAATTTCATAAGAAGTGTAAAATAGAAAACCATGTTAGGAACCAACAAAAATAATAAAAAATGAAATTGTTGAAAATTATAAGACTTTGAAAAAATAAAATAAGAAACACAAATTTGGGTATAAAAGTGTAGTACAAAAACTAGTTGTCTTTTTTAAATGTAAAATCAAAGTGAGCTCTCTGGAAAAAACCAAAGAGCCACCTCCAGAGAAACAGATTTTGAGGATAGGTTGGAGGGGTTTTGGGGGACCAGGCCATAAACTGTCCTCTTGTCAGGAGAAAATGATCGTTTTTATAGGTTTTGGTGGAAATTTCGTATTGCAGCCGTGAAGTCTGGAAGAATATACATATACTAGCGTGGCCCGAGGGGTCTACGCCCCCTCTCCGCTCAAATTTTGCTTATTCCCGCTCAAATTTCACTCAATTTTGCACAATCCCGCTCAAATTTCTCAAATGCCGCTTGATTCCGCTCAATTCTACTCAAATTTTGCTCCATCCCGCACAAATTCCGCTCATTCCTCTCAAAGCCCACTCAAATTTTGCGTTATCATGAAATGATTGGTAGAAGTGTAGAATAGAGTTCATAGTTATCAAAAATATTTTCATCTAGCTGTGAAATCAAATCTCTAATCAAAAAGATTCATACATCATCACATTTCTGAGATTTTCCTCTTTCAAATGGGACCGAATTCAGCTTTCTACGTTGCACAGTGCACAAAATGGCGCTTTTAGACAACCAAAATTCAAAAAGAGCTGAGAAAACCGAATTCATAAGCTGTCCATAGTATTTTTGACCGTAGAATTCGATTTTTGTATCACTTTTTATATTGGACCCAACCCTCGGTCCCTGGAAGGGTGTTTTTGGGGAGGAGAGGGCTTGAAAAATAGGTGTTTTCGGACTCATCATTTTATATGTCATTTTCAAGTGTAGAGGTTGTATGTTTCATGAGATTTTAAATTTGACCCCTCTCATAGCTATTAAAGGGTCTTTCAAGGAGAAGGGGAAGTTGGAGGGGCTGGAAAATGAGCTCTCATCAAGTTTTGTTACGGGTGTGTACATCTGTGTATTTTTTAGCGTAGAATTTGAATTTTCTATTAGTTTTTCAATTTGACTCCTCCTCCGTCCCCTAGGAGGGCTCTTGAGGGAATAGGGGGTTGCAAACTGAGTTTTCATCAGTTCTGGGTTTATATTTATGCTTTGATATATCCCCCCTATACCCTCCACCGCAACTCTGCATTAAAACACCAATAACTGAAAACGTGATTTGTTTTCAATTTCATTGATAGAGTAGGGCTTTAAGTAAATTCATTTTGGATTTCACTTTGATATTCTTTTCCTTCCATTTCAGCGAACCAAAAAAACTGGAAAACTGCTAATATTACCAAGTAAATTTGATAAGGGATGATATGAGTTTTGAATTCAACATCATAATACCTAATTTCTTAGAGAACATGTTGATTTGGTATTTAAAAAAATAATATTTGATTTCTAAGGAAGGCTTGAACCCCCCTAGCTTCCCCCTTGGGTGCTCCACTGCATTGTTTGTAGTGAGTGTTTGACCTTTGGTAAACATCCTGTATTAGTTTCATTATCAGTTAAAAAGTAAAAACAATGCTTGTAATAGCTGAAAATCAACTCATTTTTACTCATTTTTTCCATAAAATACCTAATAATTGGCTTCGCGACCTTTTACGACCCATGGGACCAAATAGAAAACCTTTTTCTACCCCTCCTGAATACACTTCTGATGGAATTTCCGTGCAAGACTGTGTCCGGCAGAACTTATGAGATAATATTGGTTAAAAATGAGCTATAAACACTAAATTTAGAGAGTTAATAAATCAAAACATAATTTCAGAAATCACAAAATTGCTCCCAAACAGTGTAATCTTATAATATGTTTGTAGTGTTCAACAGCACCAAGTATCACAGAATATTTCCAACATAAAACAGATTCATAGTACTGATGAAAATATGTTGAAGAAGATTTATGCTGAAAAACTATTTTAGATGTCACCTTGTCTGTTTTCTCACCCGCTATTGGCGTTGTGGGTGGGGCCGTGGGGGCAAGGAACAAAATTTACTGAGAACAGACAGTTTAAATATCAATACAAACATTTATTGTGGTTTTGGTTGAATTTGTGATACTTGATTTTTGAATTTTTGGTCCCTTAAATTCCCCTTTCCGTGCACTGTGCGTTGAGTAAAAGCAGAGCAATCGCGAAATGAAAAATAACGTGAAACGTTGCATGAAGTTCATCGTTTTTATAGAATGTTTCAATCATTTACAGGGAAGTAAAACATTAATTCGACAAAGTGTATGTAAAAAAAGATTTCTGATAGTTTTTTCTTTCTAATGAGACCAAATTCAGCTTCCTACATTCAGTAATAGCAGACTAATCGTGAAATGAAAAATAATTGCGAGATGAAAAATAACATGAAACCTAGCATGAAGTTCATCATTTTGTAGAATGTTTCAGTTATTTACAGGGAAGTAAGACATTAATTCGAAAAAGTATATATAGGAAAATATTTCTGATAGTTTTTTCTATCTTATGAAACCAATTTCAGCTTCCTACCTTCAGTGATAGCAGAGTAATCGCGAAATGAAAAATAATTGCGAGATGAAAAATAACATGAAAGGTATCATGAAGTTCATCGTTTTGTACAATGTTTCAGTTATTTACAGGGAAGTAAGACATCAATTCGAAAAAGTGTATGTAAAAAAAGATTTCTGATAGTTTTTTCTTTCTAATGAGACCAAATTCAGCTTCCTACATTCAGTAATAGCAGACTAATCGTGAAATGAAAAATAATTGCGAGATGAAAAATAACATGAAACCTAGTATGAAGTTCATCGTTTTGTAGAATGTTTCAGTTATTTACAGAGAAGTAAGATATTAATTCGAAAAAGTATATATAGGAAAATATTTCTGATAGTTTTTTCTATCTTATGAAACCAATTTCAGCTTCCTACCTTCAGTGATAGCAGAGTAATCGCGAAATGAAAAATAATTGCGAGATGAAAAATAACATGAAAGGTATCATGAAGTTCATCGTTTTGTACAATGTTTCAGTTATTTACAGAGAAGTAAGATATTAATTCGAAAAAGTATATATAGGAAAATATTTCTGATAGTTTTTTCTATCTTATGAAACCAATTTCAGCTTCCTACCTTCAGTGATAGCAGAGTAATCGCGAAATGAAAAATAATTGCGAGATGAAAAATAACATGAAAGGTATCATGAAGTTCATCGTTTTGTACAATGTTTCAGTTATTTACAGGGAAGTAAGACATCAATTCGAAAAAGTATATATAGGAAAATATTTCTGATAGTTTTTTCTTTCTAATGAGACCAAATTCAGCTTCCTACATTCAGTAATAGCAGACTAATCGTGAAATAAAAAATAATTGCGAGATGAAAAATAACATAAAACCTAGCATGAAGTTCATCGTTTTGTAGAATGTTTCAGTTATTTACAGGGAAGTAAGACATCAATTCGAAAAAGTATATATAGGAAAAGATTTCTGATAGTTTTTTCTGTCTTATGAAACCAATTTCAGCTTCCTACCTTCAGTGATAGCAGAGTAATCGCGAAATGAAAAATAATCGCGAGATGAAAATCAACATGAAAGGTATCATGAAGTTCATCGTTTTGTAGAATGTTTCAATTATTTACAGGAAAGTAAGACATCAATTCGAAAAAGTTTACATAGGAAAAGATTTCTGATAGTTTTTTCTTTTTAATGAAACCAAATTCAGCTTCCTACCTTTAGTAATAGGAGAGTAATCGTGAAATGAAAAATAATCTCGAAATGAAAAATAAGATGAAACGTAGCATGAAGTTCATCGTTTTTATGGAATGTTTCAATCATTTACAGGGAAGTAAGACATCAATTCGAAAAAGTGTGTATAGAGAAAGATTTGTAATAGTTTTATCTTTCTAATGAAACCAACTTCAGCTTTCAACGTTTAGTAAAACTGAAGTAATCGCAAAAGTAAAAATAATTCGTTTACAAATTTCGAGTGTCGTACGGACATCCGGATATTGGATTTTATTATATAGATGTTAGAAAAGGGGTACCGCACCCCCTGTGGAGTGCAGTCGCGCACATTCTGGCGCCATTTAGTGCCACGGATATGATGTTTACGGGTATGATGTGTACAAGTGGAATATGTACGAGTGGAATGCGTGAAAATGAGGTCCTAACACCCATTATTATCTGAGTTTGCTACACAAAATCAAAGTTTTAGCTATACTTTCTTTGAAAAGAGGAGGGATTAATTTTTTTTACGGGAGAAAGTCAATTTAAGTTCCTGATGACATAGCTCCCCTCTATCACCTTCCAAAATCCACCTATGGGAGTAAATTACGTATTTTACCTCAAAGTTGTCCATTGCTTTCTCTCTAATTAGATGCGAATTTTCAATATTTAAACCAAATTATTCATAAAACAGATTCTTACACCTGTTTCTATAGTAGATAATATTTTCAACTACAAAACTGAATCTGATATACTCACGTTTTCAAATGATTTTTCAACGGAAAACCATTTTCTCAAGAATCAAATATTCCCTTCCCATCAGCTTTTTAAAATTCTTTCCACAATATTCGAAAGTATCAATTAACCATGTGCATTAGTGGTGTGAATAAATGAAACAATAAATAAGAAAAATTATGGGACGCCATCATTTTTTAATATTTTCTTGACGTCAGACCACAAATTAATCATTTCAAAACGTAAACAAACAATTATTGTATACATCTGACCCACAATAAATTTTCAAGTTTTCAGTCTCCAATACGCGACAAAAATTCTCGACACGTTGATATTACGAGTATGAATGGAAGAAGTGAGTTTAATTAACGTCACATGTTTTTAATAATCTGATCACTACCGGATAAGTTACTGACGAATACACAAATGAAAATAAAGATGTTCAGATAATATCAAAGTATGAATATTCGTCTTCTTCCATAATATCTCTTCATTGGTTCAAACAATAATAACAGTATCTATAACATAGAAGAACTTTCTACTTCAGAAGAATAATAAGCAGGTAAGCACTGAAGAAGACTTTGCATTTCAATCAGTAAATAAAGAAAGAGGGCATTTATTATTTTCTTCTTTTTTTCCCCCCTCGCACACATTATTGATTTATTCTCGATGTATCTTGGATTTTAGTTTATGACCCCTTTTTAATAATACTTGCTTAAAGTGAGTAGCTTTTTTAGCAGGTTTTCCTGGAAAACCAGCTCTTTGAAGCCTATCTAATTTTTTTAAATTTTTTTCAGAAGGTACGCATGTATTTATTTATTTTTAATTTTCTCACTTGATTATACGTTTTTACACATTCTATCACGTTCTTACATGTTCTAGAATTTTCTTATTTTATTTTAGTTTATAATTTCTTCTATTTTCGAGATTAGCAGATTGTATTAATTTTGGAGAAAAAAGTACTGTCACGAAGCAGTTTGTTATTCAACAATTAATATGAAATTAATCTGAGATGAAAGTTATGATCTATGATTTTACTGGGTTGATTCTGGTACATAAAACCTCGGCTCACCTGGGTTTCGATGAGGACCATTTTCAAGTTTGGGTTCATACTTCACCTAACCGAAACATTTGTAACTTTCATAACCAATTTTATCTGAATAGGGTTGTAAATAAAAATTTTCCAATTTTCCAAACACGTTCTGACATAAGTTAGCTGTAAAACTGCTAATTCGCAAAAATATATGATTAAAATCCACACCATCCCAACAACAGGCAGAAAGAAGAGAAATTTGAAAAAAAAAAAGAAAAAAAAAAGCACCAGCTACAAAGTATGGCAACACACTTATCATTTTCCTGTTCACATTTTACTCGTGCATTCGAAATTTACACCCTTTATTCTACATTTATTGATGTATGGGGCAGTAAAATATCGCACCTCTGGTGTAATACATTATCAACAAATTTTACGTAAACAGTGTAACATTAACCCTCATTTATGTAAATTATAGTCGCATTTCTCACCATTCGCTCTTATACTACTATGAAATACATCGAATTTTATTACGACGAATAAATTATTATTTAGGTTTCTCTGGTCTGGTGTTTTTTTCTGCCATGTTTTTTTTTTTTTTTTTTGCTGAGGTAAACTTTTATGTATTTGTTGTTTTCCCAAAATCCTCTTTCACTGTGTATTTCCCTCTTTTTGGTCGAATTAAAAATACTGTATAAATATTTTTTCTTCGCCCAAGCCGCAGCCCAAAAAAAAATGATTTGATGCGAAATACGTGTTTGGTTTTCGAATTTTTGGGCCTTGTGAATGGCAAAAGCATTTCAACATACAGTAAATGAATAAAGAACACAAAACAAGAGAAAAATTTCTTAACGCATGACGAATTTACAAGTAGTTCCATAGGTCTGAAGAATATTTTTGAATTACATAGGATTTGAAGGTTAAGTGAAAGATAATGGAAATGATTTGGAACTACTAGAAGAATACAAATCATTTTTTTTCCCGAATTTTCTTTTATTTATTTATCTCCAAGATTGTTGGTAAATTTCTTTTGGAACTCTTTTTCAGTTTTAAGAAAACTAATGCTCGAATTTAAAGAAACTGATTTCAAAATCACTGGAAGGTGAAAAGGATGAGTGGAAATGCTAACGTCTAGGAAAAATAGGAAAAATCAAATAGAACAGAACTGTCGGCTACTGGTAATTTTTACATCCCTAAATTACATACTAAAAGTCCTACCCTCAGAAGTATTCTAAACCCCCTGTAGTAGATCAAAGGAGCTCAAAACTAGTTTTTCATCTATAACTACAACTATGAATTTAAAAAAAAAATTTCAAAGCAAAAGATGTTTCTCATCAAATTTTTTATAAATGTGATGCGATCTGAGAAACCATACACAAACCCGGGAAACTTAAAAACGTGTTTCAGCGATATGAAGTGCGGGTGGGGTCAAAAATGTCAGTTTTCAGTTTTAACAGAAACGGAAGGAGGGGTTGTCCAGCAACATTTTTGTGAATGTGGTACAGTCAAATTGTTTGCACAACATCGCAAAATAAGAAACCATGCACAAACCCGGTGCTGGGCAACATAATTACAAAAAATCAAAAATATTCTTCGTGCAGTTTTTTCAGTTCTCTCCCCTTCCCTCAATCTGCTCAGTTCACAAAAAAAAGTTTATCATTACTTTGTTGGAATTTAACTAGTTTTTTTAATTTGAAGTCGATTTTCTCAAAATGAGCTTTTTCAGCTTTCAAATGTAAAGACGCTATAACTCGGCGTCTAATTGATCTTTTTGGATGATTTTTTTTTTAAATACTCGTATTTGTCTCCTCCATCGAATAAAATCAAAAACTCAAAATCAAGAATCCCGGGTTCGTGTATGGTATCTCAGATCGCATCATAAATACTTATCAATGATTGGTGTTTATTTTCTGTAGGAACGAAAATAGGGTATACTGAAAGAAGTACTGTTTTCCATAATTCTGTTAGTAACACGCAAGGTTTTGATTTAGGAAAAAAATGCTTCAAATGAACGTAATTTTGCATCATTAAAATATAGATGGTTGATCGCGTCAACTGCATTGAGGTTATATACCAACTAGTTCAGGTTTAATTCATGTTGCAACATAATTATGTGATGAATACGAGTAAACATAGAAAAACTTCGTATTCACCAATCACTTCCCTATGGGAAAAATATTTTGAAAACGGATCCGTTTTATTCCGGGCTGGATTATAACCTTTTCCTGTTTTCCGGCTTCTAAAACGGATTTCGAACGGATTGTAATCAGTCTTGCCGGAAATGAGTCCGGATTATTTTCCGTGAAGGCTGTTTTATCATATTTGTTGGCCCGGGTTATAATCCGTGAAACCGTTTTACAAACGGATTTAGAAAAATTTCCCAAAAATTATCACTGATTATAATCAGGAAATCCGTTTTACAAACGGATTTGGAAAAATAATCAAGATGACAAAAATATCTGCAAATTTTCAGATCCGATGGTCGAAAATAAAAACGGACTGACAACGGATAAAATTCTCATTTTCCGGATCATTTTCTCATTTTTTGCCCATCGGGTTCTGAATGCACTTGTTCTCCGCACACATTAAGAGAGGAAAAATAAGGACAACATTTGAGAAATTATCAGTTATACGAGTACATGTGTATAGATGAAATGGGTTAGAACTTGAAACCAGGATATAGTACCATACACGACACTGCTTGTGCCATCGAGTTCGCAATTCGTAGCCATCCATTCACTCTTATTAGTCGTTATTGCTCCGCAATTTTCTGCTCGTCCTTTTGGCATTGAGTATGCTTTTAGCGATAATATGTTGATATTATCACATGTGATAATCTTGTCGAAGTTTAAACATGGTACAGCATTATACATTATATAAAAAAGACAGAATGAAACATTCGTTGGTAGGCTGCCAAAAAGGAACTGGAAAAAGATTTCATTTCGAATATATTACCTAAAAAAAGTAGCAGCAAAAGGAAGCGAAAGAAAAAAAAATGAAATAACAAAAGAAGAAAACCACTATCTTTTTTTTATTTTGTAGACGAGTATATAACAGCGTGTAGTACTTGGCAAATCCTTTTTATCCTTTATTGACAATTTAACATACGCGGCAAAATCGATTGAAACTCAAATGAAGTTTTTCCTAAACGTATTCTTCATCTTCTCCATATACCTATATCTATTACAGCATCGCTCTCCTTCACTATTTTCTAGTAGCGAAGAACATGTCAATTTTTATACGCCTTATTGTAAATTTGCTGTCAACTATCGAGTCCAGGTTTATTTGACGACGGATAATAACACACTGTTATTGTATAAAATTTTTTCGGATTGCGTATAAATTTACTACTTTTTCCTACACATTTTTGGTTTCCTCGACAAGTCGACCTTCTTTTTGAAAATTGTATCAAAGCTGAACACATGTCACAACGTGCCATATACTCGTAAGATACGAAGTGGAAAAAATATCTTAGGTTTGATTCTCCTTGTGTATCGTTTTTTGAATATACCTATACGTATTACTCGTAAGTTGGTTTTATTCACAGAAAAATTTAATGCATGGAAGAGAGCTTTTCTACATAAAATAAAAATTAGAAATTCTTTTTTGGGAATTTTTAGTAAATACGAGTAACTAAGTACTGTTAAGCTAAAGACTGATCCCGTTTTTAATATACGTTTCAGGTTTTTTTTATTGGGGTAGGAAGTAACCTATTTTTGAAAATATATGGGACTAGACTTTTCTATAATTCTGTCCAGTAATAACCAGCAGTAAATAGTATGGGATTGATATAGAAAATAATTCCAACCAATCTAATACAAATCACCCCTACTACTACTGGATAGAATGAAAGAACTTCGTTTAGTACCTATTATTCTATCGTTTATACCTACTCTCTCTTAGGAAATTACTATTTTTATGAAGGTTGCTATAGTCAGTAGAGTATCAGAATTAAGAAAATTTATAATATACTTAGAACTATATTTATGTAGAAAAATTTTAATGCATCAATTTTCTCAAACAAATAAATTGCTAAAAACACCCCTCACTTTACATTAATTCGATATTTTTATGTGTGTATTTCTTGATATTATGCAACTTAGTGTAGCCACTTCATTAGATAAAATATTAATATGGGGAGCCCGAGAAATTTCAAAATGATGGAACAAAAAGTTAGTTACTTGAAGCTTTAGGTTTCTGGAGTCTGCAGCATTAGTATTGTTACTATTCTTAGGGTCTCAGATCTTCTAGCGATATTTTGCCAGTTTCTTTTTTCATAAAAATACCGAATAAATTGATATGATTTCATTATTTTGTTTTTTTTTCTTTGTTTTATTTTTGTTTTGTTTTTACATGTTTAGTTTTAATTTTTTTCATACTTCATTTTGGTTTTCTTTGTTGTTGTTTTTTTTTTACCATTATTTTTGTTTCTGTGTTTTAGTCTTTTTTTTTTTTGTATTCATGTTTTACATCTTTATTTTTTTCTGATTTCATCATTTTCATACGTGTGAGTATAATGTAAATGAAAACCTGCTTTTCAAGTTACGACAGGGTGTTTTTTTTAAAAAACTTTATGTAATTTATTTGCTATTTTTTCTCTTCTTTTTCACTCATTACATGAAAAACTGCTAACCATGTTTCTTATAGTTGAACGTCTTGACTTAAACTAAACAAAATGACAAATCTCTCTTCGCTTTTTTACTCGATATTCTCACACAAAATGAAGGAACTAGGTAAGGATTCTGTGGTAGCTAGTAACTTTTTATAAGCTATAGTACTTCTTTTATTTACTCTCATTTCTTTCCGGTATGTTAGCTATGGAGTAAAAACGCAGAAGGTAAAGGAGGAAAAAAAAATGAAAAAAAACTGTCTCCTTTAATAGCAAACAAGTCCTTAACGATGTTTGCAATAAATTTTCCACTTCTTTTAAATTCTAAATGTATTTTTTGTGGCTTTACATTTTGCCTTTATCAGCACTTTTTCCTCTCATTCCAACAACTTAAGGTAAAAATAAACCGAGGAACAAAGTTAAAAAACATTTGGCCTCCCATTTAATCTTTGGTTTTCTATATATTTTTTTTTTATTTTTCTATTTTTCTTCAATAATATTCAAATGTTTTCAACTGTTACCCCTGCCTATATTGTAGACCTAGTCATTAAATAACGTACCTAGAAAATTTACAGACGTGAACCTGGATTCAGGAATTAATAATTTTTTTTTTACGAATTGAGACAGGGGGTACTTTACCATGGAGGTTGAAAGTGATTAGGGGGTCAGGAAAAGGCAGAAGCGATCGGGTGTGAAGCAAGCACTCACATTTTTGAAGATAATCTGAAATTTTTAACTCTATGAGGGTTAGAACTTTAGGTCTCTATTAACTAGGTATATCTTTCAAAACAAAAAATTTTTCCTCGAACCCGCAACCTCCAACAAAATACAATTTCCTCCAATAATTCAAAGCTTATCAAAAATTTATCCCTACCAACAAATAATTTCTTCAATACTGATCATCAATTAACCCTTTTGCTACCAACGATGCATCATAGGAAAATCCAGTGTGTTGCTTACAATTTATGTTATGAGAACGGTGTCGTTTGCAGGCAATCAATGATTACGAAATTGTAAGGACTTTGGTGAGGACAAGAAAATCAGCTGCGATTAATGAAAGACCTGGTAATAGAACACCATTTACTCTCTTATTTAAAAATCCACCAGATGTGAGCCACTACGTTGACGTGTAACAATAATATCATTCTGTTGTTGAAATTTCGGCATTCATTGGCCACTAAAGTGGAATAAAAATGGATTAACAGATTTGGCGAGAGAGAGAAAGTATATTGTAATAGGTCTGGGGCACACAATACCTGTATTGCTCCCAAAATTGGATGAGAGGCGAAAAAGAGAAAACTTGACCACAAATTATAGCTGTATTATACTATGGAAAAAATTGTTATTATGTAACACGTGAGAAACTATTGTTTTCAAGTTTATAAACTTCAAAAATATATTTTATCACATGTTCCGTGGGCGCTTGTATTTAAGCTAGCCTATATTAGTAATTGTTCATTGTTTTCTGAAGAAGGCTTTTTGATTTTTGTAAAAATCTGAAAAGTGGGTCTATAGGTACTTATACAGATAAGATCCGATGTTTCTAAAGTAAAATATAGGCGGGGATGGCTGGGGGGAAAATGGGTAGCCACAGACCAACAACGCTAATCATAGACAGCCTCTTAATGTCACTGACCTTGGCGATGATGAGAATCATTTTTAGGAGCAGTTTTCAATGCGTTTTACCCAATCTTTATCGAATAAATACCTCTGGTCCGAGTGGTATAACTCAAAATTATAACTTGGTAAGGAAGGAATTGAAAGACTCGGAGTCTAATTTAATAGTTCTATAAGGTCAAACATTTCCAAATTTTGAAACCAAAGTCTCTATAATTTTTTTTTTCTTTTTCAGCGACGACAAATTAAATGAAAAAAAAAAAAAAAAAAAAGAAAAAGATGATGGAAAAGTTTTCACTTTCGCGAAGAAGAAAATACAATTTGTCCAGATGTAACCGCTGCCAGTTAAAACTACTGCCGCTGTGATTCAAAAAAGTAATCGTAAAAATGGAAGAGAGAAAGAAAACTGTGTGTGTGTTTGTACGTGTATGACGATATGAGTGAAAAAGCGAGATGAAGTGAGATAGGAAATGTGGAGGGGGATTGAAAAACGAAAAGAAATTCGCTTTTAATTAATTTTTTCGCTTCAACTCCTTTTTACATTGCTCTAATTCGAAAAATTTCGTAATTTAAGCTGGAACACAGCAGATGTTACGACATCCAGTGGTATACACGTCAAAAGAGTTTTCCACGCAATGCCTTGGCCATTTCCTCAAAAATCTTGGCTTTTTCTCCGAACAATATAAATCAGTCACTCGTTGCGTAAAAATTCAAGAGAACACAAAAATGAGGAGAAATTGTAGAAAAAAAAAAAAGAAAAAGAAAAATTCGCCTTTATTATATTAATTAAAATTTAATACGAACTAGGTCAGATGGAGAGGGAGTTCGTACTTCGTATGCACAAAATGTATATGTACATACGATCAAGCAGCATGTAAAAGTTCGAAAAAAAAAAAAAAACTTTTTCGATTTTTTTCGTATTCCTGACAAAAGAAAAAACTCGAGTACGAACAAAAAAAAAAAAAAAAAAAAAGAAATACCGAAAGTAGAAAAAAAAAACAAACTCAACTTTGATAAAGGTACCGAATGAGTTAAAATCCTTTGAGCTTCGAATAATCTATCATGATTGAGGAAGTTCGTAGGAAATTACAGCATTTAAAAAAGGAATGTAAAAAAATTTGAAAATAAATGTAGAATGTAGGCCATTATCGTCCATTTTGACAACCTTTGCTTTACACAGATAACCTTATAACCTTTTTTCTCTTCCTTTTCCACAGAATATCCTCGAGGGATATCAAATTTCAACGATCTTTTGCGACTTGTGTTTCATTTTAAATGGCAAGCTCGATACCCCCCGCCTCCTCAACAGCTCGTTTTCATCTTTTTGAACGTCTATCTCAGTCCTCTTTCGGCTGCCGATGTCGCATCTCCAGTATTTCACTCGCGGTTCTCTCGACTTTCGATTTTTTTCACTTACGTGCTTCAATTTTATCGAGCTATATATTTCTGCGACGCTATATCCAGACATTTGATTCTAATGCTTGTTCATTTTTTAGAAGAATTCGATGGCATGACTTGACACCAATATTAGAAGTCATCATTTAATTCAAAACGTTCTTTTACAGCTCTGAGACTAAATAGAGTATGTTGAAATTAAGAATTGTTCTCTGTATTATTTAAAACTTGGCTATAGATCCTCCAAAATTCAAAATAAGCCACATAATTATGTTTAAAAATGGTGCGGCAAAATGACCGGCCACATTTGTTTTGTCAATAATTACATTCATAATAAAAAAGATAACGACGTACGGATGGTTTTAAATTGAAATTCATTCAACAAGCTGGACCCACAAAATAATGAAATAACATTTCAATCGAATGTTGACCATTTTGCCTAACACATTCTCAAAGGCAGAGACCTCAATTTTTGAAAACTTCGCGTAGCATAATGGTCTTATTATTTTGCACAGGAAAGAGCGAAGTATTTATTTGCGACGCTGAATGAAACATTTACCCCTACTGTCTTTGATTGTGTATAGAGGAAGAAATTGCTAAAATAATACAAGCATTGCTCCTCAGCAAAGTCATTAAAAATCAGGTTTTACGCCGTTGAGAATGCATTGGTCAGTACTCAAGTAAAATTGTATTTCCTACCTCGAAGAAAAAAAATTTCAAATCAATCGCATGTCCCTACTTTTTTTCTTAAGCAGGTACCTAATTGAAAAAACAAATGTAGCCGGTCATTTTGCGGCACCCTGTAAAACAATTTTTTAAATGTACAATCCCCTGAGGCAGTTAGGCGGACCATTCATTGGTCATCTTGTGTAACTGGAAAAATATTCAGCAAAATGTGATTATTTAAAATTCCACAAGCATTGACATACATATTATATAAGACTATAAGTAAATAAAAAACATATTTTGAAGATATTATCATTTATAAGTTTTTTTTTTAAACTCTGTCGTTTGAGACATGAATATCTCACAGCTAATCTAACACAGATGCACTATCATTCGAATTTCACTTCATACAAATTTTTTATTCTTACTTTTTCGGGAAGAAAAAATGAATAAAATCACACAACATGAAATTGATTTCATATTTCGCCCATTATTATAAGTTCTTTAACTTGGGTTGCAGAGATGTAAGTAAATCTATTCTTTGATTTCCAAACTTGCAGAGCATAAAAAATCCAGCAACTCATACGATAATTTAGTTACTATTCATAAATGTTTCTCCAATGACCTAATTCCGTTTACTGCAAATCAAATTCAACTTCCCTTTGTTCAGCGTGTCACAATCGACTCTATCTGCCTTCTTTTATTTCGTCGTTATTTGAGGATTTTACTTTACTCGAGTCTCATAAATGTGCAATTTTTCTAGATTCTACATTTTATTGCCTATTAAGTTCGTATTATGGCAAAGTAGTACCTAAACAATAACGCAGAATGAGAGAAGCAGGAAAAAACTAACGATATTCCTCTTTTTTTTTTCACGTTCGGTTTTTGCAACCTGGCTAAGTCTTCTTTCTTTTTATATATTTTTTATTTTCCCGTCCAACTTTCTTAGGATTTGTGCTCTCGACGTATTGGTTAGATGACAAACGGATTTCCGTATCATATGAAAGCCTCGTTTTTTCGCGTACCTCTTGTCAACAGTGCTTCTAAAAGACACCTAGATTGCAGTGGAAACAGAATTTGAAGAGCTTTGAGGAGTTTATAAGTACATACATTTTGTTTAGTTTGTGCCTTGAAAGCCCCTAAATTCTTAGGAGAGGTTGAGAAATTCAAATCATCCAACAGTTTGGTTAACATCATTCTGGCAAAGTACTACTTTATATTTTATTACTCGTATTTGCATCTTTTCTACTTGAAATAAATTCGTTTTACTAGAAAATGTTGTAGGTACGAGTAATTTGTGATGGAATATTTGAGGCATTATTTAAAAACAAGTTAAAAATATCAAGTCTCGGATGGGGGAGGGGAGAAATATTATTATTCATACAGACTTTCCTCGATTTCATTAAATTTTCTAACCAGAAAATACATTTTGTTGGACCTATACACTAATTTTCTTCACATGCTATGAAAGAGATATCGCATTCTCCCTGTAATATGCAGAACAAATTTTTTATACAAAATTTGAACATTTCAGCAATCATGCTATGCTCACTCAAAACTTATTTTTACCAATATAAAAAGGTTGTAATAACTTTGCTTCATTTTCTCAGTGCTGGAGAAAAGGATCCAGAGATTCATACTTTTTATTAGCTAAAATTGCTGAAATTTCAATTTTTGCTTATTTTCAAGGTCAAATTAAAAGTTCAGGAAATTTAAAATAATTAAATACGATATCTGATCTGAAAATATTTCTTCAGCACAATGAAAAAAAAACCACCAAGTGAATATATCCTTCTTCTATTGACATAAAAAAATTTCAAGTGCAAAGCTTTTTTGGTAATAGTCGAAGTGCTGAAATTTAAAATTGAAAAAGTTTTTCAAAAATTTAGAGACGAAATTTGATTTTCATCTTTAGAAGTTCGCATTACTTATATTACATGAAATTTTCAAACCAAATAAAGGATCAATTTGTTGGATTTACTCTACCTACGTATACTTTCTACGTTTAAGCAAGATGAAATTTTATTAAAATTAAATGAAAATGGGGGGGGGGGAACTATGATAAAAGAAAACTATTTACCCGGATAAAAGCTTTCCCACATTTTTTATGAAAGAATTCACCTTGACTGATATCTACGTCAAACAATTTGGATCAATTTCGTTCAACATTGACCTTAGAAGTTCTTTATGGATATTTGCTTTTGCCAAAATTGAATGACAGAATAAAAAGAGGTAAATAGAGATGTTGAAAATTTAAATACTCGTATACTTATTCCATTTAAGTACTTTGCACTTACTCTTGCAATAATTTTCAAGGACTACGTGAGATTTTCTCGTTCCAGAAATGAAATTTGTTCTATTGAAAATCAGACGAATTTAAATATTCCTAGAACAAATTTATTATTCATTCTCGCGTTGATAGTCTACATACAATCGTCGAAGTAAGCCAGCTGGTATCTAAATTTCAAATTACTAATCGAGTAGGTACTCGCTTCAAACGTGACAATCTTAGCATCCAATCGACTTTTGATACAATAATATCATTTTCATGTAGTCAAATAATTACCAAATCACTTTTACCAGGAATTAGGTTTGGTTCAGTTCCAAAGACACTTTATGAATATTGATAGCTAACAAGTTTTTCTAGTTTTTCAAATAAAAATTATCGGCAGCTGAGCTCTTGATAATTGTTTCTGAGAAAATAGAAATAGCCTAAGGAAAACTATTTTTCATTCATATCTTGAATCATAATTTTTTTTTAAATGAAATGGATAATTTATGCATACCTACTTGCTATTTGATCCCCAGGTTTTGCTCATTATTGCTCAATATATAGCTACGTATACCATTAGAATTTATGAAAACGTATTTTAAAATTAGTGCATTATATAAGAGACCCTACAAGAATAATTAGATATTTAATGAAGAAATATGAAAAAATGTTAATATTAAGCGTGAGATAATACGAACTCCAGGAATAAAATATAAGGGAGGACAAAGATCATTGTTTTCTACCACATGTATTTTTATACTTCTTTATGCTCCTTCTTACTCAGAGTCCATTATAGCTAGAGAGCAACAATTCTAAACAACTTTTAATCCAATCTTAAGGTATGTTAAACACAGAGGTTTTGAAGTCCAGATTAAATTTGAAAAATATTATACTTAGTGATCTTTTCAAGTACATGTATGCCTTTTTAAGAACACTTCTTTGACAGACAAAAAACCAGCTAGCGCATCCTACACGAACTAAGAAAAAGAGCAATTGTGTCTGTATATTGTATAGTATGACAGTGTGGACAAAATGAAAAATCAACCGAATAGTAGTCATTTCTCAGAAAAAGGAACTCGTGTAATTTTTACCATAACTTTCAACCATTTTTATTTTCTTTTGTGATAAGCAAGCTCAAAAATTGAATTGAAATTTCATATGTAATAGGTTGTATATTATCTTAAAACTCAATTTACAATATAAAGTTTCAAATTTATCAAGTGGTGGGCATGGATAAAATACTCGTATCTGATTGGAGAAAAAAGGAGCAAACTTAAATTATATATTTTGTTGATGGGAGTATTTTCCACCTTGACATATACTGAATATTTTTGAATTCCTTATAAAATTGATGAAAAAATAGTAAAAAAGGAGACAGTGTAGTATTCAAAATGAATTTAAAACCTCGCAACACTTTTTACGCGAGTCAGCTTATAATTGGCGCAAAAAAAAAAAAAAACAGTAATATAAGCCACAGGACTTCCTCATCAATGCTTTTTAGAGCGTGCGAAACAATTATAAAATGTAAGCCTTAGTGTCAAATGTAGCAGAAAGTCGTAATCGAAAAACGAATAACAAAGTCACTTGACATTAGAAAAGTCACCACCAAATGGTATAAACAAGGAAAAATGTTGAGGAAAACGTATTTAAAAAATGACAAACCACGGATAAATTGCGATTCTACTCCAAACAGTAGATTTCAGTATGAAACCCCCCACTGAGAACTGATACCCTTCATTTATTTATATTTTCTGCTTTTTCATTCGTCTCCGCCCAACAGTAAATGCTACTACTTAGAAATCAGACTTTGTTTTCGAAACAGAGGGTGGATATTTTCCCAGTATCTTCACATTTTTTTCACTATATATACAGACTACTTTTTCGCAATTCGAATGACGAAGCATTTATTTTCTCTCGACAATTTTAGCTGCTTTTCATTTTTACTTTACACCACAAGCTTACACAAAAAGGGTAAAAAACGTTTAAAAAATTATTTTCAATTTTTAAATAAGATATAACCTTACTGACGTCGACTGTGAAAAATTCTCAATATGTTATCGTAGGACACAAAAGTCAACACAAGTCGAAAACATTCAGTCGAACCTCGATAAGTTCACCTCCACCACACTCCAGCTTGTATCTATCAATAATCACGAAAAATCATTTACAAAAACTTACCTCAAAATCGACTCTATTCTTCAAGTAAAATTCATCTCATGTCTTTATTAGGTCACAGCCCTGAAATAAAAAAAGAAATTAGCTTTCTAATGGCATTATAGTAGACGAAATACTAGTAGGAAATCATACCACAAAGCAACTTTGGCTTTTGTTAGAAAATGAGATGAATGAAAAAAAGCTAAACGAAAACTGATGATTTGACTAATTAAATAGTAATGTATTTCGACGTTGACATTAAAAAGTGGAAAAAATTCCATTATAAAAGTTGTCAACAACAATCTCGTTCAATTTTTATTTGCTATTCACGTGAAACTACTCGTATGTCCACGAATACATCGAAACAAAAAAAAAAAAAAAAAGAGGACAAAAAACCAGTAGGTATAGTTGCGAGAAAAAAAAAATGGCACACTAACACAGAGACCAACAATTTCAGTCATCCAAATGTAAAATATTAATATAATTTGTAGCCAACAGACGTCGAATGTGCTCATCACATTCGTCAAATTGGCGTATGAATGTTGAATGCCGAGCACAGGTAATTACAAAATAATCACGTTTTAGTGGCCTCCTCCTACTATCCCTTAAGCCTTTACTACTTCTATTGGAAACGTTGCTTGGAGGTAAAAAAAAAAAAAAAAGAGCGGAGGAAAGGGCGAGGTGGGAGAAACAAAAAAACAGGAAAAAAGTTTTTAGACTTCTTCGCGAGAATGCTGTTCGTGCAAATTACAATTGGCACCCTGCCCAGATTCAGAATGGTCGCACAAACTGTGAGCCACCTTATACTCCCTCCACGTTTCATTTTACGTTTCACCGTGCACATAAAAAGGAAGAAAAAACTTTTGGCTCCGATTTAATGAAATTATGATACAAAGCCAGCCTTTTATTTCGACAATATTCTCCGCTATCGAAGAGGAAACAAAAGTAAAAACAGAGATGAAGTTGGAATCTGAGAAGCGCTATGCAGGACAGAAAAGAGGTACGAGTATAAACTTTGGAACAATCCTGTTTATTAGCTGCAAACGTAAAGAATAAAAGCAAAGTTGAAAAAGTAAGAAACGTATTTAATGACAATTCTAATGCTAATTGGTGGAAGTAGGAAGAAAATTAATTGAGTTGAGACGAGATATTAAGGGTCTGATTAGAGTAATATACTTTTCGTTTAATGTCGTGGTATAACATCTTCGATCTTTCACGACAATAGATAACTATTGTCTATTAACGATAGGGGGATAAGGTGGAATGGAATGATTGCATGGTAAGGTGGTTGATTGTATGCGGGTAGGTGTGTTCAAAGTCATGTTAAGGCAGTGACGAGTCTCAAACCAGGTATCTTTCGATCGCAAGGCTGAGCACTAACCACCACCCCACACAGACCCACAATATTTCTTGACTGCTGCCCCGAAGAGATGAGTACCCTACTACTGGACCAGAAGTCAGATACTCGACGGTGTTCTGCAATAGACCTGGAAAGCTACCTTGAACAACCTTAAGTATGCATTATGTAACACATTTTCTTATCAGTTTGAAATGTAAACAAAGTATTCGTTTTCCTCTAACCAATATGAATCCAATGCAAGAAGAACACACTTTTTATAAAAATCATCATCCTATAATTCAATTTTCATGGCTACAGACTATCAGTTAAATGAGATTTTAATATGTAACATGTTCTGGAGTATCACTGAAATAAATTTAAACTAATCGCCCTCGTCTCCTTAATTTAAAATATTAATAATTGAAAACTATTTAAAACCAGCTTATGCGCGTTTCTCATACCTATTATAGAGAATTGATAACAATTATACTGAGAAAAATGAATAGTAATTTTTACTATTTTATTGGAAAATCGGGACGATTCAAGATTAATTGTAATTGTAGCACTTTCTACCATCGTAGAAGGTATACATTTCAATCTTAGATGGTACATTTTACTATTTTGGTGGTAATTTCCACGATAAATCTCAAATTGTTCTAGTTTTCTCATCAAAATAGTAAAAATTACTACCGAAATAATTTTCAGTGTACCTACCAGTTCAAATGTAAATAATCAACCAGTTCGACACCAAGGCAAATAAAGTCAATGATTCATTCGAAACTCAACCCACTTTACATTATTCAAAAAAAAAAAAAATCGATATTACCTTCCTTGATGGTATAGAGAATCTTGAGAGAAAAGAAAAGTTCAAAGTGTTAAGCTGTTTGGAGTTGAGTTCTGACTTCACTCAATCCCGCCAATGATTGTCTAAGTGGAGGATGTGCTTAGGCAGCTTTCATTTCACTATAGACTTACGAGTACGTCTAAAATGCTGCAATTTGAGCTAAATAATGATAAAAATTTCAACATGCCTCGACTGTAAAAGTTGTTATCACGGCCGTCCGCTTCATTTTTCACTAAAAACGCACCAACAATGATTAAATTAAAGAGAGTATCCGGTTAATTAAAAAGAAAGATTGAAATTACGTGGATCGATTAGAAGAATGTAGTCATTTAATTAATAATAACTGAGTGTAATTGACTAATTCAAAAAGATGAGTAGAAAATTAGAAAATTAAATTTATTTGAAGGCGCTTGGTCTTTACTTGACGAGGTCATTAACCTGACGGTTTACAAAATAACATTAACCTGACGGTTTACAAAATAAGAAACAACGTCGTTTAGTCGAGTTGAATTACGAAAATATTGTATAAATTACATTAAAAATGAGGTAGACTCACATAAGTATCTAGATTCTAGACCTATTTTAAGAAACATTCACTTGAAATTAATGTTAGAATATAAGTAAGTGGCCTATTTTTATGCGTGCATAGGAAGTGACACCCAAAAGTTGTTGAATATTTTTTCGGCTTGTCACCGTTAGATAAATATTTTTGTCAGCATTTGTTTAGAGTTTTAATAGGCCCGAGTAAATATTTTAACTCGGCCTCATTCTACGCCACATATTTATTCTGTCTTTTTTTTTTTTTTTTCCATTCATTGTAAAATTACTGGGAAAATAAAAGAACAGGCGAGTATCCAAAACAAATAATTTTAAGCAAAAGAGTAAATAATAAAATCTCTCGTGAATCGAATATCATTTTGTTAACAAAGTGTTTCACAGAACTTGTGTTTTCATCTGAAAAATAAAATCAAGAGATCAGCACACTTAGCAGCAAAGAAGTTTTTATGCATTCGTATTATAATGAAGGTTATACTCGACATATTTTGTAGAGGCAAAAGACATCATAAGAATTTATGAATTTTACATTTCTTGATAAGCTATCTACGTAATCTGTAAGTATGGTCCATAATATTTGTTTTAAACAGCTATAATTAAGAAGAGAAACAATAGTTAATTCATAACTAGTATCAATGAACATTAATAACAAAAATTTTCAATACTTTCTCGAAGTTTCAAATTAAAAAAAAAAAAAAAAAACCTAAGGTGAGATACATGTACCTACGATTAAAAGAAAGTGTGTGAAAGAGAAAGTGCAAAAAAAAATTAACTAATATAAATTTTGTGATTGTTTTCAAATTTTTTTTGAGGACCACTTCGATAATAAAGTATATTCATACCTCACCAGCTCTTCGCGGGAAAAAAAAAAGGAGTAAAAATAGCTATAGCCTTCACGAAGAGTTGTGAAGGCGCAGATGAATTCTTTTTTACTGCACATCAACGAGTACAAAAAATTTTCAACTTTTTTCTTGAGAAAAAACATTAATTTTCAAATCAAACTTGAAGCGTACAACTTTTTATGTTCTACATCAATTTGTAAGCTAGATTTGTAGCTTAATTTATAAGCTCAATCGGGGAGCAAAAAAAGCTTTATCTGGACAGAACATTGGGCACACAAGGACTCGCACAAAATCAACTAAAAGTCTAATTAACCTTATGTATGATGACGTCATCAAACTTACATATGCTTGATGATGTCACCAAGCTTATATGATGACGTAGGTACAATTTTTCCTTTTAAATAACTGACAGTGAGTCAGTATACTGACGAGTTCGTCAAGGGTCAATATTTACTTCAGTAATGTTGACGTTAAAAAAATGGGAAAAAAATAGATAACCTTTTTTTCATACCTAAAAACACGAGCCTCAAAATTTTAAAACGTGATGAAAAATACTTCAATTTCGAATTGATATTTTGAATCGTAGGTAGCTCAAATAAAATTCCAGGTTGGCAGATATAGTACGTATTTTGTGTAATGAAATTCACAATAAAATCTATAATATTGTCAGGTTAAAGAAAAAGAAGGTAAAAAAATCGTATTTTCATGTTTTCTTTTACCTTAGCCACCGAATGATATTATAATCCATATTATAGATAAATTTTACTTTTCTTCCTTTTTTAATAACCTTTCAACGGTTGTAATATAAATGAACTACCTGATTAATTCTGTCAAAATCTTGCAGGATATACATTTTGAGTCATAAGTATAGCGACTTATGTTATTATAATCGATTCAATATAGTTTTTAAGAAAGAACATTTTATTTTCGAGAACTTTGAACTTGATTTTCCCAGAAGTAGGACATTAAAATTTCAAAATTCAAAATTCCATATCTCATGGTTAATTATTAATCGAATCAGATCTTTTTTGCAAAATGGTCACAAAACCTTCCTCAATCAAAAATATAATAATCAGCTTGAAAATGAAATTTTCGACTTACGGTTCCTTTTTATAAATCATATCACAAATAAATAAATAAATAATAAATAATTAATTTGTTGACGAAAAAATACATGGTCAACGATTGAGGACTTAATATACATATCTACTGAACGAATCAAAACGAGATATGAAACTTGCGACACACCCATATTTACGTAGAAAACATACAGCTAATAATTATAAGAAAATACAACCTTTTAAAATTTTGTTAACAGATAATTTTTTTTTTTCAAAACAATTAAAGCATGGGAATTTCATTATTATCATACTCTGAAGGAAAATCTAGCTGCGCTAGAGTTGGTTTTTTTTTTTCGACGTGTCATTCGTTCAAAAAATCCACCCAAACAGATATCCTAGAGTATTAAAAACAAAACACGAGACTGATTTTTCTCGACATAAGTTTTCATATTCAACATTTCGCTGTAAATAAAAGAAAAGTATTTTGCAGACATTATGAGACCCTCGTCTGCACTACGTAATTCCTCAGAGAAATCGTTGAAACGCGATCACTGCGCCTGGAGACAGTCTCATGTCGTCGTATTGCGCTGACAAAATGTTGATTCTGCAACGAATTCGTATTTACGGCGAACAAGTTATGCAACTACCAGTACAGCTGTTGCTCTTCCACCCGTCTCCGTCCACTCGGAGGCGACCGAATATTCCTGTGTGGCGGATGGCCCATCGTTTTATCCACAAAATAATTTCAGTCACGTTCTCCTCGGCAACGATTATTCATTATTTTTTGGTAAACGTCGGATGTATATGTATGTGTAATTCTCTGTCGCATTCTCACAGCGTTATACTAATTTCTTCCTCTATTTCAGCAAGGATCTCTCTCTCTCTCTCTCTCTCTCTCTCTGTTTCTCTCACATACTCTCTCATTCAGCGAATTCGTTTGATTAATGTTCAGCCACGGTAAACAGAATCGCTGGTGTGGCGTTTAAAAATGAATTGGCCCGCATATCGCAATCAGACGATTATATTTGCAACTTCATTAATCGTCGTACAAATGTATGCAAAATTTATTTGTATTTCCTCCAGGGGGGTATTCTAACACCTGCGAGATCGACTCGCGTGTTCGTTTGAAGCTGAAAACGATGGCTTCGATTGTTTACGGTCAATAAACTGGTAGATTGAATAGAATATTAGGTATATGCTATGAAAACTCGAGAAAATGCTGATGGGTGTGATATCGTTTTATGATTCAGCATAGATTCCAGAGAAAGAGTGATGGTGCGCGAAAGTGAAAATTGACGTTCTGGTAGCAAACCTGGTTGGATTTTCCATTTGATTTCGCTTTTTAGCAGGTTTGTACAGTGAAAATCTGCTTATTTCGTTGATACAATTCAAAACTTAGCCCCTTCGTTGGAAAATTTTTGAATGCGCCACTCAGTTTGTAGCCTATATAATTTTCATCAAATTGAAACTAGATCCAATTATACTCTTATCATTCACCATTTTTATCTTTTTTGTATTCGTCTCATCTGTCCAGTTCAGCCTTTCGATTTAGATATTATCTGATCTGCCCGTAAGCCACAATTCCGTGCATATTTAATTGAACGCCTTCATTATGGAAACCAATTTGTTATTCAGTTTATAAGCCGAGAATTCTAAAAGATTTGCTCGAGCTACAGTTTGATGATTTGTCAAAATTTGCAGCCAGATATTCGAGCGAGATGACGAAGCAACAGCTAGATATACCTACGTGTGTATTATAATGCAAACTACGAATCGAAAATTTAATTGCTTATGAACGAGAGTGGACTAGACTGAATGAAATCTTGTCAGAAGTGGAAAGGTTGAATTAGAGGAAAAAAAAAATTAACGCCATGCTCAAGAGAGCAACGACCTTTGCATTATAACCGTTATAATATTTGATCTGCTCGATTAATTGAAAATACAATCACGACCAAAATTTCCTATTTGCTGACGACAAAACACTTTGACAACATGATAGACAGCGCATTAATGTTATAAAGTTTTTAGAATGATCATGGCAAAATATTGACACGAGGTCAATGAAGTGTGGGCGAATCGCATAAATAATAGAAATGAAAGCCCTAAAATATCTGCCTGAGCTCAAATGATGACGAAAAGTTGTTGGAGCGGTGAATTATAATCAATTTTTGAAGTCATTAACCTTATACGAACGAATATGGACAAAAATATCTGCAATGAGATTTTTAGATTCCTACACATTTTACTTGATGTCAAACTTGGAAGTTATGTGAAATCACAACTAGCTCAGTGTTGACATCAATTTTTCTGGTTCCCGGACACTTTCCCTGATCCAGTTTCCCTAAAATAAAAAATCCTAATGTAATAAATAAATTGCCTAAAAAACACAACTAGAGGAAAAAGGAAAGAAGTGCATTTATAAATTTATATTATACAATAAATTCTTAATGCCAGTAAAGTGTTGTAGGTTTGATGCAGGGAGGCTATAGTGTGAATATGTTCTTGTAATTCCAGCCATTTTTTCTTTGGAGATGATCTCACTTTTTCCCCATTGCAAGTTCCGCTACACAGGCTTCCACATATGCCTGTTCCTTTTGAAATTTGACAAGAGCACTGTACAAATTGGGATGATGTTTCCCCACCACAAGGCAATAACGGTTGTGCCAACCTTTACTACAGTTATTGGTTTTATGAGACTTTATGAGAGCAGCTTTGTAGTGGTTCTAGAGTAATGGTAGGTATTGAGGTGGGATTGCAGCTCTTCAACCTCGTCCATAGACTGCCATTACTGCATTGCATGGCAATAAACTTATTTCATGGTCAATTGGGGACAAAAACATTAGCAATTTCGTCCATTAGAGATTTTGTCCATCAAGGATTTTGTCCATTAGGGAAATATTTTAGGACTTTTGGTACTAGGGAAAATGGATTAGAGATAAAAGAATTAGGGATTTTGTCCATTAGGGAAAATGTCTTTAGGGAAACTGGATTAGGGAAAGTGTCCGGGAATCAATTTTGCTCACATGAAAACTTCAAATGGGGGTTTTTCTCAAAAATGTATTTTCGCAGAAATCCCCTAACTATTCTTGTGTTTGATGACGTTAATCCGTAAATATGTATTTCCATTTTGAGGATATAAATAACACTTTAACGAAACACACTTATCAGAAAATTTTCGTAACATCTTTTCGACGGACGAGAATATAATCATGAATACCAAAGCAGACAAATATATGAACAGACGAAACGCGACCATGACTAAAACAAAAGAATCTTGCCCGCCTCTATATCGCGTGGCAAACGCAAATGTACAAAAAAAAAAAGTTTAAAAAAACACATTGCAGGTATCGGACAGTAGGTATAATTTTTCGACGAGTGATTACAAGCACTGCCAACAATCTGTCAGCTCAGCTGTCACATGCCGCGCACGTACATTGATAGAAGTGCGTAAGAAATGAAGAATATACAGAAGCTTTGAAAATAAAAATACGTTTAAGAAAGAAATATTTATCTTTCTGCATAAATGATTAGTAAATTCATAAGCAGTTTTTCTTTCGTCGTCGTAAGATTGACGTTTTGACAAAACCATACGAAAATTCATTGTTCGATAATTAAGTAGGTCTATCGAAAAATTAGGTAATTATGAAGAAAAGTGTTAATTTTGGGTATGGCTGTAGAGAAGTACATATAAGGTGTAGTTGGAATTAGATGATACTTGAATTAATAGTCATAAAATTGTAATTAATTTTAAATACATTTACGCGGATCGAGCTGTAAGCCATTTTATGCGAAATATTTGAAAAATTCTATAGCTCCATTGTAAAATGAATCAAACTTTTTCAAACTTGAGTCAATAATAGCTCGACCCTTACAAGATTTACGTAAAAAAGAAATTAAAGAATTTTTGCTCCGTTCCTTCGTATGCCTACTTAAATCCACTTTGAAATTGTCAATTTTTGAAAAATGTGAACTTTTCCTCTTCTTCCACATCACACTGCTTAAATAAAATTACTGACATGTAATGAATATTACATATACATATATGAAACTTATAAAATGCGCGAATGGTTTCAAATACAGCCAAACTGAAGCCCATTTCACCGTATCATTCACTCCCTTTAAATCGGTTCAATTCATTGTGAAGCCTCCTTAAGATCTTTAAAAAATCAAATTCAGCGTATGCAATAAACAAAATTCCTAAACCCAAGCGGAAAAATAAAATTTACTGACGCAATACTTCTTTTTCAAAAACCTGCGGAACAAACGTACTTGTAATTCTTTTCTCCAGGGTCAAATTTACGCGATGAATGGGCAATGATTCGTCACCTTATTGTTTTCATTCATCTAAAGATGACCAGTAAGAGAAAAAAAAGTGCAAAAACATTAGAATACTAATGCGAGGTAAACACACGACGCTTCAAATGTGACGGTACTTGAATAATTTATAACTCATCGTCGAATAACGTAGAAAATGAAGTACCTACATACATGAATAGTAACTATGAAGTTAGTTTTATGGCGAAAGAAGTGCCTACTCCCAATAGACATATTACAAGCACAAATACATTTTACACGATTGACTAGTTTCAATATTATGAACTAATGCAGCTAAGTGACTATAGATATTGGAATTAGTGGGCATACTTATAGGAAGAGATTATTGGAGCATTGTATCGTTAGAAAACACCAAGTGAAGTAAACATGCTTGTGGTAAAAATGAACATAATTATTCCATCTCGAAAAACTATTCAAGAAAGCAATAAAAAATTGGAAGAATAAACTGAATTTTAATTGTTTATCGAAACTGTATAATTTTTCCAAAATTTTATCCATCACTTAACGAATTAGAGAACCAAAAATAAATAAATAAATAAATATGAAAATGCGAGATGGGTATTTTTGGTATCTTGAGATCATGAAATGAATAATAGGTTGCTAGATACATATTTCTGTGAAAACCTGCAAAAAAAAAAGTGAACTTATTCAGGATATTCAACCGTTCAATTGCTACAAAAAGCCTTTCATGCTACAAAAACTTTATAGAGGATCTTTCTAGCTACCTACCACTATCAATGATTTTTTTTTTTTTTTTTCGTTTCAAGTGGAAAGAGTCTTCTGGGACCAATAAGAAGCATTAAAATGAAACAAAGGAGCAACTTTTGGTGTTAAATTCAACTTTTATTTAAATCATAAATGTTTGGCGAGAAAAAGTTGGAGAATATACTGAATAACGTGGAAGTGTAACACTTTACTCTAGAATTCCACAATCGATTCGAACGAAAAAGAAACTTTTTCCTCTCTTACTTATCTAAAATATACAGCATACTGGATGGAACCAAAAAATAAACGAAGACTGCTTTTTATCTGCGACTAACTTTTTTATATAGGTAACATTGCTGGCATTTTGACGAAACCGAATCGAAAAATCTTGAATACTAAAAAGTGGAAAACCGACGACTAAATTTTTCTTTCGTTATCTGAAGCTTACAAGACGTGTATATGTATTATCAAATTTTTTTTTTGATAACAATTTCATCTCAGCCAAAATTCAAATTATTTTCATCTGAGCCAAAATTCAAATTATAGTTTACTGATACGAACTTCAGAAGGTGGATGGTTCGTGAAGAATGTTGTGGGTAGTCCAATTTTTTCAGTCACATATTTCGCATTGCGAGGATGCTCAAATTTTCGATGAATATGTAAAACTTTCATCTCAACCCTGCAAAAAGTTATTGGGCAATTTTCATAATTATAGAACGCCATTTACTATGATAAATTTTGATGACAGCAAGCGAGGAGACTAACAAAAAATATCCTTTTTAATGTACTTTCAGGATATATTCAAAATGAATTAAGTTGCACATACAAGGTGTCCCAGTTTGGATTGGTTGGCTGACACCACTAAATATAATTAATTGAAACAAATTAAATTTCTTAACACGAACTTTTGCTTGAATTTTAAAAACCAACATTTGAGATTTTTTAAAACTTTATGTAAGAGTTAATTGGGATTAATCAAAGCTGACGCTGAATCTTTTTACTTGAACTTGAAACTGGAGGAGCTGTAATAAAAATACTGTAATTTGAATTATAAGCTATTTACAGCTTTACTGAATAACAGAAATACAAGTTAAAAGTTCTTCTCAAAGAAAAGTTATTGTTGTGCAGATCACTAATTTAATCTTCTTCTAATAATGAGTATAAAAAATCCCTCGGAGATATGATAGAAAATAACACAATTTTTATACTCTACTCTAGAAACATTCCTCCCTAGCAAATTTCATATTTTTTCAAGAACGAGAAACACCAAATTCCCGCTTTCGAATAAGCGGATTTTATAACCAAATTTATACGTCAAGAATAAAATAAGACTGGTTTGGCAGAGAACTATTTTTCTTGAAACATTACGTTTACAACACTTGAACATGTGATCCAAGTTTAATGTCATCGTTCATCGAATGATGGTCAAGGACATGATTATATATTTTTTCTTTTAAATTTAGTTGAGAGCTCGGCAAACACAACATCCATAAAAATACTTGTAAATAAATAAAACTGAACAAAAATCGCAACTGCTACCATTAAGTCTATGCGTGGTCATAAATTCTTCGGTTAATGAACTAAACTGAAATGTACGGCATTCTATCCTCATGAAAAACAGAACGTAGGAGGAAAGCTTAGGTGCTCTAAAATGAATGGTTCATTCACTTACAGAAAGTGGGTACTTGGAGTAATTTCCTCGCTTTTTTTTTTTGTGTCGTTTGTTCTAGCCGCAGAAAATGGTAAAAAAAAAAATGTTCTAGTACCTTAAATGAAAATTTTGTTTAGCTATGATGTGATCTATAAAAAAGTACCTACCTTAAGCTGGCTAACAATTTTTTTCAGAAATAGGCAAAAAATGATTATCAGGTAAAGAAATGAAAAATTCACGGTTTTATGTTTTCTTTTTATATGTGTAAAATTGTGTATATATTCTTTTAGCAACATTTTAATGAAGTTTCATACCACAAAATTCTATTAATATACTTATTATAGTTCTTATTTCAAGTATTTGCAGAAAAATGGACCTACTCTCTGCACCATTTTCCATTTTTCAAATAATTTTTTACAAAACTGTTGTAAAAATTAAACTATCAGATTAATTTAGTCAAAATTTTGTAGGATACATTTACCTAGGTTCATAATATGTATTGTGTTCATTAAAATACATTCAGCAATTTTTGAGATTAAGCATTTATTTTTGAAAATTATAATTTGAATTTCAAACTTGATCATCTCAAAAAATAAATATGGATTTTCAAATTCAAAATATCATGACACAGGCAATTATGACAATTTTCAACCAATTGAAAAGATCTTCAAAAGCAGTCATCAACTTGAAATCACAATTCTCGACTCAAGGTACCTTCACGTAAATCACATCAAAGCTTTTCTTCTTATATGAATAATTTATGAAAAAAAAAAAAAAAAAAAAAAAAAGAATTAAGTACTTACCTACCTAATTTTTCGACCATACAAGTTTTTAAAATGATTCCTAAAGTTTTAGAATTTGGAGAATATAAAAGGCTGCGAACCAGAGAGATCCAATCCAAGTCCATCATGAAAAATCTTACAGTTTTGAGAGAAACGCAGTCGAAATTTTCGAAATAGACCAATATCTCTTGTTTTGAGTGCGTGAGAGTTTTCATTTCGAAGATGTGCAATTAAAAAAAAAAAACGATAAATGACAGACGACGCTTTCAAATTTAAAATTATGTAACACCTTCATGCTTAGATATGAGACACACGCCGAAAATTCTATTAATAGAATTGACTCTAAAATTAAAACACTTCCGCACGCAAATTCATTCATATTCGGCCAACATGATTTTTTTAAATTTTTTAGTAAGTATTTTTGGTACGACACGTGCGTGAAATATTATCTGGAAAAAGTTTCGAGTGGGACAAGAGTTCTACATTCCTCTCTTGTTAGCTGTGTGCTTGACAAACTACCAACAAAGTAAAAGTGGCATCACGCCTTGACATCGGTTTGTCAAAGTTGAAACTTCTGTGTGCATAATTGTCAGTGAACCCGACTAAAATCGTTTTGTTACCACAAAACGTTTCGACCTTTTGCATTTCTGTTTCTATACGCAATGAAGGTGGAAAATGAGGCATTCTTCCGCGTGCTCGATGATTATGCCTATATTCTCATTTACTGACTTGTGTGAATTGGTATATAGTGTACAAAACTAACATAATAGACTGTGTTTCATAGACCTTATTACCAAACAGACTAAGTTTAATTGATAATAATCCGGTCCTCAGAATGGGATTCGAGTTTATAGGACGTTTGGTGAGAAAATAATGTTCATCGTGCAAACGCTTATTCATGCTACAGATTTATAATAATAATAATAATCTGTATAGTAAACCGAAAACACTGTCAAGCCGTGGGCTGAAGCAAAACAAACACACCGTTTTAAGCTGCGGGTTGGTTTTGCTAAGGATTTTAATGAATGAGTTTCACAAATTTGTGGCAAGATGAATACTCCATCACACCAAACATCCGCCTTAAAATCATGGTTACATGTCGTGGATGCTGATACGAGGAATTTATTAACATAGCAAAACTCAGTCCTACCAATATGCAGTCCAATTTCAACCCTATTGCTCAGGTAATTTGCCTTGGGGTACGTTCCAGAAAAAAATCCAAATTTTACAAGTTTTAAAAACGCAGAAATAAGATTCCAATTTAAATGATATTAAAATTATTCTATATCTCTCAATTGTTTTTTATACAAAAAACCACGATTTACTTCAATCTCATCATAGAATTTTATTTCAACTCAAATAAATACTTTTTTGACTTTGAAATATGTACAAGATATCCGTCAATTTATACGAGTTACAATTTTGCCCGTAAATAAGAAACAGTAGGTATTTATCTATCATAGTTGATTTTGTAAAAGAAAATTATTATTTCTAGTCTAGTATAATATGTTGTCACGTTGTCACCCACTCCTCAGCCTCACTCACCATTCAATGAGAACTTTATTCTTATTGGTACACCTATATTTCATAATAATTATATACTCTTATATATGACAGTTTACTCGAGTTTCTACCAGTTTTTCATTTCAAATCAACAACCATTTTACTCGTATAAACCTCGACAAACTTTCGCTGTGAGTGCAATGAAAAACCACAATTACTTTCAAGATGCAGTATTACATCATTTTCTTCAGCTCGACGAAGTAAACCTTTACTTTAGACAGCGGCGTATGAATATTTAATTTATTTGAATAGAGTATCTATTACCTAAGATGTGTTATTTCTAATTGAAAAATCAAAATAGAAACTACTGCACCAGTTCTCTCGTGTTTTTCATTTCATTCTCCACGACGCAAATTCGCAACTTAATACAAGATATTATCTGGGGAACACCCTTAATTGGTTTTCTCAAACCTTAAAAGTATATTGTGGTTTCCAAAGCTGCGCATTTAACAGCAGCAGCTGCTGAAAGTTTCTGCAAAAAATAAGTTAACAGAAATAAATGTCTGCTAGTGGTTCAACTCCTCTGATAAAGGCGTGTATTGTGAAATTGTGGCGTTGAAGTATGTGATCAAGGGACAGCAAAATAAGGGAGGAAACCGTATACGAATGGTATATTAAATTAACAAAGCTAGATTTTGTGAAAAGTTTAACACTTCATATGGACGAAAAAAGTTTTTTCCTTCAGCCTCACGAGTTACGATTTTTTTTTTTGGCCTCGTACCGGAAAAAGTTTACGCTGGCATTGAATGCCAACTTCGTTAACGAGTTTTTTCGATAGAACGATTTATAGTCTTTGTGGAAAGCGGAGATTAAGAATAATCCACTATTTAGCCATAAGTTAACTTTTTTTCCTACCAAATCTCTCACTACTATTCGTTTTAAAATCGTGAATTTCAATCATCCGCTGTAAACCTACAACTTTTTAAGGCTCAATCTAAAGTTTCCAAAGTTTAGCCAGAAAGTTTTATGAATTTAAATGGGAAAATGTGAGTTTTTATAGTCGACTGTCAATGGTACCTAGAAGTCTCAATTTTTTTGGGTGTGGGATGTTTGAAGTTTTGGAGCCTTTAATCTACATAACATGAAAAGAGCCATGATTAAACATAAATTCAAATGAAACCCAGTGGGATTTGCCAGAGCTAAAAAAGAACCGGAGTTCTTCAATGAAGTCTTAAATTTGAGAATGTTACACTCATCCTCAACCTGTCCCCAGTTCTAGTCAACATTTAAAATTGGAGCCATTGTTCATAATAAAAGCTTCAGAGAGAAATTGAGTTTTTTCCATGTATTTTTAATCATCGACTGTTATTGGCTGGAAAAAATTATTTGTCCCAGAAAATTGCAAAATTCAGATAATATTCGCTTTTTTTTTTGGTGTGATTTTTCAGCCCACAAAAAAAAGAGGAATGCACGGAAAAAATAATGCATATGAACAGAAATAAATATAAGGCATAAAAGATCAAATATTTCCCCAAAAAATAGTATGTCACCCATAAAAAAAAGAGATCAAACGCAATAATAATGTCTTATAACTATGGAACAAATAAATCAAGTAAAATAAATGACATTTGCACGGGGAAAAAATATGCCCAAAAAATCTGTACCCCAAAAAAAAGTGATTTTCACAATAATTGTCAAAAAATTATTTTAAGAAGAAATTCAGTTTCAATTGAAGCTTAAAATTTTGAAATTATTGGACAAGAAGGGCCCTTGTGGCCTTCGATGGTCGTCCTCGCTTTCTCTTCTGGCCCAACGCAGCAGTTTTTGCCTCCGGTGGCACTTGAACGTTTTAGTGCCTGATCAGCATACCAACTGAATACTTGCATATATTTTTTTTTTTTAATGGACAATTTCACGTTACCTGGCCCTCTGATATGTCAATTCTCCATATTTCTGTGCGCCATGTTTTTAGTTCTTCGAATGATTTCCACTTCCCCTATTAGCGCTTAAATTTTGTGAGAAGCATTTAAAATTTCCATTCAAACCTATTTATATTGTGTGAGCAAGTTATTTCATGATTTCCACTATTTATCTTGTTATCTCATACTGATTTTTTGTGGCCATACATTTTGTGCAAACCTCTTTTTTCTTGCGTGCAGTTTATTATTCCCTTTTTTTTTTCAAGCAAACTCTTATAATACAAGACTATTTGAAATTTTCACAGTTTTCTTCATTTTTCTTAACTTTTCCTTATTATTAAATCTATTTTTGATGTCTTACTGTTTATACAATAAGGTGGTACTTTTTAAAAATTTTTGAATTTCTTACTCCCATCTTGCAGAATAATTCCATTTCACGAAAGAAAAAATCATAAAATTTTCTGCTCTCTAAGTTGAAATACCAAGGGGGTTGAAATTCCATACATGCAAAAATTAGCATTATTGTACTTCATAACATTGCATAGCAATATGAATTTCATCTTTCAACTTTCAATTTAGGTAGTTAAAAAATTATAATTTTGCCATAAATTTTATTAAGGGTGGCTTCAAGGCATACCTCTCGTTTTAGTGAGAAGATAAAACTTGAGAAGAATTTCTTGGGTAGGAGGGATTTCACCGCATAGATAAATAAGTACCACCCTAATATTTTTGGTGAAGAAAAATATATAATTTGACCCACTGGTACTAAATTCTGAATAAAATCGAAATGTACGATGTCTTTTTATACATAATGAGTCATCACTGCTTATAAATTCACTGTGATAATGTATCGTGTCCATATTTCATAGTTATGAACTTGAATATTAACACTTTTTTTTTTAAACGGAAGCTATTTTAGATTTTACCTGTCCAAAAACATGAAATAAGAGAGAGAGAAAAATTGAGAACTATACATTCAACATTTTTACTCCGTGCTCGCCTTGTGTACCTATTTTTATTTGAATCATAAGACTCTTCTTTCGAATAAAAATTCTTTAGCTATCTGCGAAATATTCATTTTGGAAAGGCATTCTGGTAATTAATAACGATAACTATATTCCAGTTTCAAGGATCCTGTTCATAATAGTAGCAGTCAATTAAAAATAAGGAGTTTTAATGGCCAATATCGAAACATTCGCATCTTCTCAGCTGTTCTATTTTGATATTTACGCGTGTTTAAAACTGAAGTGTAATGGTGTATTGTCGTAGGTCTATTTTACATTCATCTCTGCAAAAAGGCGAAGCAAGAAAATTCATTTTTTACTTTACTTAAATAATTTTAAATGTCAAGCATCTGGGCCACAAGATTTGAATTCTAATGCATGAAAATATTTACAGATACCCGTCACCTGCATCTAAGGTTTTCGGAATCTTTAATTTATTCATTACATTGAAAGACCAAAAAAAAAAAAAAATAGTTTTTAAACAAGTTTATAAGTATGATCATTGATTAATGATGAATATTAAATGTAGCGGGAACCAAAACACATTTCTTTGGCACGAGTAGGTTGATTGGTACCAATTTGACATAAATTTAATGCAACAGAGTAATTGGGTGGTCTATGTGGGTATATCTGTTGACACCATCGGTCCTGTATTTTGAAAAATGTTATTTGTTACATTTTATTTACAAATAATTTGATTTTTATGGCAAAATTAGCTGATAACAATCACATTTCTATGCATAGAAATAATTTTATACACTAAGAGAAATGAATAGTATCGATTTGTAAATAAAATAGTAAATTTCCTCTCCGTTCTTAATATTCATATCACATTTTAATTATTTGATATAATAAATTATACCATTTTTATAATAATTTCGGCAACAAATTTTTTAATTCGTCTCCGTTTTCCTACATAACCACGAAGTGTTACGTCATTCCTACTGAAAACAACACTGATAATTCGCCGTGATATGAGATAAACCGGATCGAAACAATCGTACGTATAGTAGAGCTTTATAGCCAATATTTGAAAGTGAAATTATTTATTTAATAAAAGAAAGAAGTTGTTGTTTTTCTGTTGAAATTCAAGAGCAGCGTTTAAAAAAAATTTTGAAAAGTTATTGTTCTTTGTCATTATCTTTGTTTGGATCTAGTCCTTCATCAAACTGCTCTCTGATTGGTCAACTGTTTTAAACATTTAGGAATTCTTTGTTGATGACATTTTCACTTTGTGCTTCTATTCAAATTATGAAAATTACAATAAGAAATTTTTTTTTCAACTTAAATAAAAAATAAACAGATTAAAGTGAACCTTTACACACACTTAAATTTTACCCAAACGAATTATTTTGAAAAACAGACAATACTCTTTTCCATAATTACACATATGTACTAATAGAAGGGTCTATAAGTAAAATCAGAGAAGTTGAACCTGCATAAGCCAATTAATTACGCAAAAACGTACACCATCATTGAAAACAAGAATTTTCATTTTTCACGAGCAGGGCATTTCAAAAATTTGATGGGTAGAATAAGAATGTGGTTTTATTTTTCAACCAGTTGGAAAAGTGTCTACAACCAAAAAATATATCGTCACAAATAAAACAATATTTTTTAACGCAAAAATTCAAATCAGGTTTTTATTTTTTTTTTTTGAAAGACTTTTTCCTCGACTAATTTTAAATAATTGCATTAATTCCCCTAATCTGCATAAAAATATTCACGAAATCTTACGCTAGGTAAACTACGCCAGGAGCATATTTAGGTACACTTATTAATTTATATGGAACGAGTTTGGCTGAAAAAAGTGTACACCCATCCAGTAATTATAATCATATTCATATAGGGTTAGAAAATCTTGAGATTTCCCTAAAAATGGTTAGATTTTATATAATAGATGAGAAAGTTGGTAATTTCTCAGTTTTCTAGATTTATTCTAAAAAGTGAAATGCTAATTTGTTTTTACAAATTTTTCTATCTAATGATACTTGATAAATATTTTCTTGAACTTCATCAGGTGTTGAAATCATGAGATATGAACAAATGGTTTAATGTAACGATTAATTAAAAAGGGCACTAAGAATATTTAAAGATTTAGTATATCACCAAAGTCATCAGATGCGACTTACATAATTTATTGATTAAGAAGTGAACGAATTTGCGAGAGTGCTGTAGGATTAAGGCGGTGTCGTAAAAGCCATCAAGTGTAAACAATCTTTGTACATTCGACAAAATAAGATAGAATTATGATTTACGATGTAACGACTGCATTAAATGGAGAAATTATGTGGATGGAAGTGGGATGAAACCGCGAAGAATTCCCACATGTTATTCAAAACTTAATCAATGATACGGCAGCCAGATGAAAAATTATAGCTACGAATTTAATAAAAATTTTAATTTTTAGAAATTTATTTGCAGGTACGAAGGAAATCCAACAAAAAAGAAGTTTCTTATTTGCATACCAGCCCAGTTATTATCATTCAAAATATATATTCAATTTTGACGGCCAGATGCTTGGAACGAAAAGTACCTAACTGAAATGAAACATGGTACATACGTTTCAAAACGGAGCTCCAGTTTAAAATCAGATATTATAATAAAGGCATTGTTTTTACCTGAAGCTTGAATTATGCAAAAATTTGTGACAGGAAGGAATGATAAAAATTTCAAGAGTGAGAATTTTCAATGTATTGCATTTCAAAAATTGTTAAACAAGAAAATACTCGTACTTATTTCAGCTAAAGAAAGATAATAATTTTGGCACTAGGTCAATCGATAACACATTTTTGGCACTGTAAAATATTTTTGGCAAAATTAGTACCTACATGTATATAATCTTAGTCAAAAATGTATAAGAAAAGATTAAAAATTAAAATAAAATACTGTTAGGTGATTATTGTGATGTTCCAGAAGTTTTTGAACAGTTTCAAAAAGGGTGTTGTGCAAATGAGAAAAATGGTTAATTGGGTAAGTACCTATATTTCTTTAAATATGTAATTCAACTTTCAACTCGCAGCTCTTCGTCAAACTAGAAGAATCAAGCACAAACGTGAAAATCCCTTTCAATTTGTGATGATAAAAAATTCTCCACGGAAATAGAATATTTTTCTCCAAGTACCATTTTCGTGTCTACTGCACATTTCTAAATCTTGAATATTCAAATTTTCCAGATCTTCTTCTGGTGAAAAATATTTTATCTTATTTTAGAGTGAAAAAAGTCATGACTATGACGTAGTACATAGCATAAAAAATTTTTACCAATTTATTATAGAAATCGAATTGAAGATTCGCTAAATTGAGCTGAAGATTCTGTTATTATATACTTAGTGAAAAAAGAAATCATCCTCATCTTGGAAACTTGCTCTTACGAAAGAGGAAAAATAAACGTTATACCTTTTCGATCATTATTTACCCCTATTTTCTACTTGAAAAAGGTTTCATTTGACGCTCGCACCACTATTATTATAGTGGAATCGATTGAAAGTAATTTTAAATCAGAAACTTTTCTTAACTTTGTGAAAACTTTGTTCATCCATTTTTTGCTCGTAAACGAGCTATTAAACAATTACCAGTCATTATTTACAAAGTTTCCTTTAGACCATTTATTGTTTCTTTATTGTTAATACCATCATTAATGAAACATCTACGTGCTAAAGTTTTTTATGAAAAGACCAATTCCTTTTAAAAGCCTGAATAGATCATAAGAAAGGCAACCCTTATCTAAGGTAAACCAGTTTAGATAATTTTAGAAGCTACTATTTGTACATCATATCAATTGGTAATTTCACTGTAATTATTTGTAGCTTTCAATAAAAATTCGCAAAGCCTACATGAAAGTTAGACCAAAATTAATACAAGATCATATTCTGTCGAACGCTTACTACATAAAACGCAAGTTTCAGTTAATCACAGTTACAACTTTAATGTGTCAACATCTTTCATGATACAATGCATAAAAGATAACAACAAATAATACAGTAATGAAAATTTAAAAATTGAAAACGCTCAACGAACCACCCAGAAAATTTTAATCAAAAGATTATTGATAAGAACTGGTCAATTACAACTGAGAACGGCGCGCGCATCATTATGTTTTGCCTTCACTCTCGACATCGACCATCGATTTAACTTCATGTTAAATTATCGAATTTATTCCCGGGCAGCGAAAACCAAAAACAAAGATGTTTACACATCAAGAAATGTAAAAAAGTAAACACTAGTTAATTAGATGCATTGGAGATCTATGTGGATGTTTTTTTCACCACTCTCTTAATACGTATAATTTCCAATATTTGCTCTCACCATCTCATTGCAATTCAGATATACTTTAACAACATTCATCTTTCTAATACAGTAGACTTATTTCTCTTGCGAACTCATTTTTTTTCTTTAAAAATGTATTTAAATTTTTATAAAAATATGGTATCTTTTTTACTTCTCTGCATCATCAAAGAAAACGCGATTTTCAAGAACGTATACAAAATTAGGTACAGTATTGATAACCCAAAAAGTTATGTCAAAAACAATTTTTTTTTTCAACTTTCTTGTCGTACGCTTACGCTTTAAGGATAAAATTTATTCACAAAACGATACTTATACAGAATTTACAAGAGGCAGAAAAAACACATTTGCCAACAGAATTTGAGAAGAAAAAAAAAATTCGACATTTATATCGATCACTTTGCGGTTTTTTTTTCTGAAGTTATATTTAATAGCGTGAGACGAGAATGATAAATGAACCAGCAAAGGGTTTTCGCCATAATAATTTAAAGGTTGAGATCGCAGCACGTAGTCATAGAGAAAAGTACGAGAAGGTACTGAAAAAAAAAAATAGGTGCGGCACAGAAGCGGGTAGGGGAGAGTGGAAAATACGTTGTAACATTTTATTTCGTTATTTCGGATTTTTATGACGTGATTTTTTGCACTAGTGCTTTTTATTCCACCTTTTTTTTGGTACCTAGCTTTGGATTTTGATAACGTGGACGATGTCTGGCTGGAGTCTTTTAAACGATGATTGAATACCTTGCCAGTGAGAAATATGAGAGAAGAAATAGGGGATATAGGATTACAAAAATGGATGTTTTTGATGTTAGACTGAAACAAGGTCGTTATTGTGGTGCCTTTTAAATTTCCTGTTAATAAGACATTGACAATCGCATCGTTGATGACTTCGTTTTGGCATGGTATTCATCGTCAGAATTTTGGATATACGAAATATGGAAATTTAAAAAATATACGAACTTTTACATAGGAACAGAAAATATAAGGTTGTACACGCATTACCAACTAAAATTTATAATACCAACCTATTTTATATAGTCGAGTTGTAAAAGTAGAACGTATTCGATCTTTTTTCAAGTGTAAAATGAGTGACTCAAAATTTGAACGAAGGACTAAAAGTGCACTTAACGAGGGCTAGAGAGGCTAAAATCTTTCTCAGTTGAAGAGGCAGCAACATTTTCTTTTTGCCTCACCTTGAGATAAGCAGCTGAGAAAAAGTCAAAAAGAAAATAACTTTTTTACATCATAACATTTCTGAAATAATTTTTTCTTCGCACTAAATAGGTATGTTTTTTTTTTAAATCAGTCCCAAATTTTTTCTTCAATTCTGACATAAAAAATGTCACACTTAAATTTATTTTCCATGACGTACCTACATTCAGTTTAGGTATAAATTTTTATATTCGAAGTAATTTTTTTCGTCACAAACTTTCTATTTTCAAGAAAAGTTTTTAGTACAAAATAAAAACTTTTTCAAGTCATTAGGAAATTTTTTTCCATACATAATCTCTGTTCTGGTGTTAAAATTTTTTTCCTTCCCTTTTTCCAAACAACATTTTTCCATTATAATTTCTTGTTCGGGAGATTTTTAAAAACTAGTATTTTTGTGGATTGACGCAATAACTGTATATAAATAGAAAAAAACAATCATTGTAGGCACTAAAATTTCATTTTTCAAAGTTTGATTGTATTGAATAGTGAAAATTATTTTAACTCGTATTGATAAAATGAATAAGTGAATAAATAAATAGATAAATAAATTCAAGAGTAAATGGGTGGGATAAGTAAAACTAAACAGTATCATAATATTTAATTCATACCCCCATTTTGAATAGTTAACAATCCTTAGAAGAATTTTCGAAATACTTCGGAACATTGGTCTCACCCGAAAAATCAGAAAATAAAATAAGACAATCAGCGAAAAAAGTCATGAAAAAGTGTCAATATTTATTGGTTATTCATTAATTGGATGAAAGAGGTTTAACCTATCACCCATTAAGATGAATTTTGAAATATACTGGATCGTTGGTTCTCATCTGAAAAATGAAAAATAAAAGACTTTTGTTAGACTAAGAGTTGTTTGGTACTTTAGTCCAGTGCTTCTAGATGTTAGTTTGTAAAACATCGACCAATTTTTCATCAGAAAATTTATCACCATATTTTCTCAAGAAAATTATTTCCGCTTCCACTTCCAACTGACCTCACTTAGCTTTTAAATGATTACGACAGTTCGTAAATGAAGGCAATTAAGAGAACAAGTTCTTCTGACCTATTCATGTGTTTTTTCCAATGAAAGCCATGTAGTCTGTCTACGAACATGTGTCACTATGGATGAAGAATATGGCGGCTGACGACGGAGATTATTTTTTACCCGTAAAAATGGCCAACATGTGGCGAAATGTGAACATTAATGATATAAAAAGTAAAAAAAAAAACACACTAATTTTGCGAATAAAACGAATTTAACATTAAAATTTCATGCGTTCTAAATTGCGTACTTCTGATTTGAATTAACAATTTTTAGAGCCCACAAATTAAGTGAAAGAGATTCGTCAAAAAAAAAAAATTGTCTAGAATATTAGACTGTCATTTCAATGTCCACTGAGAAAACAGTTTGTGGAATAATTTTATGCAAATGCCTTTTTGAAGACAAAGAACAAATCAAGTGAATGCTGGAAAAAAAAAAAAAAAAAAAAAACATCCTTATGTTATCGCATCTGTCATATGGAGATCATAAAACATTGCTCATGCCCAGCCCTTCTTCAGCTATCTGGTATAATAATGGTTTTCAAAGTGAAAACCTGCTATAACTAAGCAAAATCAATTTTGCCTTCGTAAATGTTTTCATTAACTCGACTATTAATTTCAAGGTCTCAGGAAAAATTTGTAAAGGAATTGAAGATTTTGCACGAAAATCCCAATTCGAGTGAACGAACACAAATTAATTCCAAAATTCTGTGACCAAAAGTCAGTTATTACTAACCTCTCTGACCTGCATACTATTTTCTGCTGTATTGTGTTTATACAAGTTAACAAAATTAATATCGCATTCGTTTGCAAAATGTTACTCTTCTCGCTCTTTCTTCGTCACTCCTCTCAATTATTCAATGCTGATGGTCAAAACCACCGACATTCTCTTCTATCGGGGTCCAAATTTCCATAATATGGGGCGTGTAAAATATTCATATCTCATTCGCAAGACGATTATTTCGCGGGTTAGATGATTATTCCGCCAGTAGAAGGTCGTTAAGCGAAACACGAATGCCATTTTTGGTGCCTTTTATTCTCTCGTCTTTCATTAAGTCATTTTAGTGGTAGCAGATGAAACAGCAGCAGATGAAAACCCTTTTCACCAAGACTTCGAACACAGACAGCTTCACGATTGTAAAAGGAATAACTGGGACAGATTTTGGTCATTTCTTTGAAACATTTTCCTTTATTTTACCACCCCTGATGAGTCATCTACATTCTACATGGTGAAATTTCTAACCTAAATTCGACATGGCCTCCATTAGGAAAATAATCAAACGGACAGGAATGGAGGGAAATAAGAATAATTGTTATCGTTATTTTTCCGTGAAAAAAAAGTGGATATGAGTGATGCTGACATCAGTTTATAGCTATTAGACAATAGGAATATGGCACCTTTGAATAGCCAGAGTCACAGATTTTTACAAAAATTGAACTTTTAAGAACATAATAATTCATTTCCGTTCATTTCTGTTCATTCCTATTCATTTCCGAGTATTCACATTTTAAAATGAGAAAAAAAAAGTGATTAAATTCTCTTCCTATTTCCTAATTCGAAGAAGCATTTTAACGTAATGTGTGCCAAATATGGCACATATTTGACAGGTTTAATAATAATCGTGATGAGTTCTACCAGCTTAAGATTTAAAGAAAGAAATTTCAAGAATAATAAAATCTCATTCAAAAAGACTGGTCCCATATGTGTAAATCTTACATCACTGGACGAAAATATTACAACGATTATTTAGTTCTAATCAAATGAAAATCAATATTTTTCGAAAACCCAAAGTAGATATGCTACGAGTAAAAAATGTTTTAATCAGGCCCTCCGTGGGTTACAAAATAATTTCGTGTTCTTGCGTATTATCAGCAGCATAGTCGACGAGTATGAAATTAAAATTTTCGTGAGCCGGCCAGGTTTTCCCCTTTTTTGTGATTTATTGAAGTTCAACCAACTTTATCTCTCTATTTAATCGAAAAATTGTTTCTCCGGACACCGTAGGAGGCTTTTTGGGTGTTTTTTACTTCTTTTATTCACCACGTGGCTGTGCAGGTAGGTCTACTTTCTTCTACTTAATCAGCTTTTTGCGGACTAACTGGCACGGAATGGTGCAAAAAAAATTTATACGACAGCTGGGGCAATTTTTTCCTGCACCATCAAAAATTATACTTTTGCGAAAATTGTCAATTAGAGGTAAAATATAACTGAACTTTCTCTCCTTTTAGCAGGTTTTCAAGAGAAAACGTTCTATTTATTTTGGTCCGGATTTCACAATAGGCATGGGGCCCACATCCCGCATTTTGGTCTTTCTTTCTTTCGGCATTGTTTATCTGGGGGTAGGGGGTTATGTAAATCGTAAATTTCGACTTTGAAAGCTAATTACAGCGCGGGTAACCATTCTTAAGATAAAATAAAATAGCAATTTGTCATTTAATTCTCATTTTTTTTCATTTAATATCGAATGCTCCATGAAATATGCAACTGCTAGAGAAAAATCAAAACATCGCTAATTTCTTGACTTCAAAATGCACTGAAATTTTCTGGCAGGAAATCTGGTTCAACCATTGGAGGACGGACGGATTAAGACTACCTCAACAAAGTTTCGTCTCTCCATTCGAAAGTTTTGAGGTTAACGCCATTTTACACGTGGGTCCGAAACACTTAATTTCGAGCAAGTCGTGCCGCAGAAGCCATTAAATTTTTACAGTCTCTCATAAAAAATTATACTTCGATAAAATTTCCTCGAGTTAGGTCAGTTTTGGCAATATTCCATCGAAACGATACAGTACGCTTTATAGTGATGATAATGAAAGAGAAAAATCCATACAAGTTTTGAAAAATTATATCGTCAAAATACCTTCTCTATTCAGCTATAATTTTTTTCTACACCGCAATTATACTTCCTTGTTTAAAAGTAGGTCAATATTTAGTTTTCTCGCAAAATGTTGGAAAAAACGTTGAAACGATGCCGAACTTTTGATATTATGGTCTGGTGATAGATTGAGTGAGTGGATATATTATACATAGACTTCTTGAAACAATTTTGAGGCACAGAATAATACCATCTGAAGTAAGAAGAAACAAATATGTAATCATATCCGATGAAACTTATTAAACACAATTAGTGTGCGGCCTCAATGCACCAGCTTGGGCACATTTGGGACCCAAGTCCAGGAGCCTTAGCACGAGCGAAATACTCGTAGGGGCAAATCGAATGTCTGGGAGGCAGAATGAACCCCTCTCCCCGCCATTTCAGGAGAAAAGTTGTCATTGGAAGGTAAACGATTTGCTGGGATGCATTGCCCCCTGTCCCTTGGCTACAGCTCTGACCAGGTCTGAGAAAACTTTATAAAAAGAAAACGTTCCCACTCTCCGTTCAGGTTCTAAGAACAAACAAACTTTTATAGTTCATCAACGTGGGTGATAAAATTACCAAATTTCAAATTACTTAACAAAATTTTCCAAAATTTCTAGCATTCACTGCAAACGTATTAAGTAATTTCAGGTAATAAACGTTGAAACTCTTTTGAAATTCCAATTTCAAAACACTCACTTTTTTCATCAAATACTGAAATATAATGTTTCAAGCCCCTCTTGCCTTAGCACTTTGATATAGCGGTTACTTAAGGTAAGTCCTGATTATCAGAGGGCACTATTCCAACTTACTCACCGAGAACATTTCATTTTCCGTTTAGTATTTGCTTTTTCATATCTCTTTAAATGAATTTTCACTGTTGTACACATCATAATTGAGTCACTTATATGTAACACTGTGTTCGAAATTTGGCTTCATTAGATTCTCACTTTTTCGAGTTACTCGTATTTGAGTTTCAGATATGTAAAACTACATCAAAAAAGGGATGAAAGACAAAGAAAATTGTTCCATTTTTCTACCAAGCTGCCTAAAATAAGGTCTATATAATATCACTTGGAAGTGTGTAACTGTGCTATAATGTTGCCAAAGGAATACATAAAAAGGAAACAGGTATACACGATTTTTTCAATTTTTGGACTTGACAATCTTTTTTTGCCAGTTTCGCAAAAAGTTGGCTGAAATTTAGATAAAAAATTAAGTTGACCTCATAGTGAAATAAAATTACATTTTCGGCCATTGACATCAATTTTGCAACGCATAATTTCATTCATGGCTTAGCCATGTGAAGAATGCAAACAATTGTATTCCTACACCTAAAGGTACGAGTAAATGTGAAATTTACAAAATTTCTTTCAATATTTACGATGCGGAAAAAGTGTTTTTGTTGGTCACTGCCGACCACACATGCAATTAATCGTGAAAATTACAGTAATTTACCACGGACACGTACCTTATAAGAATATTTTGAAATTCGCTGGTGTAAAATTGGCACAAATGTAGGAAACAAACAGAATTTAATTTGGCTAATACAAACAAGATTTGAAAAAAAGTGAATTTTAAAGAGATACAGGGCGTTATGATTTGTTCGTGAGCATTAACGATTATAATGAAATCAAAACTTGTAGAAAAACAACTTCTTTTTTCTTATGTCGTTTCATTTGCGGATTTTTTTCCTCTTTAAATCAAGAATATTTGCTATAAATAATTGAAATGACAAGTTTAGTGGAAAACGCCACAGTTACCAACCACGAAAACACCATAAAATGCTATTTTTACCTCCACGAAATGCGTTAACGTTTTTTATAATTTTTTAATAGTAAACAATTGTGGGTTTCTACATCATAACTAATTTATCTCAGAGATTTTACATAAGTATTATTAAATTTGGAGAAAAGAAAAATTTCTTAATTTTTATCTCACGAATAACCTTCACCGATCCAATACAGAAACGTATTTTTGAATTCGAAAACTGCCAGTCAGATATCAGAGAAAACAGCTTTGTAATTCGAAGAACCCTTTGATTTAAAAGCTAAATATAATTTCGCTCAAAAGGTTTTTTTGTTTTGTTCGTTGCAGAACACCTGTGTGCGTGAAGTGCGAACAATAGAGATTTTTTTTCTCTCCAGATAATTTGATTTCCATATTTCCTAGAGCTGCTAGTTCCAATTTATCTCCACAACAAAGAGACTAACAGCAGAAGGTAGAATTTCGGTCAATGAATTGAATTTCATCGAATAAATTAATGCTGAAAAATAGTATAAACTGAGTAAGACGATATTCCTTTGAAGAAAATCAAGAAATACCGGTATGTAAAGAAAATTTAAGTCCTTAATGCGAGTCAGGATTTTCACAAGATGAGGATAATAGTGACGAAATTACATGTACTTACTCTTGTACTCGAACCCCTTTGAAATTTAGGGATACTATATCAGGGAAGTAATGAGGTTGAGTAATAAAATTTAAACTATTTCCTGCGAAGAAGTTTTACTCGCTAATGTAGAAAGCAGGGGACTCATTCGTAGCTTTACTTGCGTATAGTTTTGCGTTCATACAAAATTAGGTGCCTAATTCAGATTATGAAAAATATAATTTTTTGCTGTTTTGTACTCCATGGCACCACCCTTGAAATTTTTCGTTCTTTCCTCTATAACCTATTATTGAACAATCGGACACGTAATTATCTTCGAAACCACGATTTTGGTAATTATACGTAAAATTAAAGCAGGTATAGTCAATCTCAAGATTTTCATTTTATAACTTTCTGACTGAATCCTTTTGTTGTGAGTAAAAACCTACTGATTAAATCCAAACCGGATACGTGATTTCGTTTGGCCAGTATAGGACTATATCTTTTGATGCTAATTCTTGATTGAACGTTACCTTCATATCAAGGAATTCCAAGATTTTCCCAGAGTAGAGTGGCTGGATTTTCCAACCATTCATTATGGAACAATGAACTTGACCTTGAATTTATCTCAATTAATTCGTCTTCTAGGTATGAATGATTACAATTTACAAAATGAAACAAAGTTATTTAGACGTTATTTCCTTTTCGCTAATACTGTTTTTTCATTACCTCCAAAAAATTACTTTGTTGCACGCACCCGTTGTTTATATGTAATTTTATTTTTACGATGCCATAAAAATTTGGGTAAAGAGGCGTAGCATAGTGCGCCCAAATGTGTTCAATTTTTCCGGCAGCCTCGTCACGACTTCAAACTGTCTGCTCGTCTATCTCTCATTTGTTTGTACCGATTTACTAAAAGAATATAAAAACGAGCAATAAAATTTCAATAAAGTCTTCAACCCTCGGTGATAAAATCGGCCAAAACGAAGAGAACTTTTGTATTACGATAGCAGCAAATGAAAATACACCTATAGAAAGTAAATAAATTTATAAATCCAACGCAAGTGCAGATTTTTCAATGCTCATAAATGAAATGATCTCTATATTATGTAGAAAGTGTAATGAAAGAAGGTCAGAATCTCAGATAAATAGAAGGCAAAAAACAATCAACTTTAAAAAAATTATTGAATCATTTTTAAAAGGATCGTTTTTTTATGAGCTAAACCAAACTTTTGATGGTAAAAATGTAATCCTTAGGGAAAGGTAGGGCTAAAGGAACTACAAGGAAAAAGAAAACACCTAGAGTACTTTTCAAAACATTACTTTACAGAACTGGTAACACTGCAAGATGGTAGCAGTTCGAGTGCATCATCTTTTGAAAGAAGAAAAAAGTATCCATTCTATAAGATTTTTTATGTGAAATCAAAATGATACGCACGTAGTTTTGATATCACGTCCTTCATTGTATTGAGAAACTTCAATTCATGATTATTTCGCAACTAATCTATAGTTCGAAGTAGAATTTTGTCATATTTTTCAATACTTGAAAATATTTCATAATTGTGCGGACCTCAATTATTGCACTCGTATGAGATAGCTTATACTTTTACCTCGCTGGCTGTGTGAAATACATAATTATACTATTTCTGTCTTTGTGGTTTTCGAACACTTTCATAAAAATATCGAAAAGGAACATCCTCGGGCAACAGAAACTGAGCAAAAGGGACCCCTGACGATTGATGTTGAGTTTTACATTTTTAGGAGTCTAACGCAGAATTATCACGGACCAGGGATGGAAAACGTTACGTTATAACGTTATAAATAACGTTATGGTAGCGGTACCGAAACCATTTTCTATAACGTTACTGTAACGGTACCGCCCTTCACAATAACGTAACGAAAAACGGAAAAACGGTACTTATCTATAAAATAACGTTACAAACTTTGATTCACATTTTAAACTTTCAAGTTTCAACTTTCCAACTTTTGTATTTAAAAATGTTATTTTATTTTCATTATTTTGAGTTTTTTGAGTTTTTAGTTGAGCAAATGAAGTAATAAACAATGCTTTCTTTCTGCTACACACACTATACACACTATACTACACTACTGCTACACTCCACCGCTAAAAAAAAAAAAAAAAAAAAAAAAAAAAAGACAAAAACGATATCCATAACGGTACCATAACGATAACGAAATGATGTTATAACGTTATATATTGATAACGGTACCGAATCAATGGGTACATTGTAACGGTACCGTAATGAAACAGATTTTTTGATCATTTCCATCCCTGTCACGGACCTTGAAAAAAAGTAACTTTTGTACCTTTCAAATATAATATATAGGTTACTTACTATATTAAAGTTAAAACGTTGAATATTATGGTAAATATGGGAAATCAATGTTAGGGTTTCCTTTGCCTGAGTGGCTACTTCGAATAAGTTTCATACATTGACGAATGAAAATGTGAAGCCAAAGAAAAACTTAGTATGCGAAAATATTGAGCATATCTGAACTTTCCTTATACCTCCCCCCCGCCGGGGGGGCAGACTTGAAAAAAATATGTATCAAACACCGATAGTTGTTTTTCGTTTCCATCAAAATATTTAAAAAGCTTTTTTTACAGCTTGAGGCAAAAGTGAAAGCGAGAAAATTCTTTCTCAAAGTCATCTATCTTTTTCAAATTCTTAAGAGAATTTATTTTAGCCTTTTATATCAATGAAAAATGGGTAAAAAAATTGAAAATTTCTGGCAAAGTTTTACCCACTTTACATTACAATTTTTTGAAATAAAGGTTGAAAATGTTGTATCTAAAGCCCTGTAACCTCCTTCACTCACCTTGGAGAATATTTTGCAATACGTAAAGGCTGCTGTAAATATGAAGTTAAGGCTGCGTTCCTCGCCACCATGCGTGAAGCGTAAATAGCGGAATAGGCAAACTTTGTCCGTATTTTTCGGCTGGCACACTTTTTGCAAAGTCAAAGTACACACTAAAAAAATATATTTTCCCCAACGGCTTCATATTTCTTAAACGGTTGACTACCCGTGCAATCACAAGCACGGAAAAAAGGTTTAGATACGTTATCGTTCGAAATTCGCTCGTGAAAGTATACAACACGCACGTAAACCTCCTGGCTTTACCCTCATTCATTATTTATTTGGTGCATTTTACAGTAACGAGAGTGAGAGTGAGAAAAAAGAGCAGAAAAAAACTATAGGTTAAAAGTGAAAGAAAATATAGCTGAAAGATAAAAGAATTAGAAAAGCTTTTGCTATACTCACAGACCCAACGTCGATGAAGATTTTTTTTCAGCCCTTGGATCTTTTCAGAGTAAAAGCTGTACAGGCTGATTCTACAAGAATGTTGGTTTTCTTGTCCCGGCTGAATATCTCGCCAACCAAAAGAGTTATAGTATCTTTCATTTTTTCATATTGTAGAATATCACTAGCAGCTATACTTGATCCATACATTAGAAGTATTCTAAACCTCTTCCTGCAGGGGTAAAATCCATCCCAAATGGTCAAACTATTTTCCGGCCAGGCCGTCCCATACTATATTTTCCAAACTATAATTAGCTCTAAAAGCGTTCTCAAGGTTACTAAGGGATGAACTGGGGCAGGTATAATATTCTAAACCCTTTGGAGAAAATATCCACAGTATTGAAATTAGCTTCACTTGTTTTGGATGGAGCAGTAGCTATTTTTGAAAAGTGTTCCTTACTCATCTTGTCTTCAGGCCTGCCCTATTTTCAACCAGCCTCGAGCGAGTTTTATAATGAACTTGAGAATTTAAAAAAAAAATGGCTAAGATTGTGCGTTATTAACCTTTTTACAATCTCTATGGGATACCATCATGCCTCTATTTTCAGTATTAGAGCGGTCTATACACACATTTGTGGCACAAAATAACAAAAGTCAATCGCAATGACTTTGGACCTGTTCGCTGCAAAAGGATTTCAAACAGCCTATAATTACTCGTATACTGATGAAAAAAGCCCAAACGCCACAAAGATGGGAATCATAAACAATAATAAAATTTATATGGCGGTAACAAGTTTTCATGAGCCCCAATGCTATGTTATGAACAGTTAAATATGAGTGATTTGTGTGATTGATGACATTTCTTGAGGGCATAAAGAAGGTGACGAAATGTAAGAACAAAATTCCATTTTTCAGTTTAATTAACTGGAAGGGTGAATATAAATTAGTATCAAGTCAAAATGCAACTAAAGAAGGTAACAGAAGAGAGAATTAATTCTAGCAGAAATTCTTTCATTCGCTTTTGAATTTATACCCAGACTACTCTCCGCCTTTTGATCTTAATCAATTCATAAAATACCAACTTTTCTAACACTTCTAAAACTGTGAATCCAACAAAAAAAAAATACAGTCAACTTTGCTGGAGTTTTTCTCATTTTTTGTTTCTTGCAGTGAAAAATTACCAGCGAAACGAGTCATTTATCACGATGCAGTGTGAAATTTGAATCATGTACAGAAGTGAAGAGAAAAAAAGCACGAGGATCAGGAAACATGAAAAGGGAAAAAAAGAAAGTTGAAGAGATACGACGAACTTGTGTCATTAAACAAAAAATGAGGTTCAAAGTTATTTTCGATTCATTTTTTTTTTCAGCTCTTGGATGGCAAGCCTTTAAAATTGATGGTGTTTAGTTATTGTAGCGAAATAATTCACATTTTTTATTCCTCCAGGTCGAAGGAGAAAAAGGAGAGTGGAGACGACATCAGAGTACACCTTTTTTTCATTTTCGGTCACTCCTCTTCGAATGACGATTATAAATGAGAAATTGTTTCAGAGGTACTCTAATACTTTGGTATTTGTTAAGTCATTATACTCGTAATAATAAAGTTAACGTACACGATAAACTTTAATTGCGAAATGGCTTTCGTAACTTTCTGAAGATTAGTGTGTACCTAATTTAGAGACTTTTATTTTTCAATTTCTGACCACAGTGAGAGAAATTACCTCAACACAAATGTAATTCACTCAATTTTTCACGCTGAATCCGAGTCTGCGACCCGTTTTGCTCTACGTCGTGATTTAGACCCATGTGGGAGCATTTTTCCCTTTCTTTTGGCCATATCCCGCTTGGCGAGAGTCGCCGCTAAAAACGGCTTCCAGATTCGTGTTCAACGACCTCTAAAACTCGAATACCAGTGCTCAACTTACAAATTTATTCCCTGAGTAGAATCAGAAAATGTCAAGTTTTTGAACATATTATAATTCAGGGCTGCCGTGAAGGCACAATCTTGAGGAGCAATTCCTCATTTACGATTTTGGCGGGGGCCGATTTTTTTTTAATTTAGAAAATAATTTTAAAGATGACCGAGTACCAAAAATTTTTCTCGCGGAGGGGGCGGCGGTTTATCATTCCCAATTGACCCAGGGGGGGTCACAGCACCCCTGGTTATGACAATTTTTCAAAAAGTTGTACAGGATTCTATTCAGGAAAAATGTTCGTAAAAAATTCTGATTTTCTACGCTTTTTTGGATCTTTCACTCTTAGAGAAGATATAAATAGACTGCACGATGGTTTCATTCGAAAACCATTCTTCTTTAATGTAACCTTCCGCGCTAGAAGAAAAGTTTCGCTTTTAAAAAAAAAGTAGTTGTGATTCTATGTCTCTAGATTTTAGGAAAATATTCGAGAGAATTTTAACGAGGGTAAGCAAAAAAAAAAAAAAAAAAAAAAAAAAAAAAAAAAAATCGTCGTCTTATGATAAATGCATTGATCTAAATTTCTAGAAACATCAGTAAAAATCTACTAAACTTACAATTAGAAATCATCGAGTCGTACCAACCAAACCGAATTCAAAGCAAAAATTAAAGGAACTTCATTTTAGACGAGGAAAAAAAAAATCTATAACGACAGCGATCGTAAATCTTCCTTTTTCTCTTTTTCTGTTAACGAGAAGATAACGTACGAGTGTAAGAAGAAATTAGAGGAAAAGGGTCCGTCATTTCTCTTCGAGAAGCAGCCAGTCGAATATTGGTTTAAAACTAGAGATTTCTTGTTTGGAAAACACATTACCTTTTAATTAATTTTATCCTCTATCCCCTTTAGAGTTTAGTTCAAGCACTCGGGTCAAATTTTTGTAGGGTAGCTTCGTCGCATTTGAAAACAATATATACGAGAAATGGAATACACTTTTGTAGCAAAGAATGAACTTTATAAGCGTGCTAATTACAGAAAAAGTTTCATACACAGTATGAAAGTAAATAAGACGCTGGAAAATGAGAACGGGTAGTTCATTAGTGAATAATTATTTGTTATTGGATGCACCCAACTTGGAATTCGATTTTAGTGCAAAGATTTTATTGGCAGGATCGAATCATACTTTAGATAAGATGTTGACTATTACGAGCAGTAATACCCAACAAAAAGAATTAATAAAGGCTTTTACACTTCAATCAAATTCTCATTAACTTCTTATAGATATACAAGATTAATTATTTCAGATTAACGTTACCATGATACGTATTCTTCAAAATGGTGAGAAAATTTAGGTATTCATCGGACACATACCTGAAACAAAAGAATACAAAAATAAAATTAGTATCATGGTTGAATATGATAGCCCTTATTGGAGTTTATTTTCACTTTTATCTGCACAGCTGTAAGTATAATTTTTCTTATGACACATGCCACTAATAAGAATACTCTAGGATTCTCATTGAACGTTATAGTTCCAACGATTCGTCCAACGATTCGACTACAGTTCTTTAAAACTTTCATATTTTATTCCAGAAGAATCTAAGATAAAATTTTCAGGTTAAAATTTTCAACATAAAATATTCACTGTGAAAAAACATCAGAACTTTGGAAGCGGAAGAACAAAAAAAAAAATTGTCACTTTACATTCTCTAATCTTTATTCCTAAGTTTAAAATGTTTTCCGGCAATTCAGAAAGTTGGTCGTGAATGTGGTTTTCAATGCAGTAAAGAAAATTTTTCGGCTTCGTAGCAGATTTGAAAAATTACAATCCTTAAAGCAACTGGATTTGGCGAAATAAACTGGTGTTGGCCAAAAATTTAGTTTGAAACAACTTCGAGCAAAATGTAGAAACTCACAGGTTTAGTCAGAGTGAGAAGTTTGTGACAATGCTTTGAATTTAGATTTACGAATTCTCAAGATAATCCATTGATTTGTAAGGATAAAAATATGTAGTAGGTAAGTAGGTATTTATTTGTCTATAGAAGTAAAGGGCAATTTAGCACTTTAATCAGACTAAAAACAGAAAGAGATGGGTTTCTTTCGTATTTATCTTATACAAAAATGCAAATACAAGATTTTTACATTTCAGGATATTTGTCTCTTATACGAGTATCATTATTACTCCTACACAGACTAGTAGCTACTGACTTCTACATATTTAAAGGTAACCGTAAAATTTTTCAACCGACCTGATAATTGCGTTCCTCAATGCGTAGTTCTAAAAGCTCATTTTACGACGTGAGCACACATCTTAATTTTTATGCACCAGATATGAGACAAAAAAAGGGTAGAGAGAAGGGGGCAGGCTTACACGTGACAAAATATGGACTTAGCACGAAGTACACCATATTTTCTACGGCAGAAAGCGATTAATAAAATTAATTAAACTCCACAAACTTGCACACTGACAAAACTTTCATAATACCCAGATAGAAGAAGGTATTTCAATGCGCCAGTGTGCGGATGACATAAGAAAACATGTATAGGTACCTGCGAAAGATGTTGTGCCTTGCTGAAAGTGAAATTTGTTAAGTCTTTATATCTGACGGAAAGTTACACAGTATAATCGAAGTTTTTTGTTTACTTTTTCGAAGATTAATATTACTTTCCCAGTCGTCCTGGAGAGGAAGAGAGGACGAGTAAATCCTACGCTATACTTTCAGCAGCGTAAAGTCGATAAAAACATGCATTCGAAAATAAAATTTACTCTTCGTTTTAGAAATCTGAAAAATTTTAGTGAAAAGGCATTTTAGATGGAATTCATAAAAGAAAATATTTACTAAAGATTTAATTAAGCGTATAGGATAATTCTTGTAAGAAGTTTATAATGAAAGAAAGTAGAATACAGCGGGTCATAGGAATGCAGGTAAATCTAGAAAGAAGAGAGGTATACCTCACCAAGAACCAACATTTTTCAACTCAGATTTATTTATTTATGTCTCTCTGCAAAAAGTGCCCAATTACATTATCTACGTGGTAACACTGATCTATGTGACATAAAATTCAGCAATAGAAAAATTGCTAATGCAATCTTTTCTCCGTTATTTTACGCAGCGCCATCTGTTGGATGTATTTTGCACTAACACTCGACAGATTTTGATAGTAGATCTTGAGATAAGCATTTGAAAACCTCTGTTCTGGCCTTTTTCACTGCAGAGACATTATCAAAATGGGTGCCTTTGAAGTGTGACTTCTCTAGCGACAGTGATTTTAGTCAATGAGTTTGGCACTTGAAATAAATTTATCTTGCACCCTATTTTCTGGCCCCAGACGAATTCAGTGAACCAACAAAAGACAAGAATAAACATCTCTCTCCGATTGCGATTTCTTCGGGAAAATGTACATGTATTGAACTAGTTAGAAGGATGCAATTTTGTTAATAAATTGAATCATTTCTAACATCATCATGAAGTAAATGTGGATAAGAAACTTTCTCTATACACGACATTATACGGATGAATAAGACGGAATTTTCTCAAATTTCCTTTTAATGCACGTCGTTGAAAAAGCAAATGCTGTAAAATGTGTACTAGAAATGACGACGTTCCCTGCTTCCAGGTCGGACGATCGTCTCGTTTCGCTATTTTATTCTCTCAGTTCTCAAATACATTTTCCAGAAATAAATAATTCACCTCCACGAACGTAACGACTTTTCGAATTTTCTCAAAAACAAAGCTTTGTAATCATATTTTCTCCCCACCTGAATGAATTCCTCGCCCAAATTATTCTCCATTCCTAAGATTTACACACCTTCTCCTCCCCCCACACTGCTACCGCCATTCCGATTTTTTGTCAACGTCAATTCTGCACTATCGGCTTTTTTTAAATTAATTTACGAAGAATAATTCATTTCTAATACTGGCATAATTAGTTTTTCTACCACTTGCAGCTTTTTCCAGCAGCTATAAAAGTAACTGTGGAGAAAGAGCGAAAAAAAAAGAAGAAAAAAGGTCGGCCCAAAAACGGCAGTTCTTCTGTCACAATATTTCTTTCTTCGCAGCCGGTATTATGAGGGATGTTGATTTAAACGACATTGTTAAAGTCTCACCCCTTTTTTGCTTTTTTCTCGTTTTCGTAAAAACTTCATTTTCTTTGCTTCACTTTTGCCTTTTGTTTATCTTTCCCGGAGTGCGAACCAAAATCGCGTAATCAATGTTTGCGGACGACTCTCAAAGGCGCGAAAATGTTGGCGCAGATTTTTCTCAACTAAATACTCTTAACGTAAAATTAATATTTTCATTTTTAATTCACAGGTACGGGCATCAAGTGAATAATATATTTGCTAGTGTTTGCAAATAGTTTGCAGTGACTTTCTTATCAAATTTTCATTTTGGCAAGTTCTTCATAGGCGGACTTTACTTGATGTGTTTTGGGAGGTTAAAAAGTGTTTTGTCCTTCACTAGTAGAAAAAACAAAAAGTTTTCTGTATCGAAAACACACTAAAGAGACCCTTGATAAGCCAATAGGAGGAGTGAAAAGAAACAAAAAGGAAAAAAATTATCAGACCTCATTACAGATGTGTAAATCAAAATTTTTTCAATTTTCATTGATCTCTGTGGGGGGGGGAGCTGATTTTAGTTCTGAAGGGGATAGCCCCCAAGTCAACCGCCAAACTCTACCTACGGAGTCCTCATAATCAGTTTTACAATTCTTCTCAACTAACAGTTCATTGTTGTTACACTAAGTTAATTATCAGGTGTTAGTGCAGGTACGAGGTGAGGAAGATTACAGGGAGTCATATAAATACCAATTATTAAATTTTAATTTGTTACGATCTGATTATTATTTGCAAAAAATAGATTTTATATTGATGTCACAGGGAACTTTGGCTCCACCTCAGATAAAAGTTATATAGCTTAGCACTTGTTTTACTGTTGTAACGATGTACCCCTGATTTGACACTTTCAATAACTTCATTGGGTATTATTAAGGCAATTATTTTTATGCGCTAAAAACATCAATATAAGCGCGGTTAAAATCTAAAAAAAAGAGCATTTATATGCGCTAAAAACCTGAAAAAAGCAGAAAAAAGCACTATACAACTGTATTGTTATGGGTGTCAAAATGTAGGTATTTTCAAAGCGCTATCAAAGAACCTAAAATAAAAGAACAAAAAACCATTGAACATTTATTTTTTTCAAAAATACAAATTCATCACTCACATTTGAAGTCACAGATAAAATCATTCAGTTTGTTTTCATTTTTCTATTTTTTTTCATTTTGTTGGCTGATTTTTGCCATTTTTTCTCAAAAAAGCTGTAACGACCTGAAGAAAGCTCAAAGTAAGCGCTATTTTGACGTTTTTTGGCTAAAATAAGCGTTTCTAAGCATTTATACCCAAAATATGTGAAAATATGCGCTATAAAATTTCACCATTTGTCATAGAATTACACAAAACGCAAAGAAAATTGTGATATGCGGTATCTAGGGCAGCAGGAAAAAATATGAAATATCATGAAAATAATTGCCTTAGGTATTATGTTTCAGAGGCCCATTTCCTTCCCTTCTGAAAAGATTCATTTTGACCAGAAGAATCCAACCATGCATGCTTACAAATAATATAGTACTCACTTTAATTGATGGCATAAAATAGAAATTGTGGACCATATTCAATAAATATTATATCAATCTTAAGGACATTTTTTCTTCAAAAAAGGTTTTTCAATTTTTCAACTTGAAAATGGAAATGGAAAATTTTGGAGTTCAAGTTAAAACCTTACTTTGATTTTTAGGGACAATTTTAGTTTCAGCATACAACTCTCGGCGGAAAATAAAATTCTTAGAATCAAAAAAATTTATCTAAAAAAATAGTCGAATTTTACAATAATTAAACATTTGCCAATTCGTGTAAAAAATTAATTCGTCAAATAAAAGAAAAAAATAATGTTCAAAGGTTATAAATATCATCTTTTTTTTTGTCTACTGTTCACCGAGTTATTTATCCAGCAAATTTTGAAAAATGTCTTTTTTGTTTTTTGTTTCTAATTATTTTTCCTCCTAATTTAAGACCTGCAGTACTCAAGATGGCTTTAAAAAATCTTCTACTCGAAAGTTTGGAAAAGATGAGATAAATACGAAAAACATCTTCTCGTACAAGTTGGACAAAGACAAATTTCTTTTTATTTTTAAATAATTTTTTCTCTGCTTTTTCGTTCATTTTGGGGGCTATTTTTTATGCTCGGTGACAACACGAAAAAGTTGAAATTTTGTTCTACTGCGCGTTCACCGTATCTCTCCTCTGGCGTAAAAGTAATTAATACTAAACGTTTCTGGAAGATATAACTTCGTTTGTAACTTCGTTATGGTTTCATGAGATCGTTGGAAAATAATTTTTAGCACTTTTGGTCGTTTTTTCTTTTAACCTCGTTTTTCTTTCCTCTATGTATCTTTATAAAGTGAAAATAGTCTCATTTAGGAGAAAAGGTGTAGGTAAAAGTAAAACTTTCTTAATTTTCTGACAAGAGCAACCTTGATAAGATTGTTGAATGAGTTTTAAAATACAACGAGAAAAAAGTTTTCATATTTCATTCAGATTGAGATCTTCTTCGAGGCCATTTTCTGATGATCAAATGTTTATTTATCAGTCCATTTTCTGGCAGACTAAATTTCGCTACACAAAATTTAAATTGAAGATAGGTTTTCATTCAAACTCACAGAAGTAAAAACTATTAGTGAAAAAGCCGTAATATAATAATGTCAGAAATATCTTAAGTTCCATAATTTTTGTTCGAGAAAATCAATAAAGCAGCCAGCTTCGCTTCTGTGCATTTGTAAGAGAGTAATATGCATCATTAAAATTATGAGTTATAATAAGCTGAGGCCTTCATATAGAGCATAAGCTTTTAAAACCAACCAATTTTAAATTAACTGTAATGGTTACCATGTCAGAAGTTAAAATATGAGTAATCTTTTAATTCACACATTTCTGACTCCGCGTTCTTAATACTGAAGAATATCTTAAAACCCTAAATTATTTTTCGTGGACCATTCTTTGTCGACAATGCTGGATTTTCACCAATTTTCGAAAGGTTTATGTTCAACAAACCAGTTCTCCACTTCAATTTTCATCCTTCTTTCACTCCAAAAAAAAAAAAAAGTTTTAATTTCAATTTTAAAATGAGCTTTAGCTTATCATTGCCATATTATGTGTATTTAAAATAAAATAAAAAAGTAGAAAGTCCAAGTAATGAGACTGTCCAACGAAAGAGTCTTCGCCTGGGTGGTAGAAAATGTAACAAATCGTAAATGAGAAAGAAATGTACGAGTAAGTATCAAAAATGAAAATACAGATTTCTATATTGTTTTTCAATTTTTCTACAAATTCCGTAATTTAATGCACACATTTTTTATTTTTCCAACATTTTAGTAACTATTCACTATCCTTATAATGTTTTTCCTATTCGATTACAATGGCATAAGTATTTTAATAATTTTCAATTGTTTTAATAAATTTTTCAAGAGGAATTTCACCTAAAATACATGTTGGATCGATTATTATCATCCTTTAAAAATAACATTAGATGCGAAAAACATAATTAAATTACACATTAGCAGTGGCGTCTGCTGTGGGTGTGCAAGGTGTTCACTGCACACCCAACCTAATTTAAAAAAAAAAATTCATTACTTATTAAACAATCATTATATAATAAGTTACTATTAAATAAGAAAACAGAATGGAAGAAGTAAAATTTAAAAAAAAATTTAAAAAAACAAAGAAATGAGAGGGCATTTGTATTCTTGCGGTTCTTCTTTTTCTCCTTCCTCGAAAATTTTTGTCAATAGCTGAAGATCCTCTTCTCTTTTCAGTTTTGTATTTTCTATTTTTCCCCAATTTTTATGACTTTTTCAGGAGATGGGAGGGGGGAAGAAGAGGAGAAGTAAGGGTTTGATTTTTGAAGTTGAACCTCAGAGTTGAACACCCAAAAAATACTACCAGGTGACGCCACTGCACATTAGGACATCTTCAAACGAATTATGATCCCAAAATATCGAATGAATTAACAGATTTCTCAAATACAATATGAAAATTGACAAAACTGTCTAATCAGTTGATTCGATGCTAGCGCATTCTGAGCTTCAACAGTTCTCTAATTATGTATAATATTGAAAATCTGGCAAGAAGATGAAAAACCTTACAGACTCGCTCATTGGCTATTGAGACTTTTGTTAAAAGACTTGCCATATTTGGGGCATCTTATTTAACAGAAGATTTACAACTTCCAAGATTGTTTTCTCGCTCTAAAATGTGTCTTGGCTGCAATCCAGAAATTGATTTTTTCAAACGTTTTTTCCCTATGAAGAGCACATCTTATTCCTGTCCATATGTATATTGAAAAACGAACAAGAAAAAAAAATAGAGAATAGGGTGGCGTCTAGAATAAGTACATAGCTCTTTCAAAACAAAGTATGTAGTTTGCTCGCTAAATAGAATACCTATCAAGAAACACGTATAAAAAAAATATACGGAGAGACAAATAAAAAAGGGGAAAAAATAGGTAAAACGAATGAAGAAACAAGGTGGAAAACGCTAAAAGGGAAAAGAATTAATGGAAGCAATTTAAAGGTTGGGCGAGAGAATGCGCAAAGCCAAGACCATGGCCCTAGAAAATAATTATTTTTACACGGCGAATGAAGATAAGCGATTGCGAAATAGCATAAATTTTATTCTCCAGCTTTATCAGGTGACTGGAATTTTTTCGCTCATTGTGCGAGAAACTGTAAAATGGCTGAAAAAAAGAAAAACCCTGCGTTCTATAGGTGCGAATTTTCACCCCTCGTCGTAAATTATTTTGTTTTTAGCTCGCTTTCTTTTGAGGCGAGTGAGATGAGAGAAGCAAATGAAAAAAAAAAAAAAAAAAAACTAATCTAACTCCCAAGGAGTTAATTTGCATTTTTATATTTTCTTTAAACTGGAAATATGTCCCCCGCTTTACCAGCAGAAAATGACAAAAGTTGGCTGTAATTTACTTTGCTGCAGGTAATTATTTTAGGGTTATTATAGATAATAGAGGGTATCGAAAATTGCTCACAAATTATTTTCTCTTAATAAAATCGTATTTCAATGCGACAAATGAAAATTTAAAATTAGGTACTTTAACAAGCAAAATGTCATCGTCTAAAAACTTTTTGATGGTAAGTTTGAAAAGTTGATCGATATTTGTACATAAAGTCCGCGACCACGTGTAAGTTGAAAATCAAAATTTTTAAGCTCGCAGCAGCGCTCTCTCGCGCAGAGGACCCTAACTACTAAAATTTAAAATTTTCTTTCGTTCGGCTGCGTCACATGAATTAGAATTTTTGAAAATAATTAAATTTTGAGCAGACAGTAGCGCTGTCTCGCGCAGAGGCTTTAAACTAGTGGTGTTAAGGTTCGGTTAACTGATCCGGTTCTACCGGTTTTTAACTGGGAACGGTTCAGTTTTTTTTTGCTCCGGATTTTGCTCCTCCGTTTTTCTTTGCTCCGGTTTTTTTTTCAGGTTAACCGGACTTTAACCGGTTAACCTGTAGTTGAAAATCCTATCGAGCTTCAAACACTGAATCAAACGCTGAACTCAATTAAGAGCTCAGTGGCTTCAAAGGAAGCTCGATAGAATTTCTGACAAACTTTAAATATAGTACTGAATAACAAAATTATGATTCTTCCAGTGATTTTCGTTTCATAATCTACAGAATCCAAAAATATCCATCTCACATTTTCATAATTCTTCATTTATTTTATTATTATTATTCTGTCTCCCTCCGCGCGCATATACTTCTTTTGAACACGAGAACAGACAAACAATCAAACCAATAGGGCTGAAATTTGCATCAGAGGTCAATCTCAGCTAGATCTAGGTCTGATAGAAATTTCAAGTCAATCTGTTCAGCGGTTTAAGAGATATTAGTGAAAATGTAGTTAAAAATGGTGATTTTTAGGGGCTATATTTCTTTTGAATGAGAGAAGAGACAAACAATTGAACCAATAGGGCTGAAATTTGCACCAGAAGTAAATTTCAACGAGTTTTAGGTCTGATATAGGTTTCAAGTTAATCGGTTGTGTGGTTAAGGAGATATTAGCAAAAATTTAGTCAAAAATCAATACTTTTGTTGTGGTTCATGACACCCCTGTACTATCAGTCAAAAACCTGCCTTTCTAGCGGGGCTTGCAGCGCTATAATTTCAGATTTTACGCAAAATTTTGAACATTCTGGTTGATTGTTGCTTTGAGCAATTAATACACCTAAATACTCCACCAGGTAAGTAGATAGCTTTTTTGGATGTTAAAACGGACAGTTAACCGGTTAAACTCCGGTTAACCTGAAAAAAAAACCGGAGCAAAAATAACCGGTAAAAAAAAGCTCCGCTCCTTTTCAAACGGTTAAAAACTGTTCCGGTTTTAAAAAAAAACTGAACCTTAACATCACTACTTTAAACTACTAAAATAAATATTTTCTTTCGTTTGGCCACGTCACATACTCGTAAATTAGAATTTTCGTGAAGCATAGCCTCGTAAATACGCATATGTGGAAGTTGGTCACCAATCCTAACTGAGCTACAGAAATGGCTGCTTAACATTAACTATTTTATAATGGAACAAAACTGTATAAGGCTTCACACCTGATACCAACTTCGATCGATATTGCTAAGCAATTAATTCAAATATTTCCAACCCCCCCCCCCTCATTTTGACCAGCTCCATCACGTAATTTTTGTCAGCTAAAGCCAAGCATTTAGCTGGGAAGGGTACACTTTGATAAGTAAGACCATTATCATTTTCCACAATCTTCCTCAATTTGACAAAAATAACACTAATTTCCTCTGACAATAAGAGTCACCTGTCGCAAAGCACAGCATTTGAGCATTTATACGCGATAAAATCTGCAATAAAGAGAAGGAGGTGAAAAATAGAATGTCGATCGTTGGCCGCCAAATGTTGGCGAATGTTTACCAACAAACGTGTTTGTTATTTATAGAGATAAAATACAAGTATAATATCCATTTGTTGCAACATGCACGATAATAACGTGAGACCCAAATATGCAATATGCACTCGTAGATCACAATGCACGTTTCCTTAATAACCACAACCAAACGATTTCCTCTAATCGAAAAAAAAAAAAAAAAAAAGGACTACTTATATTCGCTCAAGGAGCAAGATGACGCGTACTGAAATCATAATAATAAAAGGAAAATTGCTGTCAATGACGTCAACAAAATTTCAATGTGATTGTAAGTTTTTTTTTGTGACTTACTTTTTATATTTTCCAACATTAGCACTTAATGAAACTTCAAAAATTTCCTTAGTGAGCTTTGAAAAAAAAAAAAAGAAGAAAAAGAAGAAAAAAGTCATTATTAATAATGTATAATATACCTTCGAGAACTCTCCCGCGGTGCCAAAAAAAAAAATGAATTTTATCTGCAGACCAGCGATAATTCATGTTGATACAATTATAATCGCAGCGTTGAATCTTTTTTTTTACCTTCTCAATTTTTCTGGCTGTTATTTATTTTTCTCTACGTCTTGGTGAGGGCGTATTCGACTTTTATCCAAATTTAAGGTGGATAAATCATCAATTTTGAGCGAAAAGGGGAGGGGATAAATTGATTAGTGAAGATAAAAACTGACAATTTTTGGCAATTATATACCGAATACAAGGATAGATTAATGACATAGGGCGTAGTAGTGCGTATGAATTTTGCAACAGGAGGAGTTAGCACTTTTTAAAATTAAACTTCCACCCAAAGTTCTCAGACAAAATTTCGGTGTGATATTTTCATGGTTTAAGGACAACTATGAAAATTCTAGTGGCTTATTGGTTTACAAGGACCTTTCTAGTAAAAGTTGATGCACATTTTAGAGTGCAGTAGTTACACAAATTTTCAGCTTAATCAAGTTATTTAAATTAATTTTCAATATTTCACACTCTTTTCAGTATTTTTCACTAATTTTTAATAATTATTTGAATTATTTGATTTATGAAATTGTACCTTACGTCGAAAAACTTTTTTTTGACAGGGCAAAAAATGAATTTCGCGTCAATTGACAAAATCACGTGTTTTCATACGTATTTTCTTTTTATAAATTCCTTGGCAACATGTTAATGACGTATCCCATTCCAAATGATATCACAGTCCTAGTTTTAGGTGTAAATTTTGCATAAAAGTAATTTTAGATTTTTACTAAATATTTATTATTTTTATAATAATCTTTCAACTGCTGTAACTCGAAAACTGCTGGATGATTTTTTTTTTTAATTGACAGGGCATACATATTTAGAGTCGCGATGATAATAAAATATTAGAATTCCATTGCGTAATCAATTGAGTATAGCACTTGAGAAAAATATGTCAAATTTGAAAATGATAATACAAACTCTAATCTGGATATGATATATGCTCAAAAGTGAAATTTATGAATTTTAAAATTCAAAATGTAACTATCTCAGTCAATTCTCAACCAGTTGGGAAGAATTTTTTGTGAAATAAGTATTTAGAATATCTTCTCATGCGCCAGAGGCCATCCTTCGCAAAAAAATTTCATGACTCGCGGTACCATTATATGTACTATATAATATGATCCCATGACTCACACGATCAACACAGTCATTTTCTCAACGTGTAAAAGTGACAATAAGTTGAAGTAATAATTAAAAAATTTAATTTTACAAGTTCGCGTAGCAGTGGCCCAAAAAAATGAAATTAATTTAACGAACGGCGACAGTTATTTATCAACGCAATTAATCGTATTTTTGGGTCATTTTCAACCATCTTTTTATTTTCCTCCTTTTTTCTCGCCTTTCATTTTTCTTTTGTACTTACTCCAGTTTTCCTCCTCACATTTTTCTCGCTGGCTGGCTTGGGAGTATTCGACGTTATTTAATATTTCCAAGGTAAAAAATTCACGCGTAAAAGGCGGACGTTTTTTCCTGTTGCCCCGAAAAAGGCCTACCTTTTTTTAGACTCCTAAGCGACAATTTTGCCTAACATTAACACTTTTATGAAAGGCAGCATCACAAAATATCGTTTGTCACGGTTAGACCCAATGACAGAAAACCGATGTCAGCGTGCATTCACCACCTTTGCAAAAGTCATCCACTCCGGCTGCTGTTTTTTTTTTTTTTTTTTTTGACTACCTTCCTTCTTTCCTCCGACACGTCCCTCTAAGTTAATCTGGGCTAACCTTGTGGAAAATTGAATGAGGAAAAAATAGCGCCATGAGCCCTGCCAGAAAAGCAGGTTTTCAAATAACTGAAGTTTGCTTTGATAGAACATTCCACTAGAACTCTAGCTAGAGCAAAGTATTAGTTTATATTATAGAACTTGATGGAGGATGTCGTCAAGTCTGTCTCCCCTCGTTTTTTATAACATATTAGTCTTAGAAGATTGAGATAATATAGAGAATGAGGTGAAGGCCAGTCTTGTAAGCATTATCTTTCCGATAACAAGGCAAATATGAAATCAGTTGATGGGTATTTTCGGGATTTAGAAACGCATGAAACGAAAACCTATCAAGTCCCATGCTTGTAGACTAGAGTGGTACTTATTTTGAAGTTTTGAATTTTTTTACTTTCCACCCAGCAGAATGGTTCCTTTTCATAAAAAATACAACGCAACTGTTACGTCTTTTATGTGATAACATATTTCATGATACATATAATGCATAAAAAATGACTACAGTAATAATACATTAATAAAAATTGGAAAATTGAAAACAATTAACGAACCACCAAGAAAATTAATCAAGAGATTATTTGTAAGAATTAATGGTTCGATAACAAGTAACAACGGCGCGCGCATTATTTATGTTTTGCGAGAATCGATTTTTAATTTCGTGATAAATTTCCAAATTCACTTCCGTAAATCGAAAACCAAAAACATAGATGTTAACAGATCGAAAAATTTCATAAAAACTTCAACGCCCTCGGTTGGAAGCAATGGTGCTTCAAGAGGGTTGAAAATCCTCCTAACGAGCAAATACATAATTATATTAGAATTATTTTACTTTGTAATCAGCATTGCACAGAAATTATGTATTTTCTCCTTCAACTTACAAATGGCAACCCAGTGAAGTGATTAGAACATAGGTACGAGGAATTTGAGAAGGTTTAGACCTACCCTCAAGGTAACGGAAAAATCATCATCATATTTGTTTGTTGAATTAAAAAATTATTTATTTATTCTAATTACGAATATGGCAGTTATCAAACAAATGAACAATATTTTACAGAAAGAATTCCCCTCCTCTACCCCATTCCGCCACAACCAGATGAAAAATCTCAATTTTAATATAATTTTCACGAAAATGGGCTTCGGGGTACCAGCGAATTTTTAGTAAGGGAAGATGAAACTTGAGTAGCATTTTTTTTTTTTTCTTCGTGACAAGAAACCGACTGAAGATCGCAAAATAAAATTTTCACCATACGAACCAACTTATAGATGAGGTCAATAAAATGGGTTTTGTATCGGAAACCTGCAAAAAATCAGGACACGCGAGGTAAAAGTTGATACTTCTGAAATGGATGGAGGGGCAGCACCTATAATTGATTACGGTTTTGTAGTGTCCCCTCTCCCACCCATTCGTAGGCTTTTCCTTCGTCGCTGCTGTCGTCCGTGAAGGCAGCAGGACGGACAAAAGTTGGCGCTCGGATCCGACATCGCATAAAGAAGGTAATCAATTTACATCACGATCAGGACTTGGTCGACTGAAAGAGCCGTTCAACGATTTCATGGCATCCCACGTCGACGACTACTAAACTCTGCCCCCCTCCACCTTTCAAAAAAAAAAATTAGAGAAAATAAGGGAAAATCTTTGCCTAAAAGCTACTCTCCGGAAAAAAAATATTCTCATTAGTTTTGAAGGGGGTGGTGGCGATGGGGTGGGGGGGTGGGAGGGTGAAATTATACATCGTGCTCACACCGTATATAGCTGTGCAGCAGTTTACCCGATTACGATTTCTTTAATTTCCATCGTTGATTATCGAATCTCGCCGACGATGGACGAAAATTAGACTGGCTTTGGGTTTCGGACGTGGTGCCTATTGCCAGTGATAAATGACGAAAGCACCCGTAAACGTAGAAATTCGCAGTTAATTTGTCAATGTTGGGGTAGGGCTGCCGGCGCTGTTACTGCTTGGCCATTTAATTGACGTGTGAAATTTGTAAACGGGTTATACCTAATAATGGAGGGCGCAGGTAGAATTCGCGTCAGAAGCACTGAGAAAAGTGACTTGGCTTATCACGAGAGTCGAAGGAAATTGAATGAAATTTACTTTCTTCAACGACTGACAGGAAATTTCTAGAATTCCAAAAACCAATAAAAAACGGTAATCTCTTTAAAAATGTATTTTTCGAGATTAAAAGAAGGGCTGTTCAAATAGATATATAATACATTCGGATTATTTTTAGAATTTCATCAAGGTTGGAATTTGAAAACTATGCTTAAAATAGCAAAAGCTATACAAATCGGACCATTTTTTCAACTTTGAAAAGTCCCTTTGTAAAAATATACTTAATTGCAATTTTTTGAGTAAGTGTTTCGTTCATAAGTTTTTTTTTTCAGTAGGTCAAGGTTATTAATTATGGTTTGACTTTCATAAAAAGGCATGGGACATACATATAGGTTTTTCGTTTCATGATCTGAAGATTTAAAAAAAAAAAACCCATCTTGCATTATCATACTTTAGTTTATCTATTTGTTTATATTATTATCTCTGTATTGGGGGGATCACAAATTCTGACTTTGAAGCCAAATTACAGGGAAACTATATGGAACGGATCAAGTTGAAATTTTTAATTTGAATCACCACTACAAATATATAAACTAAAATTTTGAAAGTTTATCATACAAATTTCTAGTATCTAATCCGTTCATAAGCTGAGATAATCGTTTTTTAACATTAAAAAACGTGAATTTTTCTTTTATAATCGTACCACAAGACAAAATACTGAATCAAAAGGACTGAAACTTGCACCAAAGGTCAACCTTGAAGATAGAAATTTCATTAAGATCAGTTTGGTGGTTCTCATTAGCAAAAATGTAGCCAAAAATAAGTGATTTTTTGATGGGATTTTCAAGGATCGAATTACATAAAATTCTTATGGATTTTTCAGCTTTGATGGATACTAATGAAGAAAACATTGAACCGATTGAGCTTCAATTGAGTATGGCGTGTAAAGAGGAACTTCTAAAATATTTTATTCAAGTTTCAAGCCAATCTCTTAGTTGTTGTTTGCAAGAATTTTTTTTTAAAGATTCAAAAGCATTTTTTTTCCTTTATTGTACTTTTGGATAGCCGATTTCAAAAAAACCCAGCTCTTCTAGCGGAGCCTGCAGCACCACAATTTTTTTACATTTTTATTCCATTAAATTCTATCCATTTTATTTGCAATTTTACTCGAGAAATATTTAAAAAAATCATTTTTTCAATGTCGTTTGTTATATGCTCGCTCACTCTATGCAATAAAGTCACCAAGATGATAAAGTGAACGTAAGCAGCTTCGGGATAAACGCCCATATTAAATCAATCGCCCACCATTTCTTCGAATGAAACTTTTTTTCTCCGTTACGACAGAATCATTATTCTAAAAATACAATATCTTTACTAAAAATAAATTCGTAACATATTTATAATGAGTCGTACAATCGTTTCAGCTGGTAACAAAAAGTTTCGAGCAACGAATGGCTAAGTAGGTTAATCAGTCATTGCTGACAGTTGTGTTATGCAGTCTTCATTCATTATTACAAATATCTGTAAATGTATGTGTTGTAAGTAATAAGGGAAGTACTCATTAATATACAGTGATTTTGTTTTTCGATTCCCATTTCAACCCACTAAAGTGGTTCATTTTCATGGAAAAAAATTCTATTCAAATTTAACCCCTTCACTAAGAGAAGAGTGCTGCCTCAAAGACCGCTTTATTGAAAATTATAGAAAAATTGAAATTTTTTAAATAATGCTGGATGAGTTATTAGAGAATAAGGATAGATTCGAACCCTCTCAAAGCCGACCAGTTTCCTAATCACACAATGAGTCGTAGTAGTAACTTGAAGGAGAGAATACCATTTTTTACGCATCGCTGATAACGTAAAACAATATCAATACTTACTTGCATATATTTTTAACCATTTTTTTTCCAACCGAGAGGACTGAAATTTTCGTGAAATATTATCTTTCATGAAAAGGCGAACTATAATAGGTATTTTGCAGGATACGAGGTGACAAATTCAAACTACAAAATAAAGACCATCCAAGTACGTACATATAAGTATTACAGTTAGAATTATAGTTTTAAGTGATCTGAAAACTGAATACATATTTATAGGCTTCACGGAACTTCGAAGTTGACCATCTTTCAAAATCCAAACGTAGATCTTTGGATGGATCTAGTGAGTTAAAATTCGGCAAACATGTATCTGCGGCTATCATAAAGGATTTCAAATATTCTAGTCTCGGTACGAATTAATCAAGGTTTTCCTTGTTTATCGCAAGGGCCTCGGGGACGAAGTCCCTAGTCCATAAAAAAAATTTCCTTATCAGTCCTATAAGCTCTCTTTTTCATTGTCGAATTGATTATTTTAAAAAACGAACGCGGTTTTGATGGAAAATATTTTCTCAAGACCAAGTTGATTTAATTTACTGTCTCTTGCAAGCATATTTTAGTGTAATAAAAATATGATTTACCAAGCGATTATCGACATTATATTCTAACGAAATAACCGATTCACATAGTGAGGAAAATTTATAGATAATCGAAAAGTGTTTTTCAAACTTCAGTTTTACGTTTATACACCGAATACGAGGAGTATAATATGCAGTAACAGAATGTAAAAAAATGTAGATTCTGCTCTGTATTGGCAATCCTTCGAAGAGGAAATGACATTTCGAAGGTGTTACTGGCGAAGGGTGAATGAGAGGGGAGGACACAAATCATTTCAAATGTTCCTTTATTTTCCTTTTATTTTTTGCAGCTTACAGCTAATGGCTTTTTTGACTTCGACGATGGTTTTAGCTCGCATTTGGTGACACACTTTATCGAAATGCGTATCGTTAGTGTGATATACCTATATTAACGATAATATTAATCCGAGTCGTTATCGTATTCGCTTTTTACATGTAAAGGCATATAATCGTTGCCGTGTAAAGCCTCTCTGTATCATACGAAGTTCGTACGCCCACGTAAGAACTGAAATTTCAGGCAACATCACAGTCTACCGGCGAAGATTTAAATTCTGTTTTTAGAATAATAACACCGTTTGTGTATTTTGCATGGAACAAGCACATGTAATACAGATTAAATACTACTAATCAGTAGCTATAGTCGATAAAAGGTCGAATATTTCACATTTCAGACATGCACATAAGCTAACATTTCCCTTCGGGTATTCATTTTCACCCGGGTAGCTTGATAAAATATTAATCATCTACCCTTAAAGGGTCGAATATTTTCATCTCACGACTTTCCTCGATTATTTTGACAGGTAGGTGTATCAGTTGTATACCTCTTTTGATTTACCGTTAGTGTCTTTGATTTGTTTGTTATGGTGCTTTATATAGATAAAATCCTTGAATTTGAATGATGCATTCGCGAATCTTGTATCTAGTGTGATATTTCCAACATTTTTAAGAATTAGATTTTGATATTATAGACTTTTTAAGGTTTATAAAATTCACTTTTCATCATGACTGACCGAAAAATGTAGCCTATATCAAAGGCCGATAGCAGCCCAAAGAAGAAAATGTTTTACATATACACTGAGAGAATATTTACAATTGGAAAAGGAAAACACGCGATAATTCAAAATTTGTTTCGTGTTCCTCATCAGTGTAAAAACACTATCAAATGGCAAAATTTTACGTTTGTTTTTCTCGAAAACTTCCTTTCACTAGAGCAATTGAAAAAATCATGATAGAAATAGGTATTACCTAAGCTAGAAATAAAATTTAATTCTCTACAGGTGTATGCTATGCACCAATTTCGACTCAAAACATTACCCAATATGCCCAAATCGTGCAACCCGAATTGGAAGAAACGAAATTCTTATAGCAATTACTTAGTTCACTTCCCACTGAAAGAAATAAAAATAAAAAGTTCGTGTCTAAAAGCCTTTATCCTCTATTTCCCCACAAGAACGACCATATTTACCCATCAATCGTCGTTAGACCATTGGCTATACTGTTCCAGAAGTTGCAGCTAAATGGTTAAAATTAAGACCCTAAATTAAATATAAACTCAAGTCGAGTGGGTATCGACGTTAAAAATTCCACAAGGACTATCTAAATGGATTTACTTCTCATTCACCCTTTTACAGCTTTTCGACAAAACGATATCGTCCTTTTTAGAAAGAAGGAATAAAAACCTACAGAGAGAAAGACCGCAATAGATTTTATTCGCACCAAATGGCCAAAAACGGTCTACTTTCGGCCAGTTTTTTCATCAGAAACTCCAATCAGCTCAGGAATTAAGGGACTTTTCTTTGAGCACCATCATTTTTCAAGACAAGACACTACCTCCACCACTGCCAAGAGATCCTCGTCAGAATTCATTACTTTAGAGCATTTCATACCCGGCAAAGAAAGCCGGACTTTATTTCTATATACAGTTTTAAAAAAAGGTGAAAAAATGAGTAGTTATGATGACCCAAAAAAAAAAAGAAAAAAAGTGAAAGCGAAAAAGTACTTCAAGGTAAACAAGAATTTTCTGCTACTTTTTGTCACCCTAAGGTCGCTTCTGCATTGACTTAACACACAAACAAAGAAACCCAAATGATGACTTCATCCAACAAACGAATGAACATGATAAAGTCATCAAGTATAATTACTGATGGCGTCATCAAGAATAAGAAACTGAAGGTAGAGATATCAACATAAATTATGCAGGCAGAAGATATGGGTTTGCAAACATGATGCAGGCATAGGGTAGAAGTTAGTCATCCGGCGTGAAGCCCCACGCAAGTCTGATATTAGATTTCAGGTCATTTCATCATTGATAAGTCATCTAAAGGCTACACTATGATTACTACATAATTCAAAGGTAACATACATTCATATTTCGACTTAGCTGACGAATAAAACTTCCCTTCAAAGCAAATTTTTTTTTAACCGTCTTCTAAGATGCGAAAAATCACAACAATTTTTTCCGCTCTTGAAGATGAATTTAAAAATGGACTTTCGGGACGAAAAAATTACTTAGCAAATGAAATCGACTCCAAGGATTTTCAAGCTAGAAAACTTTTTGAGAAACGAAAAAAATTCATTTGCCTCTCAGCATTTTAATACGCCAGGCAAATCGAACATCGAGTGGGGGAAAAAAATGTCGGAATTCAATTTTCAGTAGAAAAACTTTCTGGAAAACATTCGGCGCCAAAGAAAAAAGTTGGAAAAGCGATTAAAAAAACGTGAGGGGGCGAAAAGAATTTTTTCTCAAGAAGAATCTGAATTTTTTCTCTTAGCTCTTTTTCCGCGAAACTATTCGGCCTTCACTGATTTCTGGGTGGAGCAAATTCTGACAATCCTGCAGGCAAGATTTCTATAACAAACGTTATTTACATTTTTCTTCATGGAAATCTGATCGTTGAAAAATAAAAAAATAAAAACTCTCGGGTAGTAAACTGGGCGAGAGGAGAGAGACGGAAGAATACGTAAATTTTAATATGAGCCATATAACTAAGAAAATAGCTGATTTTCTTTTCGAACGATACGACTTTTCTTTCACTTTTTGAGGCTATAGGAAATGATAATGCCATTTATTTCCACATTAACTTCCTTTGCTACTATAAATATCTGGGACTTTTATTGAGTTAGAAAAGATATACAAGCCATACAATAAACAGATATTTATATCCCACGCATATTACAGCATTTTAATACTGCAAATGTCTCTGATCTTGATATGAGGTTCAATTCAAAACCATTGAAAATTGTAGTATCAACTTTTGTGACCTTGCAGGTTAAAAAATTGCCTAGCAGGATTTGCTCGAATAAGCCAAATACGAGTATTAGTTGTGTGAGGTAACAGCTGCGAAGTTTAATCTGTGGTAAAAATTGAAAGTTTTACGCATAGTAGTTCCATTTGTCCTGGTATTTCAAGAGGGTTAAAAAAAGTGGGGCATGCAGTATTAGAATTTTGGGGGATAAAAACATGAATAATAGCTTCTTATCAAATCTTTTTAGATGGAGGAGGGTTTTTCTTTCAAAATGAAACAAAATTCAGGTTTCCAACAGTAACAGTTCCTTAAAAGTAAGTTTTTTTTAAAAATACAGTTCCCAATGTCCAATCCTCTTCTCTCTATAATGGAGTCTGCTGTTAATTACTCGTAGAATAGTTTAAAAGCACAAGAGAAATTTTTAGCATCCAAAAAAAAAAATTGCACCATGCCGAAAAAATGAAAGTATCACCTACATTATAAATTATATCTTTCACCAATATCGAAAATAGACGTAGCATTTCAATACTTCAAGATATCGATAATTTATTCTGTTCAGTCTTCAAGAAGGATTGGAGGAAAAAAGCTGCCCCATATAGGTAGCCCTTGTTATCAGTATCGTAGCCGTTAGATCAGAAAATTGAATTTCTTATAGTAAAGCTAAATCAGAAGAAGCGTCTACAGTCTTCGTTTTTTTTTTTTTTTTTTTTTTACTTCTGAAATTCAACAAAAGCTCTTTCCTTCCTCTCTCTAGTAATAACTCATCAGAACATGTACCCTAACAAGATTTTGGAGGATTTCTTTCACGTATACTGCACTCTGAGTAACTCGGTTTGGTACTTTTATCATCTTCGAAAGTGTAGTATGTTTTCCAAGAGATTAACCCTACATCAATATAGTAGGTCCAAAAATGGAAACTTATTGCCTCGAACTAATATTATACCTAAGTGCTTCGACATAATACAAATTCTGAAATATCAGCAGCATCCATTTGTCAAATTACTTGGAAAATATTTCTCCCACATTTCTTTCTTTTTGAATTATTTTTATTTTCACCTTCAACAGTGACGTTGATTGTGACTCCACTCGAAATTATTCGTTCCACTTTGAAGAAGAAATATTTACCAGCAGCTTTCGTGCTTTTTTTTCAAAATGGTTTCCGGCAGACTAAAAAATCAAGTGTTTACGAAAATGGTATATAGCTGTAGAAGCTTTTTTAAATAAATAAATACTTTGCTAATGGAGTCGTGGTGGACGACATCGAATGTCGCCAGCGTAGCTCAGCTAACTGAATTATGGTTGCACATTTATCTCCAACAAAAAAGAATTTTTATAGTTGAAAACGTACATAACACAGAAAAAAAAAAAAACCTTTCAGGCTTTCAGCAGTGAAAAATGGTAACAACAACGTTAATTAATTAATCAATTAAATTCTCACAACTAGAGAACTGAAAAAAAAAAAAAAAGGATTCTTAATTTGAGCGTGAATTTTTAACGCGGTTCATTAAATAGAAAAAAAAAAAAAAAAAAAAGAAAATAATCAATTATGATTTACAAAAAACTATGGAAATCACTTGTTTTTTTGTGTTTTTTTTTCCCAAAGATTTTTCGCCCTCATCTTTAAAGTGTCGTTAAAATTAATCGACTATTTTCCTCGGGTGTTTTCTTTTCGCCCCGTTGAGTGGTTTGAATTTTATAGAAATGCTGAGTCAGATTTTGTTGTATTTTTTGGCACCCTCTTGTGAAAGACTATTGATCCATTACTACGTTTTTATCAAAACATAAATGTGTTCATAAAATATTAATTACAATAAATTATTTTCTGATAATCTCACCGAGTCACTGTTGGAAGGTCAACATATTATAGTGATTTTATTGTACGATTTTCTGTTGGGTGCCACAAAATGGATAACAAATTTCAAACAACGTTTCAAATTCAAGTAGAAAATTCAGGTTTTTCGAGATTTTATCTGTAAACTCACCTGAAACAAAAAAAGAAAATTGAAATAATTAGATTGATAGAATACTGATAAGATTACATAAAGTACGTATACATGAATACTCGCAGTATGTTTGTGGGCGCTCTAGTTAGAGCGTTGTTCAAGTACTCAGCTTAACAATCGAAGAGTTGAAAGTTCAATTCCAGCTACCTCTAACTTCCTATACTTATGCTAATCTCTACTAAGGTGAAGTTTATTTATTCGAGTTTGATATTGCTCTTATTGCATGTAGGATATCCACTGAAACCACAAACAATAGTTCTGACTGGTGTAAGTCTAATATTGAGTAAAATAGATACGTAGCTAAAGCCTTCTCGAACATAACTAGATCAGATAGGTCACATTCAATAACAATACGATACCTCCATTCTAGTGAGTGTGTAAGTGTTAGAGGTTACACTACATAGAAGCAAAATTGTAAAATCACTTCAGATGACTGAAACTGGTAAGTACGTTTTTTATTCTACCGACAAAGTGGTCCCATGCTACATACTTGAACGTAATTTTTCATTCTACCAGCAGAAAATTTAGTCAAAAGTGCATTTCTTCGTCGACCATCATTGCAATAATTTTCTTTGTGAAACGAATCAAAAGATGATGATAATATTTTTAGTAAATAATTATTCATTTACTTTATGTTTATTAGGTGTCTATCTATTATTTATAACTAAATTTACTACCTCCTGTTTGAAATTTTCTATTATAAATATGAGTTAGAGTGAGAGTCTGAAAGAAGTAATATAAGTAGATGAAAGAAGAAAATACAAAACATTTTTCATTTTTTCAAGCACTTACAACTCACTACTCTGCCTAAATTAATTTGATCTTGATAAGGCAAAAAAAATAATAATAAAAAAATAAAATAAAATGTAGGTATTCCCAATAATTTTGAACCCTTTCCTTTCAACTTGAAGAACTTGTGCAAATGCCAAATGCCATTTCACTCCATATGATAGACTCATGCCTTCCTGGCAGCACATGACAAGACGATTCGTGCAAAACTATATTTGCTTTTATCACATCTATTGCGATATTTCAACATTTTGTCATATCTCGAGATTCCATATAACCGTCATAATTCTTTGTGTGTAAGTGTAGATGTTAAGTTCACCTGAATTTGCTCTCGATTTTCGTATCACATTTCATCCCTTACGAACATTTTTTTTTCTGCTCCTTCTTTCTGCGCTAAGGAAAACACTTCATCGACGATTTCTCATTCGAAATTGCAGCAATTTTTCAGCTCTTCCACCTTTCACAACCTTCACATATGTACGTGTATTGCTGACATGCGAGACAACGTGTTCGTGTAAATTCGCTGAAAAATAATTTCCTCCATTTGTATTGCAGATAAAATTCGTTTTTACCCGACTTCATAAATTGACGCGTTCAAAAGCCACGATGGCATGAGATATGAGTGCCATAAATTTTAGTAAATAAGAAAAAAAAAACCTGCTAAAAAAAAGGCTTCCTTATGCAAACGTAAGTTTGGCATGGCAAATGTACGTCGTAATTCGAATCGAGAGCGTCTGTGAGTAATACCATTCTTTTCTCTCAACGCAACGTGTCTTCAGTGAATGAAACTCAAATTACAGCTCTGTTACAGCTGGTGAAAAAGTTTTAACAGGAATTTCTTATTATTTTTTTTGACAAAGGTCACAGCTGAAGAAACATGACTAAGTAAACTTTTCTGGAAACCTAAGATAAAACTGATAGGTGTATTATTATACCCTTTAATTAAAAATAGAATAGATAGGTACTTTTTGCCCTAAGACTTCTTGGTCGTTGACTTTATTCCTGCATCTATATAGTTCCTACTTACTCGTATTTTTAAAATTCAGACTTCGATGAATGAATTAACGAACTTACCAGTGTTCATTATGCCACCGAAAAAGAAATAGAATTATGATTTTTTTTAAAATTCATTTTGTCATAAGCCTGCACAAACCAAACCAAAGTCTACGCGAGACAAAATTTCAAATTACTGGAATTTTTGCAGTGCGTGCGTATAATAAGCGAGAAGTTGAAAGTTTTTTATTTTTGAACATTTTCCGAAAAGATAAAACTAAGCTTCCATGCTGTTTACTTTGGCAGTCGTAAAAATAATATTGTTGGAATGTTAGGTGATTTGTTTGTTTGTTGATGTTTCTGTTGTTTCAAACGTGTCATAGCGTACGTGAGACATCATATACACGAGTAAAATCCGTGCCACAACTTTTCTCTTTTCTGTGCGACAAAAAAAATAAATTACAGTTTGACAAAGTTTTCAAATTATTTTTGGGAAGGAAAAAATGAAAATAAAGATAATCCCTCCAAAATCGGGCGTAGTTTAGAAAATGACTCCCAATTGGATACGAAGTTAATGAGCATACTGGCTTTTGCGAAAAGGCTGAATAAAAACTAATTTTCCACGTGAAATGTTTGTCACATTTCTGAAAATTATGTTCGGAGTTGGCGAGTGGTGGTTCTCGTTTTTGAAAATTACGAAATATAGTTCTCAAAAAGGTTGAAACGTTGAAGTAAAATAATTTTCACATTGGTCGAAAAATATTCATTTGGGAATACAGAACGAGCCTTTTGTCGAATAGTTGTAAATGCGACAGCAAAAACGTGACCATACTTTTGGTCTCGTTTTCGCTTTACTTTCCTAAAAGGCATGATATGTACTCTCCCGCGGAGAAAAAGTAGATTGTAGACTTGAAAATTGATAAATTCGTTTAGGGCGGGGCGAGAAGGGAAATATTTCATCAGTAGTGAAGGGAAATAATTGTTTGAAATTACATTAAAATCTTTTTCAAAGGTTTATCCTGATCCCAGTAATGCTGAGGAGCTAGATGATGAATTTTATTGTAAATACATGTACTCGTACATAATATTATATGGGTAGCATACCCTGAGAGAAAAGGATAGTACTTATTACTACGGAGTGTAGTAATTTTTCTCATCGAGGTAACAAAAATTATTATTTTGTACCTAGTAATAAATTCTTATACTTATATGATAGTAAAATGTACTACAAAGATAATATATTTTACTATTTTTTTAGCAGTTTCTGCTACAATTTTGAATTTTCCCAGTTTTCCTATCCTAAAATAGTAGATGTTGGAGTAAGGCACTTGGACTCACTCCAGTGTTACCTCACTCTTGTTGTAAAAAGGTATAATCAGAGGCACAAATAAATAAAACTGCAGTTAAGACTGAAAACTACCTTTATTATAGAGAAATGCTCACACAGCTTAACTGAACCCATTAGATGTTGTCTCTAGGAGAGAACAGAAAAGACTGAAGATGCCCTCCGGACAACTTCATGAAGTAACCGTAGGCTGTTGAAGGTTTCTAGTAAACAAAGTCGTTAGATGCACACTCAACAACTTTGTTTACTCTCTAGAGAGGCCTATGATCCTGTATGGCAATTAAGTTTAGACTTGTTCTACAAGTCTAAACTAGCCTTTGCTGCAGTAACTAGCTTATAGAGGTGTTCACGCAGCTGCCTGCTGTAAACTAGACTGTCAAGTATGCCAACACCATCACACAGTGTTACCACAACGCATATTGACTCTCACACTCTGATCGTCTCATTCCAACAGTATAAAATATTATTGAAATTTATTTCAGTGAACGAATATATTAGCATTAAAACCTTTGCTACTAACTATACTCCTGGTTGAAAAAAATCAACTTCTGGTGAACAATTTTACAAAATTTGTAACATTCTCGCTCTTCATAATTCCGTATTTTTATCTCTGTCTATCTCTCTGTTACCATTTTTCTCTTTTTCTCTGCATCTCTTCCCTCATCTACCTCCTTCCAACTTCCTGTAACTTTTTTTTGGCCTCTAGGAATATTTATATCTTTCTCTCTCACGTGCAGTCCTCATTCTTCGCTTTCCTTGCAGTTCCTACCACGTATATTTACATATTTTAGCCCATTTCTCAGACTAGACTGTGATTAAGTCAATTTTTTTCCTCTATAAACTTGAGTAATATACTATTGCGACGACTGTGTGTTCATATTTTGTTGTGCCGTCTTTTGGGCCAAGCAGTTGCAGAAATTAATTGACGGTTGTGCTCAGACGTTTTGGCCACACAACCGGAGAGTGTGCATTTATTCCCACGCATTTAAATTCGAGTTTGTGAATATTTATTATGGTTTGTGAATTTGGTAGACATAGACAGTGGGTGTAACACTATTGCTTCTTTGTTGCTACACTTTGTGAACATAAATATTATATGTATAATGTTCCTAGAAAAAATTGTAATAATCACTATTAATATAGTTTTGATGAGACACAGGAGTAGATACACCAAAGAGCTGAACAAAAATTGAATCGATTACTCTTTGCGATTTCTACGAGTAAATGTAACTGGCAAATCATAATATAATTCGGGCATTTCACGAAATGTCTAGTCATTTTCGACGAATCGCACAGTTCATAAAATAATTCTTTGACCTGCCTAGGCATAGTAAAAGGTAATAAAAATATTTCTAACAAAGTACCTATATTCCACCCCACAGAAGCAGGTTTGTTACAGCTTATATATCTAGTATCTAAAAGGCACTTTGGAATATCTTCGGTATAATTACAAAAATGTTATTGTCCATTATAGAAAAATTTCTTTTTCTATTTTTAGCAAACTTTTGTGAGATTTTTCTACGGCTATAGGTACAGTAATTATCTATCAATCAAGGCTACTTATAAATAATTGCACTGAGAAATATACTTTCCCTTAGTATTTGCCCATACAATTACCTTTGATAATCAGTAAAAATAACATTATTTTATGATTTGCCAAAGATAAACCAGACATTTCATGAAATAGGTACCTTAAACAGATCAGAAATTTTATAAAATGCTCGGATATAAATTGGCTTTCAGGCAGTTCATGAGATGCCTGGATTATATGATTTGCCTGCAACGTGCATAAATTGATTGTAAACTCATTTCTTGTGGTTTTTGATACTTTGGGTTTCAAACTATACAGACAATAATCTATTAGACCTAAGATTCGAACCAATATAGCATGATTGTATTCAGAATTGCCGCAATAGGATGGAATTTGTTCGAATTTTTCATTCGCTTTATAGTTCACTCATGAAACCTGTCATACAAAAACTACTCATGATGACCTTCCAATTTTTTACAAGCCAAGCTACCGTTGTTTCTGAAAATTGAAAAATAAAACAAAATACATTCCCATAAGACTCTCTCCATAAATGAAACTTGACAATTTCAGACTAGTATTGACACATATATTCTCATGCAAATGTTCTGCATCTCCCACCGAAGGGTATTTTTTTGACTCGAAAATTATGTCAGTTTGAGTGCACATGTAAACACAAATATGGACTAGAACAAGTCTCTATACTCGAAGCAATTTATTCTGGTTTATATATTGTCGGATTTTCTCTCGATTTTTTCAGCTTTTTTCCTCCACAACTAAAGCAGATGTTCTGAAAATTGCCTTTCGTTGGGAATTCTTATTTTGGCAAAGGACACATCTTGTGCGTTATACACGTTGAAATGGTGCCAACAATATTCGAAAAATGTCATTCCGTCAACAAATAAAAGCAAAACTTCTAAATTTAATAGTGAACAATACAAAAAGTGAAAATTCATAATTTGCAAAATTTTTCATGAATGGCGCCACACGTTGATTTGAGTGAAAAAAAAAATTAATTAATAATAATATAAAAAATGAGGTGCGAAAATTTAATTTTAATTTTTCAAAAAATTTTTTCAGTATCCTACCGTTTGGAGTGCTTCCAAAATGTATCGTAAACACTCTTGTTTCAATTGAAGTTTGAAACGTAGTTGAATACAACAGCTCGATGACTGATTTATGTAATTGCTTTTAAGTGTTATTATGTCTATTTAAATGAAAAATTTGACACGTAATTAAGCAAAGACTCAGCGGGGTCGAAACTCTATTAGAAGGTTACAACATTTTAACAATGACGAGGCAAATTATTGCAAAAACTATTCCGTGACGTTGGACACAATGAAATTTCGTAGAGCTGAGACTGCAGTTTTCACGAATTCATTGATTTTTCCTCACCAAAATAGGTATGTGCAGATAAATAATTTGAAAAATGAAAATTATTAGCTGGAGAGATATATTTGATAAAAATTGTAACCAGTGCATAGAATAAGATATTTTTGTTAGTTATTGGCAGCTTAGTACCATCTAGTGAATGGTGATAGTACCGACAATAGTTGACTAGAAAAATGTTATAGGTGTGAAAAGTGTATGAAAAACAGGAGATTTTCGTCTGTGGAAAAGAGTAGCAAGTATTTAAAAGATTTATTTGGCTTCACATTTCCACATTAGTGTTGTCGCTGTAGTTCTTTCACTTCATTTATCATTCATTTGCCGTTATTCGGGGAGGGGCATCCCTTAAGACGAAAATATAAGAAACAGATCATTAGTTCAGTTTTTTTTTTATTAATTTATTTACTTTTTGACTCCCCCTCCTCCCAGGGACTTCGTGAAAAATTTGTAAAAGCGTGAGTACGTTGTTGATCTCCTCGTAAACCATATTTTTTAACTCTCAAGTTTGCTCCTGAATAAATACTTTTCATACTCGTACTCGTACATTGTGGACCAGTGTATGCAAATTAGTGTATTAAATACAGAACAACACACAAATTTCGGCATTCTATTGACACAAGGCGAGTGGATGATGAGTATGAAATTTGAAAATTCCAAATAATGATCACGTAATTCAGAGCCAATTCTAATAATGGTGAATGAGACCGTTTATAAACGAAAAATTGCTATCGTACTAAAGGCTAAAAAACTTGAGCACGTGCGATGACTGGCGCCTAACCGACTGCTCCATGCATTTCTACTCCTGTTCATCCATACATAGTAAATGCGATAGTTTATCAAGTAAGAAAGGCTATAAACGAGTATATTAAAAGAAAATTCCGATCGTATATTATTATACATGTACGTCAAAAATATGCCCTTATCACGGAGCAGTCTGCTTCTGCTTTTATTTACCAACATAACGGGCGTCATTATACAGCAGCAGTTGGAAATGTAATTTGGTATGAATTCATATTTTGGCGTATTTTCAAAGGACCAAGTTCGAGGACAAACAATTTTTTAAGGAAATAAATAAAATTCAAGGCACAGTTTGTGTACTACTTATATGAACAACAATTCCATTTCCTTTCACATACGATATAATTATGTGTATAATAATATGCTGAATGAAGAGATTTTTCTAGGTTTCTAGTAATTGCGGTTCAGAAAGCTGAATCAGAGAGGACAGTGTGTGTGAATTCTGAAAACACTTTACTACCATTTTTGCTGAGCTCAAAGTTGAGCAATCATATTCTGTGGCTCAGTTGGATGGATGACCATTTCACTGAACAATTTTTCCAATTCCCTCGCCCTGCTACCAATGCAGGATTAAAAACTGGTGTGAACGTAGAAGTAGTTTTATATTTTACTAATAAGTATAGGTGACTTCAATATTTATATTTATAAACGTTGATTTTATTTTTTACAAGGTCGGTAAATATTTATTTAGACACCATGAACAGTAATCTGAAAGAATCAACAGACATCATAGAATTCTATTTTAATTAGCTGAGAAATAGATACTCGCTGCATCATTATATCTTTTTAATGTTCAAGTTGAGCCCTGGGAAACCGCCTCCATTGATTTAGTTTCAATTGCAATAGGTATACCTTTTAAATGAGTGACTTCTCTTGGATTTTTGCCAAGCACTAATTACTAAAATCTGAGTATGATGCTGCCCTTTGAAATTTCGAGAAATCATCAAAACTCGGTTGTAGATATAGGTAGTTATCTAAGTTTAGATCAGGAATAAAAATTGTATTTTTTCAATAATCTGATGATTTCTCAAAATGCAAAATTAGAGAACTTAGTAGAAATGGAAAGTTTAAGTAATGAATGATTGAAAACTTTTGTAGTGGAGGGGGTAGAAAGGATGAGAATTCTTGATAGTAATAAGAATGAAATTTTTACAGTCGGTCCTAGTTGAGATTTAACGAATATTGAGTAGTCATCAGTAAATAACTTCCAATAATTCAAATGGCCATACAACTCTCTGGAAATTGTTGTTTTGTTTATTGTGAGAATCGTTCAGAGTTAAAAACATTACTTTAATCATAATTCAATAATATAGGCTGTTTGACGGAAGAAATTATTTTCTACACGTTGGAGAGGCCAGCACCCTTTCTCAAAATGTCTAAAAACACTTCTTACAAATCAATAAAAAAATATGTGAGCTCCTCTACAGTCCACACCAGTTCGTAGTCGGAAGATGTAATAAAGCACCGTAGGCTAGTTTCAACAAACTATTCGAAAATTGACCGACTATTCTGGTTTCTGGTTGACATTGAACGCCTGTAGACAGTTTGGCTAACGTAGTATCAGCCAGTTTCACTGTGGAAACCACAAATAAGTGTGGGAAAAGGAAAACGTTTTTCAAATTGGCATAAAAATTCATTAAGATTTCAAGGAAACCAAGGGAAAAACCCCATTTCATTAATTCCGACCGAGTCAAATGAATCAGATTGGAGGAAAAAAATTATATAGTAGATAAAAATCGACAAATTCATATCGAAGACTGGATTCGCAGACAAATGAAAAACTTCTTTCTTTCGATAATGAACCGCAAAATTAATGAAAAATAGCCGATACTTTTGGAATTTTTAAAATTATCTTAAGAAATTACTGTTTTGATTTTCCGATGACCTTTCCACACACGGAGTTCATTATATATTTCCAAGAAGCTGCAGCATAATGATATACGATAGAAGGACAGAAGAGAAATAGGATCTAAAATAATGTAGACGAGTTATTTCTATCCATTATGGTTAGTAAAAATATTTACAAAAACACACATAATAATATGTATGTATGCACGTATTTATTTGCATCCTAAAATCAGTGGAAAATATAAAGGAGTTCATATTACAAAATATAAAATACTGAATTCAATTTTTAAGCTCAATCTGCATGTAAATTAAATTTCGTAAGCTCAACTCGTAGCTTAATTTGTAGCTCATTTTGTAGCTTAATTTATCGTAGCTCAATTAGGAAGCAAAACATAGCTGTTATTACTATAATATAGATTCCATTCCCATTGTGATTTATTTCATGACCACATTGGCAACATATGGGTACAATATATTTTGTTCAACGAGTACCTAATTTAACAGTGCTGATCTTATTTGAGATCAATAATATATTATAATTTTTCTGTTTTACTAGAAATGAAGAAAATTATAACTTACCAATTTCAAAGTTGATTTCCAATTTGTATTTATAGAGTCGTCCTTATTTAGATATAATGAAATTTTTTTATTGTAATTTACCCTTCAATCTCCTAAAATAGTTCAATATTATGTTTATTTCGTCCACTCCCAAGTACATAGAATATTTCAAGCTTTTTATCAAGTTGTTTTCTTACTTAGTAACAGGCAAAACTATTTCTACCGCCCCCCTCCCCCTTCCCCGCAATAACCCCAATGAATTCCGACTATACTGGAATAGTTCAGGTTTATTGCTCTTTTAATTACCACCAATACCATTCATTTTTACACTAATTGCTCCTTCTACCAGAATCCTAGTGTGAGTAAAAAATAACGGGGAATATTAAATTGCACACAATAAAAAAGAGGTTTGCACAGAATAAATATGAACAGAATTTTAAATGAAAATCACAAAATATAAAATCAAAATCCCACAATAACATACTCACACAATATTTATTCTTATGAACACAAAGTTTAAACATTGCACAAATATCTGCCCTGCATAGTCATACATGAAACACTGACAGATAAGGAGTCAAGCAGGTTATCAGGCTACATTTACTTCGTCAAATCAGTCTCTTATTACAAGCCTACCAGTGGGTGGCTTGTAAGACATCAGCGGTGCAACGAAAAACTGACAATTGTACTCAATATTTCACATCTTCCTCGCAATCTCCGACTGAAATAAATACCAAAATTTTGAAAAACTTTGAGCAGGGAGAAGGCAAATGGAAGTTGTTTCAAGCTTTCAGAGAACGGCAAATGGCAATTTGGAAGATTGAAGTCTACTCTGATTGCTGTACATGTACTTGCCCATTTTTTGTTTTAAAAAAATAAATGTAAACACACTGTGGGCATTTTAATTCAGCGGAAAGATGTCACAGTACCAGACAAAGCTAAAACCATCCCCTTGGACCAGAAAAGGAACCGTGGAAGGCCATCAAAGGCACAAAAACCACTTCTTGTTCAGTAATTGTGACAACCGTGCCATTCTCATAATTTTGCGGGCAAAGTTTATTCTGTCTTTTCTATTTTTTTTTTATTTTTTTTTGTTTACAGGGATTGTCATGCCGGTTCTTATTTTATTTTTTTGTGAATTCAATCTAAAATTCTGTTTGACACCTTTTTTCAATGTGCAACAAATTTGTAATCGTTAAAAGTCTCTTTTTTTTGTGCATTAGTTATAAATTCTGTTATTTTACATCATTTATTCCGTGATTTTAACACTTTTTTGTGGACTTAAAAATCACACCCAAAAATAACTAGCTTTCAGATTCACGTTGATATTGTAAACAAAAACAGTCCACCATCGTAAATTTTTATTTATATTCTGAAAAATACCTCGTAATATGAAACTTTAGCTCAACACATCTACGCGTCGCAGCTACGTGCACCTCCTCTCTATCCATCCTCTTCTAATTGTACGAAATTTCTCATTTACAACATCCTTGTTCATGAACTTTTTTCTCGACAACCAAGAGTATTAATATTTCCGGGCAACTTTCAAAAATGATTAAATAAATCAAAAAACAACATTGAACAGCCTTCGCCGAAACCGTAACCTAAACTTTGAGCTTGTATACATTTTCACGGCTCGTTGCCTCGAATATATACACACATCATATCACACATTTCGCATATCAGTTTCTTTACGATACGATGTATTACCCAATATATCACAGAACGAAAATTTTCGCAATATAAAAAGTATCCATAAGAGGGGGAAAAAAAAGTGAAAAATAGGTGTGCACATTTTTTGACCTTTGAGATCAGTTCATAAAAATTGGATAACTGACACAGACTACGTTGCATAAATATTTCAGCTCGTAACGAGGAAATATTAGACATTTCTTAAAAGCAATTTAGACTCGATTTGCTTGCGTTAATTTCTGTGAGAGAGGGAAAACTGAGAATGAATTAATAATTTTTGTAAGACAATTAGTTACGTAATGTTGAATGAACTATACGTGCATAAGTACACGAATTAATTAATGTTGAGTTATAATTTATAAAAACCGGTTTCGTATTATTTGATCTCGAAGAAGGTTACAACAATAGTAAATCGAATATTGCCGCGGTCTAATTTTAACGCATCTAGAATATTATTTCTCAAGGAATGGATGCGTTTTCGAATTTCGATGGTTTTTTTCAGCTTTGATGACTTTGAATAAGAAAAATACTAATTAGTAATTACCGACTAATCGATATGATATGCAATATAAAATCTTCTAAAATGTACCATTCGCAAGTTTCTAGCCAATCTGCTGGTTGGTTTTCTCGAAAAATGGTTTTGAAGGCTTGGAAAGTGAATTTTTTGTCGGAACTTGCCACCAGCGTTTCCGACCGAAATTCATTTTTTACCCAATTTTCGCATGCTTCTAAAACATGAACTTATTAATTCCAATGCTTATCAAGACCACTAAATGTGGTTCCATTCGAAAACCTGTTTTTCTAGTGGAACCTGCAGCGCCAGAATGTACTCTTTTGGAAATCTTATTTACGAGTTATAACTATCCCTTCAGAGACAAATTATCTTAGAAACAGGTACATGATTTCCATTTGATTTTCGCCTTCTTTTTACCTCCGCATTCGTAACACCATCAATTTCTCAATACGTTTCAAGCTCACCCTTATTTTCATCCCCAAACCCACATGAAAACGTAACAAAAACAAATTGGTTACGTTTAAAGTGTTCGAGATTTTCCGTGCCTATGGGTACATACATACGTGAGAGATTTCCAAAAAATTAGGTAAAATGAATAAATAATCAGCAAGCAGCCAGCTTATCGTATCGTGTCATGTGGCTTCGTTTTAATGGCTTCTCTATAAGGCTTTTTTCCTGCTCTAGCTCCCTTTCACTCGCTTCTATATTTATACGGCGAACAAAAGCTACGAGTACACCGACTGTTTCAATATTTTATTCGATAAATACAACAACCAGCATTCAAAAGAAGTTGCTGTTGCACAAAAAATGAGCAGAAATTCAACAGAAACGTTACATAAGCTGTATAAGTGGTTGAAAAGAAGTTCGTAGGTAGTTCACCTCGTCTAACACGTAACTTGAAAAGCGAAAAGTATGAAACAAAAGACTATACCATAACGAGAAGGGAAATTTGAACCTTTTTTTTTCGCCTTCCGCCAGTGAAGTATGTTATGAAACCTCAATTGAAGAAAGCTCTTTTCTTCCAGCCTATTTTTCTGAACAGAAAAACGTTAATCTACTTTTGTTTTTGAGTTTTTTTCTCCTTTCAAAACTTTCTCTCTCTCTCTCTCCCCTTGTTAACTGAGTTTTGTTCGTAGTAATAAAAAAAAGTCTGAATTTTCTACTCAAGTATCTATCCATGAAGCCAGCAATTCTGTCTTTCCTCTTCATCCTGCTATAAACATCAGTAAAACTGTTTTGCAACAAATCCAATGAAAACAAATGACAACACAGTGTTGCCAGCCCAAATTGTTTAAAATCCCTACGGCGGTGAGCCAAAAACGTCCCAGGGGCTGAAAAAATCTCTAAACTCGATTTTTTCTATGAAAATTGGGATTTTAGCCAAAAAAAAAAAAAAAAGGCCATGGTCTGTAGAGTTTTAAAACACAAGAATAAAATACCAAATAATATCATCTTACAATTGAATAATAATTGGAAAATTGAGACAAAATTCTTAAAATTCTCAAAAAAACACCCGATGATTTCAAAAAATCCCTGAAATTTCGCAAATCCCTGATTTTATCCCTGATGTTTTTCAAGATCGTAAAAATCCCCGGTTTCAGGGATTAATCCCTGCAGTTGAAATCTCTGTGACAACGCAAATGAAAAACCACAAGAATCTACTCTGGAGTAGTTTTACTTTTTTTGATCAACCAAAACACAAATCGAAATCAGAAACAGGTTCTGTTTTGGCAAAACAAACTAGAATGGATTCAAAACCGTGAAAAAACGAATGCGGAAAATGAAATATAGTTTTGAAACAGTTTTCACAAACCGCGCCAAACATAGCTCATATTTTCTCAGACTTGGTCACAAAAATAATTAAAGCATGTTTTGCATTGAAAATCGACGAAATAAAAATTTTGTTCGAATTATTTGTAAAGCTTTATGAATCTTATTCAGCCCGGCATAACCTACCTAAATCCCACGCATTTATATTTGACCTTTTCTTACGAGTATACTCGTACATATTTTGAATATCGAAACACAATTCCCAAAAACCTAAATCTTTGAAGCTGATTTGTGACGAAGGTAAAGTGGAAAATACGGTAAGGGCCTAAAAGATACAGCACGAAATGCTGGGATATATAACATGGGTATCTTTTCTCTTGTCAAATTACGTGACCAAAGGAATTAGGATTTTGGAACAGCGTCGGATTATCCGCAATTTATGATACGTGCGAATCGAATTTCCAAACTCGAATTCATCGTCTTTTGGTCATTTTTCGTCTCGTCATTCCCCCAAATCCAACGCCAAAATTCACTTTTTTCTTCACTTCTCAAGCGATTCGCTACCTTTTTTTAGTGCAAAACATTTTTCGCTTTGGTGTATACGTAATGAAATTATCATCTTTCTTTTCCTAATACCTTTCTCTCCTCTTTCTAAACCTTCGCTCCAAAATCACCTGTGTTTCTTCGATTAGCCCAAAACACAACTCTAAGCCAAAGCCTTAATCCACGAGTAGCCACAATGGCTTAAACTTCGGTTTTGTGTATGAGGATTTTCGTCTAAGATTGTTTGTAGAGCATTTTTCTTTTTGCTTTTCACCTCGTCCCCCTATACTCCCTACCCCTCAGTCTGTTGCTTTTGTGGTTCTCGACATGGCTGCTGGTGTTGCTCTGTGTATAAGGTCGATAAATACGAAATTCCAGCTACAGCTATGGATATTCATTTAGACAGTTTGTTTTGCAAAATAAAAATAAAAATACTTTTTTTTTCCTTCGTGTTTCTCCATTCTCGCTCAACATTATTATTCCCAATCTTCTTTTTGGATGATTTATTAAAGTAGAAGAAGCAACGAAATCAAATTATTATTCTTCTTTCCTGGTTTCAGGAACCGAAAAAGAACTGAATAAAATATGGTCTCTAACCATAGATTTATGTTCGGTGTGGCTTATTTGGAATGAGATAGAGTTACACCTTTTTTCGCGTCTTTCCAATGTAAAGAATAGGAAGGAACGAGCAAGTATAAAGCAGAAAGACAGATCCAGTGAAGCATAAACCATGCTTAATGCTATAGAAATTTTACGTCAGCATGAAAATAATGGAGAGATACGATAAAACGAGTTAAATTCTAATAATTTCCTTCACCTAATTCAAAATACTAACATCTTCTTCAACATTCTTCAACTGAACTTTGAAAAATGACGTTTTATTCGAAGATGATCCATTTCTCAGAAAACGTATTTTATAGGATCTCTACTTGGCAGGTTTGTAATATTATTAGGAGCCCAACAGGATCTGTACAAAGATGCAGGTACACAAGGGTGGTTCTTGTAGTGAATGTTTTTTAAATAATTCCCCCTCCAAACTCTCAAAGTGATTAGTTTTCATGAAAAAAATTCTATTGAGGATTCACTCTTCCCAAAAAGTCATCTCTTATAAAAAAAATTGAAAATTTTAAACTAATGGTGGGGAAAGGTTAGAGCAGGGGAAGACTTTCTTTGAAAGATTGTTCGTTTTTTGATTACGGCTACTCGATAAGACATAATTCATATTTTATTAATTTAACAAAATATACATAGGATGATTTTTTTAGTTACTATATAAGGGTAGGTCCAAAATCCAACCCCTCTCAAAGCCCTCCGACCGATTTTTTAATCACCTCAATAGCTTGTATATAGGACTGAAATTAGATTTCTGAGATATAGCTGGTAGCTCCCATACTTAATAATACAGGTAAGTAAGTGATTAGTTCTCATACCTGATACCAAATTTGGATCTTATGGCATTAGGTTTTGCTTTTTTCATTTAGATGATGGAAAATTTTCAGAAATTCAACGACATTGTGAATCCATTCAATTTTTGATCACACTGTAGGTACGTGAAATTATTGCTTTTCTTTTACAGTTTGTAAACGAGGTCAAATTTCTTCGATAGCAACTATACGCATATACATTGTCATTTAACGTATTGCTCAATTACAATTTCCATTCAATAGGGGCTTGAACTGCGTTAAATTGTAAATTGATTGTAAAAAAAGTGTAACAAAAAAAAAAAAAAAAAGAACAGTCAATGTACGATGATCATGATTGTGTTACAACTACATACATATACATATTATTTTCGCCGAAAATTTCGAACAAGCCAACGATGTTATTCTAAAACGTTTATCAAATTCCTGGCGAATAAATTATTCAAATATAGTTCACAAAATAATATTTCAAAAACAACTTTGGCGATTGTAAAACCGGTTCGTCAGTTGACGAATGAATTTACATAATTTGAGGCTCGTTTTATCTGCTGGTCAAATGGAAGTTAGTCGAGAGTAATCCTGCAGAGAGATGAGGAACGGAGGGGTGTTAATAAAATTAATAGCAATTTTTTCCCTACGATAAAATTCACAAAATAAGGTTACATGGATTTGCTGAATTTTCAAGTTGGTCGTTAAATGCGTCAAATAGTAATCTGGAAATCAGTGATTTATGACTGCCGAATTGAAATGAGGAGGTGATCTTTGAAGGTGATGAGTTGCTCTTGGCTCCCACGATGAATCATAACGAGTCTGTGAATGTTTTTCTATAAAATGGTTCGCAATATTAGATGATGTATAATCTTTTTTATAATTTGGTCTAATATAGCTGATTTCAGATAAATTCAAATATTTCTTTTTTGAGCAAACTGTTTTTATGGGGGAAAAAAAATTGAAAGAGTATAATTATGCGACATTGCAATAAAAAAAAATAAAACAAGAACCATGTCCACATCCCACCCTCCCACTGAAAAATTTCAAAATGAAAGTGAATATGTAATTTGGGCTTGTTTGTGCATCAACCAATTTAATATTAAAATTCATGCTCACCTTCTTCGCCAATTATTCACAAAATACATTTCAGTTAAATGAATTGTACTTATTTTGAGCTTAACCACCCCTCACCCACCCCCACTGTGGATAGCTTTTCTCACGAAGATTTGTACCAAGCTCTACATGTTGAATTTCAAGCCAAACCCTGGTGAATAAATTGTGCTTTTGCGCTAATTTTTGCTGATATTCTCAGAGTTTGTGCTCACTCCCCAGTCTGATGATGAGACGTGGAAAATTCACCTTCATACCACCATTTTGAATTCTAATACGAAAAGTGCGTCGAGTTTTCAATATTATAAATTGAACAAGAGGTTTTCTTGCGAACTGAATAATTGCGGACTGTTTTGCAAAAATACAATGGAAAAAGAGAGCGTCGAAATCGACCAATTATAGCAAGCAAAAAACCATGCACTTTGTACAAAGTTATCGATACCTACATAAGTGAAATTGTCGATATTTTATTCTTATCCATGTATATAAAGCTATTGCCTTTTTTTTTTTTTCAAATGAAAACTCTATTTTCCAATTAAGACTCGAATTAGGTCAGACGAGCTTATTTCTTGTAAATAATAAAGTGTTGATACGGAATCGTATTTATAGCAGCAAAACCGATGCAAAATTATTCTTAGGGCTTCATTTTGTTGGTATTTTCACTGAAAGACGTTTTCCTTATGCGAGTTTCAAGTAACTGATTTCCGCCTCTTCAGTTTTACAGGTTTTGTAGGTGAAATCTTATTTTTCAGACACAACTCACGATTTTCCAGCTCCTTTTTGCGTGGGAATCGTGATTAACGACCACCGATCCGATTTTCCACTAAGGTATTTTATGGCATTTTCTTAAATCTAACCGAGTGCTCTAACACACCTATAGTACATTAAAAATGATGAAATATGCCTTCTCAAAGTTATTGTGGAAATTGTTGCTAAAAAAAGTGTTTTTAATTTTTTATATTATACCTAAACCAACTGCAATTTCGAATTTCCATAAACAGTTCACAATATTCGTTTCATAAGTTTCGAAAGTTGTCTAACGAGTATTTTACCTGAAAATTTCCAACATAAAGGCTGGATATAGGAAATTCGCCGTTACAAAAAGGCGTTTTCTTTGCTTCAGAGTTTCAATTTTCTATTTTTTGACAAGACCCCATTGTTGGAGCGTTCTTCTGGGCGCGTCATCTTCAACTATAGGTATATATTTTGTTCGCGAATGCCTCAATTTCCGCTTTGCTTTCAATTTTTTCTTCGCTCAATTTCTTGACAGAATCTCAACGCACGTGTGCGAAAGAGGGAAAAAATGTTAACGAATTTTCTATTTCGAAGAAGCTGAAAAGCATAGACCTAGTGCTTTCATATCTTCGTCAAAAGTGCGAAGTTTCATCAACTTGGTAAAAGAAAAAGACGTGTCTGTCTGAACTTTCGTAGCAACAACTTTTTTGAAAACATTTTTCGAATTTCCTGCGATCCTTGGAAAAATTTAATTTCTTCAGTTGAGAAATTATAACCAACGGTGACTCGTTAGTTATCAACTCTTCTCTCAAATTTTGACAAAAATTCACCAATAATATTGGACTTTTAAATCAGAACAACATCAGATGTAGAAGTACAAGCGCAGCTGAATATCTACTTTTGTACGGTAATTATGTCAATTGCTATGCATTATTCAAAAATGATTTAGTTATAAGCAAAGTTATAAGTATGAGGCGTATTAAAATCATTATTGCCCTTTAATTTTGTATTTCAATTGAGGGCAACACTGTAACGAGTATCATACGTACAATTTTGTTCAGTTGGTGCCCATTTAATATTGAGGGGCATCCAATACCTAGGTTTAGTTGGCGCCAATTCGATTTTTGGTGACACCACATTGGCCCAGTTGATGCCAATTCAACTTTGGGTGATATCCAATTGGTCAAGTTGGTGCCAATTCAATTTTTGATGGCACCACATTGGCCCAGTTGGTGCTCATGTGAATTTAGGTCTCACCTAATTTGTTCAGTTATTGCCAATTTAATTGGGAGAAAGTAAATTGCACACAAAAACGTGTAATTTGCACACCTATGTAATCTGCACACAAATAATGCAGATGTAAATTGCACACACATTAAGAAATAAAAAGAACAAAATGGGCTCATGTAAATTGCACACACGTAAAAAAATAAAGGAACAAAATTGCACTACAAAAAAGTGTACTCGTATAATTAATTTCTGCCAATAAAATTTGGTTGGCTCGTTGTGCCTCTTTTTGCTACATCGGGGCATAAATAGTAACCAGTTCTTTTGATAAACTGTAGTCTCGTAATATCATTACATTCATATTGCTGAATTAAACCATCAATATAAATCTGATTCCTAGCATAAGTTGATCTGACAGTGTTCTGAATATGCATACTTTCAATTTCAACGTATGTATCCAACACCAGTAAGAAAAGACCAACTGAAACATCGAAGTGGAACATACTAAGTATAAATATAGATTTGAAAGATGATAGGTATACATTTCTACCAAATAAAAAGTTTTACAAGAAAAAAATAGTCGAGATGTTTATCAGTGTAAGAGATAATCATGACGAGACATGAACAATTTGATCGTTCATATGAACTGTGTGCACAATACATACGTGTGCAAATTACTCTTTTTCTTATTGTATGCAGATTACATAGGTGTGCAGATTACATGGTGTGCAAATTACACATTCTGATTGGCATCTTGTGTGCAATTTACATGCGCCCATTTAATTTTAGGGTGACACCCAATCGGTTTGGTAGGTGCCAATGGAATTTTGGATGACACCGAATTAAATTAGTTGGCACCAATTTGATTTTGAGTGGCATCCAATTGGTTCAGTTGGGGCCAATTTAATTTTAGGTAGCACATAATTAGTTCAGTTGGTGCCAATTCAATTTTGGTAAGGATCCAATCGGTCAAGTTGGTGCCTATTTAAAATGGGTATCCATCTAATTTCGAATTTCAGAGGGAGGTATTTTTACATTCTTCTTTTACTTTGCAGTAAAAATTATTCAGATGCATGTATATTAAGCCTATTATTGTTGTTTTACCTAATCATTTCGTTATATCAGTTTAGTAATAATTTCTCAAGATATTTCATTCGCTAAATATGAATCCACTTTTAGCGCCTCTAATGACCTTTTTTATACTTTCTTAAACCATTTAACAAAATTCCGAATCAGCGCCCATGTCAACCGCGTCAAAGAAATTCTTTTTCATTTACGGTAACGAAATTAGTTTTATTTGCATGCGAAAACGATTTCAAGGAGGAACAATTTTTCTTTGAAAAAGTGGAGCAGGGGTAGAGGCAGAAGCCAAATGAAAGATGTTCGTAGTAGCTGCTACAGTAGAAAAAGGATGTCGGAAAATGTTGATTATAAGGGGTAAAAATGTCGCATGCGATTTTCATAACCTAGTTTTTCGTCTTTCTCCTACACTCGCCACCCCTTTGGCAAAAATAATTTTCCATTTATTATTACGGCTGCGGTCTCGTCAGTAAATATAGTAGTTTTCCTCTTTGCATCGCTGCATCAAAAAGATATGGCACACAGAACAGCTGCAAGCCAAGATGATAATTTTTACTCTTTCCTGCATAATTTAACGCAGGTAAAGGTTTGATGTCCAGGAAAACTGTCGCACGACAGCCATATATTTTTCAAATACGAGTAGAATGCATCGTAAGGTGAAATATTCGCAACAGAAAGTTCAAGGTGAAATTAATATTATATTATGTAGAAAATAGCATTCAGTCCCAAATGCATATTTTTCAAAGGGTTCATCTATAGGCGGAAACTATGCCACGTCATGTCAGGTGAAATTTAAAGTTTATAAATAGTAAATTATGACCGGTTCATTCATGATTCACGAACGTATTGACGAGGGTATTTGAGAAAAATAGTTAATAAAGAATAGGTAGGTACCTGAAATACCTGTTAATGAAAAATATTGAATTTTACATCGATTACCCTATACTTTTGTCAATTTCCTGTTTATTCGATTAATCAAGGTTGAATGTGCATTAATAATCAAAATAATGACGATAGCGTAGATATTTTCTCTTTTTTATTGATAATGCAACGAAAAATGGTATTTTTCAAATGCATAATAAGTCAATTTGGTGGGAAAAATCTAGTAAAACGAAAAAAAGCAATAAGGAGAAATAAAAATATGCATCATGCCCTGAAATATATACATGTATAATACATATGAATACATATAGGCAACACTAAAAATATATTTAGACACATTTGCTTACATTAATTAAAGAAATTATTCTCTAACTTCGTGAACACTGCTATGTAGCTATCATTCCTAGCTCCATGTCGTCAGCACCCCCTGCCCCCCAAAGTTGGTCCAAAATATGCTAGGAATTGCGTACTCATTTTTTACCCTTTTGTACTGCAAAAAAAAATTTTGTACCGGCATCCACAAAGAGTTATTCAAAGAAACGTTATGGGGTGCTGGGGACATGCTAGCATCCCCACTTCAACAGATCAACTTGAAACTAGTCTCATTATTTTGTACTCGTTTTGTACTGTTTTGTACCGCTATTAGAAAATTTTGTTGAAGTGGGGGTGCTAGCATGTCCCCAGCACCTCTCAATATTTAAAAAAAAAACTGAGAAGGGGTGGTTCAAAATTTTCCAATAGCAGTACAAAATGGTAAAAAATGAGTACAAAATGATGAAACCACTTTGGAGTTATTTCGTTGCAGTGGGGGTGCTAGCATGTCCCCGGCACCCCTCATCAATATTTTTCATAATTTGAATGGGGGGGGGGGCGGTACAACATTTTCTAATAGCGGTACAAAACAATACAAAACGAGTACAAAATAATGAGACTAGTTTCAAGTTGATCGGTTGAAGTGGGGGTGCTAGCATGTCCCCAGCACCCCATAACGGTTCTTCGAATAACTCTTTGTGGATGCCGGTACAAATTTTTTTTGTGGTACAAAACGGCACAAAATGAGTACAAAATTCCTAGCATATTTTGGACCGATGGGGGGGAGGGGCGTGCGGGTGCTGACGACATGGAGCTATTATTCCTTTTTGGTCAACGTGGACAGTTCGTAAAGGTCAACCTGGGAGGTGGCCCGCATGCAAAAAATTACTCTAAGGGAAAAAAGTTGAAAATTCCTCAAGGAAAACTATAAGGAAAAAATAATACATGCTAAAAATCTCCTCAAATTAATCACGGAGAAAAATTAAAGGAAATATTTAAGCTAGGTCAAGCGGGGTACCTTAAGAAGAAAATTTCCTCAGGTACCGATAATGAAAGGAAGCCTTAAGGTTATTTCTTGCATACTGACCAGAATCTTTCAGTTTTGAGAAGCTGCTTCAGTTGAAACATATTATAATTTGGTATTAGGTATAAACAATGTTAGAAAACTGATTGAAGAGAAATAATATCAATCTTGTTTCAGAATTCTGTAATTTATGTCCGTGAAAATTTATCCCGAATCATTTTTTTTTAAATGTACTTTGATAATACAATTTCCATTTTGGATACTCACGAGACTATCCTTGCGGTTAATATCTGATTTCGATACTTTAGATTGCAATTTATTTTTTCAGACATTCATCAAACTCGGTAGCAGTGAATGTTATAGACATTCACCAAATTCAGGCATTCACTGGGACATTTATAATACAAAATTATATTATATGCGTATGTTGACAGAATCTTCCATTTTAACCTTTACTTGCTCGTGTACCAAAGGAAACAAATCTCTCTTCTGTATTACAAAATTACAAAATTCAACGATTAATTTACAACTAGCTGCAATTTTCTGCTACGGATAGGGCTAATTTACTATCTGCGAGGAAATAAGAAAAAAACTGAACTCAGCTATAAAAAAAAAGTTTCATCTGAAAAACTGCTTGATTCCCACGTCGAAGCCATTAACACAAAACACGATTTCGGATTATATACAGTACACGAGTATCAAAACAAAACCTTCAATTAACTCGTAATATAAACGGCAATTAGCTAAAAGTCGTTTTTACTTCGCTACCGAATAACTAACGAGCAATTAACTTTTCTTTGTACCAATAAGTACGTACAGACTTGAGCATTACATAATAAAACCACACACATTGAGCCAAAAAAAAAAAAACCACGAACATTTTCCGAATGAAAATGAAATTTGACGGGTAAAAATAAAATGAAGATGAAATATTGTGGTTCATATTTGCGGATGCATTTTTCATGAGTCTTTGAGTCTAATATCGTTGAAAACGTCGAATATTATTGAGTAACAACTATAACAATTGACACGTGATTAACCCAGTATTTCTGTATTTTTAGCCGCTAAACTTGGAAAGTATAGAGGTAAAAATAAATAAACTTCATGATCTGAATTATTTATCATTATTTTCTGCATCAAAAATACTCATTTTTCTGACAGAAATAGTTTCGCCTCTTAAATACGATTTTGATCGAACACGAATGGTCATATATTTAAGGTTATACTCACATGTATGAAACAAACTACTTATCAGAAGCACGTGAGAACTGAAAAAATAAATTACAACTAAAAAAAAAAGTTCACGTTTCTCAAATTTAATCCGGTAAAAAGAAAGAAAAGCAAAATAGCACACGACTCTTGACACCACCTTTAAATCAACATAATATATAATATTATATCGAAGACCTTCTCTCCCCTTGGTATTTCAGATAGTGAGGGAGTAAATGCCCTAGGTGCATAGAAACTGTTTCGAGAGACGAGACAAATAACTACCTTGACAAAAAATGTATGCGTATCTATTCAAAAACCCTCTCCAATTTTTTTGAAAATTTTTATATTCTCTGGATTTTTCCATGTAACGGGGAGAAGGCAATGACATTTCTGGAGGGCCCACTTCCTTCCATCTCTCCACCAGTAAATCCATTTATGCTCGCAGGGTTATAATGATTAATAACTTTTTTTTGTAGCCTCTTTGAAGAGGTAATTTTACGATTAAATTTTAATTTTTTTGATGGGTCAACATCAATTGTTTTCAGTTTTCGTTACAGGGAAGTAAATTTGGAAATTTAACACGAGGTTAAAAATCGATAGTCGATATTGAGAATGAATTCCAAGACGTAATGATGCGCGCGCCGCTGTCAGTTGTCATCGAATGGTTCTTATCAATAATCTCTTGATTAATTTTCTTGGTGGTTCGTTAATCGTTTTCAATTTCTTAATTTTCATTACTAGAACACTATATTATATGTAGTTATTTTCAATGTATTATAAGCCATAAACAATGTTAACACATTAAAGATGTAACAGTGATTAAGTGAAACTCGTGTTTTTTCTTCTTCCCCCCCCCCTGATCATTTACTTGTATGTATTTAATAAGCGACCTATTGAATATATTATTTGATAACAAAAAAATTTCTATAGACACGGCAAATATAAAAAAATTATTTTCCCATTTTCTGAAAGAGTGTATGGGTAGTGAAAAGGATATTTCATTGCTTGTAAGTTTATCACTTATATCTAGATTGCCGACCAAAGCACCTGTACATAAGGTAGGTATCTTAATTATTATTTTAATAATAAAACAGTGAAAATTTGTCAGTATTATTTCTTATCTAACAATCGCAGTAACTCTTAAAACCAATTAGGCTACTGAATTATACCACACAAGGTAATAAAATTTTACGACTTTGTAATCATTAAATTCTTATCGAAACGGCAAATCTTTACGACATCGTGATTTTGTGAATTGTTTTGTTGGTTTCGTCAACTAAATCATCCTCACAGGATGATATTTCTCGTCTATTTTGTCTTCGTATAAAAAATGAGGGAGAAATTGAGAGTATATAGCTGGCACAGCTTTTCATAGCAAGCAGACAAACGAATAATTAAAAATAATGGCTATAGAGTGTACTGTACATATAGACTGCAACCGAGATAGTGTCGTACAAACAATAAATAAAATTAAATCGAACATTTTCCTCCTTATTTTCACGTCTCGAAAAATCCTTTAAATGGGTTGCATTATTGTTGGAACGAAATGAGAAAATATAAAATAAGAAACTAGGTACCGTTGTTCGCTACGCGAAATAACGACTGCTTCGCAAATCATTTTAATAAAAAAATATACTTACCTATATAAAAAATTAGGACAGAAAACGAAAAAAATTGAATCAATTTTTTTTTGAATTATGACAATCAAGGCTACATTACATGCTATACTGAGGTAAGGCTAAACGAGTTTTAATATAGCTACTTCCTTAAAACGTTATTGTCTAATTTGATTTGTAAAATCAGTACATTCTCACTAGCTCAGCAGCTTATAAAAAATACCACCAGATATCAGTCACTTTGCTGGAAAACGTAAATGAAATGTTCATTCTCAAATTTTTATCTCATTTACAAATTACAAACATTTTTCATTGTCAAGGAAAATAGAATATAACGCAGTAGGTACATCATAGATTCAACAGAGAAAGCTTCCAGGTTTCCAGATAGACAACGATTTCTTATTTTGAAGTCAATTTTTAAAAAGTTTCATTTAAAGTGAACAAATGCGATTCCTTTGGAAAAATTATATCTACAGCATGAACCTAAATCATATACAGGGATGGGCACGGGTGACCATTATTCATTCGAAAAAAAAAGGATATCTACAGCGGATAATTTGTGTAGGTATGAAATTATCTTACTCGTATATTCGGATGATGGATTTATAGAACATGCATAAAAATCGACTAAAAGTCTCATTAACACTAGAAGTACCAGGTCACCCAAAATTTTGAGATGGATTTCTCAAAGGACGAATATTTTGAGAATCCCTGACTTGTGTCATACGACGCCACCTGGTCTTTTGAGGTTACTCTTGTGGTGTCATACATGACACCACCTGGTTCTTTGAGTAATCGATTATAACCTGGTATTTCTAGTTTTAAGCATAATGACGTCATCATACGATAACAGTGGATACACACGGACACACAAAATTTCAACTAAACGTCTGGTAAAAAGAATTCATTTTAAATACGCAGTAACAAATTCGTCATCAGAGCTCATCCCTGATCATATTATGCTTTCACTTGGAATAGGCTACTTCTTTGCGGAAAATTTGCCATGTTTTTCTTAACCTTACTAAAAATAATCTACATAGGGCATGGTATTTCGGGAAGAAGTAGGTAGTTCAGACTTGAATAACAAATTATAAAACGTAATTATTATTGCTGTTTAATAGACTAAAAAATGCTAAATTTTTAATAAGAAGTCTGTTCGACGAATAAAAACAAGGTCATAGATCCACTCCCAGTGATCCATAGAGAGTACGCCACATAAGAAGTGAGAAAACAACATCGACTGCAATAACTGCATCCATAATATTATTTGTGAACAACACAAAGCCATCAACAATACTAATTTTTGCTCCTCAAGGCATGCTTAAAGTGATGATGCAAGTTGCAACCAATTTAAAAATAATGGAAGAAGGAAACAGTAAAAAACGCAACGTATGACACATAAAATTGTTCAGCTCATTATTTCTCATAACCACACGTATAATTTCTAATTACATATTAATGGGTAGTTTAGCTGCTGTATATTATCGTAAGAATATTTTTTCCTGTAATTTTGCAATAATTTTTTTTCGGCAATATTTAGTTAAATTTAGAAGGTCAACTTGATCATAAAAAAAATTTATTCCAAGAAATGACATGACACCTTCATCACAAAAAAACAACACAATTATCTGATGTTAGAAACCTCAACAATGGAATATCTTCTGATAATACCAATCACTTCATTTTACAACCTGAATTTTCAAAACATTAATAAAAAATCAAGAAAGAAAATTGCATGTCAGCTTTTTAGATTTGAGTGTTTCTCATTTTATAGATGGCAAATTTTTTTTTTTTTTTTTCGTAATTTTTATACAATGCCAATGCCAATTAACAAATGATCCTACGTAAAGGATGGCAAAACCGGTTTTGACTCAAAAGTGGGTTTCCGAATTCGGGATTTAGTCCATTCGGGGTAAAGGTATTCGGGAAAAACGATTCGGGAAAAAAGCATTCGGGGCAAAGTCCATTCGGGAAAAAGGCATTCGGGAATTTGGATTCGATAAATTGACCGGGAACCGATTATAAAGTGAAATAATGCTAATTTTTGCATGTACCAATTTTTAACGCCCTCGAGGCACCACCTTTTTTCAACCTAAGGAACTGATATTATTATGGAATTTTTTTTCTCAAGAAATGGAACTACTCTGCAAAGTGGGTGGTTAGAAAGTCCCAAAATTCAAAATAAGGGCCAACCAACGAGATTTTATTGTTAAAAAGAGTAACATCAGTCACTTTTTCAACATTCTTGGATGCTGAAAGATAGAAAGGAAAGAGATAACTGATTTCATGACTCGCATTCTCAATCTTGAAATTTTGTAGATTTTTAATGGAAGCAAACAACAGAACCAACTAATGAGTAATTCAAATCATTTAAAAAATCAAGTCTTCAGGAAAATTTCCGTTATATCCCTTCTCTTTTATTCACCGACGAAATCTAGTTTCCTTCTGTATAATCAGAAAACTAATTTTTATTTGGGTATTCTTTCGATCCTCTCTGCGAGGCTACGTAAAAATGACAGTGAAAATTTATTCGCTCAGCTGAGTTCCTTTTCGTACCCCAAATATTGTTAATGACGTTGCCGGATATTAAAGCTAACAAATTATTCGGACGCAGCCCCCTCCCGCGTCATAAAAATGTCTTTCTTTGAGCTGATATAAAAGTAAATAAAATTCATTATATTTACGTGACGTTTTTCCCTTTTGAAGGGGGAAGGAAAAAACAAATAGGCTGGAAATTTCGTTATGAAAATAATTATTAGCATTTTTATTTCGCCCCTTTCTAATATTGACAGTAAATTGAGGAAGATGAAAATTGAAAAAAAAAAAAAATCTACTTACTCGAGAGTCTCGCTGCTCCCCTGCTTTCAGAAAGAAGAAACGATTAAAAAGTTTTTGGAATGAATTAAAACATTCTTTAAACGAAAACTGTCAAACAGTGTTTTTATATTTTCCCTCATTGAAAAAAATTTTCAAACAAATGGGAATGAACAAAAAGCCTAACTCAGATAAGATAGGTCCTGTTTTCTGGACGTAGTCCCAGTACATGAATTTGAAGAAAAAAAATTATAAATGATTTTCTGGTTTCTACTGTATAAGTGACGAATATTACTACGATATTGTCGACCTAAATCCAAAACCTGCCGAGTCAAAATATTATCTGTCAATTTTTCGCTTTAAAATGTTATTCGTTTGTCAAATTACGCTTTGGCTGTTTTTTTCGGATTTTGGGAATTTTGGCTTTTTTTTTCTCGGATTTTTAGAAATTCTGGCTTTTTTTTTCAAATTTTCAGAAATTTTGGCGTTTTTTTTGGATTTTTAAGAATTCTGGCGTTTTTTTTTTTTGTTGTGTTTTTAGCTCTTTTTGTCGAATGTTTAGGAATATTGGCAATTTTATTCAGATTTTTAGGAATTTGGCTGTTTTATTAGCGGGGTTTTAGGAATTTTTGCAATTTTTTTGGATTTTTAGGAATTTTGGTAACTTTTTTGGATTTCTGAAATTTTGGCGATTTTTTTCGAATTTCTAGCCATACTCTTCATAAATGAATTGTTCAGTTCACTCGCCATCTAATTATCGATACATTATCACTGGGTGATATGAACCACATACAATCAAACATCTCCCAATAATCTCAGTATTTTCTTATCTAACCACAATTTTTGTTTTTGACAAACTCAGTGATTTTTTTACTTACTCGAGAAGAAATAACTGAGTAACAAATTCCACTTAATAAGTCTGAAATCGAATCAATTCACAAATCTATCTTCAAAATTTTGAGGTAAAAATCTGGATTTGAATTATGCCCATCTCTAGTTCGTTTCACCGCCAATTGAATATGGTCAGATTATGTTTACAAATATTTATCTAGAGAGGAATATCCTACTAGATTTCCTTACACAATCAGAATATGAAAGGATATAGAAAGTTGAATTTAGCTTCCCACTTGTCATCAACAGGAGTCAGGACCAAAATATTAAATCATACGATTAAAAATGTACTTACCACATGATTAAGACATAAATTAGTAAAGATCTGACGTACCTGCAACAAACGAGAAAATACCATTTTAGAAAAAAAAAAAAAAAAACTCGTAAAATTACTAACCTCGGTATACGACGAATAACTATTAAAGTTGTGTTTGTTGATGTTCAAGTAATTTTTTTTTTTCTATCGTTCGAGAAATAATATTATGACATTAGCTGCAGATATTCTCTACCTACTCTCACCAAATAGAATCATTAGATAAGTTGATACGCTTTTTCACCAATTTACTAACTTTCAGCCATTCACTTTATTTTGAGAGCAAATACCGATATCCCTCTTTTACGTGCTTCTTTTGCCCACCACTCTGAGTGCCGCATGAATCTTCTGATTCGATTTCAGAAAAAATATCTTCTTCTACATCCGGTATAATACGCATTTTGTGGGTATCAAATTATAGAGGCTAAGCAGTAAAAACCAAACACCGGAAGTAGAGTTTGCCTAAATGGGGGTGGGAGGTAGCGGAAATTCGAAAATGACTATTCCGTGTTCGGAATTTTTTTCACCCTTTCCCAGTTGAATTTCAAGATAGCATTTCATTTCGCCAGTACAAATCTTGCTTCTGGCGTCATTTTCATGATATTTCAAACGTGTGGTGCTACGCATCAAAGCGCAAAATCTAAGAGGCAAGGCCATACTCTGAAACGAATTTTCTCAGTTTGCTTCATTTCGAATGTAAAAATAAACATTTATTAGATATGTTTGAAATTAATTCGCATTTGGAATCCAAAAAAATTTTCCATAAAGAGAACATATTATGCTGTAAAGTAGACTAAATTTAGAAAAAACAAAACAAAAACAAAAAGCAAAAAAATAAAATGATATGAATTAATTTCAAGCATTAGAAAATTTAAAAAATAAATTTGAAATAATATACTTAGTTGAATTCGCAATAAAATAAAACATAAATTTGAAGAAAAAAAAATGGAAAAATGAAAAACAAATAAAAAGTAAAATCAAAAAATTGAAAATTAGTTGAAAATAATGGGGAAAAAAACGAAAAAAAACATTTATAACAGACAGCGAGACAATATTTTCAAGTGTGAATGACATTTTAGCGACCACTCAAAGCAAGAATTATTTCTTCCCCAAAAGCCTCAATACATCTACACCCTGCTCTTAGAGCCAGTACTACAAACCAGGTTTAAATGTTGAACTAAGACCTAAGCCAAGGAAATAGGCAGCTCAAACTCTGTTCAGCTTCTCAACTATAAGATTGTAAAACTGTCCTTCAAAATGTTGTGAGAAATATTTCAAGAAAAGAAACAATGTGAAGAAAAGGAAAAATTATGACATAACTTGAAGTTAACTTGACGTCGAAAAATTATAAAAATTAAAAATATTTTCAAAACTCAAAATTTAACTGATCGTTGTCTATTCTAATCTGAAATGAAAAGCTTTTGTTCAGTTCCGCCTTTTCTCAACAACGTTACGTTTCGAATATGGTTCATTTAAAATTATGTTTAACCTTGTTAAAATTACACTACAATATTTTTTTAATCGTTATCACAGTAGTTAACGAAAATATGTGGCTGACTTCTACGAAAATGCAAAAAAATAAAGTAATTACATAATTAGTTAGTAGAATTCTCACTTCTGGTAATCTTTTCGCGAACGATAATATTAATGTCCAACACGAAATTGCTAACCCATGTCAAGGGACCCATTCTTAAATTAAGTTCAATGTGCAACAATTGTAGAAGAAAAAAACATGCCACACAGGCTTTTTTTCATGTTTCAACTTTTCAGTCATTGTTAAAATGAAGACAAACTGTATGGGTATTTTCTCGAAAACCATTTCCACAAAAATAATATCGAGTCAATTAAGTTTACTATCAAGATTTTGGAGGAAATACAATATTTCTCTCTTACTACTTATCCTCTTTCCTCCAATATTTCACATAAGACTGACATTATTATCTGTTCCTTGGTAGAAAACTTGGTTACAAGAAAATGGTACTCGTACATAATAAATAAATAAAAACTATTCCATAGATTCGAGTAAACGTGTTTTGATTTTCAGAAGGTTTTTTTTTTTTCCTGTTTTTTGTATGTACTAATACTATACAACTTGGACAAAATAACTAGATATACTGATATTTTTATAGAACCTCCTCGAGATACCATTTAATTGATGAGAGATAGCCAAATTTAAAAGTACATTATTTTTTGTTTTCATAAAAATATATGAGCATTTTTCGATTTAGAAGAATCATTAACACAAATTACAGTTTCTTTTTTTACGGTCAGCTTGAAAAGATGAGGATTGAGATAAGTGAAAAACTACTGTTATTTAGATGTTATAGTAATCGATAATGATGGAAAAATTAGAAAAAGAATCTTCATTTCCACGTATCACGGATGTTATCTTCTTGTATTCAAGTTACCATAAATTTCTCGTAAATTTTCAAGTTCAGCGAAGGTAACAGGAAAGTCGAATGTTTGCGATTAATTTGTATAAAAATTATTTGGAGAAAAAAGACAATTTCAATTGTAAAATCGAGCATTATCAAGACAAATTTTGTAGTGACGTCACAATATCAAAATAGTTATTGCCTTCAGCAGACACACCTACATGAAAACGTTGAAAAATGAAAGCAAATGGTAATTTTCTTGTAACTGGGATGATGCCATTTAGAGTTGACTCAAAAATTAATATTTCAAAACAAATTTCTATAGCTTGAAGACTGAACATACCAGAATTACGTAATAGGTACCTACATATTTAGGATATTATATTTTTCAATTTTCGGCAACATTCAAAAAATAAACAATGAATGAGATTTTCAAAATACAATTAAGTATTTCAAACTCGTTCTTGAAGTAATTTCTTCGATTCTTACTTTTTCTTATTAATTCCTTTCAGGCAGTAATAATTAATCGACCATTTTCAAAACTTATCCAATATTCTCGTAATTTTATGAAGTTTTAAACATCTTCAGCACAAGCCTCCCGCATCAACAAAAAAAAATTATTCCAATTTTCCAACTATTTTAATGAGAAAGTTGAGAACAAACTTTCAATAAAAACTTCTTAACACAAGGAAAAGTACGATAAATTCTAATTACAAAAAAAAAAATTAGAAGAAAGAAACATAAATGAGCCATGCGTCATTATGGAGGAAAAAAATTTGGTCCATAAGTTGGCAAAATAGTTTTTTTTTTTCAAAGAATATCTAAAATGAGTCTATTTAAAATAATGTTTTGTTGGAAAGTGCACACAGTTCCCACGCTTCGAAATGAAATCATAGCCACGGAATTTTCAGCTTTCTTTGACCATTTACTCATAGATAATTTATGTTAAGCTTTGCAAGCACGTGAAAATAATGGTATGCAGGAATCTCACCTAGAAAATTATTTTCCATTTGAGGTTACAGAACACCAGTTCTTAGTTCAATAATAATCACCCTTGAGCAGATCATTAAAGAATTTTATTTGATACGTATGTAAATTTTTTCTCAACGTTTTGATTTTTAGATATTAATTTTTGAAGTTTTAAAAATCCTTAAAATTTCCATACTTGAAAAGGAAAAAAGTCTCCGGTAACAATGTTGTTACCATGATATAAGAGAAAAATTTTCATCTGTTTTACATAAAAATCGCATTTGTTAAAAAACAAAAATTGATCAACTTTTGACATTTCGCTATAATTAATAGCAATTAAACCTATCACTGAGGTATGTGTAGCTCTAAGCAAAACGTATATTAATTGATTTCAGTTGTGTTTTGGTTTTGATTTTAGTTTTAAATTGTTTTGAGTTGGGTTTTGGTTTTGGTTAAAAGAGTTTTTTAGTGGTTTTCGTTGGTTTTGGTTTTGTTAGTCACACTATTCGACAGAATCGAAGTTCAAAATGAGTCAAAACTCAAAAAAATCACTGTTGCGAAGTGAAAATTTTGAAATTTTCCCAAATGTCTGGGGAACTGAGCCGCAGATTCAGAAAAGAATGGCAAGAATGCGATAAATAAGGGTAGTTAAAAAGCGGGAAAAAAAAATTGAAAGAAAAAAACAAAATTAAAAACCAATAAATCTTTTTGGTTTTGATTTTAATTTCCAATAATTTCGATTCCGGTTTTGGTTAACAGAATGCGAGGTTAGTGACCTCATAATTTTCATGAAATAAATTCAGGAGATTCTAATTTTTTTTGGAGATCTGTAAAAGCTAACAGAAGCTTCTTCTTTCTCCAACAACAAAGATGTTGCTCGAAAATTCATCAAATCTACAAAAGATGATGAAAAATTAAGGTTGTATACTACTTTAATCACCAGCCTCCTCCCATCTACCTACACTTCAAAAGTTCAACGAAGAGTTTTAACGACTAAAGCTTAAAAAGACTTCGGGTCGTTAGTAACGAATAAAATCGATCAAACACTGCAATTTGGCCTTTAACTATAGCAGCTAAAATACGATAAGAGTTCAATATTGTCTTACGCAAATACGAGTAGGTACATACAGAGAAGGATAAACATAAATAATACAAATGCTATTTGTATTGCCTTTTTTTTTCTCTCAATTTTTCCTTGATCGAACGTAGGCATAATTGCGAGGCAAATGCTAAGTGTTAATTGCCTTTTCATAAATAGTGAACGCCCATAACACACATGCAAACCGTGTCACCAGAGATATCTCTAGTGCTTTCCTTCAATTTCAGTAAAATACCCGCGAAAAAGACAATGACAGAGAGTGCGACCATGTGAGCCAGCTTTTAGGGAGGGTGCACCCTCAGCCAATTCAGCGAATTTCGTGGAAAACCATTACCACTATAATGTAATACCTGGGTAATTCTACACGCCAAAAGGTAAGCTTTACTCATACGCCTAAAATTGCTTCGAATTATTAATATCGTAAAAGCCAGCTCAGTTAATTTAATAAACGCGGTATGTCGGCCTTCGCATTCAAACGAACATTTATGTCGACGAATCATCGTATCGACTTTAGGCAGATGCGAAGATGATTTATTTGATATATTATATTGGGACCAATATCTGTAGTTCTGAGCGAGTCACAGTATAAATTAAAATTATAATCAACTATAATATCGCACAGTTGTAAAATATGTAATAATTTTCATAATAAGTTCATTGACTGTTCACAACAACTTCAGCACTGATTATTATATTATGCAGCGATATCTAAGGAATAAATGAGATAAAAATAGATTGAGTCACAGTTTGATGCAGCATAGAGAGATCATATTTGGTGTTTCGAAATATTGACTTTAGCAGAATATGTCCTATGTATTTATAGGTAACTCTGGGATGGTACCACAACATTTTCTCTAGCGCGGTTTCTCTAAAACCATTGCATTGTTCCTAATTGCAAATTTCTCTAACGTCAATTTTTCTAATCATATATTTTCTTAAAACAACATTTTGCTAACATACTTTTTTCCCTAAAATTTCATACAAATCAAAGCAGAATTGGTGGTAGGGTGGAGAGGGGGTTGGAAATTTTAATAGGTGGTGGGTTTGGATGTTTAGTAATGGGGACGGGTTTGGGGTTGTGGGGGGTCTTCTGAAAAAAATGTTCAGAAATATATTAGAAGAAATGTCGTTAAAGAAAATGCGTCAGAGAAAGTGACGTTAGGAAAGTTGTCATTAGTAAAAACAGTTTTAGAGAAAATGACGTTAGATAAAATGTGTTATTAGCGAATTCGCGTTAGAGAAAATGTCATACAATCCTCTAGGATTACTCGTTTTAGCCCTCTTTGCCTCGTGGACTTGCATATACAGCCAAAATTTTGTACATTTTCACATTTTTACTTAGCTTAAATAATAGTTCTCAACGGATTTTCCGAAAAAAATTATGCTAAAAAAATTAATAGAAGCTTTTCTAGTCGAAAACCTGCTGAAAACAATTTATACAATTTTTCTTTCTTTAGTTCTTTCTTTCTTTTTTTCTTTTTTTTTTTTTTTTTCAATTTAAATCAATAACTTGTATTTTCAGTCAGCATACATACATGTACTTGTATTTTAATTGCTAGTAAATTCCGAATATTTTTATTATTTTTGATAAGAAAATGGGACGGTTTTGAAATTATTTCTTCACATATTTAATCGTTCATTTAACGTCCCCACCCTCAACCACCTAAAAAAGCGCAAATTACTGCAAAAAATAGTGATAAATTTCATGTAATATAGTAATTATCACTATTTTTTGTAGTGATACTATAATCTTTTAATTGTCCCATTTTTCTGATAAAAAATAGTAAAAATAACTAATCATTTTTTCAGCGCATTTTTTTGAGAAAGACACCTGCAGTGACTGAAATATTTAGTATAATCATGGTATTCGCTGAGTTACTTAAGGAAGGCCCTCCGGTCAGGGCGAACAGAATAGGAGGATATAAAGGTGGAACTTAAGAGGAGGGTGTTAATGATAGTGAAAGAGAGTCTCGCATCCAACTGAGCTGCAGAGGATAACAGCTGAACTTTAATTAATCGAACAAAACTACCACTTCGCCCCTGGTACCAAGGCTGGTGAACATTCGACACTGCTTTACTTTGGCCTCTGAAGGAATCTCGAATCTTCGGATCTTCCCCTTTTTATTAATCCCTCGTATTTGGCCAGGATATTCCGATTATAATAAAATGCCACTTATCCTATCACAATTTTCAAAGATGGATTCTTTTTACCAGACATTTAGCCAAAATTTTGTGTGTTCGTGGGTGTCCAATGTTATCGTATGATGACGTAGGTCCAGACGAAGCTTTCTTTTTCTCCCAAATTGAGCTTAACAATTGAGTTACAAACTGAGCTTACAAATTGAGCCCACAAAACGAGCTCACAAATCGAGCTACAAACTGAGCGTACAAGAAATGCTTACAAAATGAGCTACAAATTGAGCTACATAAGTTGAGCTATAAACTGAGCTTACAAACTGAATTCAGTATTTTATGTAAATAAATAATAAGGCAATATTGGTTTTTATTTTTTCATTTTTTGCTGGTTTCAATAATTGGCGTGGCATTATAGATTTTGCCAATTAATCGATATTTCCGCCAACATGATATGCTTCAAGTTTGATTTAAAAATGTTTTTTCTTAAGAAAAGTTGATGAACCTTCTTCATAATATACATATAATTATACTCGTAATATACAATTGATGTAAAAGAGAATTCATCTTCGCCTTCACGATTCTACGTGAAGGCTATTTTTTGTATTCTTGTGTCACTAATGAATCACTAATCCTAGCCAATTCTCCTATACCTATACAACCACTGGAGCCGGTCCTTTCCCCTTTTACCTGCTCTATATTAAATACAATTTAGCTTCGTTTTATTAAATACAAGCGAATACGCGGCGGCGGGCTTCTATATACACTGCCAACTGCTAAAGCATTTCGATGTTTATTTTGTGGACGACCTATAAGGATCAGGGATACTGCGGCCAAACGTACGATGACCCTTCAGCTGCGTCCACAGTAAACGGAAGCATAAGCCCATTTTTTGCCACCACGGCCGCATACAGTGCACAGAACAATATAGAATTAAGGCTTGGAGGAGGGGGGACGGGGGGGACGGGGTTAGAAAGGGTGCACCAAAACACGATACCATCTAATGCGGTCGTCGATGGGAAATTAAGGCGAGCGGAGCCGAATGAGAGTCTGAAATTACTATGAACTGGCGAAAAGTATAATATGTATTATACTGCAGCCGGCAAAAGGTACCTTAGCTGTCCATCTACACTTTTTACAAGCGTTTAATTGAACGTGTATATGCTCGGCTGGTCTTTCCGCAAACACCATTTTACACGCAGACAGTTCAAGTTCAATCGATCCTCGCCTCTTCTGCCACCTCATGGCACTCGATGCACGCGAATTTTCATTTCCTGCACGGCGAACCGTCGTCGCCTCGCCGCCAATGTGCCATAAATTCGAGCCACCGGAGCACTTATTCAGCCGGCGAGCGTGAATAGCGCCGCTCCAGCGTGCGGCCATTAAAGCGAAACGTTTACCGACCGCAAAATGGAGGGACGTGGAGGCACTATATATACTTGAGCCATTTTTCCTCGTCCACCATCGCCCAAGCCTATTTCTCTTTAAATCCGGCTCTCGTATACGTACCACGCATCGTGTTAAGATGAAAGTTGCTAACTTTTTGCCATCCTTGGGGAAAAGTGGAAATTGAGGCTAATTTGACGAATATGATAATATGAGGATGGGTTGGTGGAGGGCGGTATGTGTATATAGTATTTGTAGTTTTCATCTCGTGTAAAATATTCCACTCAGGGGGATGAAAACTGGGCAGACGATTTCACGTATCGGTTACATCTTTGAGAAACTTATTCTTTAAGCTCTGTGGTTTTGGCTATAGTAGAGGGTCGAATGTAAAGAAACTCAGGGCGGGGGGTACAATACTCACTCAAGTGGAGTTCAAACATAAACCAGGTTCAAGAGACGGAATTACGTTGAAAAAGCTGGGGTTGAACTTATCTGGTCCACGCTTGAACCTCACTTAAGCCAGTATTGTACCCCTCGCCGTCAGTCCAAGTAGTGCATAGCTATAATTATAGTTTGTCTTTTTTCTATTATTTCCCAATATGACGTGCCGCGCCACCTTTTGAGAAAGTTTTGCACTAACATTTGATCGATTTTTCATGCTAAAGAGAATCCCAAAGTCAACGATTTTCATTAATAACAAAAAAAAAAAACAAATTCTCACACAACAAACTCTATTTGAAAAGGAAGTTTTCTTCAAGGCCGCTGCGTGGTTTAAATGAACCATTTTCACATATACTAGTATAAAGATGAAGTGAATAAAAATTCACGTTCCTGAACCTTCAAAATCACATTTCACAAAAAAACCAACAAATAGATTGGCTTGAAACTTGAATGTATATTTTGCAAGCTTCTATTTGCACACCATATCAATTTTAGCACAATTTATTATAGCAGTACTCGTATTTTCTCTGTTGGTAGCCATTGAAAAATCTATTACCGTACGAAGGAGTCCAATCTTGAAAAATGCATAAAAAATCTTCGTTTTTGGGCTACATTTGTCTGCAGTTGCGGACAGAAACAATGAAAATTGAAAATTCAAATCGATTAAAAATAACTAAAAGTATACCCAAGTTTTTAAGGACCCTTTTCTTTAGTTGGTCTCTAACTTGCCAGCCAGTCCAAACACCCTTCCTCCATCCGTGGTCCACTATTGTTTACAACGTTGTTTCATCAGTGATCGTTTGATAAAGTGAAGTCAAAAACGAGATAGATAAAATCAAGTATTTCCATTGTCTTTTGTAAGTTTGAAAAAACATGTAGACTAATCTGCGACCGCATTTAGAATGACTTAATTATCCTTTCGTTTTCTTTATATCTTATTTCGTCTGACAATAACAAACTTGTATTATTTTGAGCAAATTAATGCTTTCCTTAGAGCTCAGTTTTTATCAAAACTTTCATGTGAAAACAACTAACGAAATTAATTATTTTTCAGAGATTTTTTAGCTAATTTTTGTTCTTTGAGTTACCAACTGTGAATAACATTTTAGCGACTTTCTAGAAAACCGCAGAATCATTCGTCATGAAATTTCTATCAGATTTCAATTTTGTGCAAATTTCAGCCCTGTTGATTCAGCAGCTCGTCCTGGAGCTCGTAAAAAAATAAAATCCACGTTTTTGCTGAATACCTTCAAAATGACGTTTCGCCAGAACCAACGGGCAGAATGGCTTGAATTTTCGACGGTGAAATCTCAAAACTACAATATATACATAATCCAAATTTCAGCGAAATCGTTTTAGTACTTTTTCTCAAATTAGGCTTCAAATTAGGCTTCAAAGGAAAAATTTTCGATTTATACAAACCCCTGCCCTCCAAAAAGAAAAGTAAATCTATATGAAAATGCGAGACGCGTACTTTTGGAATCTTTGAGATCATGAAACGAATAACTATACAAGTCCCGTACCTATTTGCGAAAGACTGCGACTAAAATTATTAGCAAGGTTTTTTGTCAAAAACCTGCTAAATCGATAATTTTAATCTGGACATGTTTTTCTGTCATTTCCCAAAAAAAACTGCTGATCCACCAAGCTGGTCACTTTTTTGTCTCACTGCCACATATTTTATTATTTTTGTAGCAATTTCTTCTATTAATCCAGTACCATCTCTGTTTTCCCATCCAAAACGCCGAAATTAGAGCTGAAATTTTGTTAAGCGTATGAAACCACCAAAAAGTGTCTCTAGAGAATAATATAAGCGTAATATGCCATTTCCACAGGAAATTACACTATACAAAACGACGCTGGCACATCCCGTCTCATAATAGGAGCAAAAAAAAAAAAAAAAGCCACATCAGCATCGCAATATACTCGTATTTGTCAAAAGATTTTTGCCACAACGACTGTCTTCTTGGGTCAACAATTACATCTCCCATTGAAATATTTAATAACACGCCTTCGCGACGAGAAAATGCCCAAGAAAACGTCCTCAGAAATTATGATTAATTTCACACATTAGCCCAATCTTAGCCGACAAATCAACGCTCTATATCCTTTGCGACGAATAGAAGTGAGCAAAACGACAAAAGGGAAAATTGAAAACTAAATTACATCCTTCCAAAAAACAGAATGCGAGAAGAGCGAGTGTAAAACGGCCGACCATTTGAATTTTCCAGAATTGCGCATTTTCGACAGACGCCACCCATTTAAGACCTTTTTTTTTGGGGGGGTGGGTGGGTATGTGTACTCCACTGTGTATAATACCGCATTCACCCTCCAAAGTCTACGAGAAAAGGCCATAAAAAAAGTTTTCACTCGTAAATTTTAATATGAATTTCACGAAAGCGGTGAGTATACACGGTCATCGTGTGGCCTTTGCAAAGGTTCTCGAATCCGAATGAAATTTCATTTCGTCGCTATAAAGCTCTCGTCGTGTATTTTTCGGCTGCCAAATGAGGGGGAACACAAAAACATGCAGCGATATATACTCATAAACACACCTATATTCGAATTATAAAATAACGACGACCACTGGATGCTGTAGTATCGTGTGGTTAACCACAAAGTGTTAAATATCAAGAAGATACGAAACATTGTAACCCTTCTTTTTTTTTTTGGCACTTAGAATTCAATGCGTTTGCGACCAAAATCGTCGATTTGTTAACACGTTTCGTATACTCGTAATTGAATCGACCATATATGTATACGAGTAAATTATTTCTGGTCCAGTTTTATAGGGTTTTGGGGGCTTGTTGTATGGAATTTGTGACGAGGGAAACTGAAATCATAAGAATTATGCAAATGTGACTGTTGGATGGGAGGAATCTCATGGAGCATTTGCGAAATTAGAACACTACAGTAGTCCAGTCAAATGAGCAAGAAAACTGTACAGAAATTAATTATAATTAGCATACGACTCCTGACCTTCTAGAATTCTTAGGTGGATCATCCTGAATAACATATTTATTCAAAGTATCTTATCCCAACCCTCTTGGGATTTTGGTGAGGGCGTTTTAAGACACGCTAAAATCAAGTTTCTGGCGTTAATTTTTCCAAAATAATAATTATTGATTTTTTGTTTAAAAAATGTTCTGAATTAAATTTTCTATAAACATTCTTTTCATGTAAATTCTATCTTTCATGGTTAGGAAGTTAAGGACTTGCAAAAATTGAAAAGAATATACTTATAAATATAATTAGGTACTCAATTAAATTATTAATAAAAAATTTTCTTGAAACTTAGAATTTTTATCAAGTATCTTATGAAACGTATCTACGACCCAAGTTTCAACTGAATCGAAGCAAAAGTGCACTCTTCAGGACTTAGCGGAGATTTTCCAGTTTAGGCCACAAGGGTTATAATATTAACTTGAATTTTCAAATCGCTTTAAGCACCTTTACACTTGATAGGGTTATTGCTTAATTTCAATTCAATCAAGCTGTGTAACTTTACATGCGTTGATAAATGGCGGTCCGGTCCTTCAAGTATATTGTATGAAGTGATTTGAAAATTCAAGTTTATAGTAACCCCCTAGGGGACGCTCAAGGTTGACGATCTTCTCTAAGCTTGTCCAGATGGTGCAATTTCAATTTGATTGAGTTGAAACCTGGATCATAGATGCAGGTGTCATAGGATACACGATAATTTTTGAGCTTCAAGAAAATCGATCAACTGGTACTTGTTCATCAACTATTGATTTTACTCCTTTTTTCTCTCTTTTTTTCAACAAAAAAATCCCTTTTTCAATGTTGAAAAAGGTAAGTTTGAAAAATCATAACCTTGAAGTTTTTTTTTTCTGAAGTTTGATTTGACCTACTTACCATTTTCTGCTCAAATTTTTTCTTCTGAAGAAAACTGATTTCAAGAATAACAACCAAATCACGTTTAACACTCACCTGTAACAACAACAAAATTCAAAGTTAAAGTTTTATTCAATTTTCCACAGTAGATGGGTAGTGGATATAAACAATTAAACCTATATACCTTAAATAAATCACGCATTTGAGAAAATTAATATACTTAGTTGAAAAAACTTCGTTTGAAAGGGGAACAATCATTATTTTTAAATTCGTTAGAATTGATTTAAGTTAATTACTATTAACTTGAGTCGAAAAATAAATAATGAGGCAATAAAAAAGAAAAAATCTAGCATTTATACGCAAGCAAAAAAAAAAAGTGAAACTACGTATAATATTACGTTGGTAATTATTTTTAAGTTACTATTATTTGAAGAAAAAAAAACTTAGCTGTAAATTTATTCAATAGTGGTTCAGTGCTCCCATTAGAAATATAAACATAAGCATCAAACAATAATATGCTGTTTCGGATTTTTAAACTTTCATAAGGCTAATCCTCAGTAATTCGAATAGTATGAAACTTTGAACAAAAAATAACCTCAAATTTACAATGAGGAGAAAAATTTCTGCCAACTTTTCGCTCCAAATAAACCAGTCGAGTTTCACATTTTTTATTAAACTCAATTTTGGAAAACTCAATTAATACTTTCATCGCAGAAAAAACGTTGCGATAGCTGTGCCACGAATTTGACCGTAAAAATGCGATTAATAAAAGAGCACTCAAGCGAAATTCCAAAAGTTATATGTAGATCACTCGGGAGAAAAAAAAATGAAAATTTTCCTGTATGAAAAATGGGGGGGAAAATGGACAAATCCCTTTGGCTGGCTCTGCATTTTAGCACGCAATTTTTTCTCACGCTACAAAAAAGGCTGTGCTAAACGAAATAATGCAATAATTTTCTGCATTTTTCACAGGTATTGAACCGAAACAGTTTTCAATATTTCAGCATCATGAAAGATTTACTATAATTATTCGTATTTTTCATGGAAATATTATTGAATTGGAAGAATTATAGGAAGTGGGAAAGGTTAGCCTCTTGTACATTCTACTTTTAGGTCTGTAGGATATTAGTAATTTTTTATATTTTTTTCTTCATTTCTTACTGCGTCTCCCAGATAAGTATAGACAATACATATTGCGGTACTATAGCTTAAAATCATAAATTACTGGCTACCAGAGCAGGATCTTTTTAATATTTATTTATCAGTCAAAAAGCCATATTCTTTCGTCACGAATAATTTTTTAAAGGAAAATTTTGAAACATTACAGTTCGAATCTTACAAGTCCAAACCTAAATGGCCTTGACAGAATAACAAAATGAAGAACTAATTGGTATTCTCCAAGAAGTGTTGAAATTTTCCAATGTTTTTCGTTGATTTTCACTTCATACTGTAAGCCTACCCTAACCAAACTTTAAAACAAAAACCACAACCAAAGTGTACAAACATAACCCATTAGTTACCAAGTATAAGTCCATACAACAAACTTTTACTTCGATTTGACTATAAATTTCACTTATTTCGGATCTCCTAGATTACGGATATGTACTCGGCGAACATTATTCCACGTTGGGTTCTAATTAACACAAATAATTTGCATATTTTCCAAATAAATATATTTCATAAAACGTATTTCTACACATCCGGCCGAGGCGAATTTAAATTTGCCGCACAAACGACTCACAAAAAGGAAATTATACAATTTTACGCTTCTATACGCATTTTTTCGCCGTCTATATTTATAGATGGAAGGAAAACCTCGAAGAATTTCACATTTTACATCATTCGTCTCTCCCTGCTTGAAAACATATTCTAGGCCAAATCGCGTAGTTATAAGAAGATAAGTTCAATTTTTGACAATTTTATAGGAGCTTGACAAAAACTTGATCTCAAGCATTTACATTAGTTTCAAATATTTTTTAAATTGTTGACAAAATGTGACTGAAGAAAAGGTTTTTCTGACTTATTCCCTTTTATTGAATCATAATATTCCAGAACCTTCAAACTTATACTCAAACATGATTGGAGGGCAGGGCAAAAAAAATCACTGCATAAAAGGAACTATACACACTAAATATCGATCTAAAAACTAGAAAAATTCATGTCAAAATTTTTGCTGGTACAGAATTATTGACTATTTTCAATGTATAGTTCATCGCATGTATGTACTTTCATCTTCAACTTATAAGCAAAATATCAAATACGACAGGCTCAGTATTACCAAGTTGTGGAGTTCAGGATTCCAATAAAGCATAATATCCTCAATCAGTTCATAGAAGTATAATACAGATATGTAGTCGGAGTCCATCACGCTGATGGATTAATATAATTTAAATAAGTGTAGTCGAAGTGATGTTGAAACTAACAATAAGTTTCGTTCGACTTCAGTGACTTCAGTGAAAAAACATACTGTCGTGGGAACTTCTTGAAAAATGAAAATTAATTTTTCATATGAGCCTTGAAATTATCATAATATAGATTCATCACCTCAACTCATATTCATTATTACATACAAACAGTACAGAAAACGACTTTTTTTTTCTTTCTTTGTGTATATTTTTACGAATTACAATAAATAAATACAAGGTTTCTGCTACCATGAATGTAAAAATAAACACTGCTCCTGATATCACATCATCAATTTGTTACAGTCTGTTATGCAGTTCACAATAATAGGAACCTATCCATGATATGAATATTTTAGGAAGTTCATTAAAAATGTTATGGCAATTATGAACTAACGCAATACAATTAGCTGATAAAAAATCGTTATAAATAAAAATTTCTCTCAATAGGTATAGAACGAGTATTTTGTAATTTGTATGCTGTAATTATAGTCGAAGCGTAAGCAATACCACAGCGTGGTAAAAATTAACGCACACCGAAAAGAAAGAATAAATAAGGGGGAGGGGAAACTACTCCATTGAAGAATAAATGGTAACCTTGACTGCTTTTAATTTCTTCCTCAATGTTTTTCGCGTGATACGGACGTGTTTTTCTTTACTGCGGCGATTGTTTTCGTGAAAATTTTCAGATAATTAATCACATATTTTCTTGCCTTTCCATGCTCTTAGTTTCAAATTAGTTCTAGCTACACTCTCAGCTACTAAATAAGCTAAAATTTGAGTCACATATTGAGCTATAAATTGAGCCCACAATTTGAGCCACAAATTGAGCTTACAATCTGAGCTACAATTAACGCCACATATTGACCGACACATCGATTGTACGTTTTGAAATGCAAATGTGGTCGGCTAATGTTTGAGGGACAAAGGGAAGGTTATTTTTAAATGACATCTACTAAATACAGAATGAATATAATGTAAATTATGAGTATGTACTAATTTCTATTCGTTTCTGTGAAATTATGGAATTTACATTTGGGTAACACTGTTCCTGTTCGTCACCACGTTTGGTGTTTTTTAGTCTTAAGCCAGTTGCATTGATAATCTGTGGCCAGTTGTTATAAAGAGAGAGTATGAGAGAGATGTAATAAAGAGAGCTTCGTTCAGGTGTAAATAAAGATTCATTCCTGCGGGCTTTTCATACTTCCTAGGTAAAAGTAGGAAACTGTGTTTTCATTTATGTGTGAAGTTGAAGTTATTCTGTGGGTACGAGAACTTTTGTATTACAACAGTTTCTTTTTACACGTTCTGCATCGAGAATGTTGAATTTGAGAATTGGGAAACTAGCAGGGGCCCACCGAGAGGGAGGTAGGGGGGGTGAGTCACCCCCCCAGTCAGTTTTCAAAGTCGGCAAATTCTCCAAAATCTTCATCAGTCGGCAAATTGAGAAATTGGGAGATAGCCGCCACCAATTTGCCGCCTGGACAATTTACCGCCAAATACTATCCTCAAGCAACGATGAAAAATTTTTTATCCATTATTACTGTACTCGGCAAATGTTTGAGATGTAGTCGGCATTTTTGCAATGCTCACCCCCCCCCCATTCGAAGAAGGCTCGGTAGGCCCCTGGAAACTACACCCTTAAATAATAACATTAACCCTCATACAGCTATGGCACTGAGTATCTAATCAGATATCATGCACTGCACTAACAAGCTATCAGTTTTAACGGCTCTCCACCCTTCAAAGTTCAACCCAAACAATACCAGTAAATTTTTTAATTTGTTAAATTGGTGGCAAATTCATATTTGCGCGAGTAGAACGCGAAGACTAACTCGTACCAGCATAAGAAACATAATACAATCACATTATATCAACCGCAAATATACATTCAACTGTCACACAAAAACGAAAATAGCCTTGGTACGGTAATTTAACAATATTCCGGTTAGCCCATCCGTCCATGCAAACGTTACACTAGGTACAAAAATAGACTCAAATATGTCAGAAAAAGAAGCCACACTAGGGCATATGCATGTACACACATACGAGACAAGTCAACGTTCAATAGTAATAACAACATCAATAATAATTAGAATAATTGCCGGAAACGGAAAGATATCAGTTATACGTTCAAGTACGAGTGATAACACGTGTTACGTATAATTTTAAATTTGATAACAGGCTGTTATGTATATATGTTACGGTTAGTGTGTATAATCCGGTAATTCTACAGAATCACCTAGTGTTTTGGTGAATGTATGAAAAGAAGAAAAATTTCACACATTAACCGGTTATTCTATAGAATCACCTGTATGTCTTGGGGAATGTATGTAGTCAGGACATTTTCAATGATAATACCTGTCTTGAAAGATAAGCAGACCAGTCTTACAACTGAAGCGTTGCCTTCCAAAAACGGTCTAACTACACTTTCCGTTTTTTACAGGAGAAGACTTTTTTCAACGGGCACACGCAGCGTCAGATAGAACAATGATATCTGTGTGTGGTTTTTTGAAGGGCAAACAGAGTGGTTTGAAGTAAATTTATGGGCGTTGTATCGGCAACATTTTGGTAGAGAGTCAGATCTATCTATACAGACTTTGAAAACTGAACATAAAATGGCATTACTAATCACCCTCTCTCCTCAATTCTCAAGGCTTTTCACCAGACTAGCTCATTGTAAAGGCAAAATACATTTTCTCTCAAATTTTTACCAATTGTCCAAACTGTGAGTAAGTTTGTATTAATTTTGTAATAATATGCTATCTTAAAATGCATTTTCTGGTATTTTTTTATACATTAACCAGCCACCCTAGGTTATTCTGTAGAATCACCGGTGAATCACCGAACTTAAAATAGTAAAGGACCTGGTGGCGTCATAAATGACATTCTCCGGTCCTTTGGGTTTTTTTTTACAGTTGAGTCGAATCTGTCGAATATTACGCCACCTGGTCCTTTGGGTAATCGAGTAAAACATGCTTTTTCTATTGTTAAAGATAGTTGTACGAAAGAAAATTCCTCTTTAAATTTTGATGATAATTTATCGCTCCCCTCCCCCGCGTGAATGAAAAATATAGATTCTATTGTCATACTGAGTAAGAAATGCGACAATACATTTTCTTACGGAACTTGCTACGCTAATTTCATTTTCTATTATTTTATTTCCAGTCTTGCTTTCCTGGAAGTATCTAGATCACTCTCTACCTACCGTCTAGTGGTATAGATAAATTGTAAGGAAGAATATGGTCGCAGACGTCATCCACATGGTATTCAATTCCTCGACTGTCACGCTTTTTTAATGTCTTGTCGGTTTCGTGTTTAATCAATCGTTAATTAATTCGATATCCGACGTTTAATCCATTTATTCGCCTCGTTTCATCGACAAACGTCTGCGTTTGAGGTGTTTTTCGCACTCCCTTTCACCTTTGCTCTGTTTACTCGGCTCGTCAATTTCTCAACAAAATTCATACGCTATTTTTAATTACTCAGTGGCACGTACTTATCCACTTATCCATTAATGACACCTGATACGTTCGTCTAGGAATCATGAAATTCAAAACATATTTATCCATGCGTCTAAAACTATGGTATTCATATATGTACAGGTTCACCTCAGCACTCACATCAGTACCCATCATTCGCTCAAAATATTTCGAATTACATACCTCAGGTTAATTCTAAGACACTGACGAAACGCTGTGTGTGCAGGTTAAATCATAAAATTATATCGAATGGAGCCTAGGTGTGGTATATAACAGTCCATATATATATAGTTTCGAAAACGTGGTAAGTTACGAGTACATATCACGAAATTGAGGCTTTTTTTTTAGCGGCGAATGGACTGGTGTAGGTAATCAGATTTTAAAGAAAAATCATTCTGAAACCAATTCCAAGTCCTTGAAAATCTCACCAAACAATAATAAAAGAATTAATCAAAACCAATGTTTAGCAGGTGTTTTTCATTCTCCAACCTCGTAATTTCCAGTATAAGATTCTTAAAAAATAATTTTCGTATAAACCAAATCGTGACAAATCATACATTTCTAAAGTTGGTCAAGTTGAAAAAAAAAAAGAACAACAAAAATTCGTTCAAATACGAGTATAGTTAGTGTCATTCCCACTCATTTGCAAAACATCCTACACTATAAATACGCCACCAAACAACCAAATGAACAAAACAAATTGGTGGCTATAAGCCTTTACAAATTAAAGCGCAATGTATAAACGAAGCGAACAACAACAGACTATATTGATATTCAGAATTCCAGCCGTTATCCGGGAATCGGCTGCGATGGAAATGAAAATCGTTGAAAAGCCTTTAGGAAGTGGATACATCATTCGCTATCGAAACGAAATAGGTTAGGTATAGAAAATTGTTCGACGAAGGCACACATCGTACAGGCATTCCACATACACATAAATAAAAAAAGAATAATGTATGACATTATCACTTCGAAATACTACACGGGCGTCAATACATATTTTCGCGTAATATTGCCTACGTAAATTTTTGGTTTTTATGAAAGGCCCAAATATTTTGAAAAGACAGCAACGGCAGAAAGTGCTATGGCATTATTTATGCATCATGTCATATTCGAATAATATTTTGTTCGGCCGCGAATAAAAAACAATTTTCATCTCTCGTATCTGATGTTGGAATTCGTGCTCCACGTAGGAATTCTCAACTGCTGCCATTGTGTCAGAAAGTCACAATAATGGTCAAATATAGCAAATTCATTTTTCCATTTCACTCACTTTCCTCCTCAGTAAATTATAATAAAATACAAATAGCAACTATTTTTAGAGGAAAATATAGGAAATAGACGAATTTACTGGTGGCTAGGTGAACAGATTTATATAGATAGAAAATTGAAATTTTGGAAGATGGAAAGGAAAAATGCGAAGGCATTTGTTCAATAGACCCACACGTCATTTTTTTATCAATAAATATGAAGCTGTGCTATAAAGGATCCTCATTTCGCTTCAACCAAAAAGAGTCTGCAGTAGCTTAGCCTCAGCGTTGCCAACCTAAAAAAACGGCGAGTCTGTATAGCCTTTTTGCAAGAATTAAATTCGATAGAAAAAAAGAACGATTAAAAACGAAAGAGCTTTGATAGGTGTTGTTGTTGTTCTTTGTTGCCATATTTACTCGTATTTTCAAAACAAAGGCTTTAAAAACTGTAAAATTTCAATTTGAAAAATTCGAAACCACAAGACTCAAAATACATGCAGTAGTCTGATATTATCATCTCTTATTCGAATAATAAGTTGGAAATTGAGAAAAAAATCACTGTTTCAAAAAAATCCCTACTTTCATCCCTGATATTTTTCAAGGTAGTAAAAAAGTCCCGGTTTCAGCGATCAATCCCTGCGGTTGGCATTCTTGCTTAGCCTTCTGTAAGCTTGATTACACCCCACCACTACCACCGTCTCCTCCAAGTCTTTCCTCCTCCACCCTTACATACCTCCTCCCCTTCTCCTCTCCTTAAATAGAATACTCGATCCAACTTACTATAGGCTTGATGATATTTCACCAACACCACCTCAGCCATCTTTTCCGTCTGTGTCTTCTTCGTTTCCTTCTGATCCAACCCTAACCTTCTCCTTTTCGTCTCTGTGCCAACAACAAAGGTTTCTTATTCGGTCTACTTGGATAATATAGCAAAACTTCGCATGTGTTAGTGCATTTCCTCTGAAATTTGAATTCCACGTTCTCAATTATGATCTAGACAGATCTGACTCAGCAGTCACTGGTTTAGTGATTTTTCAACCTTTGGTTTGAATCCGAATTCTGTTAATTTTCAAGTGACCTACCTATAAAAACTTTATTCTAAATCGATTACCTTTTTCAAGTAAAACATCAACTGGCTGTTTCATACTCATCGTCAGTCTGTTGCTTCATTGTTTATTTTGCTGTCTTTTTATTTAACTCATCTTCATTTTGAAAACGTAAAAGTTGAACGTACTTCATTTGAAAAAGCGTGGATAAGAAGCACACAAATAAGCTTTATAGAAAAAGCTTCTCTATTCAAAAAAAAAAAAGAGATGAGAAAAAATGTGTTTATTTTAAACATTCGTTCGTAAATTTTTGAAATACGCAGCTTCAGAAAAGGGAAAAAATTGCAAAAAGACGTATGAGCAATGACTTTTTGTAGTACACGCGAGTCGATTGCCTTCCTATTCTTTTGATACTTTTTTTTTACATCATTCTTAACTCGACTAAAGCACACTCGGATAAACAAAAAGAAGGGTTGGTGTATAAATATTTGTTCAGGTCAGGGAGTCATTTTACGTACGTATCAGTTTTTAGAGGTTTTTTCTTTTCTTTCAATACCCTTTTCTACTTTTCTTTACAACTCATTCGACCAAATTCGAATTAAGTTACCACAAAAAAAAATTGGCCAAAGTTTACATCTAACGAATTCAACAGATTTTCGCCCAAAATGACACGATCTTGAAAAGAGCTTTTTTTTTTAGCCATTTCATTCATTCGTTTTTATTTTCTTTTGAAAGTCGACGCATAGTTCTTTTCCACTTACGTAGGTACCGTCTTATCTTTGTGCTACTCGTAGTTTGAAATATTTTTTCAACCATCCAGTCAAAATTACTGCAAAAGGTTAACTCAAACAAATTACAAAACGTATGCTGAAAAATTTATTTTCTCATTAAATTTCAGAAGGCAAACATAAGTTAAGCAGCCATATTCTGTCGCTCAGTTGGATGGGTGATCATTTCATTTTCACCAAAACCATAAGAGCAGGTGCTCAAAAGCATGCACGCCTGAGATTTGCAGTTTGTATTCAAACTTTGCATGTAGATAAGATATACTTGTTTTGAAAGCTCATAAGCTACTCCTCAGGTCAACTTTTTCGGCTGCACAGCTTTTTAGCTCCTTTTTGCCTTCAACCCTACAGAGCTTATAAGCTTATTCTACAAATTTACGCCATGACTGATGAAAGCTACATACATGCTCATTCAAACTAAAGTTAGTTTTTCTGGTTTATTTTTTCGGTACCTAACCTTTTATTCTGAGGAAGGATATAATACCAGGTTACCTCTTTTACAGTGGCTTCAAATACCGTGAAAAGAATCTTTTCAAAGTTTCTTTTCATAATTTGTGATTGGGTTCACCTCGGCCTTACATTCTACTCACTTGACATAATTAACATCTCGAACTGCAACCGCAAAACTGCCTGTTTCCTGACCGATATCGACCACCGATACTGAAATATATGTTTATCCATTTCATTCTCTCTTTGGCCCTTCAACCGTACCTTCAACCTTTCAATTAGCTTTACGCATTGCTATACCGTTCGACTTCTACAAAAAGCTAGAACGAAGAAAATTGATTATTGGTTAAAATTCGATTCGACTACACATTTTGAAACGGTTTTCAGAATGCTTCGAAAATTGTTCGGGAGTTTCGCCTTTTAAAAGCCTTTGCTGCTAGCCGTAAATTAAATCCATCTGTTTTCTTCCTTATAATATCTTCTCTTTCCTTCTTCTTTTTTCCCCTACCCCTCCTACCTCCTGCATCTCACATCTATTTCTTGCACGAGTAAAATTACGCCAGCTTCCATTTTAATCAGGAATTTATCATTTGGTACGCGATTTTCTACCCGTTTTCCTTATACGGTGCCGAATTAATCGTTTTGCAAGGTGTGCTGAGACGATGATAGTGCAGCAGCACAGCTTCCTATATGTATATGCTCGTCCCATAAATGCGATGATTTTTAAATTACGATACTGTATACGCGAAAGAAACAAAAGAATTTGTCTTTGTCATAATTAAGCTACAATAATAAACTCGACTATAGTCTACAGAGATACCTTCTAAATGGTTTGCTTTTACTTTCCTCGTTCAAAACTGTTAATTTGCAGAGCAACGTAAATGTTTTCAAACTGGTTAAAACTGGTTAAAAAGTTGGCGAAGTTCTTGAATTATCTATACAGAGGGTAAGTTATAGCTGTAAAATAATGAGACCTTTTGTTTGGTGGTATGGTATAGTGGCACTGCTGAAAATCAAATACAGAGTGCAGCAACAATGACCAGTAACAGCAATTGTTTTTTTAATTACACGCAAAAGAAAAAATATACAGGCGATTGGTTTTGAATTAGAATTCATTTTTTTAAATTATAAATGAAACACAATTTCACTCCGACTTTTTTATCTAGCACTTTCTCGAAGGCATAAAACTTGATTTTTAAAGACTATGCTAAGCAATGGTCAATTTATTTTAGCATTTCCTCTTTTACATGCTATCGAAGATATACAGGATCAACATGAAGGAATTTCCCTCCTTCTCCTGCTAAGGAAATGTCACACGCGTATAATTCCTTCTCGCCGGCATACACAGGAAGATATTACAAAATAACGTAATTATATTGCTTAGAAAAGATTTTAATATTTAGGTTTTGAGCCTTCGAGAGTATGAAAGGCAAAATAGTCAGCGTTTAAGTGAAATTATACGACACATGAAACCTTAAATGGGCACCGACTGAACTGATTATAGGTGTGCTCTGGGTACTTAGAGACTATTTTTAAAATACCAAAAGATATTCAAATTTACCTATTTTTTGGCCTTTTAAAAATCTATTTTGAAAAATAAGATTTTTAATTAGGGACACGGATTTAGTTTTTTCGATTGATCAATATTTTTTGGTTTTTCATTCGATCACATGTCAAAAATCGATCATTCAAAAATTTAAAAATCTAATTAAATAAAATAAAATACATATATTATGCAATCCCTCAAAATGTGTGTTTCTGTTATTTGCACGAGTGAACTTTCATTTTTAAAAGAAAGTTCAAATTTTCAACGAAATCTTGACTAAAACTAAAGGAATTTAAGTATAAAAATTGAAAATTGATTTTTCGATTTTTAATTTTTCTACAGCCGATTTTTGATTTAATCGTTTTCCCAATTTCAATTTAAACAATCAAAATCTATAGCAAAATTTTGAAAATTTGGCATCTCTACATCTGGCTCCACTGTTTGAGTGTCAAAAAACGAAAAATAGGTACGTTAAAATATTTTATTTTTGTTGAATTTCTGTAGCGAAAGTTGGACTTACTCCTTTTTTGCAAATCGTATAAATTCATCAATTTTCAGGTCTCTTTATTTCCGAATTTTTTTTTCTTTTTCAACTTTGAACTTTTGCTTGGATCTTGAACCAACGATTTTTAGTATTGCTCTTTAGAATGACTCACCAAAACTACGGTTTCATTTTTTTGAGCACGATAAAAAGTATAATGTATAGTTTTCTATATCCTAAAAAATGGTGAATAATATTACGTGTTCGTGTTTTAAAAAAAAGTATGTATTTCACTCTGTAAGCGGTTAGAAAAAGGCATCCACTCAAGTCGCAAATTCTCAACATTTTTCACGTTCACGATAACGAGTGAAAGCTGAGAAATTTCAACTTTGCAATCTTCTAAGTGTGAGTAGTTATGATTTCGTGGCCCATCATTTTTCTTTTTGCTCTGTCGACTTTATTGGTTTCCTCTCACTTTGTGAGTCTCAACAATTTACGTTTATCGTCTAGCTTCCGCCTATAAGGAAAAAACTTCATCTTTCTGCTCTTTACTTTCCTTTAACCGTAAACGATCTCACGTGCGCAATTTCCCCCCCAAAAAAAATTTAAAAAAATAAATAAGAAAAATAAAAAATTTGAAATAAATACTTCTATTACCACATCCGACGAGATTTATGCGTAGCCTTTTAATTTCGACGACGTGTACGAAAAACCTGCCTTTTTTGTATTATTTTTGCTGCGAGAAGGGGGTAGTCAAAGGCTTTTTTGCCCTTTGAAAATCGGTTTCACACTCGAAAACTAACCCTTTGTGCTACCTCTCTGGGTCTCTGTGTTCAAAAAAAAAAAAACATTTTCATCCCTCTACGCCAGTAGCTCCACCCTTTCGCCACCTTTTCGAAATGGAATTCAAATTGAGAAGGTTGGCGGGGATGCAAAAGGGCACAGGGGAGCAGGTTAGTGAATTACGATTTGTATATATACGCACATTTTAGACTTTACACTGTGTATGTAGACTACATGTTCGATAAATTACAATCGCAAGAGGGTGAGGAGACGAATGAAAAGAAAAATGTAAACGGGGAGCTTTTTCTGCTTTCATACAATTTTGAAATATCAACGTTGAGGTTTTTCAGCATTTAATGCCTCATTAATGCTAATGAAAATTTGCCTTCTGGAATGAAGCCAACACTTTTTTTCTTGTATATCATTTTACGTGAAGGAACTAAACGAGGTCATATAAATCTGAAATTCTTTATAGTGCGCTCTCGCGTATTCGCCGTTTTTACTGGCAAGTTATTTATAAATGACTGCAGAAAAATATTATAAAATTATATTATCAATGAAATCTTATTTTTGTCTACGTGATTTTAATATTTTTGAAAAAATAAATTGGTCTTTAAAAAAATGGTTTAAAAATCTTAATTAATTTTTGGTGACACTGTACTGTATATTATAGGCATATTTAAACCTTTATCTCTGAATTTCTGTTATTTCCGATAGAAATGCTGCGACGAGATATCGACGAAATTTCAAAAATATGTCAAAAACTCTCAAATATCTTCCAGCCTCGTTGCTATATTTATTTATTATCCGTAGATTATGAAGGGTTTTCAAGTATTTACATTTAGCATGTTCATTATGTTGAGCAGATGCTGTAGTTTCTGAGGCGGCTGACTCCAGCCCTTACCCTTATGGGTAAAAAAATTGTATTATTCGACAAAACTTTAATATTTGTGAATTTACTACATCTGACAGTCTGATCAGATGAATACTCCGCAGTGATCTAACATCAATTATCCGGTCAGTCTGATATAATAGGTACAAGCGTATATCATAACAGACAATCGAACTTGATCACTCAAATCTAACTGGCGGATCAATAATGTCAGGCAGTCTGACTCTATCAATGGGAATCTGTTACACAATCAGATAATTAATCTAATATCAGATCAAACTGTTGGACATTCTTGATCTAACAGTCGGATTGGATGACGAATATTTAATAGTCTGATGCGATATCTGATCAGACTGATGGATATACTGCAATCAATTATTGGATCTGATATCGGATCATACTCTATCCGATTGGATATCACTTTGATCCGATATTGGATGTCCATCACCTGGAAATAATTCACATTTGTTGGACGTCCGATTAGCTCAATGAAAAGTTCAATTTTTTAGAAATCAGATGTTTTTTGTCAATAACGACCTTGCTCCCTATTTTTGAATAAATGCCTCACGGTTGGTTTTTAGTGCTCTTATACTGATCACTGGTGGCTGCATTTTTGGGATCATAAGGGATCCATGCTTCTAATATTCTTTGCCACCCTATTCCTCTTTTTTTCTCGTCAGTCTTCTAAGCCAGTTCTCTATACTGATGCTCGCATTTTGGATTTTGTCTTTCAATTTTATAATTGGTCTACCTCCTTCTTTTCGTTGCTTTTTTGAGTTGTCCTCAGTTTATTTACATTAGTTTTAACGAGCACTCATATTTGGGCTCTATATGTGGTCGCAAGTTGAGTACAACTTCTCAAGACCTCATGGCTTAGTGCGAATTCTAGTATGTAGTTTTGCTTTTATATCTTTCAACTTCCAGAAGTTATTCGAGCCACTCCTAATTCTTTCGATCGTTTACTCTTCTCTCGTATTCAAAAAAATATGGTAATGAATCCATCTCCCTCTTTGTTGTATATGGGCACATTAATTGAGTGAAAAAAAAATTCTTGAGCCACGCCTGTGACAGAACTGTATTCATTACTCTTGTCTGGTATACTATTACATCCTATCATCTACTCGTTCCCCGCAGTATCGATGACAAGGATCATATATCTTCCATAGATTTTAGATGAAAGCTCTTACTGTAAGGAAACGCGAATACTTCTGCAGCAGCAGGTTAACGTCCCTGAAATTGGGTCTAAATGCCACCATCGTTTACCTACTTCGACGTTATATTTTAATAGACAGCGTGTTTTGCGAGGAACGGAAACCAAGTTCACACACGACTTTATCAATGTCACTAATAATTTGACTGGTGAAGTGGAAAATACAGCGTTTAGGATCGAAAACGAGTGTCTATTATTGACTGAGGGTGGCACGTCGAACGGATTCATTCATGTAGAATATGACCCTTCGACCCATGCCTACCCTTTTCCGAATCGTATATAACTCGCTGAAATACGCATAAATTTGCATCGGCATAAATTGATAAACGTGGCGGATAAACTTTTAAATCTAATTAAAGTTGCGTCGGCAAGAAAATTCCCAGCGTTAGGCAAAGCGACCGACTTTTCCTGTCGAAGAAAAGCTAAACGTCGAAGCGAAGAAATAGCGACGTGATGATATCATTAATGAACTATTCATATTATCATTGATTTAATTGGTACTGAAGCCAGTAGCATTAGGATAATTTTCACCCATAACCTGTTTCTGTAGCGACTTGTGGGCCGAGTGGATTTGAAATCTGCCTAGCGAACTCAAAAAACGCAGATTTCAATGTTAGTCTAGGTAACAAATATTTTAGTGCAATTATGTATATTACTAGGGAGCTTCGCCCCCGGGCCGCGAACCCCCCTCGAGGGTGCATAGAAATATAATTAGCAATATCTTTTCTTCTCTTCCAAGTCTTTCCTTTTGCTTTCACCCTCAACTATGCGTATATCTGTTGTCTCACACGTATTTGAAACCTTTCTTTCGCCAACGTTTACTATACTGCTTATGAAAGGACGTGAGCATTTACTCACACTTGTCCGTTTCCAGGTTTCCTATTTTTTGCAACTACAGACACAAAATACGTGTAAAACACGTGTATTTGTTTCACACTTGTCCATTTCCAGAAAGCAATCAAGTGGGTTGAGGTGGAGTAATATAAAAAATTCCACCGTAATTAAAAATACTTCGATTGGGTTAGCTATATGCCAATAAACTACTAACTTCCTGCTATAGTCTGACATGCCATGCAAATTGTGCATTCTTTCTTCGACTCCCCTGCTACCAGACAGTTAAGGTATCGTTTCCAGAAGAGGATAGTTCAAGACTACCTTATGCGTACAACAATATGTATAATGGACGATTCAAAACCACATGACTAAATTTCCCAGAATACTCTCATATTGATGCTTATATTCACTATTTTTTATCCACGCGAAAATATCATTTTCTGTGAGAGCAAAGTGATAATAATTTCGCCCACTTTTCCTAACATGTTTTTCTCGTAAAATGTTTCGAATTTTTTTCATTCCTATTCGCCAATTATTTAAGCTTTCTTGCATTTCAACGGTGATGTGGGGGGTAAGTACGAGTACTTTTATTTCGAAACTCTTTTGATAGGCACCGTATTCGCGGTTCTCAGTACTCTTTTCTGAATGATTTATAATAGCTGACGTGGTACAATTATTTGTAATGCACGTTCTTTTCTTTTCCCCACTCACTCTGTTACAGATATATTTCTTCTTCAAGTCACACCTCTGAATTTATTTAGTGAAGTCAATTTCTCGATCGTTTTACTTCTACATTATTTCAAGAGCTAAGACCCATAAACATCTCTTTTCAAACGTAAGCCGGTGTTTTTTTTTTTTTAATCGACTTTTGCAGTTCATCGTTTCCATTATTTGATCAATAAGTAGGCTATACAATAAGTACCCGCACAATATACAGTAATTCGATATTCAGTAGGAAAAAGTAATAGCTATAGCCTTCACGAAGAGTCGTGAAGGCGAAGATGAATAAATATTCTCAATTATTATTCTACATAAAAAAGGTTATCATCAACTTTTCTTGACAAAAACCATTTTAAAATCAAACTTGAAGTACGTCGATGTATACAACTTTTCATGTTTTATGTAAAATACTGAATTTAATTTGTAAGCTCACTTTGTAGCTCAAAAAAGCTTCGTCCGGACATCATACGAGAACACTGGACACACAAGGACACGCACACAATCGATTAAAAGTATTATTAAGCTTATGCGTATGATGACGTCAGATGACGTTATCAATTTAACATATAACTGGTGACGTCATCTTACGATAACATTGTACACATACGGACACACTAAATTTTTGACTAAACGTCTAGTAAAAAAAATTCATCCTTGAAAGTATGTTTATACTGGTAAAGTAAATTTATCAACTATTTTAAAATATAATCTGAAGCATCATTGAAATCCAACTCAATCAAGTTTGGCAAAATTTATTCTCGCGCCTTGAATGCTATATTTTGTAAATTAATATCACAAAAATAAGGAAGATACGTTAATCAACTTGTAACAAAATGTCTTCATCAAGTTTCTATTATTTTTTCTCATTTCAATTATCGGTGGATTTTATAAAAATAAAATCTTTCGGAATAAGTTTTCTTGGTGAGACTAAAACCTGAATTCAAGAACCCGAATCTAGCCACAAATGATTCAAAATTATACATTTTCTGCCATTAAAAGACTTCCGCATGGAAGCTAATTTTTTGATTCACTCGTTGAAACGAAGCTGAATTTTGCGACTATAACACACCCATCCGAATTTCAGAACTTTTCATTCATAATTTAAGAAAAATACAACACTTTTCCTACTGAATGCGTACTCTTACTTTTCTTTCCCCTATTATTGTCTAGGATTTACTAGATTAAGACAATATTTTCTTAGAAGAACCAAAAAATAAAAGGTAGTTGAAGAAAACAACAAAGGAAAGCTAATAGAAATAAAAGAATCAGGAAGCTCAAATTATATGTTTCGTTTTTCTCGCAGTCGACAGTCGACACCTAGCAAAGCATAAAATTAAATTTTTCGCAAAAAATTCTCGCTGGGACGTGAAATACCTAGAAAAAGAGAAGGTAATCCTTCGACTGTATTCAGACTGTAAGAATAAATTTTGCTCTCTTCTTTCCTAATTCGAATATTTTGATCTTCCTTTTCGTAGATTTTTTGCTTTCATTTTTAATTCGAAAGACTTTTCACGCCTTTCTTACTGTAGCCCGCTCCACCCCTTAGCCCTATTTCTCGTATTCAACTTCTTTCTCGGTTTTCTTCTAATTTTTTTTTTTTCACCCTTAAATATTCTTTACGACGATAAATATTAATAAGCGAGCTGAGTTCGTGAATTCAAATGAAAATATTAAAATTTGTATTTCGCTGGGTATAAAAGTGTGAAAGAAAAAATAAAACATTCGACGGGCTTTCGAGGTGGTTGAACAAGGGTAGCAGCTAGGTGATTAACAAACCAAGAGTTTTTTATTTCGTTTTCACTTCTGGCGGGAAAAATTACTCGAATTTGATTTCCTCATTTTTTTTCTTGGGCTTTCTTATTCGATTTGCATGTCATTAACGATGTTAAATGAAAATGAGAATGACAGCAACGAGGTGAAATTCTTGACTTCTGAGAAGAAAATGTGTCATACGGAGAGGAATAATACATTTGTTGATGATTAGAATGCGATGCCTCGTATGGGTCAACGCGTGAACTCTTTGACAATCAATTGAAAGGAAGTCGTTATAAATTCTCTGTTTTTGGCCATGACAAACCGCAATGACGCCCTTCATTAGACTAAATAGATGGTATTTTATGAAAAGCATCGAAGTAATTAAAATAAAACTATTTCGTTTTAGCATTTCATTAAACAGTACATTATTTCGATGCTATAGGAAGAAGGAATTATGAATTCTAGTACGAAGGTGAATGAAATTTCTCTAAGAACTCTTTCTACAGCAGATAACGAAAACACTATAAAATGGCTGCCGGTTGAGTCTTTCATCAAATTTCAACATTATGGCAAACTAGTGATTGGGTAGAGCAATATTTCGACCTTATAAATAAAAAAAGTATACCAATTGAAGGTTGAGAGAGTATAGGAATTGACTTTCTAACATATTTATAAGATATCCAAATAAACTTCTTCTTTCACACATTTTTTATCAAAATCCATTTTTATGTAGGTTATACTTTCTGCTTACCTATTTGAGCCCATGAAATCTAATTAGTTTGCACAGATCATTGAGAAGAGATTCTCAACGTGATTAAATATAACACATACCTTCATATTCGAGTGTATACAGTAGTAAAGTTCGTGTTGTTTTGGCAGGAATGAGATTCTATTAAGTTAATTACTAGTTTGGAACGTACAATTCGCAATAGCAAACCTATTACATCATTCAGTTTTTCTAAGAATTACACAAATTCCACCAGTGAATGAGATAGTAATCATACCGGAATTCATTCTCACGATGAAGGAGGCTGCTAATGTTTCACCAACGAAAATGCCCTTCGGGGATTGTGACTACCATCAAATTTTGCAGGTTTGCTTATATCTCGTAAAATTATGAACTTAATTTGGAGCAAACTTCTAACTTTTTTACTCAAACAATTTTATTTTAACATTATCTTCAAACTTTCTCGTTATAGACATAAAAATAACTCTTCATTTTCCTTTTTCATTAGACGGGAGTAGATTTGGAAATTCAACAAGAAGTTAAAAATATCGATAGTCGAAGCTTCATGCTTCAGAATTTTGAAAACATTTTATTAATCTTAATTTTTCCAGTGTACTTGCAATTATTCAAAGTTTTGGCGCACCAATTTTTCACTTCAAAATTTTGGGGAAAAGATACAAAAATTTTATTACAGCTCACGTCACTTTGGCTTCCAAAAATTTCCTCTGTCAAATAATCAGATGACGTTAACTGCATTTGGTCCTTGAATTTTCCTGAGAAAAATTATTCATTTTATGAATTCATGGTTAATTACAGAGATAATTTAATTATTCATTACCGTTTTTAATCGAGGAGAAAATCGAAATTACTCTCACGAAGCATTTTTATAAGTTACTATAGATGACTTAGGTTGATGTCTGGTTCTTTTTTCTTAATTCTTCTTTTTGCAAACACTTTTTTTTCTAGTCGGAATCAAGTTGAAAGAATTTTTTTCAGCATCGAGAGACAGCCACAATGAACGAAGAAAAAAAAATCACGTCCAACAGGTTTCTACTCAGATAAAGTTGAGAAAAATTGCTTCCCTACTAAAGTTCCAATTTTGTCATAATTTTCAATAAAGCGGAGCTTTCACGCACCATTCCGCCTTTATATTAAGGGGGTGAAACTTGAATAGAATTTAATTTCATGAAAAAGAACCACTTTGGCAGTGGGAGCGAAAATTACAAAAAAAATTCACCATAAATAAGGACCAATACCTACATAGGAAACATTTGCATCATTTGAATAAAATTTTTCAACCTCAAACTTTACTTTTCGTTCACCATGTATCACTAATTTATGAACATATATTATTGAAAAATCCACCTGTAGCATACCTCTTGGAGTGAGTGGATGGACTGTGGTACCTCTATCAGAGCTGGAAAATGACCCCGAAGAAATTGAATGAGCTCTCACCCCCTTTTTATTCAAAACAAAAACAAAAAGGTTTACTCGTACTAAAAACTCTGGCAATTTTTAGCAGGAAAGCATAAATATGTATCTACTTTTTGCGCAACTTTTCCTCCGTTTTTCCCTTCGCCAAATTATTAGAAATCAGTTTAATCAAATAACAATTGTATCTAGCAAAACTCTGCAGCCCCTGCTAAGCTTATTCTTCACCTTGTTAGGTCATAAATTTGATTTTTCAAGTTTAAATGATTTGAAATACTCCATCATCTACCCACCAAAGAGACTAGACATACTTATTTTCAAATGTCAAAAACAAAGCTACCACATCGTTAATGAAGTATTTCACATTTTAAGTAACTTTCGGTGTTATTTCCAAAAGATTTTGGCTGATAAATGTTGACTGAGCTGAAACTCTTAGTAGATGAAATCGACGTTCATTGCCGCCAGCGAATGTAGAAAATGATACGAATTCGATAGTGGAATCTTATTAGCGGGTTCAAAATATATCATTCAAAATTTCAACGAGTCGTATCTGGGTTTTGAATCACCAACCGAATGACGCGACCGACGTCGACATTGACAACTTGAAACCGCATATTGTACACTCGAAGGCTCGGTAGGTACTTATAAAAAGTTTCAACCTCGACCGTTTTGTTTGGAAGCCATACAAAATTTCGCGTTTAATCAATTTAGAAGCTTATGCGAAGGCATTTGAGAGGCGATTACATATGTTCGCCTGGCCTGAATCTAATTTCAAGGCGAATTCTTAGATTCACGAGAAGCTCTGGTATGTATTTTACAGCAAAATTTTAAGGTGAAAGTATGACCGCACGAGGCTACATTAGCATTGCTGGATGACCGAAGGAGTTATATTCTGCATGTGCTCATGTTTTTCGAAATTCAGGATATTTAACCTCTTTTCAAAAATCTAATTCAAGGCAACGCAGCAGCTGATCTTCGACGATTCTAATTTAATTTTACCAAAGTACAAACGAAATTATATTAACAGCTCTCACTTCAATTGTGTTCCAATTTTTTTCATCCAGACAAATTACCTCACTGAAATTGAAAATAAAGTTTAAAGGATTCTTTCGAAGCTTCGTAGTTTCTCAACCACTGTTTATGTTTAGAATTGAAACCCGAATTTTTATTAAAAGGCAACTCTTTTTCCTTCGATTTTCTTTTCTGTGGTTATTCAAAATATTCTTTTTGAAACATAACTCAATTTCTACACAAAATATTTTTTTTTTTTTTGCTTAAACGACCCACTTTTTTCATCAATTAGATTCATGCACCATATCTTGAGTTGGAAAAAAAAATGAAAGTATATCGAAAATGAAATGCGTAGGTACTTGCACAGTTCTTCAGATCACAAAAAAAGCATTTCAGTTGGCTTACTTTCCTAGTTTAAAACCATTTTTGTAATTTGGAGAATGTAAAATAAAAAAAAAAAAGTAAGAATGCAGAAAATTAGAAATAAAATTGCGTAATAAGAGGAGAAATTCTATCGGCTGTTAGAAAGCTGATGGCAATAATCAAAAACAAAAAAGATGGCAAGGAAGACGAGAAAAACAAATTTTCCAACGCATTTACTGCTGGGAAAAAAAAAAACGAAATTCCCAAGAAGTTCCAATGAGAAAGACGAGAGTATTTTTTCCCCCAAAAGATTTCCATTTTGAAAAATACGAAGGTATCTTTTAAGAATGAGGAACCATAATAATTATGATTTTTCTTGTAAAAAGAAAAAAAAAATCCAATTTAACTTTTGCTTTTTTACAGCATATAGGACTCACCCAGACCGAATCAAGAATTTAATCCTAAAAAAAAAATTGTTATTAATAATTGAGATGGAAAATTAACCAGAGAGAAGGAAAAATACGATTTAAAGATGACCATCCGATCTGACAAGAAATTTAGAATAATTTTCAAATTACATTGAGAGACATTTTTTGCTTATCTCTTATTTCGTCGGTACCCTTATCATTTTGTCTCCTTAATCCAGTCTGCATATTCAGAAATTATTGTACTCCAGTAATAAATATTATAGCAAAACGTTAGACAGTGTAAAATAAGCTATTCACTTATATCCAAGGGTGTGAGATTTTAAAATTACCTGGTATTGAAATATCCGGTGGCGAACCTGTTAAGACTCGGTGGCCGGGGCAACTTACGAAAGTTAATCAAGAAAAAGGAGAATGTGTGCTGAAAGTCGTGTTGTACGTACATATAATTGCGTTACAGGTTTATTTTTAATTACAAAAAAAGAGGGGTGGAGGGGATGAATAACATGTATATTGTATACGACTGATTGTAAGGGGGAGCTGTGTATGAGTGGATTATTGTGGGTGTGGAAGTGAACCCTTTAGCCACTAACGACATAAAGAAATCCACTGGCAGAGTGGCAGGCTAATACCATGTACATGAGGCGGCATTGAAATTTTGAAATTTATCGGCTACTAAGGTATTTTAAATAAGTTTTCTTCATTTTGAATTGCTTGGCAGGCAATAAAATTCTGAAATTTCAATTCTGTATGGCATAGAACGTTGTGCTATTGTGAATTTTCTCAGCATTGCTACTGAAAGGGTGAAAGTATAAGTATGGGCTGACAGGGGTTAATTTGAAGAACAAACAATTATTTGTAAATTTGTGTATGTACATAAGCTGATTCATAAATTTCCGCACTATCTCGATATATCTGCAGGAAAAAGTCTAAAAAAAAAACGAACCGCATAGGCATGTAGGGTGAAGTGTTTTGCATGTGTAACCCAAATTTCAATTCAATCGGACAATCCGGACGCCTGTACGGTCAATCTGTACCAAAGCTCAACAAAATTAACCTACGGAAAAAAGGGTCCCAGAGAAGTAATCCTTGATGCAGTGGCAACACTGCAAATTGAGCTAATAAACACAAGGTTGACTTTGTCAATGTATTGGCTACTTGAGGTGAAAAAAATTGTGATGACAGCTCATTTCTAACTTGCACAGGGTAAATTATAAAAATCTTTTTTTTTTAATCCATGGAAAAAAAAAGATTTTGTCAAAGGCAAATTTTTCCCTTCACACCTCTCCTTTGAAACAGCAGAGGCATGCACTTTTTCATTTATTTTTGCCTGGTAAAACTCGGATACAACATTAAGAGAAAAAGAAAAAAAGTATGTGGCAAAGGCCCGATGTACAGGAGGCAAGTATTGGAGTGGCAAAAACAGTTTTTGAGAGGTTACGTCACAATTAAACATATTCGGCCATCTGGACAACCAGAAACAGTCTGTATAGTGATGTAAATGTAATAAACAATTTGCTGTATGTGTTGCTGGCTGGCAACATTTTCTTCCTCTCCCAACTCTGATTTACATTTCACATTGAGCTGATTTGTAAATTTGTGCTTCAGTTCGTCTTGAAAATTTTTTCCCCCAATTTTTTTTCCGTAGGCTAATTTTGACTGACTTGTGTATAAATAGACCTTATAGGCGTTTGGATTGTCCGATTGAATTGAAATTTGGGTTACACATGCAAAACACTTCACCCTAGAGGCCTATGCAGTTAGTTTTTTTTTAGACTTCTTCCTGCAGATATATCGAGATAGTGTGGAAATTTATGAATCAGCTTATGTATATTGTATAGTGCTGATACCTTCTAATACTAGGTCATCTGTTGGAGAGGAAATAAAGTAAGAATCACAATACAACTGATAAATACTTACATCTAATGAAAATAATATCACATGAGAAAGAAATTTCATCATTTACGGTCATTTTCAGATAGAAAAAGATGAATGTTTTTCTATTAAAAATTTATTTATTGAAGTCTTATTTCACAAGGATAAAAATAATTTCTCGCTTTGCTGGCATCAAAGCAGGAAAAGAAATCCTTGATGATGCCTTGAAAGAATAACTCAAAAGTCGGTTATCTTTGCTCTAATATTAAAAATAATAATGTAGGTAATTGACTCGCGCTTTTTGTTATTATGTTTTCTACCCACCAAAGAGGTTCAGACTTTTCGTCTCTTTGTTTTTGTACAGATAATATAACTGTTTTAATTTGAAAAACTAATTCTTTTCATACACATTCCTGAGAGAGCTTCAACCATTTAGACCTAACTATATCATATTTAATCCCACGTTTTTCAATTTTCATTACGAAATTTTTGTGGAATGACGAAGCGAGTCGAAGGGAGTCGAAAAACACGATTAAATTTGAATTTTCTCCTTCCCAGGAATTGTTGTTTGAGAAAACCAACGTTATTTCGGTATCCCTCGCAATTTGAGGCAACCGTAATTTGGGTGTAAAGCGTCTATGATCGTAAGCCTCTGGCGAACTTCTCCAAGAAAAAACGGCGACAGGGTGAGGGGAGCGGATGAGAGAGAAGCACAGAAAAGGAGAGAGAGACGGAGATAAAAACCTTCCAAAGTATTTTAATATCGTCGACAGCCCAGTTCTTTTTCGCTTACGAATAGTTGAAAATTTTAAAATTCCCATTCAAATTATTTTACGCATATCGAGCCGAAAAATTTTAATTTACGCAAATATTCGAATACGTGAAAAATTATACGTAGCTATACGTCCTGAGGGAGTTCTCTACATTTTCTTCCCATCAATCTACCCAAATATGCTTCATTCATCTTCTCAACAAGGGTACGCTGTTTTTCACGAGTACGATCGTATATGAGTATGAATTATCAAATTGATTTTTCATCCCAAAGAATATACAATCAGATTGATAATTTACAAAATTCAGCTCACTAAAACGAGTGGAAGATACATGTAAGTATGTTATAAGTTAAAAAAACTAAAAATGGTACTCTGCAGAGAAACTCTAAACGAGAGGGGCTTAAGAAAAAAAATGAAAATTATAAGACATACTCATAGATGCTGTGCAGTTTTTTCTCGTTTCTGAAAAATATGTTTTTTGGACTCGACGGTTTTTGTGGAATAACTTTTCAAAATTGTTTTGATATTACTTCGTCTTCACGTAGACAAATGATTATATAGCTCCAAGGAAAATCTAAAATTTACTTAGCAGTTTGCACCACACTGAAAGAAATTCCAATAGTAATTTTTACTATTTGAATAGGAAAACAGGAACAATTCAAGATTTGTAGCAGAAATTACTACAAAAAAAGTACTACAAATATTAAGGATGTCTACGATCAAGTAGGTAGTATAATTTTTAAGGATGTGATGAGAAAAGTTATTATTCAGTTCATAATTAATGCTGTTTATTTCCATCAGTGAAGTTTACCAAACCTGAACCTCTAAATTCTTGATAATATATTTGTAGACTCTATGAAACTAATTTTCTAATGAAGCCTTAAATGAAACAGGTCCTTTGTAGGTTTCCTACACAAGATATTACTTTTGAAAAATATATTTCTCCTCATCCGTCGAACTGAATAATATTCAAAGTGTTATTTCTGCCAATTTTATGTGCGAGTGATGAGAATGGTATAAAATCCTATTTAGATATTTCTCGCTTTTCACTTTAAAGTCATGAACGATAAACATATTTTATTCGACTTAAAGAGCTTCACTATACATGAATCGATAAATTTTGTGCTTTTTGTGACGTAAAAAGTCGAAATGTAATTCGCAATTTCGACATTTTTTCTAGTTTATCTTCAGCATATACTGTATATGTAAATTGTTGAGAACACTCGGGAGCAGTTTGAAAAAATATTTTCCAACGTATTAGGTAGGTATAAATGCAAATTTCGAGGTCTAAGGTTGAGTAAAAATAAAATATATATGTGGTGTATTCTGCAATAAATTCATAAATTGAGCAAAGCTACAGAAGAATGCTTCGTTCTCGTGTTTGAATAAAATTTTAGTTCTACCAACTTGAATGGTGACGCTTTTCACCTCATCGCATTGTCAGTTCTGAGGTATGAGTAGTTACCTAAGCTATGTCCTTGATATTATTTTTGATAAAAAACACGTCAGTAGTATAATAACTAGGTATTCCAAATCTCGATAGCTCCATATAATTTTAAAATCAGAATAAATTTCTCTCAGAATTTTATTGCATTTTTCGTAAAATTGGATTTTGGCAGAAATCCCCCCCCCTCGGTTTGTCGACCTTCAAAATAACTCTTCTCCGAAACAAAACAACAGATTGACTTGTAATGGTAAACTTCCAAGACTTGAAATCGCATGCACCATTAAAATTTCAGCTCAATCTGTTGAGTAGTTTCCCCGTAAATTAGCTTTCAAAGTCAAATTTTGCGATTTCTAAACCCTCTGCCCCCTCGCTATGCATAAATGAACAAACAAATAAAGAAATATAAAAATACGAAATGGAGATTATCGGAATTCGGAGATCATGAAAGAAAAGACTATCCAGCAGATTCCACATACCGATTTGTGAAACTCAGACCAAAATTATTAGCTGGATTTTCAGCGAAGAAAACCTGCTAATAAAAAAGTTGAAACAAAAATCTACAGCAACCAAATCTTGAAAACGACTAGAAATACTAATCTCAGATTGCTTGCCATCTTATATTCGATCACCAGCTACCCTCTGGCAGATTCGCACGACTAAAAATGTCATCAGCCACTTGTTTACGGTCATATGCGCGCTATGTTTTTTTGGCTCTGACATTTAAAAACAAACAAGTTTTATACACGCCACAGTTCCCCTCCACCTTTCTGCGACACATTCGAGATTGTGACAGTGGACGTACATATCACTCTCACGAAGAAGGGGTAGAATTTGTGGTGTGCGAAATAGAGTCGGTATAAAAAAAATGGCAATAAAAATAATAGTATACGTGTGATGCAATATAAATTATAGGACAAACGTTGGTGTATTTTTGATGGGTAATTAACGCCGTTGAACTTTAAGCTGTCAATTTACGTAGCCTCTCACGTGTCACACGACCGACAATTGCCTTTCTTTTGCTGGCATTCGGTGGCAAAGCCGAAAGCGGTTCGTTTGTAATGCTCGCACTTATCACTCATGTCTCTTTCTAGTGGTATCCTGTTCTCCCTCATACAACACCTACCCAAATCGATGGCTGCATTAAAATTCTGCTGAGTTCATTTCACTTATAGCTTTGTGGTCGTTATTCTGTTTCAGACCCCTTTCTGACCTACGACCATGAATAGATTTGCAGATTTGATAGCGAATGAATCAATGACCTCAGCTCTTACCACATAATCACTTAAAAGGGGCTGTAGAAAGACAAGAAAATAGTTTCAGGCCTTCGTGAAGTATCGTGAATACTCAGATGAATTCTATTTTTCATACCGCTTTCAGTACATATATATACCAGCAACGCCATTTTAAGGCAATTCAAGATGGCACTACGGCACATAAAATACAAAATTTGAAGTTTTCCTACACCACTCCACCGCCAACAATTAAAAAGTAAATACACAAAAGTGACCGCGATGATACTTATCCGAAAGTTACATAATGTGAAGATTTAATCCCCCAATGGATAATTTCATCAGTTTCACAAACAGTTCTCTCATTTTATTTTCAATTTTTTCCCTATACGCATTACAGAACTTCCCAATGCAATTTCATTAAATATAGTTGGCAAGGTAACAAAAATACGATTACCTATCGTAACCTCAAATTTCTGATGTACGATAAAAAAAATCCTGAAATATTTTTAATGAAATGAATAGCCGAACGTAAATTCGTTTTGTTTTTTTCTCATGTCTACCTGCAGCGAAGTGCATAAAAGTATAAAATCGAATAGGTGGATATTTTTCCTCTCGGTAACCTTTTTTCAACCGATACAGTTCTTTTCTCGCACATCTTTTATGCTATTATTACCCAAAAGAGTTGAGAATAATTTAATTCTAGTGAAGGCACAAAACTGAGGAGAAATAACACGGCTTTTTTCTGGACTGCATGAGAAATCGCAACGAAATCAAAAATACTTAGAAAAGTAATTAGACAAGGTACTTTCAAGGTCACTAGCATAATTTTTTTTTTCAGGTGTAAACATGAACACGTAAACAATCGGAAAATTATTTTTCAGTTTTTAGCAATTATTCGCATGGATGATCGCATAATAAAAAAAAAATTCGCATAGATTATTGAGCATAAATTCAAGTGACTCATTGGGCTATAGCTATCACCCAAACATTTAGGTAAAAATTGTCTACATTTCATTGTAATTTTGCCCATGTAAAAAACAATTTCAATATTTGTTTATCACTAAATTCGAGGAAAAAATTGAAACGACCTAAGGCAAACATAAATTTATTCTAGCAATAAGTAGAAATTCGCTTTATAAATAATTTATTTAAAAATACAGCTTTTGACTGCAAATCGCTTCTCAATTCAATATTTTGTTCTTTTTCCAAAAATTAACCACTCTCTTGCCAACTATTAAAAGTTCACAATGAATTAGCATATTTTTTCTTCAAACTTGAAAAAATACCATACCTTGGAAACCATTTTTTGGAAAATATGGTAACGTATTTTAATAAATTTTACCTACAAGAAAAAGATGACGAATAGAAAGAATTGCGATGAAAGCAAAACTGGACCTTCAAGTAAGCAACAAAATGAAGATTAGCCAAGTAAAATCATATTCTACTACATTAACTACATTCAAAATTGACATAAAACTGAAAGATTGGTTTCAAAAACGAACATAATATTATTCTAACAAAGTTCTTGATCGTTTTAGAACACATTATAGAAGTTTGATGACGTCATCATACACATAAGTTTAGTGAAATTTTTAGTTGAATTTGTGCGCGTCTTTATATGTCTAATGTTTAAATAAGATGACGTCTGTCCGGACGAAGCATTTTTTTCCTACAAATTGAGCTTAAAAATTGAGCTAAAAAAATAAGCTACAAATTGAGCTTACAAATTGAATTCAGTATTTTATATAAAACATGAGTGCTTCAAGTTTGATTTGAAAATGGTTTTTCTCAAGAAAAATTAAGGAACCTTTTCTATATACTCGTACAATAGATGTAAAAGAGAATTCCTCTTCACCTTCACGACTCTTTATGAAGGCAACAGCTATTTATAGAAAAAATAATTCCAACCCCTCCCGACCAGAGAGCAGGCAGACTATCATAAATGAATGTAAATCATGTTACTCTATCTACAGTCGCTTGGTGATGAACTTGAGGTGGAACACCCTGTATGTACTTAGTAAAAAACAAAAGAAAAGTTAAATCTACCTTAAAAAATATACTGGAATGAAGTAAAACCAACTTGGTATATTTATGACAGCTAAAATTATTTTTTCTGGCCAATAATAAGTCGATGTTTTAAAATACATGGGAAAAAAAATTCATTTTTTATTGATTCCCTCACAGAAGAAACATCCGAAGTGAAATACGACGAGACATTTTCCTTTTTTCTAAAATTTGGGCTGCCCTCAGCTTTTGTATTTCCGTCAATTTGGAAGACAGCTTCTAGGCCAATTTTTTCGACCAAAAGGCGCTCGCTACGAAAAAAAAAGCTACGTCGCTCACAGTTTTTTCATTGATTTTTCTAGGTCGAGAAAATGAATTAGTCTTTGTTGCATTTTTCTAACAATTATCATTCGCGTTCTTATCAACAATGACACTTTAGTAATTAACTTTTTGGCAGAAAAATTCGACTATTTTACAACGGTTTAATGAAAGTACAAAATCTAGGAGAAATGTTGGCATATATATGAAAGTTGGAATTTTCTGATTATGTACCACGTCGTCATTCATAAAGCTGGTATGTCATCTTGGAGATGGCAGAACAATAATTTTTGAAATGATTCTTCGAAATAGAATGAAATTCGTTTGGAAGCAACAAAATCGTCAGCTAAGAATAGTTCGTAGTCGTACGGTTTTCGAAATTCTTAACTTTTTGCTTTTATAACGAACTCATGGTATAGATTTAGAAAATGTTCTTTCATAACGTTGTTCTCAGAATTTATGGAATTTTATTATTTTATAAACGTTCAGCTTCAGTAGAAAGCTCATTTTTACTATATTGTGAAAATTCTCCGAGTTTTCTCCAGTTGAAAGAATTGAGGCGGGGAGGTGAAAAAATATTTTTCATCAGTTGACATTCTAAATTAGTAGTTCATGAGTCTTGGCATTTAGTATTCGTTTTCACCATAAATTAAGGTAAAAACCTCCTAAAAATTAGTAAATAAATGAATAAAAAAATAAAATAAATACGAATTTTTGGTTGATAAAATAGACTTTTTTCTGTTTCAAGTTTTAAATTAATCTATGACAGATACCTAGCCTAATTGATATTTCTTCAGTACTCTTCAACTGAGTTCACTGAAAGAAATGATTAGTGATCTTCACTATTTTTTATAGGAAAAGCTGGAGTCGACAATTCAAGATTTATACAGGGTCTTTCACAATAAACGCTCACGAGAAATATGTGGTTAGCAAGGGTTTAAAACTACCATTTTCTTTTGTTACCGCCACCAATGCATTCTCCCAACCATGACAATTATTCTGACGATTTCATAATGGGGTATCCATACCAAAAAGGGACCTTGAGGTGAAAAATAATTTTTTCAATTTTTTATGGTTTAGAGCATAAAAAAAGAAAGAAAATTTTTTTTTCACCCTAAGATCCTATTTCCGTTGTGGAACCCCCGTGTATTTATGATTGGTATGTTTGTGCGGATACAGTGGTACCATTTTTTTAGGAAAAAATTGTTCCACGTAATCATAAAATTCATTGTTTATTGTTTAGAGCATAAAAAAAGGAAAAAGAAATTTTTTTTCACCCTAAGATCCCATTTCCGTAGTGGAACCCCCATGTATTTATGATTGCATTGATTGGTATGTTTGTGCGGATACAGTGGTATCATTTTTTGAGTAAAAAATTCATCTACGTAATCATAAAATTTGTTTTTCTGATAAGCCCTATTTAAAAAAATACTCTGCATTTTATATTATAAAAAAATACTTTTTCGGAAGAATACATTTATCCTCGATAATTCAAACCGAATTAAGTCATTCCATAGCACGTGAGAATTGTCATGGTTGGGAGAAAGCAGTGGTGACGATAACAAAAGAAAAAAATAATTTTAGACCCTTGCTAACCACATATTTCTCGTGAGCGTTTATTGTGAAAGACCCTGTATTAGATATTAAAAATATTGATAGTACTTTCTCATCATCTGAGATGATTTATTTGACCATTTTTGGGGTAAGTTCCTCTGTAAATGTTGAATTGTCCCTGTTTTCTCATAAAATAGTGATTACTATACGCCGAAATTTTTTTCACAGTTGACAGACGCGTGATAAGTACTTGAATCACCTTAAAATGATATTTTTGAGAATTTAAAGACGAGAATGTATATTTTTCGTTTTTTTTTTTTTCGTTTTTTTTTTCTTCAAATTATGGTTTTTTTCAAATTTTGGGACTTTCCTTGAATTTTTTCTGTTTCCTGCATAAAGTAAAAAATGCTTATTGGGAAAGCTAGACAACGCTGAAAATAAAGCTCAGGAAACTGCCAAATTTTTGCAGAGAAAACTTCCATCAAGGAGAAATGAGGTACATACTTCACCAATATTTACTCAAACTATTAATATTATTATGACAGAAAGTATAATTTGAAAATTATTTTGAGAACACATATTTTCGGTTTTCCTCGCAGCCCATTAGAAAATATACAATATTTTCCCTTCCAACAGATTAGTGAAATATTTCAATAACTGACAAACCGGCCAAGTCTTAATATTTACAACTGTCAATATTCTATATGTACTAATTAACCTGCAATTCAAAATAAAATATCTGAAGAAATAATTTTTCTCCTCGTATCTACTCTTTCAATTTTGGCTGCCAAATTACACGAATAAGAATAAAATATTGTTGGTGAACAAAACACACCGTTGCCCTCGAGCCGTTTTTCATCCGTATTCAAATTCGCACCATTTTTTACATCTCTTACGTCCATCAGAAGATCAATGAGCTTCCGTGAGCTCGTCAAACAGATCAGACAGATGGATACCGGATACAATTTTTTGAGGAAGAATTTCGAGGACTGAGAAGAATGATAATGTTAGTTTTTTGTTGGCTGTTTAGGGGCAATATTTTCGAACAGGAGCTTATAATAATTTAGACTATCATCAAGGACAGTACGTATAATCATACTATGTGCATGCGATTTGGCGGCTAATTTTACACGACGGGTACGTTTATATTAATTTAACGCTCCCGGATCTCATTTGAAAGACAAATTTAAATCCACATTGATGTAATTTACGCTGCGAATAGACACCACAGTGTGGAGTTAATGTGTTCGCAGGTTGTCCTCTTAGGAGATGACTTACGTAAGCAAACAAACGTAAAACATTTTCTCAGAGCATAAAGGATTCAGGAATCCGAAAACAGATTGCAACGTTTGCACTGAGAACGTTGAATTAGATTTCGGATTAAAAAATAATTAGGCTAATTAGGAAAATGATTAAATGCCCTAGAGAGAACCTAAAAAGCTGGTGTTGAGGCGAGATAATTCTTTTTTTCTTTTAGAAAATAGTTACTTAGGTATTTTAGATTATGAAGAAATTATCGAGCTCACACAAAATTACAATCTCGACTCCATTTAATAACTAAGCTATAGATAATTCGTAGCATTATTGAATATTGATGACCCACTGAAAAAGATAAGACATTTGGTCCAGGTTGACTCAGTTGCACTTGATCCCTCTGATAATTTGGAGAAAACTATAACATTAAATTTATCTGTTTATAATTTTTCAGAACTAATGCATCAACTATATAATTATTTAGCATCTAAGGTATAATGATTGCATCCCCAGATTTGTTTTCATTTCTTCTCAAACAATAGGTAGGCTATTTTACTTTCTTATCATTTGTATTTAAAATTTATTTTAAATATTTCGTGGCTTTTTTTCCCAAGGTAGTTGAAAATTATAATACTAGAAATGAGAATTTCTTCAATGATACAAAGAATCGAGCATTTCAATTACTTTTAAATTAATTTTTGGCTTAGTTTTATAACTACTAAAATCTAAATTGGGTACGGATCTTTTTCGAAATAAACGAGTGACCCTAAGAAATTTGAATTTAAAAAATATAAAGAATCATTGCTGAAAAACTGAAATATGTCTTCGTAATTAGAATATATTTCTCAGCTAGTGTAATTTATGAAAATAAAAAAAAATTTGGGTCAACTTGCGAACATTATAGGTAATGCATAAGTGTATCCACTGAGAGAAATTGGTAAAATGAGAAACAAAAATCGTTCGATCCAATAGAAATTCAATACAATATATCATCGATGGAAAGATTTTATCAATTTTTTCTTTACATTTTTATTCTTCTGGAGTTTTGCAGATTGGCTTTTTTAAAATTCAAAATAAAATGTCTGGGCCTCGAAAAATAATTATGCACTAATACTGAGACAGTTATAATGCAAGTAACTCTCGACTTTATAACGTATTTTTTTCTTAGAAACTGAATGCAAATTGACAAATATATTCGAGAAAATTTACAGGTTTTTCTTGCAAGCCATCAACATTAATTATGTACAACGTCTGACCTACAATATTTATCTATAACATGTTTTTTCGCTTTCTTATCACTTCTAATATGTCGAAAATGAAATCATGTATGAAATAGGTACTTATACGATAATTAAAAGCCAAAATGCGAGTAAAAATTAAACCATCGTCGTCTCTTTTACTGTAAAATAAAATAGATATAGATGAGAGAGAAAAAGAAATAAACCTCATTCATTTTCATCAAAAAACTAAAACCGCATTCGTTCATCTTTTTGGCAATAATTACTATTTGCTTTATAAATGAAAGACGATGTTAGTACTCAGCTATCTAGTTTCTATTTTGTATTTCCTAATGGCACTCTTACCTTGATGGTTATACTCATTCGCCAAATGTGAACTATCACACGTAGCAAAAGAATTTCATCCAAGAAATAATTCGTCAACAAAACGATGAACGTCTACATGAACATATTATTAAATCTCTGATAATTGCAGATAAATAAACCTCATACCTAAATGTCGAAAACACAGCTGGTATTGAAATTGAAATTTACCTAATCCAATAGTCGCGGTCTTCGCTTTCATTATCTGAGACTCTTTTGCCAAGTGCACGATTTTACGAGTTCGAATTATTTATCTCACTTGAATGAATCATCCAAACATTCCACGAGAGAACAAAATATTGACAAACCTATACCTCACGAGGGTGAATCACAGATAAGATTATTATACAATCGTTTCGAAGGTAATAAACAACTGAAAGGTTTGAATGAAATCGAAATACAAAGGTGAGCATTACTCATTTGCAAATACGCATTGTTCACGACTCGAAGATGAAAAGCATTTCTGGGTACGGAGAACCTGGGCTCATGGCCGGCGATATATGTGGTGCACTGTACAAAATGCATCACACCAGATTTCAAAAGAATCCAAAAAAAAATGAAAGGTTAAGCGTGCAAAATAAATATTTCTGAGATTTTTTTTATTTTCCACACGTCAACACTGCTCTCGTTTCTCACTAATAAATTTCCAGAAAAAAATTTTTTGGGGGATCGAGAAATTTGCACCACACCGAGAAAATTTGCGTCGCCGGCCCTGCTTGAGTTAGATTAAAATTTAAGAAAAAATTCGAGTGCACCAAGCTCGCACCAGAAAACAATAAAAACATTTTGGAGATGAATTTTCACAATTCGTATGAAAAAAGCAGGACGATTCAAGATTTACGGTAGAAATTACCATAAAAATGGTAAAATGTAATATCTATGGGCAAGATTAGAGAGTACCATCTAAGCTAGTAAAAAGGACTAAAAACATCAAGAATATTTACTGAACTCGTCAACTGTCCCAGTTTTCCCATAAAAATAGTAAAAATGACTATTCATTTTTTTTTTTTCCAGTGAAGGTTTTCGAATAGACCTACGTAAGTCTCATGAACCATTAAAACTTTGTATTTTAAGGTTATGCAACTACACTCAGAGAAAAAATATTAAAAATTAATACTTATGCTGCAAGCTAACTTTAAGACAATTCAGGTTTCATGTGAAAAATTAAAACAAAATGAGTTGAATTTTAGTATTCATCACACTAGTTCTTCCTATTTTGTGTTCTAAAGAAACATATTCACGTTTTTCGATCTCGCAAATAACTTTTCTATAAGAACAACTCACTGATTGACTTGAAATTTGAATGGTGAACTCTCAAGACTTCAATGCAGGTAAGATTCACGTACAGTTCAAATTTCAGCTCGATCCATTTTTTAATTTCCCAGTAACTAGCTTTTGAGGTAATAATTTTCGATTTACATAATACATACCCACCTCCCCCCCAAAAAAAAAGAAAAAAAAAGAAAAAAAAACCTACATAAACAAATAAATATATAAATATTATGAAAATATTGGATGGATATTTTTAGAATCTTGAGATCATGAAAAGAAAACTATGTACAAGTAGGTCTCATTTTCATTGTGAAAGTCAGACCAAGGTTTTCTGTCAAAACAGCTATAGAAATTCAATATTGCAATGAAAAATAATTGACGTGATCAAATAAATAGGTAGGTAACGCAAATCAGAGAAAATATAGACAATCGATTTTCGATATTTTGAAACTGACCTGTAGTTTATTGCATCCCAATCGCACATTCTCAAACATAGACACTTCGACTAGACCCCATAATAATAATGAGTTTCGATCAAAAACGATTGTCCAAGACCTTTTCTTTAAGGCTCAAGAGCTTACTTCACAAGTTACTTGATAACACTATTTTACAAGAACAGCAAAAACTAACTAACGTTTCTTATTTTTCAAAGAGTAAAATAAAATAGTTCTAAATCAAAATTGAATGACGTTTACCTGATATTCAGCAGCAAATGAAACCTGATAATAATCGTATAGCGTACTGGTAAAAATCAGAATCGCAAATCACCAAGTGAACATCAAAGGGCAAGGAAACGAACAAAACTCAAAATTTTCTCACAAATTAAAAAATTCACCAAAATTGAGCACTCACGAAATCGAAAAGCAAAAAAACACCTCAGAAATTTTTTACTCGAAAAATTTAGGCAAAAATTTTCTCTACGAATTTTTAAAATTTGTATGCACTCAAAATTTAGTGGAGTATTTTACGGACGAAAATTTAACACACGAATTTCTCGATCAAAAAATTTTCACAGTGCAAAATTTTCTTATTTATCGAATACGTTGTGTAAAAATTTTTTAATTCTTAAACATCGATACGAATTTATTTCGAAGCAGAATCGTTCTAACACGAATCAGTTTCGGAAGACGTACTAAACACTGAAAGCTTGATTTTCGAGGTAAACCTTGCTTGCATTAACACACACTGTGTCCAAAAATGACCGCCAGAGCGCGCCATCACGCAATATGTGCTTTTTTCAAAGACCTGGGATTTTTTTTCTCTCTCTTCGTCCGCACGACTTCAATACAACGGCTGATAACGTTTTCATTTTCTTTCTCAACTTTTTTTTTTCTGTCTCTCGATGCTTTCTTCCATCCCTGACTATTGAGAAATAATTTATTCGCCAGGTTTTTTTTTCTCTCTTTTCTTCTCTATAAGTAGGTACCCAAACGACACAAAATCACTTCGATGTTAAGAATATTCAGACGAAGAGGATGGTAATCTGCTGGCTGGAAAATAATCTTGTCACATTTCCAGGTCAACGAAAAGTTGAAGATTAGCATTTTTCAAGAATGCAAGGGCAAAACATGAGGTTAAAGGGGAAAACAACTAACTCTCTTCCAATATACGAGTATTAATGTTGGGATTTGAGATGCAACATTTTAATATGCTCCTTTCCGTATTCAATTTTTTGTGAAATTATTATTTTTACTTTTTCGTCACAACACTCAAGACTTTTTATATGCGCAGAATCGTTTCATTAAACTCGAGAATTTTCTGTACTCTTTTAGAGTGAGGGTCGAGTTGAAGATAAAATTTAAAAGGCATATTTTATAACAAGCAATTACCCCAAGTGGTCCACCGTAGAATTCATAAGGCCTGGCTTACAAGGTTTTTTTGTTGTTTTGCATTTTTTTCAATTACTTGGTGATAGACTAATTAGAAGAGAAGCAGATATCTAATTATTATTACATATTATATTTATTACTGCATAGCGTAAGCAGAATAATTGAAAAATTGAAAACCGCACTTTTTTCTCTAAACAAGATCAAATCGATTTACTTAATTCAGGGGAGGGGATAGAAGCACTGAAAGAATATGAGGATTTATTTATTTATTTATTTATTTATTTATCTGTTTGTCTAGCTCTGTACCGAGAGAAAGGGGGGTGAGAATAGAAACCATTCGGGAAAATGGCTCAGAATCGAACTCATTTTATTTTATGAACTATCTCAGTGTAACTGTGAGACATTATCTCCTAACTAGATTTTCAAATTTCATTAAAATATAAAAAATTATTGTGTTATTTTTAGGTTAAATATTTTTGTAACGCAATCCAATATTCACAACAAAAAAAACTGGCTAACATTTTGTCATGATACTTAATTTTCCACCTTATCTTTTGTTCTCAAAGAATTATTTCTATACGAGCAAGAAGGAACTGGTTTTACGAGCCATAACTGAGCCAAAGTTTGAGTTACATTCTACAAAAAACCAACTTCTGAAGATTTTTGAGATTTCTTCCACCGATATTGCCTCTATGAAAACCTTTTTTCCTGGTGAATGTGGTTTGAACGAAAATGAAACAAAATTTAATATTTCCCTGCATTTTCGAACAGATGTTTTTTTCCTGAGCATGAAAAAAATTATAAAGAATACAACATTCATTCAGAATTTTTTTCGCTCCATTTCTTCTCATCTCAACCCTTAGGTTTATAACGCGAAATGAAAAACTACTTCGCATTATAACTATACACTGTGTACACAATTTTGTTAAGGCTGTTCTTTTTTCCCTTTTCAATCCCCCTCATACTCCATCTGTCTCGCAGTTTTTTGTTTCTTTTTCAGTTCCGTTATCTGTCACGGTGGTCGAAAATGAGAGAACCATTTACAAATTGCAATTTCATCGATTATTGTATGTATCTCCGAAGTGTCTAAAAAATTGATGGAAGCCTTTTTGAGTTCTCTTTTTGACTGCGTTTTTTACTTTCGTCTCTGTGTTATACTGTAATCCTAATTATACTGCATTGAAGAAAGATGTTTTTTCTTAAATGAATGATTAACGGAATGGTTATATTAGACTCAAAAAATAATTTCATACAAAATATTGCTTATGGATAAGAGAAGACTATATGTATTGTCTGATGATAATCTTCTCCGACAGTCAGATAATTTGTATTTACCATTCGATTTATAAATTCAAAACAATAATACTTATGCCTGAAAGCCTACCCTTCCCTCCGCTGACAAAAAAATATTTTTATTCATAAATATAACAAACACCACAAAGCTATAGGTGCTATTATTTTCCATAGATCTCCACCCTTCACCCACCTCTAACCCCCACACTTCCATTATCGGTCCTTTAGATTTTTTTCTCGAATTATTGATCTGGTCTTTTTCTTTCCGAATAAATCTAATTTTAAATTAAGCAATAGTAATTTGTTGTAGATTGACACATATGTAGCTTTATTTACATATAATGGATAGGTTTTGTTTCACTTTTTTTTTCTGACCAAGAATATTTACTCAAGTCTAAGAAGATAGTCATCACCAAACACTTTATGCCTTATGACAATATAATTCCCTTATAACCCCTCGTACTTCCAAGTTAATCCCAGTACAGGGTTCTTAACTTTAAAGATCTGATATCCAGAATATAAATATTTATACAGCCTTCCCCCAGAAAGCACAAAAGGCAAGGCCAGAGGAGGAGAAAAATCGTTTGAAAATTTCAAAATATTGATTTCAAATTTTCTTTTCAAGAAATTTATTTCCAATTTTTGACTCCAACTTTATAAAAGAAATAAAAAATACTCGTAGGATATCCAAAAGAAAAAAAATTAGTGGGTCGAAAAGAATAAGGCCTGTATTCTAGAATGTTTAAAATGTCACTTTTTCCGACGGAATGGTTTTATATTTTCAATTTTCAAACACAATTTTTCGGCTCCAGAAATTCTTTCCAAGTCTAATATTGAGTATAATTTTTTTTCTCCCTTTTTGTATGACATGAAAATTTTTGTTTTCCATAATTTATTCGACTTTTGGTATTGACTTTGTAAAATTGATTTTTTATTTTTCCTCAAATTCCATCTTTATGTCGAACATTCTCTCGCATCCCTTTCTTTAAGTTACGGTTATAGTAACAATTTTTTGAAAATTTTTATTTAGCAAGTTTCGTAGATTGTGAAAGAGCAATTTAAACCTCTGAATACGAGATAAATTTTCTTAATGGATACTTATGTTTAGCTGTTGGTTATAAAATAACAAAAAAATAAAAGAATATTATAGCCATATTATTGCGTAATGGAGACTGGATGCCGGGTAAATTGTAAATTAGAAACGCAGATTGTGGGGAATATTTTTTTGGAAAAAGCCGATTTGATAGTTTGATATCTTGAGTATTGATTATTTTCATAAATGTAAATATTTTCATGGATCAGAGCTAAATTGGTGCGTATTAATCCGTAAAAATTAACATAGGTTAAAAAGAACACTTATGTACTTTATTACCTACCTTCAATGAAATAATTTTTTTTATCCTCAAAGTTTTGAACCCCTGATAATTTTGCTGACGTGTCATTTTCCACACATGTCACCTTCAATGAAATGTTAAAATAAACTTGAAAAAAAATTAATTTGGCAAGTGTGTAATTTTTTTACACATGCTACCTTTAACGAAAAGATTTGATTTTTTAAGTGAATAAAAGTAATAATGGTAGCCATATATGAAACATTCAATAAGTTGGATTTTTTGTATAGACCCCACTATAGCAACAACCTTTTAATTGAAAAAAAGTTACCATTTTTTAAAATAGGAAATAACGCAGACAAACGAATATTGATTGAATTTCATTTCAACATTCATCATATTTAGCAAACAAATCTTTTCAAAATTTTTTTCTTCATTCACATAGGCCTATTCCACCTTTGATCGCATCATTAACACAAGAGGTTCAACACAAATTTCCTATTCAAATGGAAATAAAAAGTTCAACTTTGTCGCAGCACTTTTTAGCTTCGAGGGATGTACTCGATTGAAATTTTACTGTAAAGAAAGTGGATGATGAAAAAAAAATGTATGACATTGTGATTGTATGCATTCCATGTTAATTTTAATACCAAATGCTTCAAGCAAATCATAGGTGATTTAGCCTTGTCAAAGAAAAAAACCTTTATCGAAAAGATTGTAACTCGTATCTGCCGTTCTTCTCCTCCTCATGAAACCAAATTTTCATCATTGCAATTACGGAAGAATGGCGTTGTCAAAGTTTTGAGACAGTGACTATAAAGTAAATTGGAAGCTCGCAGTTTGCCTCTTAATGGCTTCTTTGCTAGAAACGGAAGGAAGCTGGGTAAGCTAGATCGAAGTTTTACGCAGTTATCAACGATAGATAAAGTGGAAGTAAACTTTGAACATATTTTAAATCTCGAAGAATACCCGCCGCCATTTTCTCTATCCACAAACATCGGTTATTAATATTGTCATTCTAAGCATAATTCAAAGGATATCACGTATTAGTTTTCAACGATCATTGAAAAAATTATGTCAAGTTTCATTTAATGCTGCTGATGTGTTGTTCAAAGTACTTATTAAAGTCATGCTCTTTCATCACTTAAGCCCACATTAAACAACTTTTGTGTGACATCACTTTCAAATTACTGTCACTGTGGCATTTTCAACATTGAAGTTCAATATCTTAAATCAATCATCTTAAAAATCACAGCAGTGATGGGAAACGTATCGATACGTATCAATAACTGAATTACCGATAGCTTATCGATAAATTTTCTGATATCGATAGTATTCAATAGCTTGGAAAAACGTTGTTTTATAAGAAAAATTGACGAAAAACCATTCGGTTGCATTGAATTGATCCAAATCTTGAAAATTTTTCAGTAATATTTGAAAAATTAAACAAGAGGGTTTCTTGTGAATCTAATAATTGCTGACTGTTTTGCGAAATGCAACAGAAAGGGGAGCATCCAAATCAACCAGTTAAATGTTAACATGGGGAAAAAAATCGATAAATGAAACTGTCGATATTCCTCATCACTAAATCACAGAAAAATTTCAGAACTTCTTCCAAAGAGTACATATACTATGCACGTAATTACTACATAACAATCAAAACATTTTGGGTAGCCATGAGTGCTTGATGTTGAATCCACAGCTCACTGATGGGGCGCTAATGAGCGCAAAAGAAAATAATACTTATACTCGTACATTCGACTTGCACATCTTTTCATTTCATAGTCTTAATTCTACTAGGTCGACTACATACACCAGCAGACTCAAGTCACACAATCTAAAGATTTGTGGAAATCATTAACACGAGTAGGTACATCTAATGACTACCTATCTAGAAAAGTTGTCAATTTTAAAATAAAATTCGATTTTGCAAATCCATACTTGTAAAACAGTAGAAAATTTTTCAGGAAAGTAAAAAATAGCTCAATACGGGAATGAAGAAAAAATAGTATAAATTAAAAGCAAAGATTTTCAAATAAAATATTTTTTATAAAAAATTAAATTTTTTCGTTTCCATCCTACTACTTTTTATTTGTTTAAAAAATTTGAAGGATCGTAATTAGGTATTTACATATTTTGTATATATTTATCTCAGATCGGGTCATAAATTCATTACCAATTAATCTCATGTAACAGATGAGTCATCTACTTATGTATATAAGCCCATTTTAAAATTTATTTTTAATATAATAAGTATAAGTGGTGTTTATTACAAAGGACATTAGAAAAAACATGACAGAAATGCAGAAAATTATAGGGAAATATGTACCTAAATAATAATTTACTCCATAATAATTGCGAATCGAAATAATACACCCATTAAACTTTTTTGATGTTTTTGCGAGCAAATAATTAAAACTCGTTCGATATGGTCGAGCACTCATTAATGACTAACGTGTTAAATGAAACCAAATAAAACTAGTTTCAACTATACGCCGCGATCCGGCGGCTGTAGGAAAAGAATAAATAAGTGCGGATAAAATTAAACAATTCGTCAATTAATTCAAAAATGCCAATAAAAATCGGCCTCGTGAAGAAAGAGGATAGTTGAAACTAATTAAGAACATTTCTGTCTAGCCAGAGTTAAATTGTAAAAAATTTCAGGCCTGACGCAATATTTTGACGAGGATTATGCACTTTAATAATGACGACGGACATAAAATTTTATATCCGTGAAGCTCGCACAAGCATGATTTCAAGTCATACACATGAGAATTCAGAATTCAAAAATTATTATTATTTGAAAATTTCTCGATTTAAAAAATGCTTTGTCACCATGTACACCAGTAAAGTAAATATAATTTTGAAATAAAGGAAAAAATAAAATTGTACTTTCATTTTTGAACAATCATCATGTATGTTGGAATTGGACGACTGGTGAGAGTCAATATACCTACGTGGTAATACACTATGTACGAGGAGTAAGGCAAATGAACACTACAACCCTCTGAAAGAGTGAAGCAGAGTTCATGAACCTTTGGTACGTAGCTGTGTGGCCTACGGAATGTGGTTGATGCAAGAATAAGCCTCGTACCGCTTAGTATTGCATCAGCCACAGCAAGAGTCGTCTTGCGTTGGGTATTTTGGAGTAAACAAGTCAATAAACTAAAGGGTTTACGACTTTGTTTACTAAAGAGCTGTGAGGGCTCTTTCTAGCTCCGAGGGACTATATAACAGGGAGTAGCTGGTGAGCCAGCGCTGTGTTCTCTGAGAGAGACTCGTCCTATCTGGTTGCTAGATACAGTAAGGTTCAAACCGTTTAAGATTTTATGCCAGGGTGTGGCTTTTAAATAAAGTTCTTATTCAGTCTAAAATGTAGCCCTTTATTTCCTTTGGAGTATATTGGATCTGTCTCTATGTGAGTCCAGACGACCCAATCCAACAGGTTATGGGCCCAGCGCACGCTTTGAGATCTGCGCTGATTTTGCGAAAATTTAAATCTTAGTGTTTTTATCAAAATATTTTTGTGAGAAAAATCTTTGAAATAAAAGCTAGCAGTGAGATATTCGCGAATTAAAAACTGTGAGAAAGAAAAATCTTTTTCGAAATAATTTTATTTTCGAATTTTTTTTTGGCGAAAATTTTTTTTTGTAAAATAAAAATCGCGATGCCAAATAAATGGCGTAATTTGAAATTTTCTTACAATTTCAAATCTTCCAAATGGAAAACCGAATTTCAAAATGATTCATTTTGAAAATTCATTTTTGAATGAGATTGTACGTGAGATCCGGATGTTGGTAATGTATTACACATTATTTTATTTATTTGGTACCAAAAGTGAGTTTTTCGAAAGTGAGAATTTTTAAAGTGAGAAAAATTAAATCATTGATTTAATTCAAGGTGCACCTGAGTCTAGCTAACTCAAACCTTATAGCGCTATATAAATGTGTCGACTAATTTATTTTACCTTTCAGATTTAGGTAAAAGAGGATGCGTGAAAATTTATTTTTCCATTCCTCAAATTCTACAATGCGTGTTCTCTAGTGAGAAAAAGAGAAGAGACAGAGGGAGAAGTCTCACAGACTGAGTGTCTGAAAAATTATTTGAGAGATAAGGCTTTTCCGTCTCTCGAATGATTTTAGTGAGAACTTAGTAAATGGTAAGGCTTTTCCGCCATTTACATAAGTGAAATTTTGATTGAGAAAAATTTCGGTGAGTTATTTTTATTAATTTTTATTTGAGAAAAATTTCAGTGCATCAAAAATCGATGAGATGAACTTTTGAAGTGAGAGAATTTCAACCTCAAAGATTTTTGAGTGAGATAAAAATTTCGAAGTGAGAGAAATTTTTAAGTCGAAAATTTTGGGTAAAAGATGAACTTTTGAAGTGAGAGAATTTCAACCTTGAACCTTAGTGAGAAAAATTTTCGATAAAATAAAATTTTAGTGCGAAAAAATTTTAAGGCTTCAAATCTGTGAGAAAAATCCAAGTTGAAAGTGAGATTGGATATAATTATTAAGACATATATCTAATAATTTATCCTTAAGTTAAAAGGATGAAGAGAATTTGTGAGAAAAATTCAGTGAGTATCCTTTTAAATTTTTTTGTGCGTAAGAAGTCAATAATAAAATTGAGATGCGCATATTATTGACTGTGGTAGTAATTTGGTGTTGGGATGATTGAGGTTGAAGACTAATTAATCTTCACCCAATCAGAAATAATTTTTCCAGAGTGAAAATTATTTCATCATTTTCGTGAGTTCGTATTTTGTGAGTACAGTCAAATTCAAAAATGCTTCTTAACGGAGGGAGTAGAATTTTGAAGACTGAATACACCAAATTAAATATATATGACTTCCCTCAACACCCTTCCACTTATATATTTTGTGTGGAAAAGGCGAGAAGTGTCATACATATTTTTCTATCATAATTTCTTCGTGAAATTAGAAGTACAGTCGAAAACAAAAGTGAGTAGAAAACGAAGCGCGGAAATCACGCGTCCGACGCTGCGAAATACACAGCTGCTTCGTTCCTTTTCGTTTTTCGACATTTTTTGTACTGCGAACGTAGCTATGTGAGAGCGAGAAATGTTCCGTGCGGGTAAGAGGGAGAAACTCTATGCGGACGCTTCTCAACGTTCTGACTACCACTACATACAAATTCTTACGCATTAAAACCAAAACTCGAGTTTACAGCAGGTTGAGAGCTGTCGAATGTTAGTCACCAGATCGGTGCATTTTTGTACAAGCGATAGGCGCATAAATTATATTAAATCGCCGAGTTTGTACGATACTGTTGATTTTATGATGACTAAAACGACCAAAACGACACACCAAATTTTTTTCTTATTTCAAAGATAAGAAAACCCTTAGTAAGAATAAAAGGGAGATCTGGATAAACAATGTTCGAATGACTCAAAACAGATTGCAAACTATGACTACATTCTCGATAAAAGGCTTACGAGTCACCAAAATAATGAACCAATCAAAATTAAGATTTTTTTTGAAAACGAGATCGAAATGTTTTCTGAAATCTTTTGTCAGCTCACTTGTTCGACGACGACCATACGAATATGATATCGTCTCGCGTTTCGTGGCTGATGCAACTGCAAATTGAAAATTTCAAGTTGCTATTCGGTTCATTTATTTTGTGTATTAATTATTGAAATTAATAACATTCAGTGTAAATACACTGCCTTTTCGTTTGTTTCTTTTTGTTCAACGAAAAGTTTGATGACTCGTGTTTTTTTTTGTACCTTTTTCGAGATGAAACGAAGTGAATTTTTTTTGTTAAGTTTTTTGTTGTTCGAAAATAATAAATTTTGATTTGTACTCAGTACAATTATTTTGTTGACCGTGAGATTTAATTTTTTATTATTGACCAAAAACTTTTCTTCTTCGTTCATTGTGTGAATAAATCACAATATCTGTAGTCGTAATCTGTTTAATTTTTTTTTGTGAATTTGTTAGCCGGAAGTGAGTAAAATGGTTAATTATTTTTGAAGCCGAAAATTAGAGTCATTCATAATACATTGTGAATTTATCATTTAGGATCATTTGGTGCAACTTGGTTAATTTTCTGTCCTCGTCGTTGTCGTTTATCCGTTTAAAAACGAAAGTACAGTCATCGTCAATAGTAAGTGAGACAAAGAATTCTTTATATTTTTCCATGTATTGCATGCAAAGTGAGCTTGATGGAATGTGTGTGCGCTAACAACCGAACCATTGTTAATTTCTTTCCGGAAAACCTTTGACAATAATAAAATCATTGTCATAAATTTTTATTTACATTCGTGACAGACGAATGACGAATTTTCAGTGAGATAAAATTCATGTTTAATTTTGAAAGATGGGAGCCAAAATTAACGTAATTTACAGTGAGAAAAATTACATCAGTGAGTTTAGATTTTGCAATTAGATAATTTGAGTCATGCTGAATACACTTGACTTTCTGTGCGAAATTATTTAGTGAGTAATTGCAAATCTTTATACCTCTTGTAATCGAAATCAAGCACACCTGATTTAGTGAGGGATTACAATGTATAAAATAACAGGTTTTCCTTCAGTGCGTATATTTATTTAAAATCTAATGGTTTCCAAGTTAATAGACCTCTGGAATTTAAACTTTAAATAAATAAACAAACGACCATCGTGAGTTGGGTGATGAGTTTCGAAATAAATAGAAAGTTTCTTGAACCAAAATAAAATTTCTTTCATTAACGATGTCCATGATAACAAATCTCAAGTTAAGAATTTAGTGAGTTTAATCTTAAATTATATCAAGTGAGACATATAATTTATTTCAGTGAGTTTAAATTCTTAACGTAAATTTACATACAGTGAGACATGTGAATCATTTGTGAGTAATTATATTTTTTTGTGAGCTAAAATATAATTTTGAGCCGTGAGTATAATTCCAAAATACGTGAGATTTGTGCAGAGCACAATTTTTGTGAATTATAATTTTTTTTGGTTGTCGAGCCAAATGTAGGTCATTGACCTAGTTATCACAAATGGACTATTTTTCCCTTTTGAAAAGGTGATTCGTTATGACTTGAATATTTTGGTTCAATATTTCTTTTTCGAATACCCTGGTCGTCTGGTAAACAGAGTTACCAGTCAATGTTTATTATTAAGTTTCCATTAGTGGAAAGAATTAAATGTTGCTGGATAATAATCAGCATAAAGCCAGTTGGCTTGGTGGTTCATATTAATGGTTTGCATGAATTTGTGTTCATAGTCTAATTGACTAATGTGACAAACCTGGTTGTTAATTTGTGTGAGCAACTAACTTAAATGTTATGCTCTATTGTCATGTGCATGATAAAATCTATTGGTTAAACGTGAGGAAAATACCAATGACACTAGTGTATAAATTTTATTGGCCATATATAAATAAATTTTGTGAGTTTCGTGAGTCGAATATTCGAACAGTGAGCTGATTTGAGGGAGAAAATCAGAATATACCACATGAGTTTTAATTACTCAAAATTTTGTTCATCCATTATGGGAACACGTTGTGGGCTACACAACACAAAAATCCAAAAATGATTTTTTTTGGTCATTTATGAGTTAAATGTTTTGGCGTTATTTCCGAAAGTGAGTGGAAGCGTGCTGGATTCTGCTGGCCGCCAGGATCCGTCCTATAGTGAGAGGACACCCAGTGAGAGAAAAATAAATATTTTTCTTATTATAAAATTTTTGAGGGCGATAAAATTTTATTCAGTGAGTTATAATTTTGAAGGTGAGCCAAAATTATTTTTGAAATTTCAGTTGAGCAAATTTCATTTTACCAAAAACGTAATGTTTTGGGGGATTTGAACTGTGAGGAAATCCTATTTTTGTCACTTAAACTTTATGGATCGATCCGATGGTGTCTCTCTGTTTACACAAAAGTGGTAACCGGATTGTAAAAAGTCACTGCCAGACTGATAAACAATCGACCGGGGTGACTGACCTCACCTAATTATTTTCGGTTAGAGATTCCAACATGTACTTTTCATGGGAGGTCGAGATGAAACTGACTGCTCGGATCCTTATGAAAATTTTACATAAAATCCATATTTTCCAAAATTTTTTATCAGTGAGTGGGAAAAATTTTGATGGTGGTATATATACTCGTGAGTAAATGTGAGAGTGAGAAAATTTTCTTAGCCAGCAACCGGGGATTACTGCCGTGCACTAAAGGAGACTCAAAAAAGGGGTTATCGCTAGTGCCATCTGTTTTCCTCCGTTTAAAATGTTTTTCGTTTTGTTCGATGGGTCGTGTGGTTCTAGAGGAGGTCAATTGCATGTATTTTAGAACCGTGAGTTCTTTCTAAAATATTCTGTTCCTTGCGAATTGACAGTGCCTAGAAAACCGTCGAAGCTGGCTCGGAAAATTGCACGCCGCCAAAAATTTGAGCTAATCTATCCTCGTGTTCGTCTCGATCGAGATCCAGTGATCTATGAGATGGGACCACTGGATCCGGCGTTAATTGATAACCCAACGCCGCCTCCTTCACCAACAGTTGAAGTTGAGCCATACGCTGCAGAGGTAGAAATCGAGACTGAGGTGAGGGCTGCTGCTGCATCACTTAATTTGTACGGCAGACTTGACGCTGGGTTGCGGCGCGTCGGAGGGTCGGAGCCGTCTGGCTCTTCACGACGACGAGGTGAGGCCGACCTCGCGGAAAGCCAAACCTCCGGTTCGGCGGAGGGCGAGGTGGCTCAAAGTCATCCTCGCTCGTCGTCAGAGCTAGGCTTGATGGGGCTGTGGAGACGACATAGGCTCATGTCGTTATGTGATCCTCCACTGCCTCCGTCACCGACCCTCCCGACCCAAGCGGGTCATGATCCTCTAATCGAGAATCATGACAAACCAGAAGTGAGTCTGGATTTATTAACATTATTGTTAATTTTTATGTGAATGGTATTACTTGGTCTTAGAGGACGTAATTAAAACTTATAGCATATAATTTATAGTGAAACAAATTAGCTAGTTTTAATTTTACCCTCAATATAAGCCCATATTTCTTAAAAACCAGTGAGAAAATTTGTTTGGTGCGCACAAATTTTATAGTGAGATAAAATTTTGAGTAAAATTTTTTTTCTTTCCAAAATCGAAAGTTTCAAAATTTGTTTTTAAGAAGTCTCCATTCCTCAATTTGGAGGGAGATATAATCGTTATAATGTCTAGCTCCTGGTGACTTTTGTTCAAACATAAGCTGACAGTTTTATTTTGGCAAAGTGAGAGCCTTAAATTTTTAGTGAGATAACTTGAGTTATACAGTGAGTTGTACTCATCGATATACTTTTTTTTAGATATATATGATCAGCTGGTGTCTGATATATATGACGTATATTGATATTTTGTAATAGAATTTTGTGTGCGCACACAAAACAATATTTCGACAGAAAATATTGGCCAATAGTGAGGGCATAATTATTACATTTAGATACGAGTGGCTTTATAAAAGTCCGTTATCTACAAAACTGTCTTATAAAATAGCTTATTATATACAAATTTACACCTTATGAGTTATGGACTAGATATTCACACGATTCTTATAAATACTTATTAAATACCACTTATTCACATATTATACTTACTTGAAATCTCCTAAATGATCACATGTATTCACAGCCTATGGATGATTTGGATATTCCAATGCCAATTGGTCCTCCTGCTGAGGCCAATTTAGTTTCGCTTGAGGGTCCGTCGGAAGAGGTTATTGTTGAACCGGATATTCCACTTGAAGCCATTTGCGCTCACGTAGAGGAGGCCAGCGTCGTTGTCTCCGCTCATGCTCCGGCTGAGGTTGAGGAGGGTCCCATTGTGGATCTCGAAGAGGCCCCTCAACCTCAGGTTTTTGTCATTGCTGCCGAGATTCACGAGCCCCCATCTGCCAGGATTCCTACACCACAGCCAGCTATGCTCGATAATGCACCAGTCCTTCCGCCAGCTGAAGTTGATAACGCTGATGAGGTGATAGATGTTGTAGTCGTTTCGGACGATGATGGAGAGGATGCACCAGTGGCTGCAGCTCCTATTGTGATGCTCGCCGATTCGCCTCCCCCTCCGCACGTGATCGATGTTGTCGATCTCCTGGCTGATGATCCACCTGCTCCTGCCGCTGCCTTGAGAACGCCGCCAGCTCCTCGCAGGACTCCTCGTGGCCCTCCGCCTGCGCCTCGAATCCCCTTAGGTAAAAGGTGTTTTAATTGTCAGCGAAGAGGACATTTGGGCAACGAATGCCCCTACCCGCCAGCGGTTGGGAGACCGTGTTTCAATTGTGGCCTACAAGGCCACGAAATTGCTAATTGTCCGAACCCAGCACCGTTCGCCGCTGATAACAGGATTCGATTATTGGAGCGCCAGCAACGACTGCAGGAAAGAGAGCTTCGACGCCTGCGCACCAGACGGCAACTTTTCAGTACGCCATACTCGTACGCGCATCCTCAGCTGCCCCCTTTGGCCATGTGGTTGGGGCCCCAGTATCCGTACCCCCCACCACAACCTATGGCCCCTCTTGGCTGGGCGTACAATGTACCCAGATGGCAGGTCCCATACCAGCCTCCAGCCATTGAATATCCGCCGCTGCCTGACGACCCGGATTTTAGCGATCCTGAAGGTAAAATTTTGACTTTTATTTATTTTTGTGAGTTATGTAGGCTTATACCCTACATATTAAATATTAAGTCATAAACTTCAATTTGGATAAGTCCAAAAGTGCTGTGAGAGTGAGAGTTTTATGTTTCCCAATTTTAAATTCACAATTTAGCCCATTTTCCAAGAAGTACCGATTATAAATTTTAGAAATTTGGAGGGAGATTTCGCCGAAAGTTGACTTCGAGTCATAGAAATTTGAAAAATTTATATCGGGAAATACCAAAGTGAGGGTGAGGGGGAGTGAGACCCAAAGTGAGGGGCCAAGGGAAGTGCGACCGACGGTGAGACAGTGAGGGCCCGCTTGGAAAATAATTTGAATCCACATTGATCCACTTAAAATTAAGCGACATAAAAATACCTTAAATTAATGACTAGATAGAATTAGTTCTGGTAACTATATATACATTATTTATACTAATGGTACCAACAGGCTTGGTAACTTAAATTGTACCTATTACAATTTAATACTAGTCAAAGGTATACAGAGAAAGTTCACTGAACTTATCTGATAAACTTATAAATAAGTTAAAATCGCTTTATCAGTGAGAATAGATGCACAGTGAGACGCATCAGTGAGAAATAAATGTTAGCGGTAAGTACTGACATTTATTATGAAAGTTAAGTGAGACAACTTTCAACTTTTTGAAATAAATACCTGTGAGACACATTTATTTTCAAAGTGAGAAAAATTACAAGTGAGATAATTTAGCTACATTAAAATTAGACTTAAAAATAAGAACTTAAGAATAAATACAGAAAAACAATTCGTATAAAACGGATAATCTGTAGGGTTGAACACATAGAAAACTTACATATAGTTTTAAATAACCACTCGATAGGTTATTATGTCTTAGCTTACTGTAATTAAAAATTAGCACTATACAGATAGAAGAATTTTGTCAAAATAGACAAAATTATTGTCAAACTAGACAGTTCATCGTCAAACTAGACGATTTAAAAGTAGGTCAATGATACGTGGATCAAATTAAATTGGTTATGACATAAAGTCGATCAATACAGGTCTATGACCTTCTGGGCTGTGAATATAAATCACTTAAGTTGATTTATGGGTTAACGAATATTACTGCCAACATCCCGTAAAACAAAACTAATTCCGTTGTGTGTGGAATTTTTGTTACAGAAGATTTGTAAATAGTTTGTAGGAGGACCGGCTGGTCTCGGCAGAGGTGCGACGCCGCTGCGGTCCCCCACCTTCAAAAATTGATTCGCCGACTGGTGGGGCGAAATCACTTTATATTTTGAAGGCTGTATATATATTGTTATGTTTATGTGTGTTAAAAGACTGATTTTATACGTGAGTTCTTAATATAAGTTTTGTTTTCGTTTGTAAATCCTTTGATTACAAAATGGAATAATTTCCGGGATAACAGGCACATTCGTTAAACATAACATAAAACTGATTGAGTTTTTAATGCCTTCGAAGCTTTTCTCAATCTGTAGCTTAAAAATATCAACAATGTTGATATAGTGAAAGTCTTAAGTTACTTTTCAGCAAGCTACAAAAGAGTTGGGTTTTTCAAGTTTTTCCCAACATGAGTACAACTTCGGTAAGTAAAGTTGTAAATGGTGAGCATCGGTTTTTCGAAGTTTTCCGATGATATGTAAAATTTTGGTGAGTATAATTTTACATAGTGAGGTGAGTATTGGGACTTAGTGGGTTTCCCAATAACACGGAGTTTTACCTCAAAGGTCTTCTCCGTTGTAGAGTTTTTCCTCAAAATGAGTTTCTCTACATTAAAGTGAGTTAAAGAGTTTTTCATTTCGACAAAATGAAATGTTTTCCTCTTAAAAGATTGAGTGAGAAATCTAGAGAGTTTTTACTTTCAATATGTTCGAAAGTTTTTCCTCTCAAGACTGAGTGAGAAGTCAAACAAGAGTTTTCTTTGTACAAGAACAAAGTTTTCCTCTTGATTTAGTGAGTCATGAGTAGTGAGTCATGAACGGTGAGTTTTCAGAGTTTTTACCTATGAGTAGGATCTTTTCTCTGAAAATTAGAGTTATGTCTCATAATGAGATTTTCTCTAAAGTGAGTGAACAACGAGAGTCTTTCTTCATAAATAGAAATCAATTCTTTTATGTATGCATGTCAACAATGCTAAGAAATTAATATGATTCTCTCGAGTTCTAGATGCTGGAGTTATTCGCTGCCAAGTGTTCCCTCCGCATATTTTTGGAGTTTTTACACATGTTTTTCTCCAATACCTTTCGAACAGGGAGGTTCGACTGGAGTTTTTAATAAACTTTTCTCCAGAAAATTCGACGAAGAGTGGCGAAACGTCGAGATTGGAGTTTTCCTACGGAAGACGGTTTCTCCAATATGAAATAGCACTTGAGTGGCTATACATGGAGTTTTTATTCGGGTGCGATTTTCTCCATGAAAATTTAATGGAGTTTTCAAATTGAGATTTTCTCCATTACAGTGAGAACTAGAGTTTTATAGTGAGACTTTCTCTAGAGTGAGTACTGGAGTTTTAGAGTGAGATTTTCTCCAGATATATACGTGAGCCTTGGAGTTTTTGTAAACTTTCTCCAAGAATGACTGATTAAATTTTATAATAATATTTTGATAAAAACACTAAGTCAAGTGGTGAGACTTGAATATTTGTAATTTGTAATTGAACCTTACCTGGATGTGAGATATCCTAATTCGATTCCACTCCGGATATTGAGGAGGGAGTGTTGGAATTGGACGACTGGTGAGAGTCAATATACCTACGTGGTAATACACTATGTACGAGGAGTAAGGCAAATGAACACTACAACCCTCTGAAAGAGTGAAGCAGAGTTCATGAACCTTTGGTACGTAGCTGTGTGGCCTACGGAATGTGGTTGATGCAAGAATAAGCCTCGTACCGCTTAGTATTGCATCAGCCACAGCAAGAGTCGTCTTGCGTTGGGTATTTTGGAGTAAACAAGTCAATAAACTAAAGGGTTTACGACTTTGTTTACTAAAGAGCTGTGAGGGCTCTTTCTAGCTCCGAGGGACTATATAACAGGGAGTAGCTGGTGAGCCAGCGCTGTGTTCTCTGAGAGAGACTCGTCCTATCTGGTTGCTAGATACAGTAAGGTTCAAACCGTTTAAGATTTTATGCCAGGGTGTGGCTTTTAAATAAAGTTCTTATTCAGTCTAAAATGTAGCCCTTTATTTCCTTTGGAGTATATTGGATCTGTCTCTATGTGAGTCCAGACGACCCAATCCAACAATGTATGTATACAAAAATAAGAGTGGCAATTGAATAATACCCATAAGAATTTTCATGTAATATACAGGTATAATAAATAATTTTACAAAAAATTACCATTACACCCTCTTACAGTACTCCCTTCTTAAATCCAAATGCTGTTTGCTCTTATGCCTTTTAATATTTCCTCAAGATGTCTGAAGACAGGCTCTCGAGGACACCTTAGTAACCTTTTGCTTTGCAAGGACTTCCTCAAAATAGGGCCCTTTCAGGAGTGACTTATTACTTCGAAGAAAAGGAAAATAAACGCAACTTTCAGTTAATCGCGGTTACATCTCTCAAATATCAACATCTTTCATCATAATAATATATCAAAAACCTGTACCACAATTAATCAATACGGTAATAAAAATTAGAAAATTAGAAAGGAACTGCTAAGAAAATTAATCAAGAAATTGTTGAGAAAAAACCGTTCAACTGACTGGCTCGCGTAATGTAGCTCGTTACTGACTTTTCGTACCTCCTATATAATTTTTTTCAAAACTTTTTACCCATTTTTCATTCGCTTCCTACTGGACTTCCGACGAATATTTATTCATTTAAGGTGATCGAGGGGGGGGGGGTGAAACAATATGGCTATCCAACTTATTCAATAGGCAGAATTTACACGGGAAACAAAATCAAACAAACAAAACGAATTTTTAAATTAAACTAATTGTTGTAAAAAAAAAAGTAAACGTTCCTTCTATGACGTATGTAAATGGGAAAGGGGTGGAAAATAATGTTTTTCTAACGATTTTATTGTTTGTTAACAGAACCAATATTTGAATAGGGGATATGAAGAGAAAAAAATGTACATAAATATGGATAATTATTTGCATGTATTGTACGAGTACATTAATTTTTAGGACATACCAGTCACAGAACAGTTGAATTTGGCTGTAAAAGTTTCAGTCTCATAATCTAGGTACCTCTCGAAAAACAAAAATTTCAAAAATATTCAAGCCACATCCATCGTGAAAATAATCACGTTGTCACCTTCTCACAATATTTTCAATAACAGGTTCGTTGAAAATAATAAAAAAAATTACAAACAAAATGTGATTTGATAATATGGGTAATGAATGAAATACGTAGTACTTTCAGGAGAAAAAAATTGTTTTTAGCTAAGGATTGCATTTGATAGAGGAAGCTATTCGAAACATTTCATCAAAAAAATCTCCAGAATCTACTTTTTCTAACTGCAGAAATTTCTGTAAACTACCTCAAACCGAATGATTTATGTCCTACCCGTAAGTTATATCCAAAAATAACTACACTATCAGTTTGTTTCTGCGCTGCTGACAACACTGATAGTATGGAATCGGCCAGAAAATGTGGAATAAGTCTATCTCAGTGCCTCATAAAAATTTTGAAAATAGGAATAGATGCAGTATTTCGTGAGCAACATTCATTTCAGGATAGCTGACAACCCCTTGAGGCTACCCACTTCTTAAATTTGGGCAATAATTAAAACTTTACATTAGAAAATTGTCAATACCCGCACTCTCTAAGCAATGCGCTCAATGATCAAAGAAAGACGACACTATAATTTTTTCATACACTGCACACAATCTTCAGTGAATCTTATGGCTGTTAAAAACTTTGTGATTTGAAACGTTAAGGGTATAGCCCAAATTTGAAAACCGAGCACCCTTGATTGAAATAAATACAGCTCCCAAAATATTGTACCAATCATTTTGAAATATTTATTAAACACTGAGACAAACTTATTCCCCATTTACCCCTTGGTACTGTCAGTATTGCCAGGAGCAGAGAAACAGAATGTGTGTTGTTCCTTTTCGTATGACACTCACGTACTTGTATGTATAATCAAGGAAGAACTGAAAAAATAAAGCAATCTCTGTGTAAGTTGAACTAAAATCAAGATGAACGACGAGGAAAGGGTTAAAATATAGTGCATTGAAAAATAAAAATACCTCATAGTGCGACGGAAATACCTCGTCCATCGACTAATTTTGTAACCTTATTACCTTTCTATTAATTTTTTTCTAACGCGCAGGGGCGACTTTTATCAATATTTATTAAGCATAATAGAATTTCCTCATAAATTAGTTTATCGGCTACTGTATTAATCTTTATGCAGAGGCTCTGCGGCAGAAGAATTATTCATCCATTGTTGTCCTTTATCCTACCCATGTAGGATAAAGTAGAAATTTTCCCCTATTTAGTTCAAATTACGAGTATTTTGCGTATTTGAAGAAGAAAAAAAAAAACAATTTCATTTTTTGTAATTTAGCAGGTTTTGCAATATACGATTATACCTTCATTTTTCTAGCTATGTACTTTGTCCTAATTCTAATTGCTCTACCCAAAATTGAAAACTGCCTCAATTTAACACACAAGTATAGTCTGCCTATCAAGTAACCAGATCTAAAAAGTATTTTTCACACATTTTTTAATAAATTATAGAAGGTAGTAATAATTAAATTCATGTCTCTCATAATGTAGGTACTCGTACTCGCAATAATTAATAAAGTAATAAAAATTTTTTATCTGGTACCTATAACTTGTTCTTAGAATAGCAAGTTTCTTAATTACATCTAATTTGTCGACTTCATCTGTGGTCAAATTTCCTTTAAAAGTTCCTACTCATTAGTTTAGTCAGAAAATACTTGAATAATTCTAACAATGGAGAGAAACCGAAATTTTTTAAATTGTTGCAACACAATACATAGAAGATCTCATAAAATCAAACGTGTTAGTTTTATGAGATTTCATGAAGTAATAATGCTAGTTATTTCGGTTAATAAGGACACTCAGTGCTACGATAATGATCTCACACTACATTAAAATTGTTATTAAATAGTCATTAAAAATTTCTCGCAACTTTTTATTCAGTTTATTTTAAGCTGTATCCGTTCGAGTTGAAGAAAATTTCCAAATTTTCTATACCTTTTTTCAAGTTTTGACCCAAGAACTGTTTTGATTATTACCCATGGCCATATATAAATTTTATAAACTATGAACTTCATTTATTTATAAATCTTTTGACGGACTTGAGCAACACGACTATTTTGTGAGGTAAGATAATCGTTTTATCATTTCAAAGGTTCGAAGACTATTATCGTGAAACAAATGAACGAAACCAAGCACACTACAGACGAGAAACTGGGTTACATCTTGTAAGCGTTTGCTAGATTTGAACTTTCGACATACAAGTCACAAAGCTGAGACACATTCATATTGGCCATTTTTCTGGCACTCGTAATGCCGCATTACGCAAGTTACAAGGAAATGATATTCGCATTTCTATATGAACAGTGATATGCAAGAGAAGGATAAGTCCACTTTTTAAAATTTTACGAGAGAGCAAAAAAACACTTTCACATGAAATTCCATAGCACCAGGCTAAGTTAGCACATGTTTGGGTGTATAAAGATGAAAGGCCAACGCTTGGGAAAGTATTAAGTATTCTATAGCAATTTTGTGTTTGTATCTCACTGCTAAAGCTGGAGAAATTGAAGAATTCTCTGACTGGGATGACTCCTTGCGAAGTAATTTGAAATTTCAACTGGAAAGTCCAACATTTCGAGAACTGCGTAGAACAAAGCACAGCATGAGGTATAGAAAAATCTTAGAAGCCATGTCAACCCAGGGGCACACCAAACTAATTTCGTCGAATAAATAAAATGTAAATCAGCCCCACTCTATCCCACCTTATTGCAAAAGTTTTTCCAAAATGGTAAAAGATTTTATCATGGTTGTAATATTATTCGACTTTTTGTTACAATAGTTATGAGCAAACTGAATCTACGATAAAATTAAAAGGCAAGTTTCAGCTAATCACTGTTACATCGTCAATGTGCTAACATCTTTCCTGGTAATATAATGCATAAAAAAATAACCACTAAAATACAGTAATGAGAATTTGAAAACTAAAAATAATTAACAAACCACCAAGAAAATTAATCAAGAGCTTATTGATAAGAACCATTCGATGACAACTGACAACGGCGCGCGCATCTTGTCTTTTATTGACATTCCTTTAATCGATGGTCGATTTTGAATTTTGGGCAAAATTTCCGAATTCGGTTCCGGGTAAGTGAAAATGAAGATTCAAATGAACTATCCATACTCGTTTTACTTTTGAATGAGCTTGAGCGTCATGGCTATTTTATATGGGAAGCTAATTGCTGCACCATTTCAGAGGTCTGAAGACCTTTATCATAAGACTAGTAAACTAAACCAAGCACAGCACTGAAGCAATGAAATACGAGTAGGTGCTCTCAGGACTTGAACTATCGACTAACAAAGAACAAAGCGGAACATTTCGCACACCCTCTACAAAACTGCTACAACTCGCAAAAATTGAGTTTTGAGTTAGTAGTGAAAAAATGGTCTATAAGGGTCCTACTTTGATCCCCCATATTCACCTTGGCGAAATTCCACCCCCAGACCCCTCCAGGACAGTTGTATCAGTTTACAATTTCAGAAATATGAGGCTATTCAATGGACAAAACTGCTACAACTCAACTTTTTCAAACAAACTGATAAAATTACTTGACAAAACTGATACAACTCAACATTACTCTACTAAACTGATACAATTTGCAGTTCTACAACCACGTCATTAATGAAACAACAACAACACTCAAATTATGTACAAAACTGATATAACTGTACAAAACTGATACAACTCGACCATTTTCTTCATTATTGGCTGGACAAAAGGGATACAACTTGCATGGGGGCTATTTGTTGACCACTGAAGGGAGAAATATCATCATATTCAGAAACTAGACCACAATACAAGTCTTTTGACGTTTCAACAAACAAATCTGTTGAAAATTCACTGATTACTGACAGTTTTAAAATTCAAAATTTCAAACAGCTCTCCTGAAAAAACGGTTTTTGCGAGTTATAGCAGTTTTGTAGAGGGTGTGCGATTTGATCAAAGCACCAACTAGCCCTCATATGAGGCATTCTTACTTCACTCATTTCACGCGCCGAATACTTTACAACTGACTGAAAGTACTAAGACCTATATTATGCATTTTCAAGACAGCTACCTTGTCGATTCTTACAATTCAAGTGCATCCAATTTCCTAGTCGCGCACCTTCTCGTGATTTTCCAATTGTCCGAAGCAAACCGTAATTCATAAGCAATTTAAATTCTAAATTCTAGTCGCGTTATACTGCATAAATTATAAATATTGGAGCTTAGCCAAAAATTGAAGGGGGAAAAAAACTCGAATTCTCACAGCATTAACGTAATTCCTCAACAAACTCCTCATTCGGCACGAATATTATCCATAATTATATTTCATAAAATTGAAATAAATTAGTCAGGTCTTTCCTTACGCTTATCATCAGTCACCACTGTCCATTTATAAAATTAATTAAATTCAATTTCGTCTCGGATGTTATCTAAAATTAAAAATTTGCGATCATTTGCACGAATCTGCGGACCCTGAAAATACCATTCGTCGTCGAGATTATGATGAGAATATGAGACTATCACCAAAAAAATTTAAAATAATGAAAGGACTGTCGTTTAAACGTTACATAAATATAGGTACCTAGATTTTCAAAAATTCGTTAAAACATATTTCAACGCTTGCAAAGTGTCAAATATCTTAGCAAAAACTGGTTCTAGAATTTCCTCTAATTGCTGCTTAGTTTAGAAAATATTTACGATGCCTCTTAATATTTCACCGTTCGGTATGGGTGTGAAAATGGGAAAACAGCAAAAGACAAGACTAATAAAATTTCCCTTGATCTTAGGCAATGTTTTTCATAAATTGTCCAATTAAGTGTGTCGCCTATGATGGTTTTTATTTATTTGTTCCTATTTTCAGTCAAGTAGGTAGGTATGTATTTATAATTATCTGGTATTTTTTACGTACTGTAATTTCTCCGCTTCACAAAGTTTTGATTCATGCGCTGATACCCACCATGAAATTGAAAACTAGCCATTAAACGGAGAGCCACTTTTTCAGTTTCTGCAAATGGAGATATCGAATAAATTTCACTACCAATTATTATTTTGACTTATATTTCTGCGGGGGTCCTGTCCTTGCGAATTTTAACTAAGAAGTTTGACTCTGGGTGCTGATTTTACCCACCCCCTAGAGCTACAAGAATGAATGCAGTTTAAAATGATGAATAAACTTGAAAATTTTCTTTTTTTATGGATGCGGATAATGTTTATAGGGCTTCTTATTCGTCTCATTTGGTTGTTAAATTCAGTGAATTTTTTATCTGTATTTGATTTTATTCTAAAACTGTAGCCTCAAAACTAACTAACTTGGATTTCGGAAAAGTAAAAATGAAATAAAGGAGATTTTAAGTCACTAAATATTCGAATGCAGGTCGTACTTCCTCTACAAAACTGATACAACTAAAAAAAAAAAATCAAGTTTTGAGTTGATGATGAACAAAGTCACTGAAAGGGTCCAACTTTAACCACCCCCAAAAAATTAGCTAATAAGAAATTAATAAACATTCAGATATAGATCTATCATGACAAATGATTAAATTCACTTTTAGTAAACAAATAAATCATTTTAAGCCCAATTATATGACCACAATAAATAATTGAAAAATAATTTAACCAAATTGGATAGTGCTCTTGGGCATATTTTCACAAAAGTTACAAGCTTTACATACCATTTCGAATTTTCAAATTTAAATTTATTAACGAGATCCATTGTATTTTATAGGAAAAACCGATAACTTTCCACCAGTTCGAATGTAAACAAATCTTATTTTCAACTGATAGGATTGCTCTATTCCCAAATTAATTTTTTCAAACAAATTTTTTCAAACAAATCAATCAAAAATATGTGGTTATCGAACATTAGATCATTAATTATGATTGACGAGTAGATGGAGCATTTTTTGATTCAGTGAGTTCAATGTTCACAGCTCAGCAATATGTTATAGGTTGCTCTTCTCTCTCAATTTTTCAATTTCACTTTTACATCGATGGGTTGACCTTATTTACATTCATGCAATCTTGTTCACTAAAGAATGAAAAATTAGATGAAGGTAGCTGAATGCTTTATTTTTCTCCAAGTATAGCCTGTAATAATTTAATGCAATTATGGTTTCAAAAAACTCAAGTGTAAATCATTGAGCCATGCTTTTCCACTTGTTTCCCTTAAATATTGTTTCTGAAACGAAAGTACCTATAATTAATTATTATTTTCAACCATCCTGCGATTGAAATGAATGAAATTCACGATAGACTAGAGCTCGAGGCCTTTAACTTTTAATTCGATGGTTGAAGACCGTAAGTTTATTAAAAAAGAAAACAAAAATCTAAAATTGTTGGCCTACAACAGAACCGTGCAAATTATGTTCAATTTTTGTTTCATCGCTGGAGATCATTTTCCACTCTCATAGCCAAATATGAAAATAAAATTCGATGTTTTGAAAATTCATCGGACGAAAATTTTGCACAGACACAACACTTACTTTTTTACAGTCAAGCACGTGATCAACAAATTGCAGCATCTAACAAGCGATATAAGTTGCATAAAGCAATTTTTACAGGAACCCCAAGACGAAAAGAATTGCTGACATACGACTAGAAAAACGTGATTCATTCCGCGAGGGTATCTGTTTTTTTTTTCTCGAAAATCACTGAAGTGAAGTAAGAAAGATTATGTACAGTAGAAGGGGGAAAAAATTGAGAAACAGCAGAAAAACAAGAAAAAAAAAAGAAGAAAAGAAAGAAAGAAAGAAGATATCCCAAAACAAAAAAATTAGGTTGTAAACCAATTTTTTCAATTTTCACGTGAAATCTTTTGGGGAATTCAAAAGACAAGAATTGCGACTGAAAAATACAAAGCCAACATTTTCGGTCTTAATGTTATGTCCCCACTAGTAATATTCTTCCAATTATCCATGAGAGAATCCTTATCTCGTTCTCCGAAAATAAAACAGAAATACAGAGGGTGTTGACGATTTTCTATTTTTTTTTCTATTTTTTTTCTGTATCTATTTGTAGCGTGTTGCACAGTTGAGAGAATAAACAGAAAACACGAAGAAATGCCTATAAACCAGAAAATAGGCGATGGGAATAGTCGAAAACAGGAAAGTTACAACAAAAGAAAACGAAAGGAAAATACCCCATGGACTTATAACAGCAAAACAAAAATCGACGACGATATCAAAATGAATGTATATAGTAATAGTTATAGAAAGCAATACAAATTATTTAGTTACAGATTGATTAAGTGAATGGGACGTACTTCTACACTCGAGGAGTATAGGAGAAGTTGTAAATTTGTAGAAAGTGATAGCTGCTTCATGTGTAGTTTGATAATACTTGGGAAGATGAGAGATTTAAATATATATTATTATCTTGGGTTTTTGCAGTTTTTATTTTATGGATGCAATTCCAAAACTCACAAACTCAAGTTCCAGTAAAATCAAAGTGCGGGTAAGAAAACTTGGAGTAAAAGTACATTTGAATTAAGGTCTCTGTTGGTATTACATAATATGGTTGCCTTGTCCAAATGTCTACTGACGTAACTCTGCTAAAAGCCAAATATACTCGTTCATCAAGAAATCCAGAATCCTATACTACCTCCAAAATGACATCTACATAAACGCTTAACTCAGGAGGTGGACGCGTTGTATAAAGAGAAAAACAAAAACAGCTGATGAAATTCGTTAGTTCAGGTTCCGGATACTAGAAACAACAGCACAGACTTTGGATAAAAAATTATAAATGACAATCCAAATTCGGTAATTCGAATTAGTTTGTAACTTTTTTCCCTTTTACATCAACAGGAGGAATCACGATTGTCACTAAACCGCAATCAAAAACACGTTGCATGTGATGTACCCTTGGATGAGCTGTGCTGAGATGAAAATATTTTTCAAAATTAATCAAACACTAGCGCTGTACATGTCTGAGACTTCAACTAGTTCATGTTGTAGAATTTTGCCACTACACTTGCCACACATAAATTTAGCACTGAGTGACGAATCTATTCCACTATGTTTATTGATAATCTGTGGTTCTACTGTTAGTCTTTAACTTCACTTATGTGAACGTCTAACTTTCAATAATCATCCCTCTATTTAAGATGGTGTTTTATTTTTATAAAACTATAAGAGTAATTTAAAGTGAGTGGTGAGACTGGTCCTTTGATAGAGGATATACCACTCATCATAACTCGCTACAATTTCAATGGTTTATCACATCACAAAAGCCAGTACTGTACAACCATGCTCTGAAAAAAGCAACTCGATGTGTCACGTTATGGAAACTAGCACTGTTCAACCAGCCCTAAGTGAACCCTCCTTTATTAGTATCAACGAAGAAGAGTTTTGGATAGACGATACTTTCACATGCAGTCTCGCAATAACTGGAATGATATAATCTGGAAATCAAAAATTATTTCTAAGCTTGGACGGACGTAAAAGTATCAGCTCAAGTAAAAAAAATAACTACATAATATGGAATCAGACACGCATATCGCATGGGAAATTTTCAACCTTTTCGCACATATCTGAAGCCCACCCTATGGGCAAAATATTTTGAAAACGGATCCGTTTTATTCCGAGTTATAATCCAGAAATGGATTATAACCCGGAATTTTCCTGTTTTCCGGCTTCTAAAACGGATTTCGAACGTATTGTAATCAGTCTTGCCGGAAATGAGTCCGGATTATTTTCCGTGAAGGCTGTTTTATCATACTTGTTGGCCCGGGTTATAATCCGCGAAACCGTTTTACAAACGGATTTAGAAAAATAATCAAGATGACAAAAATATCTGCAAATTTTCAGATCCGATGGTCGAAAATAAAAACGGACTGACAACGGATAAAATTCTCATTTTCCGGATTATTTTCTCATTTTTTGCCCATCGGCCAATTCCCCCCCCCCCCCCAAAAAAAAAAAAAAATTAACTTACATTCATAAAACACCCCTTGTACTCAACATGAAACTTCATCAGCACCAATTAATATCTACCCCTTCCTTTGTATCGAACCTCGAGGAAACTTCAGTAATCTGCTGGAAAAATCGAACATTCATTTCCCATCTAAACTTCCTTGAAACTGGAAAATATGGAGATATTTTGTCGTGCACGTTTCATTGGGTCTCGTCTGATGGATTAAAATCGTCCTCAGATTAACGTCGGTAGAAAAGGCCGAAATGAAAAAAAAAAAAAAAAAAGCCTCGGCGAGGCAAAAAAAAAGTCCGACTCTGCTCGTCTTAACGACCAACATTTTGAAGGAACCGATTATTAACGACGTGATATCGTTAGCAGTCAGCAAGAAAACGATGTCACCGAAACCTAATGTCTTTTTCACGCAGAGAAGGAAAAATGAGATGTAAAAAAAAAAGAAGAGGAGTGTAACATTTTTAGTCCGACGAACGCCAGTGACGACGTAGTCCTTTGTTGGGAACCTTTGGAGGAGAAAGGCTGTCAGCATCGAGATAAAAACGGATTTTCAAAGCCACAAACAGCTTATTCGTTTAATTGTAACCACTTTCGATGAGAGGCAAACGATTCAAAATAGATTTTCTCAGGCAAAATTAACCTTCTTTTGGGCCAAAAAGGTATGAAAATTGAAGGTTGATTTTTTTTCTCTCCATTTTTCATCAAATTTGTTAGTGCTGGAGTGAAGATGAAATGTACTTTTCCCGCAAAAAGAAAGACTTATTTTCGTCGTCGTTATTGTGACACACCTAACAAATACTCTGGCGAGAAAAACTTCAATTTCGAGTTAACGACTTTTACAACGACGCTGTAGGGATCACCATAAAATTCTATTCCGCCAAAAAAAAAAAAAAAGACTTACTCAGGGCTCTACGAAAACGGTTTGAAGTACCTACGACAAAAGGCAAAAAAAGAACTTGCAAATGTATTAATACGAGACGCGTAAAATCTTCCGACTTGGATTAAAAACAAATTCTAGTACATATAGTCTCTGAGAAGAAGGCACTTGAAAAAACTTTGAAAATTTCGCAATGGACCGGATTAAAGGGTGAGCAATACAATCCTGGCTTAAGTGGGAACCATACTTGAACCAGGTTTAACCTCAAATTATCAACAGATACATTTTCTTGAATCTGGTTCAAGTTTGAACCCCATATAAGCCAAGAATTGTACACACGATTTAAAGTTGGACACCGGACTACTTAAATAGTGTAGATGAAAATGCTTCACATGTATTTCATCACCCCATTTCGCTTTCTGAATTTACTTTTAATAAAAGTAAAAAAATTAATCAGTCACAATACTCGCATTATGGAGATAATATTGTGAGTAAGTTGGTCTGCTCTATAAATATTTTAACTTGATAAACTACACCTAATTCTACCCAACTCAGCTTTCTGCACCTCTTCTTTTCATATCAGAAATTTTGAAAAAAAAATTGACAATTTTTCATTTTCAGACTTATTTATCCATTTTTAATATAATGCTAGTAGTCTGTCAAGGTATATCATCTCTAAAAAAATATTTTTGACAATTTGAATGGTTAAACTGGGTCAGTTCAAGAGTTAAAGCAGAAACTACGAGTACTTTAAAAATTTCTAAAGGTGTCCTAAAAATCCTTACCTTGAATATAAAATTAGATGGACCAATCCCTTTTCCCTCGCAGCCGCACTGATTTTTAACTTTGAGAATGGTTTTTTTTTTTTTAAGAATAATGTCACGTAAAACGTGACGAATTACGCTTTTCCTTCGAAATAGGGTGGATTTACACGAAACAATTTTGAAGAATTAAATTATTTGCGGATTAAGTAAATCCCTTTATTCTCCCACTTAAGGCAGTATTTAAGAAACGAGAGTCATTTTTATCTTTTTTTTTATAGATGCCGGAACCGAATTTATTAGATGAGGATTAATGTACGGGTCTCTTGAAAAAAATTATCCTTTTAGCTTTATTACGAAACGTGTACCTTAATTATCAGCGAAATAAGTCAGTTTGCAGCAGTTAGTGACATACAATAGCTTTTCTTTGATTACAAATCAAAAAAAGTCGCAGACATATATAAATGGGTCATATTATTCTGTTTTAAAAATACAATGACTAATACCGCAAGAACAGTCAATTAGGTGGACATCCAACAATTAAAATGTTTGATCAGAAAATTATTGTAGAGTGTTAATCGGCCTTTAGCTAGTGGATTTTCATGGTCATCCAGTTAAAAAAGGAATGTCTTTCATTCATTTTCCTGCTTATTTTGGCTTTTTCTTATCATTAATTTCTTTTTCAATTATTAAATCATGTGGCTTTATAATGGACTAATGACGGTTTTCTATTTCAGAAAATCATCCAGCACAAGCACCGTTGGACTGAGATTCACGAATGAATAAACGTTTAGTTATCCAGTTGAAATTTTCTGTCTCGGTCAGTCAGTTTTTAAAAATATTATCTCCAAAACTATCTTCTGGGTTTTGTTTTTCTCATTTTGAGAATTTTATGGTTTTTTCAAATTTAGAAAATAATGAAGATAAAACCGTTTTCTATCAATTTCTAGTATCTAATCATACTCGTATTTGCTGGACCAGTAAAATTGTTATACCACTGTTATTTGTAATGAATTTAAATCTGTAGTTCTACGGAACAATACTACCAATTAATTAGATTTTTTATGTACATACCCGAAGCAATATTGTTACGAATGTACAACAATTAAAGGCGCACCATAACCCATAAATGAACTGAAGATAGCGTGCAAGTCTGAAATATGGACGACGTCGAAACATCCGTACAGAAATATTGATAATCTGACAATAAATCTGGAAAAAAGCAACAAGGAAGATATAGTATGGTCGTAAAAATGGAATAGAAACGTTGTAACCATGTCGTAAATGCTACATACTATAATGAATAACAGGCCATAAAAATTAGTTCGTTTAAAACGGTAGTTGTGCGAGAAGAGCAAAAAAGCACCATTTAGGGGTTGAAAACACATTTTTTTCAGAGTTACTCGCCACACGAGACGTATAGTTTGTACGAACTGAAAAAAAAAATGCGAAAAAAAACTCGAAAATGGCGAAAAAAGGTGCAAAAACAAATCATGGAAAAGGAAATAAAAACGAGGATAATGCTTCATCCGGAGTGGAAATTAAGTGTTGGAAAAAGTTGTAGTAGGAGAGAGGGTTGAGGAGAAGGATAAGGACTGTGAGAAAAGAGTAAAAGCACCGAGATTGCAAAAATAAATGCATTCAAAGAGATAAAATTGAATGAAACTTTGTGGTCCAGCCATTCGAATTGTGGCTGGATGATGGGCTTTTTGATTAAAAGGTCAATGGCCTTCTACCGGCGAACAAATATCAGCTATAAAGTCGGTTGGATTTTTTATTAGTTACAAATATTATCTAAGGGATTTAATAGGGGTTAGATGGCTCTAGAAGGATGAGTGGATGAGATGAAGATGATTTTTAAATAATTCGAAAAAGGGATTATTCATACTCGTTTCTAATTATTTTCTGTTTATGAAACTAGCAATGCTCTCGAAAATCGGAGGGAGTAAATACATGCAGTTTCAATATTTGAAAATAAAATCACAATAGGGCCATTATATAAATCAAAAATCTTTATACAATTATTCATTTTGGTTTTTTCATGATAAATTAATTAATTAATAAACGAACAAAAATTAACATTTTGTCGAAAATTATATATCACTGTCATAAATTTGAAATACCAGCTAAAGCTGTTTTCACCTCTTCAGAATTGGATTTAACCCTCATTCACAAGTCAAGAGCTCCACCAAGCTCTCTGAGCTCTGAGCTGATTCTGAATTTAGCTCCAATTAATTATAAAATCTCAGCTGGTTTTGTTCAAGAAAACAAAGCTATACCCATACTCTGCTCAGAGCTCGTATAAAGAACCTCTAAAACTAATTGGCCAGAGTAGTGATCCAAGCCAGTCAAAATAAGTAGATCTACAGTCATCTTAATAATTCATTTATATGAAACAAATAAATAAATAAATAAATATTCAACATCGTGAATGAGAAATATAATGAAGCTTTAATACAGGCTAGTGTTTTATCAAATTTATCCATTATTCTATTCAGTAGCAACATATGTATAGTATCTCTATAGGCCAGATTTTTGAGTTACACTCATAGAAAAGGGAATTCAAATAGACATTAATTATTTTCTTTGGGTCAAGTATAAAGTAAACGAAAAATAACTTTTATATCCAAAATTGGAAAATTCGGCTATTTCGTTCAGCAGACCTCCATTTTTCTTCTCTCGCCCTTTCACCCCACAAATGTGCCAGCTTGTTCGAATTTTACAATAAGGAACTGCTGAATAACACGAAAAAGGTACTTCCGCATCGTTAGATAATCAGACCCTGATACAGAAACGCAAAATGACCCCCTACTACACTGTAACCCTGGTTCAAATGAACTCGGATCATTCCACTGAAAAGGAAGGGAAAAATTGGAGGAGCACAAGTTCCGCTATACCTATACACGCTGTAATTTCCCCCCGGAAAATATTCTGTCGAATTTTTCATTCTGTGGCACGAACCTTGATAGGCTGCTTAATATGCGCCAGTGGAATGCAGGTAGACAAGGTAATTCGCGTGTCTATACTCTGTAAGTCTGTACTACCTGCCATAATGCTGTATTATACCGTACCATAAAAACAAAGAACTAACAATTATGAAGAAGCTTAATAGAAAAAAGTGAAATAAATGTCAAAAAAATTATTTAGTATTTTTAATTTAAAAATTTTTTTCCCCGTTTTATTTATCGTTAATTTGACACTAACAGCAAGCTTATTTGTGAAAAACAGTATCGATAATAAGAAATTCCTTGAAGAACCTTTTCGCTTAGGTACTTTCGCAATTTCATAAACTCGAAGATCAGAAAAATGAAAATATAATACAGAAAACTTGAGTCACGTATTGAAAAACAATTAATAAAAGTAAAACTAACCGTATAAGTAGTAATAAAAACTACTAATAAAAACTGTTTTGAACATTTGAGAATATAAATGTCAAATCAAGGCAACAACCAGCCAAGTTTTCAATTTTCATGAGCGTATTTATTTTCAAATGTAAATAAGTACATATAAAATCATTTTGATTTTTTAGAATTGTGTTTTGTACCAAATGGACATCCTCTCATCTAATTTTCAGCTTAATTCTACGTACTGTTTTCCCACAGTTGGGCAGTTTTTGAAAATTGCAGTTGCTGGCTGGTTGTTGCGTTGAGCCATTCAAATAAGAGCATAGTCTCCAAACGAGAAATGTAATCGAACAAGGAATTTTTTCCTGGAAGCAGTTTTGATCAACGTGATTAATCAAATTTTCCTATAACTGCATCTCTATAACGGTAAAAAGCAAAAAAAAATTAATTTTATCCTCCCAAATTTACAATAAGTACATGTATATATACCCTAAGCGGTATAGGATGAATCTCACAACCACAATGATCGATCTCATAACCGTGCATGGCAAATATTTTTTGCCATCTTCGTCATAAATACCATGACCTAATACCGAAATTCAAATAGAAAAAATTTTAACCGACGCTGTGACAACAAGTTCAAAGCTGATTTGATGTATTATGCCATTAATGGCTTTATAATCTCATCGTTAAATCGGTTTAAAAAAAAATCGAATTTCACGAAGCAAGAGAGAGGACTGATTATGGTGATACTACTGTGTATAATCACTGACATTCGAGAGGCTCTTATAATTTATTTTTAATGATTCGTTATTTTCGAGTCGATATTCTGACGAGATAAAATTATTACGGGTTATTTGTCGGCCGTCAAGCCGAATTATTATAACGTTTATCTTCCAGAGCGAGACTAAATAGCTTCACTTAATTCGAAAAATGAGGTCTCACAGACTAGGAAAAGCTTATTTCCTCAAAACAGAATTTCAGGCAAAATATAGGTCCGTATGTTTGCTCCGTAAATTGTTAACCAAATGTGTGGTTCATAAACTTGCTCTTTATTAGAAAACAATTTTGAAGTCCCTACAGTGCAGAGATTCGCCTCAGTAATTGAATGAAAACTTCATCAAAAATGATTTCAAATAACTTTACCACAAGGCTCCAATTGAAAACCTGCTTTTTCAACGAAATTTGCGATTTTTTAAAAAATCCAATATTTAATAAAAATACGTTTCAAAAATAAGCTTTTCATGTGAAGCTTCTTCTTTTCCCTAAAATATGAGATCTTTCTATGATCTTCTTGTTCAGACAGCAAAACATAGTCAAACTTTCTACGTCGTTGTACGTAGATACTATTCCGGAATAAAATCCTATCATATTATGATAGGATTTTTGTCTAAGGTACCTGTAAAAAACATCATTTAATACGGGCAACGCGTTCGTAATATGTGAAAACATTAATTTTCAAGCTAGCATGCCAAGGTAACGAAGGTAACAAAACTGGACCATGGAGGGTGCAGGGATGACCATAAAGAGGGTGAAAAAACTGCGTCGTTAACACGAGTAATGCGGAAAAGTGCGACCATAACACTTTTTTATTTTTCCAGTTCAAAAACCTCTAACGAATTCATGGAATGAAAAAGCCTGCAAGTCGCAAACACGCACATTTAGATTACGATTACTTTAGCATATCCTCCTAGATTATCAACTACCAACCAGGATTAACACTAGAGGTCGGGAAGGCCCACACCTTGAGGCATGTGGCTTCTGAACGATCTAACAAAAAAATGGTCGACAGTGGAAGCATAAAATTTGCATAGTAAAGTTGAGTAAGGAAGCTTCATACATATCTGTGGGAAACCTCTCACCTGTGTTACAGAGAGGCAAAAAAAAAAAAAAAAAAAAAAAAAACAGTACAAACATTCTTTTGATCCTGAGTGTTGGCTCGCAATCTAAATGTAAATAAAATATTTTTGCTCAGTTCGCTGCATCAGAGTCTGAAACTTGAAACCTGCATTTTGTCTAACTGATGGTGTCTCGTAACCTCGTTATTTGAGCCATCGGCGTACTAACCTCCATTCAAAATTAGAAACTCGCAGAGGCAGCTCAGCTTTCAACACTGATATGTACAACTCCAAATTCGTACACACAATCGAACTGCTTCTTCATGTAAACATGAGTTGACACAACGCATCATCGTAATATTTGAATATTATATATAATATACCTTAACTTATTAGAAAAAACTAGTAAAAAAAACTATGTGGCTGGTCGTAGGGTGAGTTTCTAATTTTGAACTAACAATAGTATAAAATCCATTCACAGTAGAAAGTACCTATTTACCTATGCAAATTGTTTGAATTATATTGCTGACTTGTACCAAATACCCACTGCGTAGCTCTGCTCACAAACTACTGGCCAGCAACATACAAGACTACCTATGTTAAACTGTATCAACTTATCGCACACCCTCTACAAAACTGCTACAACTCGCAAAAACCGTTTTTTCAGGAGAGTTGTTTGAAATTTTGAATTTTAAAACTGTCAGTTATCAGTGAATTTTCAACGGATTTTGTTTGTTGTGGTCTAGTTTCTGAATATGATAATATTTCTCCCTTCAGTGGTCAACAAATAGCCCCCATGCAAGTTATATCCCTTTTGTCCAGCCAATAATGAAGAAAATGGTCGAGTTGTATCAGTTTTGCACAGTTATATCAGTTTTGTACATAATTTGAGTTTTGTTGTTTCATTAATGACGTGGTTGTAGAACTGCAAATTGTATCAGTTCAGTAGAGTAATGTTGAGTTGTATCAGTTTTGTCAAGTAATTTTATCAGTTTGTTTGAAAAAGTTGAGTTGTAGCAGTTTTGTCCATTGAATAGCCTCATATTTCTGAAATTGTAAACTGATACAACTGTCCTGGAGGGGTCTGGGGGTGGAATTTCGCCAAGGTGAATATGGGGGATCAAAGTAGGACCCTTATAGACCATTTTTTCACTACTAACTCAAAACTCGATTTTTGCAAGTTGTAGCAGTTTTGTAGAGGGTGTGCGTTATATTTTGTGTTTTCTTGTGTCCCTACATTCTTGTAACCAGACTTCAAGAGTAAAGTTATTCTGTGGTTAACCTTTGTTCATTATTTTACGTTAGTAATTTATACACATACAGAGACGTGGCATAGACTCTTCCCTAAATAAGAGCATTGATGCTTCAACACAAATGAACAACAAATTGTTTTTTGAACAAATTAGTGTGAAAAGGAGGAGGACAGTGGGAGAGTATTCACAGTAAGGGCCAGTATTACAAACACTAGTTATCAATTTATCAGCACTCTTATCATTTAATGCATTAAATTAAAACCAAAATAACATAATTTTTATAATATTTTTCCAGCACAATTACTGTTTGTAAAATGTTCACAAATTAAACACGAAAATCGCATCTCTCCGGAAATAATTGTGAACAATCAAGGCACGTCTTCTTCGAGGCATTTCCAAATAAACGAAAGTTATTTCCAGGGATTTAAAACATTTTTATCTCGACTTCATCAAATCATCTGGAAAGACGAAAAACAACATCGAAAAACTCCGTCTTCGTGAATTAATGAACGCTGTACGAATTTTCGAACTAAAGAGTAGGTATTTTAAAATTCATTGCTATGGGGAACGGACATAATGATATAACTTTTTTCTGTTGTTGAATTAGGCATTTTTTTCTCATTTTCTCTTTCAACAGCACCGTACGAGAGTCTAAATGGAAGTTGAAAAGGAGAGAAGTCCGACGTGTTTGTTCACGATTAAGATGTTTGCTCAAATTTAAAAAATTCAGCCAAATGGAAGAAATTTTATTGTTTACTCAGAATCATCATTGGATGGACGAAGTTCGAATGAATTCTTCAGGGGTTTCTCAGCGAAGATAGAATTTTTAGCTAGGTATCTACCCTTTTATTTACTTCCAAGTCCCACGTGTTGTTTCCATACTAAAAATCAATTTCCAGCCTATTGGTTTGTTAAATAAAAATTATTCGTCTCGCCAGAATACAACGTGAAATTTTTCTGACTTTGATCTTTTTTTATCCATTCGGAAAAATACATTTCACCTACTGGTTTTTGAATGCGCCTCATTAATACTCGTATTTTCAGCACGAATTTGTACAACGGATTTAGAAAACAAACCAACTTTATGGGGAAACCAAATGGATTATTGATATTATTTTGCAAACATCGACTATACCTTTCTATAAGAAACCTTAATTTGTCAAATGCTCAAGTAATAAAACTAGGTTACTTCTAATTTTATAAAGAATTCAATTAAATAAATATTAAATAGCTGAATTTTTAATGAAAAGCAATTGAAGAGTTAAGAAACTTGTGGGAATGATAATGGATTATGGCGCACGTCGTTAGAAGGCCCCGTTGAACAATGCATTATATGAAAAGAACGTTTCATTTGTATACTCGTATAAAAGAAAACACAAATGACTACAAAGAGAGTTGATTTATTAGAGCTCGATCATCAACCACAAGTGAAACAAAATAATGAAGTTTAGCTTCTACATAATTATATATAAGTAGTACACGTGTTGGGAGGTACAAAACATTTGGTTGTTTTATTCTGGGTGATCCACGTCCAAAATTAGAGATAAGATCGAATATTTTGACTTTTTTCCTATATATATAGTCCACCATACGAAATCATCCTGTATATTCAGAGTTCCCAAATTACCCCTTACCCTTGAAATGATAACTTCAAGTAACCAAAATAAGGGAAATGGTTGTATTTTGGACTCTAAGGAATTAATTTTAGCATACATAATAGGTACCTTAGTTGTGTACAAACTTTCAAGTACACTTGAATGATTCTATTTTCTCAACTTGTAATAATAAAAATAAAATATCTTAGAGATTCTTCAAAAATTCCAAAAAGAAAGAAAACAAGAAACCATCACCACTTATAGACGATTTTGAAGAAAAATTAAAGCACAGTTTTAAGAACAGAAAATCGATTAGAATCGAGTAGAGGCCGAAGTAAGCCAATCAACAGGAAAAACTTATACATAAAATATTATGAAAAATTTAATTAAAATATTTCTTTTGGGTAAATAATTTACGAGTACCCTCACCAAAAAGTCGATTTTCAATTTAGGTGCCATCTACCCTATTTCTTTTCATTTTCCCTCCATAGAATTTTAAATAATTTGATTTAGTTGAAAAACAGATACAGTGAAGTCGAGTAAAATTAATAGCACAAAAGAAGAACGATTATACTCGACGATAAGTTTCTTTTCGTAACATTTTTTCCGCTTTTGATCGGCTCTATCGTAATATCGAAAGAAAACCGATATTTCCCCTTTTCTTTTTCCACTTTCAGTTCACCAAATTATAATCACGTTACTTCTAGAAAATGAAAAAATAGAGAGAAAATGCTGAGAGAATGGGTGAAAACTAAGGCGCAATCGATCTCAAAGTTAGAATTAAAGCAGCAAGAATTTGAATTTTCTCTCGACTTTTTTTTTCATTGAACTGGAAACTTTTTATACAACGAGCACATAGCTATCCCCTTTCCTTACTTTTATTCCATCTAAATTCAACGAATTTCTTTTGTTTTTATTAGCTTTTAATTAGAATTTTTTTTTTTTCAATTATTCGCAACGGGGAGAAGACAGAGGCGATTATAATGTAACTCTAGTTGAAGGGGTTGACGACCACAGCGAAGGGAAGGTCCAAGGGGCAAAGCCCTTATAGTAAATATTATGACTAAGTTCTACTTCTAACGTAGCTAAGTAAAGAACTGTAGAAAAAGTATTTCGGTAAATATTCGGAGAAAAATTTCGATAGTCGTTTTTACTATTTGCATGAAAAAACTAGGACAATTCAAGATTTATAGGAGAAATTACCACAAAAATAGTAAAATATACTATCGAAAATGGTGAAAAGTGCTACAAACATCACTAAGAATATTTACAATAACTCGTGGATTGTCGCTGTTCTGGCATAAAAAATAGAAAAAATTACCATTCATTTTTTTTTTTCCAATGTACGAGTAACATGTTTTCAAATTAGACAGCTGCAGGTAAACCTAGCTATATGATACCTACATTAGGTAATACTCGATTAAAATATTGCATCCACTCTTTCATTTCACCCTTCGTTGTTTAAAATTAAAAAGGCAAAATTCAGTATCTCCACGTCATTATCTCTTCTGCGAATAAAAGTAAAAACATGAAATGAGCGAAAAACACCCTATGTACGTAAATGTTAATTTCAAAAAATTATGCATGCTATTCATTACTTGTGGTTATCATATCATTAAGAGTAACAATAAAAAGATTTTGCTGGGTCTCTACGTGGTTACGAATTTGCAATCCGGGTGAGATTATGAAAACGAAAAAAAAAATAAAAATACGGGAATAAAGAGAGAAACAGAGGAAAAAGAGATAAAGGAAAAACTTATGGAGGATCGTCTCAAACGTGAATACAATGAAGTTTAAAAATGCTGGCGAACGTGATTCGAAAACTGAATTCACTAAATTGCATATTTTTAACAGAAGTGAAACAGAACTACAGCGCACAGTCACCTAAGAATAGAGAGAGAAAACACTTCCAAGGTAAGAATGTTCTCTTCAACCTTTTATTTTTTTTTTTCGATTCGTTTTCATCACAAGCAACCCCCGTTCCCCCAAAAAACAAACAAGTTTGAAGTAAGTAATTCTATCCCGAACGGAAGTCTTGGCTGAGATATTTTCTGGATCCCATTGAATTTGTATATTATTCAGATTTTCAACGAAATCTTTGAGCGAAAACAGTTTGTCATAAAATTTAGAGTAACAGCTACGCAAAAGGGACCTCAAAAAATACAAAACGAAGCGCAGCAACAATAAATGGCTCGCGATTTTTAAACGACAACCAAAAAATTAACGATTTTCTTCTGCTTTTAAACAAATTTTATTCTCAACATTTTCCTGCTTGGAAATTGTCTTGTTTTTTCGTCCCTATTGTGTTTTTTATTTTCTTGCCCTCCTTTTAGACAGTTAAGAAATTTCTCTCTAGTTGACAATTCAAAATGGAATTCGTGTCGAATATTAATAAATTTCTGGTATTACTAATCTAGGAGGCGTTATAGTGGGTGTTGTCTCGCTCTTTCGATGCCCACGCTTTCAGTTTTTCTTCTTTTTTTCTTTATTTTTACTTTTCACTCTGATCCATCAAATTTGCGTGGGTTGGTAGAAATTTCAGCCTTTATTTAGACTCGAGTTCAGCCAGATGTTTGTAATTTTTTTTTCAATTTCGAGTGGTTTGAGAATTCTTCGTTTTTTAAGGCGAGAGTAAACAAGAACCGACTAAAAATATATAGGATGAAGGATCTGTGGGTTAATTATCATTTTTCAAGAAACGATATTGACTACATATGAAAAAATAATTATTATTAAATTCTGGAAAAACAACTATGATAAACTGAAACTTTTGCAGATCTCTTCATAAACCCAAAACTTGATACAGTATAAATTTCGGTAGAAAGAAAATATTAATGAAGTCACCTCAAGTACTAAGCTCTAAGACTGAAGTCATGACTGTCATATTTTGACAATAAAACTATGCTGGAGTAACAGCAACATTCATCAGTCCCTTGTTTTATGTTTCAACCCAATTTTAATTTTAGTCACTGCTTTCGTCAACGTGGATGCACAATTACGAGTATAAACCATTTTTGTCAGAGTTGAAGTTGGTAAATACAATATTTTCTTTGAAAGAAAAGCGATGAAAAAAAATGTTCATTCTTATAATGAAAATTACATAAAACATGTTTCAGTTTTGAAAAATCGACGTATTATGGAGAGGAGATGAGTGAGTCTATGCCACATGTGGTACCCTAGCCTTTGGATTGTACAACTTTTATGAAAAGTTAAAAAACTATGCTGATTCATCTCTAAGAAATCTTTTTAACTTTCTCATTATTCTATTTTTGAAAGCACTAAGAAAAAGAAGTCATGAAAATCAAGTTGTTACTATTTAATAAAAAACAAAAAGCGGTTACCTCCACCCCATCGTAATTTATTCGTCGAATAAATTCCGTTTCAGCATTTCACCCATTTCGAATAACAAATTCGAAACGAGAAGTTTCAAGCAAATTATAGGTTACTGCAATATCATTCAACAAAATTTCTATCCTTTATCCTTCCTTTTATCTTGATTAAAAACGCCAATCACTCATTCGTCTTTGTTTTATCACAACTTTCAGTGTGATTTTCACTCGAGGAAAAATTTACATACATTTCATAGAATTTAATCCGCTATCTTCATTTCTTCAACAGAAATCGATAAACCATGTACGCTGAAGTACATTATTTCGATGGAAAAGTTATATCTTCGTCAGAAAAATTCATCTTTCGGAGAAGTTTTATAAAAAAAAATTGTAGGTACAAAAAAAGAGAAGAGGAAGTATGAAAAACGTCGAATAGCAGAAATTTTTACTCGAATAAGACTTTCATAGTCTCAAGTTGAACTTTTAATTAGAACTACTCGTATGTCAGATATTTCAAAAGAACCAAATATGTATAACAAAAATGTTGTTCTCCATTCTAAATAAGAAAACACCAAAAGTTCATTTGTCATTGACTTATTGTTTAATAAAAATTGTTTCGAATAATAAAATAATAGAGAAAAAAGGGTGACTGAGAGAAAAGGAGAAAACCCATTTTTATTCTCGTGAAAACGGAGAGTTACTTTTCAGCAGCAAGTTTTTAAACAGCTTTTGTTGAAAACTTACAAGAATTGCGTTGCCTTCTGAAAGTTTTTTCAGATTTTTCAAAATTAATTTTTAACTAACGGACTTTATTTTTTCTAGTACTACGAATGGTACTTGAAAGCCAATAATTTATTTGTTACTCTCTCCCACATTTTCGAGTGTTTCCAATGAAATTTTCGCATATAAAAAGAATAGTACGACTCTAGACTCAACTCATAACAAATTAGCAAAGAAATATACGAACAAATACCATGTGTTAGAAATTGAAAGAATTTCCAACATGTTCTTTGCTACGCAATGTCATTCATTAGATTCCCTAAGTGGCAACACTGCCAAAATAAGGGGAGTAAACTGATTCAGGTGAAAACTTTTTAATACCTTTCTTTCATACTTCTTATTTTTCATCTTCTTTGCTATCTTTCTTCTTTTATACTAAAAGAATAGAACAATAGTGTTCACTTGCACCATCCTGAGACTGACACAGCGGCGCTCTCATCTATTTTTTGAGTTTCAGTTTTCATCTGTTCTTTCTCTCTTGTCAGTTCTCTTCCACTCGGAGATGGAACAACATCAAGAGTTTCTACTCATCAACTTTTTGCTTTTACAATTTGTTCAAGTATTTTTCAATATTTTTCATTAGAATTGTGCACTTTGTTTCAACTTTGTTCTTAATTTTTTATTCCTTGTTCCCAAATTTTAATTTTCTTGTTCATCTTTTTTCCAATAAAAATTTTCTCCAGAATTTTATATGTGAATCCCGATTGATTTGTTGGAGCATGAGAAAGTACAAAATTACTCCTATCTACAATACCAAAGACAAAATTCAAGCCTACGGGTTGTTTTATCGGTAGAATTTGTTTTTAATCGCGTCTTCAAAGTGTACACTATTGTTGAAAAGCTATTAATCGACCGAATAATTAAAGAGGGATTAAGAAAATTGTCATTGAATTAACAATATTATTGCGTTCGTAGGTAGACGTTCCAATTGTAAGAGACTTATGCTTGAGCAATGAAAAACTCGAGTTTCTCGACTCGTTTAATTTTCTACCAGCAAAATCAACTTTCATTTAGTTTTTTTTTTTTTTTTTGGCAGCTTTTCTTGACATTTGAGGTTACATTGTGACAAATCAATTAACTTGACGTACTTTCGGAAGGATCTCGGATTTCTAGAAAATACGGTGAGAGCTCACATGGTTTACATCGCATCGTTGAGCAGAATTAATTATTTTTCGAAGAAATGAAATTCAATTCTACTCGTAATTCGATGAATGAAATTGGATGCAAATGGTGAAGAATTTTATTCCCAATTTGGTACATCCAATTTAATTGCGACCAGAAAATTATGGCTGAGAACCTGATTAGGTTTGTTGGTTTCAAGTAAATAAAGTTTTTCGAGTTCATTTTAATCTTCAAATAATAAGATTTGTCTTAAAAAGACCTTCACATTGTCACCTAAAGTGCTTTGGAAATATTTACACAGTTCAATAAAATAACTGAAATATGTTGAGAAGCAAAGGTGTGAGAGTAACTGAGAAATAATAAATTTTCTATAAGAATTCAAGTTTGAAATCAATTAATATCTATCTAATTCAGATAAAAATAATTTCATATCTAGTGATTTTTGTCATGAAGATATGTAGTTAACGATGATATTTCATAATGGCTGACACTTTTGAACTCTAATGAGTCCGTAGGTGAACTTTGGATTTTAGTCATGGTTTTTACCACAATAACAAACCAAATAAACAAATGCAAGTGGACAAATATTTTTGTATCAATGTGAAATCAAACACTTCCGCATTCCTACTGGAAGAATTGACTGATAAAAATTTTCAATCACATCTAGTGTTTAAAAAGAATTGGATACCCATCTGGCTGAGAATGTGCTATTTCACGGGTAGTGAACGTGAAAACTTTTTGGAAAATGGCTTTTCTAAATTTTTTTTTTCTTCGATAGAGAAAAAAGGTTGAAATTGTGTGTAGCCATTTTGGGAACATACGGAAAATAGACCACTGGTACGAAACCTTAAAATGTAATAAAATAAGTTGGTAGATTTAAGGGACTTGAATTTTGGTCAACAACGAAATAGGTTTAGAAAGACCCGTTGGAAAGTTAGCAAAGAATGGCGAGCAAGTGTAGAGGTAAGTTATTTCATTTTTATTTATTGCTGGCTATCCACCTTTACTGGTTATAGAATTACACCAAGACCATCTACCGTTTCCTGATTTATAAGGAAAGAAGAAACAAATAAAATTGTCTTCTACTGTATCGAAATTTTATCTCAGGAGTTTGATCTTTTTTTTAGACTAAAAGTTCATTTTCATCTCCTCTATTAGGCAAAAGTATCAATTTTTCTTCATCTAAATCAGAGAAAGTACTTTTAGCTGAAACAAAGTGTTGGAATTGGACGACTGGTGAGAGTCAATATACCTACGTGGTAATACACTATGTACAAGGAGTAAGGCAAATGAACACTACAACCCTCTGAAAGAGTGAAGCAGAGTTCATGAACCTTTGGTGCATAGCTGTGTGGCCTACGGAATGTGGTTGATGCAAGAATAAGCCTCGTACCGCTTAGTATTGCATCAGCCACAGCAAGTGTCGACTTGCGTTGGGTATTTTGGAGTAAACAAGTCAATAAACTAAAGGGTTTACGACTTTGTTTACTAAAGAGCTGTGAGGGCTCTTCTAGCTCCGTGGGACTATATAACAGGGAGTAGCTGGTGAGCCAGCGCAGTGTTCTCTGAGAGAGACTAGTCCTATCTGGTAGCTAGGTACAGTAAGGTTCAACCATTTTAGAATGTTGTGTGACATTCACTTTATGCCAAGGTTGGCTTTTAAATAAAGTTCTTATTCAGTCTAAAATGTAGCCCTTTATTTCCTTTTGGAGTATATTGGATCTGTCTCTATGTGAGTCCAGACGACCCAATCCAACACAAAGTGTAATTAAAATTTTATAGAGTCATCCAGATTTTCATTTCGAGAGACATATCAAGATAAAAGGAAAATAATTTGTTCGTGCCAAAGTCCCATCTTGGCTTTCTCAGCTCCCTTGAGCATTTTTACCACTCTTCCCTAATTAACAAACCTCGGGAGTAAGAGGGAAGGAGTTATTACTTCCCTCCAGCGTCAAATCTCTTGGCAGTCTTTTGACTAATAAGGATCCAGAAACTACCTCATTTCTTTAAGAAAATTTATAAAATACAGAGACTACCATGAGCAATAGAATGGCCAACTATTCTAAACATAGCACCCAACTACCCGCTGGCTACAATGTATGAACTCCCTATCCAGCGTATAAGGAGTAGTTTATTACTGATTGGGTATTTTCTCAAAACTATCATTCCTCCTTCTCCTTCAACTATGTCTGCCAGAATCGTTTCACGTGCATTGCAGACATAAATAGGTCAAGCCTATGCAGAACAATCGATGACACATTTGCAACTAGTTTAGGAAGTATATAACTTAGCTACTTGGTTTCTACTTCTTGATTTTATTCATTTTTTAAATGCAATATTGAAAAGTCCCTCTCCCCACCCATACTGCCGTACCCTCACAGACTCATCAGGTAAATTTCACTAAACACAGCTATGCTATAATTTCAGTATTTTTAGCTTTTTAAATTAGAATATAGTTCGGTACACATTTTTAATCCAATATTTTTTGACCAAAATAATATTATATTGAAATTCTATAAGAATGGTACTCGTGTGTTCGATGACGATTCGGTTATTTTCAAACATTAAGTCGTTTTCTTATTCTTAATTTTGCTTTTTAATACATGTAAAAGAAATGCAATTATTGTTATGCATGTTAAAACTAGCGACGTATTTCAATCAACTTGAAGAATCGTACCTAAATCATAAAATGTGAAAACTATTTTGCACAACAAGATAGATCTCCAGTGACTACTTATCGGAAGACAATTGCACATAACTATGATATACGAGTAGCATTAAGTTTACAAAAATCACTCTAAACTTGCTCCTTAAATTGACAGATTGACACATTACCATCCTGGGCAGAAATGAGTAAGAGCCACAAAAAAGAAATTCAAGAAAGAAGAAATCCGAGTGAAAAATTTGAAAAGAATTCGAAATTCGGACAAAAGTTGGGGGAAATATTAACGAAGTTGTAATCTACTAGGGCAGTAAGTTTTTGCCAAAAATCTCATTCGGTCGTTAAAGTTTATTAGAGAGACGATCGTTTTCCAAGTTTTAAAATTGTTTTCGGATCGTGATAAGACAAACAATAAGTTATTTTCTTTTTCATTCTCCGAGTGATATTGTTATAGGATGAAAATTTTCCGCATCGTTATACCAATTCGTAATTTTGGTTATTGTGCAATAGTGTGGCGAGGCCTGTGTAGAAAACAGTCATTGACTTTGGGTCATTTAAGCGTGATACAATTCGAGGTGACCCAACAATTTAAAGAGTGTAAAAGGCTAAACGAGGATGAGACTGAAGTGGGTTCAAAGCACCCGTTTAACGGAATTAAGCTGTTCGTTAATTTTAGGAAGAAAAGAAGCGAGAAAAAGATAAATGATGGTTTCAAAAAAAAACTGATGGACGAATTTAGAGTTATATTTTTGGCTGGAGAAAGTGAGAATAGGTTCAAAAGGTCAGCAGTAAATAAAATAAGATTAAAATAGTTCATCTACACATATACTCTGGTTTGAATCAGCCAGAAAGAGAACAAACTGCAACTTGAAACTGTATAAGTCTTCAAGTAAAAATATGTATGAAACTGCACTGGATCAAGTTTTATTCATGCATATACAAACATACATTTACGAGCAGGCGTGCTTTTGAGCTATTTCGATGAAAAATGAAAATATTTTACATTTTATCTGCAACTAGGTAGACTTGGCACTTCAGTACACTAACTATAATATTGATGACTCAGTTTTCCTGAGAGTATAGTTTGGGAACTAGGTTATTCATAATTCATTAATGGAAAAAAACTGATTTAGTGATCTCAATTTCGAAGGGTCAAAATAACTCATTCGTAACTGAGTGCGCGCATGCGCGGTTTTATGAAAACGTCAATACCTGCCTCCTGCCAAGTCTCTTCAAAAATTATTCCTCGATTTTTTGACTGATTTAGCATGCTCAAGAGTCAAGCCCATAAACATCATTTCGGTGCAAAAATAATTTTTTTTGTCATTTAGCTGATTTTTTACTCAAACCGGCGACATGGTGAAATGTACCGAATATGGTAATATTTTTGCCCACTTCTTTGAAGAAAATGATTTCTCACTCAAATCGACAACAATGACTGATCAGTTTTTCAATTAACAGAGTAAAATACGCTGATACTACTGAGCATTCTGCAATATGTTTTGTTGAATGAAAATATTTTGGGGAATATATGATCGCACGACGAAACAAATCAATTTGCACGGGAAATTTTTGAGGGAATTTAATCTGTTTGCACGGGAAATTAAATACTTTAAACGAACATTCTGAACAACGGGAAATTAATCAATAATCACGGTAGGATAAAACATGTACACACATGAAAATAAATGTAGCACGACTACATGTACTATGGTATGTGGACACTTATGATTGATGAAGATGATTTAACAAACTGCAAATGTACCTGTCCAATCTTCCTCAAAAATTATTGTTGCAAACATTCACTGGGAATGCAGATTCGTCTTAAATTGACTATTCCACCACCCGAAGCCAAAAATATACGTTTGGGGCAAAAACGAAAAAGAGGTCGGCCAGCTAAGGCTAAAAAAGCGTTAATGTTGAATTAATTTTTTTTTACATTAATCAATTGACTTTTATTATGATAAACTTTTTCATGATGAACTTTTTCAACACACTAATTGTGATAAAACATTTTTTTCCTGTGCACCTGCAGTTCGTTTAAATCATTTTTTTTCCTGTTCATTATATTAATTTGACGTGTAAGTATTTTTTTCTTGTCAATTATATTTTTTTCACGTTGTAAAAATTTTATTCCCGTTACTTTTCTTTTTTTATCCGTTAAAATTTTAAATTCCTGTGTTGAGAAATTACTAGTCCGTGGAAATATTTAATTTCCCGTGATTTCACCCTTTTTTCGTCGTGCTGATAAATGGCACCCAAATATTTTTACCCTTACTACAGAGTCATTGATTAGGATTCTGTAGCACTTGACCTGAATTTCACGAGACAAAATTTAAAAAAGCGAGCAAAAGTGTCTTTATTCCTTCATCTCTATTTATCAGTCAAAATGAAAATACAACAATATCGACTCTGAAAACATAAAAAATGTTTGTCAATTTTAATTCGGACCATTTTGGCTACCTTTATGAAGCCTTTAGACCAAAGCCCTTCATCCCTTAATCTATTTTGTTATATTTTTTCCTCTAAAGCGGAAAGCCACTAGGGAGGCCTGTTTGCTGGACAGTCGACGAAAAATGACACCATTATGTAGTTTACTCAAGGCAGGATATAAGAAAATAGAGGCTAAATTATTTGACACCTCTTTTATCCGATCTGCAACACATATAAAATAAATTATCCGCTCGAAAATTGGGGGCTAAAAACGTTTTGTCGTCAAATGAAGAAGTATTTGGTCCTTCCCTTACGTTCCTGTTTTAGAATTCTAAAGGTGACACAGATTCGTTTTCCTAGCCTCTCTTCCGTTTGCTCTTCTGTGGTTTTGTGTGCGGTGAAATATTATTCCAGAAAGAAATGATAAACCAACATTTTTTGCCGTTTCACTGCCTCCATGCGTGGGTATACTTAATCGCTGTATGGTTGGTACGCATACCATTCATAATTTTGCAAACTTATCTCTGGAATAATTTTTAAAAATGCCTGTACTTTGGAAGCAAATAATTTTAATTAAATTACAACCTTGGATGCGCATATTTTCCGTCGGAATTTCAAACGAAATGCGAGGGTTGTGTTTTGTATAAGCTCTTGACATTGGCCTTCTGCTTATGAATCGTCAGTCTAAGGGTCTGAATTCTCGAAAGAAAGAGAGAGAACAAACTGAGTCTGAAATTTGACCATTTTTAGCAGTCATTTAAAAACACTTCAACATCACATTTCTCCAAGTAGTACAATGGCTCAATAAAATGCATCATAAAAACTATTTAAAAAATTCTAGCGGAACTAGCTTCCCCAGAAGAGCAGGTTTTCGAATGGAACTACTGAGGTTTTAATGAACCAGTAAAAATTCATGTTTTTGAACTTACAAAAATTAAAGGGTCAAAAATGAAATCTGTTGGAAACCTGCCAGCAAGTTCCGAAGAAGAATTCACGTTGTTCTGAACTTTCAAAACGATTTTTTACAAAAATCAAACAAGAAATTAGCTTGAACTGGCCTTACTAGTTCAATAGTTCTTTTTGGAGCGCATTCCAAAGAAGAATAAACATCTTCCAACCTTCCAAATGAATTTTCTCCAAAATGGCCTACTAGAGAAAGTCACACCAATATTATCATGAAGATTTTCAGCAAAAACCTGCTAAAAAGTAAAAAAAGCTATAATTTTTCTCGATACCGTTCCCAATGCTACCTCAATTTAGGTTATCGAAATCTATAAAACAAAATTTAATTCATTCGGCTGATTGTGAAGTTATAGCCACCCATAAAAATCTACAAAAACTTGAAATTTTTTGAAATTCGAGATGAAAATTGCCCAACAGTAGAAAACACCATATTTAAACGGTATCACATAAAATTCTACCACTTAAAACAAAAATACTTTTATCGAGCATTCGCATCTTATTATTTCAACAAACTAAACTTGAAACTGTACTCAAAATATGTCATAACCAATTTTTCGAGGCCATCAAATAACAACCGCCGATATACAGGTCGTCGTATTCTATGTGTATATTTTTATAACTTTCGAAAAGCCATAAATTTTTTATGAAAGTAGTCGTCGACTATTTTGTTTTATTCTCCAACCGAAAGTCGGTTTATTCACTTTTTACAATCTTTTCGATTAGAGTGCGGCCCACCGCCCTCCCTCTCCCCAATCCACCCCTAAAGATTTCAGGTTAACGGTTTAGGCAAATAAAACAAAAAAGGTCTAATCATTGAAGCCCGATACAATAAGAAAATATTTGCATTCGAACGAAGGTATAAGCTAATTAGTGTCAAAAAATAATTAATTCCTTTTCGAGGTGAGGATGAGAAGTAGAGAAAATTCTGTGAAAAGTTACGCTTTGCTGGAGCGTTGTAAGGCTTGATGGGTGAAAAAAACACGTTGAATTTTATCTGACAATATTAATCCACGTTTTAAAGAGATTTTAACTCGCTCCTTTTGAAAAGGATATATTCAGTATATTCATCAACGTCAACATTCACACAACCAAAATAATGAAAATGTTATCAAGTCAGAAGATCGAATTCCATACCTATGTATCTTTTTATTACTAACATTTGTTGGAAAATTGATAAGGTTTTTTTTTTTATGGTTCCGTCAAATCTGCTCGAAATTTCGTTCGATGTTAGGGAAATTCTTAAAATTATATAAAAAACACTTCGTCAACACAAAAGAAACTTTTGTTTCTATATTTTCGTCGAAAATATCGAAACTGTCGACGGAGAACTTTTTACAGACTCTCGGTATTTGCGAGAAAAATTCGAGAAGCTTTTAGTTTGTTTTATCAACTTTTGGAAAATAAACAGTCAAAAATTTTTGTCGAGGTTCTGTTGATACTGCTATACTGGTAACGTATATTTCATAGTTTGCTCTCGTCTACTTAAATAAGTTACATCATTGTAAAAAATATATGACCGTACATGTAAAATATATACACATTACACTGAATTCTAAATGAATAATGACTTGAGAAAAATTAATTCTGAAGTGTTTTTTTTTCCTACTTTAGCGAAGAGTGTTGCCTCAATTTTATTTTTAGAGTCACAAAAAAAATAAAAAGTATTATTTACATTGTTTACTTTTTCGTCTATTCTGAATTAGGGTCAACTGCATTACAAGTTTTACCCGTTTTCTAACTTGGTGGGCTCTTATTAAAGAATGGACAGGAACATACAGGTAATAAAACTTTTATTCAACGGCATTTTTTACGCAGGCTTCAAATGGTGAGCGTGTTTCACTGGAGCATGATTCACTGGAGCATGATATTGTGAGAATTTTTTGCCCAGCCCTTATAGTGGTGAGCATTTGCTACTCAGTCAAAGAATGTCGAGTCTTTTTCACACAGCCATATTATGGAGAGCGTTCTTTCTTCAGGAATACAAAAGTGGCATTTTTAACATTTTCAATTTTTTAGATTTTCACAAGTGGCAACTCTGACGACTAAATATCATTATGAAAGCAGGCTCATTTCAAATGAATGAAATACGAATTTACAAGGGAGGTCTGACAGTTTTGGTGGTTACCTAGAACGCCACTGAGTGTTAAAATGTGACACACATAGCCAACACGTTGAACCTTGGACAACTAGCCAAGAGTACAGTGAGTTTTTGACTATTGAAAATTTAAGTTTTCGTGTTTCTCCTTCTCCATACTTTTTTGGGGGGAAAAAATTTAGCCCGTCAAAATAAGAGATTTGAACGACAGACTTTTTTTCAACAAAATAATTCGTTTCAACAGGAAAAAAAGTATAATGCACGACAAACCAGGCCCGCCAATATAATCACTTATCCCAGAATTTTAACCAGTTTTGCCCGCCTGAATATGATAAAGCATGATAAAAATATAACAACTTGTACTGCACGACATATTTGAGTTATCAAACAGTGTTTGAGGCGCGCTCAGCAAAACCATATGAACCAGTTGTTTCAGAAACGCACTCATTTTACTCATTCTCATTTTGAGTAAATCAAAAAAATCCTTCCTATTTTTCCTTGAATCTACCTATAACCTTGAAATTCTGAATGTGAGTATCCTACAGCATGCTTCATAACCCGCTTGAAGGGATTCAACATCTGGATACTATGACTGTCATTGCTAATGGTGGGGGGAATGAAAAATTAGAATGAGTTTCTTTACATATAAAATGAATTGAAGGAAATGAGAAATCAGAGTAAGAGAGTCAAAATTTAATCAATTTACCTAACAAAATACCAAAAATGCCTTATAAATATATGAATTTTCCCTTTTCTAAAATTTCAATTTTTTCTGCCCCGCTCCTACTAGCATTTCTGAAAAAATATACTCCTTTGCTGACTTGACCACTACTATGACTTTCCTAGCAAACTGGATTATACAACTAGAAGAAGTAGGTATTCATTGTTAAAAACACAACTAAGAGATACAAACTATAAAGAGAAAGAATAAAGTAGGAGGTCTTTTGTCTCTCTCCCTCTCAGAGTACATAGTTAATAACAATTTGGCATTCATTTTACCAAATTTTAGTTGACTGATTTACTGTTCTCAAAATTTATTATAATGCTGAAAGTTATTTTTTGCTGTGAATTGTTTGAAATCTCCATTACATTCTTCTATCGTTTTGCCTCATAAGTTCGTTGAAACTATTTATTCGATATTCACTCACTTTTTGTCGTTGAAATCACTTTTTTTGTGGTGCAATAAAATCATACCACCTTTATTTTGCATGCAATGGAGGGCAGCAATAATGTATTCTTTGCATAAGCTGTGCTTGAAGTTTTGCCTAATAGTCCCTACAATAACTACATGTGCACTGTGATCATATCATCAACTGAATACAGAAATTATAGTCACCATCAACAGAAATACTCAAGTTCACTCGAGACTTTGCAGACCCCCTTGAGCTCTAATTCTGGTAAGGGATCTGCATTTAAAAGCAGGAAAAAGTTGCGAATGCAAAATTCGCAATGATATTTGCAGACAGAACGTAATTTAGGTGGGTATTTTGTATTCCTGTCGTCGCAGAATCAATATATTTCTCATCACTAAATCCGACAAATGTTTTGTGTTTGTCGCTTTTACCTGGCAAACTTGTTCGATGTGTTTTGCAATTTTACGATCGAACTACGCGGACAAATACTAATCAGGGTCGTTTACGTTAACCTCTTATGAGAATTTTCGACGACTAATTTTGGTGTCAACTTTTCAACAATGAGTTTCAAACTTTAAACGCTTTGGGAACAGTATACCCTTTATTTTTCAAAAGAGAGGCGAGTAGATGAAAACATGTACTCAAAAACTTTGGTAGCTTTTCCTGCTTTTTTTCAAGTCCTTTTTTATCTGTGTTTTTCTCCATCATGAAACGTGAAGTCAACTTAATCTAATATCTTTCCCAAAAAAGAGGAGAAATCGAGACAGTTTTAGCAAAAATTTGTATCTTTTTTTAGACTGTTGTGGCTCAGGTATCTGGTGCAGAATGTCGTCGTACGTGATTAGCAGAATTGGAAACAAAACCGGTGAGACGTTAAATTTTTAAGCCACAAAAAAGTAAACGACAAAGTTGTTGGACACTTATAATTGTGACACAATGTGGTAGAGTTACAAAGAAATTGGACGTTTCTGGCCTTTTATTTTTTTTCATTTCATCTTCTTTTTTTATTTTTAGAGGAAATTGTTCCTCATTTTGAACGAAACCCCGTCGGTGAGGGCAATAGGTATTATAGAATTATTATAATAAAACGCATTTCAAATTCTCAGAGAATCCTCGAAATATTTATTATTCGAAAACGTTATGAATAAAATTCAAAAAAGTGTAGTTTTTTCCTAATTACAAACCTCAATTTAAAGATAAGACATGATGCCTCGTCATTTTCGCGAATCAGTTTGCTCGAATGGTCATTTTTTAAAGTGGAATTTTGTTTGAAAATTTTTTCAATTCATTTTTGTCCTCGATAGCAAGTTTTTGAATAAATAAGAAACTGAATAGGTACGAGTATATGGATTGGCATATTTTACGAATTATAATTTTATCGAGTGTTACTTTTTGTCACCCCAAACATTACTTCATCACGCTGAGTAATATTTTATTCGAGTCAGCCAACCCTCAGCTATAATTTCATTTAAAAAAAATACTTTGGATTAATAATTAAATGCTCACAGTTGAAACCAAAATATTAAAGAACATGCACTTTGCTTCAAATCCATATTTCATTCATAAAAATGAGTCAAAAACTAAAAACATTTGTAAATATTTTTTGAAAAAGTGTAAAATAAATTTTGTAGAGAGTGAAATAGCTTCTTTTCAGCTTGAAGTACCTGTACATTTACATTAATTACCAAAATGAGTAACTTTTACTCAGCAACAATTCTCTCTACAAATCCAGAGTTTTTAGTTTTACACTTTGAATTTTGAAATAATTACTCCATTTTGATTACACTGAACTTTTGTTACGAATCCAAAACTATATTTCCGTTAGAAAATTACCTGCCCAACCTCTTGTTACCAAACTCGAGTTATAAAAACACTTCGACTCGTAATATTTCTTCTCGGTTGTCCCTCCTAACCCTTCCTCTTCTCCTTATAATGATAGAACTATAAATTCGAATTGTGTTTCTCTCTCATCGTAATTACTCGTACTTTTACAACTCGCAGAAAATTGATTCACCAAACTCTTTAAACGAAAAAACTTTTCAGCGTGCACCTTAAAATACTGCATAATTATTTTAAACGGCCAAGAAAGTGCTTTCAAAAATTATTCAGGTAGGTAACTTTGAAACAAAATGTTTCATTTTTGCACTTCTATAGCTAAATGAGTTGAAGCGTTAATAAGTTTTCCTCCTCCTTTATTTATGCTACTCGTTTTGCTTTTTCATTATTTACTCGTACTTTTTTACTCGCCAACTTTATTTTCATTATCGTTAGTTTTGTTGATAATGAATTTGTGTTTACTCACCACTTTCTGAATCACTTACTCGTATTAAATACACCAAAGCGAAAAGAAAATTACTAATACGAAATTGAAAAGCATTCGTATAAGCTGACTTGAGAAAATTTCTTAAGGCTTGAATAGATTCAAGACTTTGTACCTTTTGTTTAGTAGATTGCATTCCTTTTAACTTTATTCTCATTTTACTGTTTCAAAAGTTGGTTATTTTTTGCTTCGATACTTTCTGGACATTAATTTTAAATGGAATTTACCTGCTTTCAAGTACCTCTCCCCTTTTAATTTTAATAACATAAATGTACTTCACCTGCCACAGCAACGAAGCATGATAGTAACTAGGCTGATAAAATCTTGAATTACGAATACTTCAAGCATGGTGTTAGGTTTCAAGTTCTCAGATATCGCTGGTAATATTACTCGGTTTTCCTGTAATATTCCCTTCAAAAGTGAGTTTTCATTTCAATTTTTGGCTAAAATCTCAATCAAATGGTTGATAGATTGAATTAATCTCACCGTAATATTCTCCGAAAGTAAAATTCAATTCCAAATTTTTTAGACATTTCAAGGCCAAAAATTACTAGTCTAAAACTTTTTCCATTTATCGAATTCTACTCCAAGTCTAGTTTTCTTGTAAGACCATCTTTAATCCAGTTTCTAGTAGAATGAAAGCAAAGTTTTTTTCAGGTCAATAGTTCAAATTCTAGAATTACTATAAATAAGTCATAATATAGTCTCACAGAATGTAGCTTTAGAAAATTTTAGATTTTAGGCTCTTGGAAGATAGTCTCATTAGAAATTTTAGAAAAATAAATTCTTTTTTCACATTAAATACGTATGTAACTTTTTCCACAATCTCTAATTTCATTACCACTCATGATCATAGGCAGAGTTTGGCGGGTGATAGGGAGGCTCTGACACCCAGGCTGAAATTATCCCCCTCTCCCTTCAGAGAAAATCGAATTATCCCCACCCTGTTCAATGAAAATTACCTAAACTATGATTTATTTATTCTAAACTCCCATCATTTTTTCATTTTTATTCTTTTTACTCATTTTATCGTCTCACGTGTCTTTTTAGCAGATTTTCAACGGAAACTGTTTTCTTTTTTTTTTATAATAATTATTTTCTTCTCTTTTAGCGATGGACAAATATTTTTTAGCCGCCCAAACATACATGTATTAAGCAAAGTCCGCCAATGCTCATAATATTGTAAAAATATATACATGATACATCCCAACCTTAAATTTTTATTCAAAATTTTCATTGAGGTGAAGAGAAATTTAACACCATTTTGTATTTAAAAAAATCAAAAGTGTGTTACTGTTGTCGGGGCAGTTCGTACATGGCACTGGATTGGAACTGCTTTAATATCATCACTATTTTAAACATTTTTAAATTCTTATAATCATTGAATAACTATAGAGTTATGTAATTTCAAAACAATGAAAAATGACCTCAAAAATATCTAGAGAACACCAGATCATGCCATTCTCGTATACTCTTTCTTTTTACCAAAATAATCCATTTTAATCAATAAAGGGCACCTACTACAGGATATAGCTTCGCGTTTCATATATAGTCCAATTCTAACGAAAAATTGATACTAAATCTTACATCCTGTGAATCATCCATTATAATAGAGTATAACTCATTTTTCAAGAACCACAAATCATATCATTTTAGTTGCCAATTCTGAAACAAGATAAACCGTTTTTACGTGCATTCGTCGAATTAATAATACACGGGGTGGATACGAGGAAGACTTGCAAAACGAAGTTAATTATATCCGAAGAGAATACGAAATATAGAACACTTAGACAGCGAGAAGACTATACAAACGCTAGTGATTTATGCAAATTAACTAGCAAATGCATTATCTTCGTATTTCATTGTGAAAAAAAATAAAAGAGGTATGGGAAAAGGGAAGCTGTGACACAAAAAAACCAAAAAAAGAAGATGAATGGGTTGAAAAAATAAATAGTAGAAAGAGCCAGTAATTTAAATAAATATTTCTCAAGAAGATAGGAGAGGGAAAGGTATTAGTCGACCTTAATCAAGTAAACCGAATTTCCCAAAAGCAATGGAAAGAGGATGACTACTTTCAGTGAGTTTCAAATAACAGTATCGACCAGAAATTAAAGAATGGAAAAGTCAGCAAAAACATTGACTCAGCCGCGTGTCATCAGCTGAAGAAAAACTACAACTGCCTTGGACAAATAGTTATCAATCCGAACCCTTTCTTACAGTTTTTTGTTCTCTTTTATTCATTTTGAAAATTCCTTCCTTTCACTCTTCGTCAAATAAATTTTTTATATCTAGCTCGAGGGTAGAGGAAACTTTTAGGTAAATACTTGTAACTTCATGAAAGAATAAAGAACTTATAATCGTGCCAATTATCGAAAAAGTGTGCACCAAGGAGGTTCGAGGCAACAAACTCGCCGAGTTTTTTCTCTTATTCGTCAGGTTTTGTAAGTTTTGTATCTCAAGGGGGGGTGAAGTTTTTTTTTTTTTTTTGTAAAATAAACGAGGTTTTTTCCTTCCTACTACAGAGAGCTGAGCATTAACTTTTAGCACAAGTAAGAAAATTCGTATAACAAGATACACGACTGAAGACGAGTAGAATTTTGATGGAGTGCTTCGGATGAGATACGATTTGTGAGAGGAAGACTGAAAATAAAGAGCAGAGAAAACAAAAAATTCCTGATAGACAAAACCAATTGAGTAGTTGGATTTTCATTGATTTTAAGAAAATTATTACCCAAATCTGCCACTAATTTAGTTTAAAGAATTCAATTTTGTAGATGATATGGTTCATAAAGCAAAAATCACATAGGAGAAAGCATAATTTTCTTAATAATTGAAATTATTCCATTTTATGACATGAATTGTAGGTAACTTTATGTTAAAAAAACAAGAATAAAATTTTAAAGCATTGTTAGATTGAAATATATATGTACTAGTAAGTTAATGTAATAACATGAAAAATTTACTAATTAGCACCATAAATTTCTAAGAAGGGTCTGGAAATGAAGTCGGGTGAAAGAAAGTACTGTTAGTAATATAAGATGATTTCAATTCATTTTCTTGATCAATTTCTCTTGCACCCCTTTGGTCTCCTCTAAGAAAAAAAAGTTGATAATGCCACTAATTTTAGGATAAAATAATGTTACAGGGTTACAGCTCCGATTTTTTTTTTTTTCACGGAAAAACTAAGAATTCAACCAGAAATTGAATTACATATTACGAAAAATGATGAAAAAATTTTTATTCGCCTCCTTTTATTGCGAATTGTAGTCCCCTTCTAGATTATTTTTCACTTCAAACTCGACCTATATTGGATTCTCACCAGGTTACCAACATTTTCATCTGTTGTCATTTTGTGATAAGGCACAGAGATGAAATTTATCTCGGAATATTTGCATATTTTGGAATAGGGGAAGTTGAATTTCTGTTCGTCAGCTAAACTAGTTGATTACCCCAGAGAATTCCACCCAGTAAACTGGAATCGAAGGATAAACGAGTCAAGTCTTCGTAGGAATCAACTTTAAGTAATCTGTTAACGTTTCAGTTTTGTCTCATGTCAATACAATGAATGTCAGTTTACTCGTATTTCGCTTCGTATTTTGTCTCCTTCCTAGATCCGTACCAGGTCTATTAAACATTTTTCAATCTACTTAGGGTCTTATGTTTCATTGGATTTTCTTTATCAAGTAGTGACCTGAAAATTTTGGAGATCAAAACTTGGCTACAAACATAATTACATAATATGCCAAATTTTATGCAGGTATTTTATTATTATTATTTTCATGGGTTCCAATAATTCAAACAAAAAATCCATTATCATAGCACAAAGTCTGAATTTCACTTGAAACTTGAACTAGCAATCTGCACCGACTATAACTCGTGGAACTTTAATGACTATAAATAGCTTTATTGGCTTCGAAGATGGCTTTAATGGTATTTATAAACGGCTATAGATGCTTTACTGGCTTTACAAATGTCTTTACTGGGTTTATAGATCCCTTTACTGGCATTACATATGAGTATGACTTTTACTGGCTTTATAAATGGCTTCACTGGTTTTACTGATGGATTTAGTGACTTGACAAATAGTTTTATTGCTATGAAAATGGCTTTATTGAGTTTTAGTGACTTCACTATAGGTTCACATAGATAACTTTACTGGCTCGACTTTTGGCTTTACTATACAGTTTTAGAAATTCATTTTCCAACTTCACAAAACTCACGTCAATAGGGCACTCGCTGCCAACTTACAGCTTTCATGTAACGTTTTTATTATTTATTAATTAGGAAACCTGTCCTCTGCTGATTCACTTGCCGTGTTTTACAAGAAAATGTTGAATACTAGACACTTTTATAGCCAAAGGATAACACCAATCCTTTCAGAACCAATCAATTTATCTGAAATGCAACAATTATAACAATAAACTCAATATTAAAAGCAAATACTAAAGCTTCAGCCTCCCAACTCCAATTTATTTTAATAGAGACACATGTCCACACATTTTCACATCCTATCACTCATCAGCTCATTCACCCACATGTCAATCACCTAAGGCTGCACTGTCAAATTTTTGCATATCAATTCGTCGAAATCTTCTCAAGATTGATTTTCATTTTCTTTATATTGAACGAGACACGAATAATTTTATTCTTATTTTCCTTCGTACGAAACCCTGTGCTCGTCATCTGCTCATCTTTTTCCATCTCGCCAGCCCAAAGAGAGTATTCTAATATCGGCTCGAAGCTTTTTTGCACCTGGTCGTAACTGTCGAAAATAAAATAGAATGACAGATAATAAATCAAATATTATTCTATTACTAAGTTCGTGGTGTAATAAATTGTTTCATGCGTCGACGACGCAAAAACGTCGCATACCTTTTTCCTCAAGCATCAAATTTCGTGAGCTTCACCCAGCATCCTCGTATCTCTGGCAAGAAAATCGAAAGAAGACACGAACGTATATTTTCAAAATTGGATTCCAATCGCCAAAAAGTGGTGGATCTGCTCTCTCTGTCTGTCTCAAACTCCCTATCATCCTTACACTACTCCCTCTCTCACTCTTTGCTCTTTCTACCTTTTTCACATCCCTCTTCCTCCATTCGTCTCACTTCTTCTTTCTGATTCTCTCCATCGTATCCTCACTCTCCCTGTCTTTGATCTACTCGTATCTTTCTGCTTTTCAGCAAAAAAGTTCCACATTTTTTGCAAACGTTTGGGTAACAACGTCATCCCATCGTCTCGTGTTGTTAATTGAGTACTTGGTGTTTCGTTTTTGAAACGAGAACAGCCTTTTTTACACGACTTTGGTCGCACATCCATCCAATATTCGTAATGTAAAATGATATCTCGAAATACGACTGTTGATGGCAGAAACTATATCATTGGTGATGAGCCTTTTCCTCTCCATTCGGGTTCCCTTATTTTGCTAGCGTAGTATAATCTGCGGCGTCAAATGTTAACAAGATGCTTTTCGAAAATTACCAACTCGTCGAATAATCTATCTATGAAATGAATCAACTCTCGTCTGTTTGCTATTGCTCAGCCCTTAATTGGTAGTTGGCGTTAGGTACTTTTACCCAAATGCTTATTTACATACGATTACAAAATGGTGGCAAATGCGAGTCTATAGTTTTAGCGCGCTTATTTTAGCATTTGCGTACTTTGGGGCTGGATTTCGCATTTCTTGCGATCTTTGAACGTGAGTGATGCAGCGAGTTTACTTCACTCTTGCTTAAATTTGGGTTAAATATGTAAGTGGACGTTGATTCTGTCAAAAGGATGGAGGTTTGATTCCAATTAAAATTAATGCCTAAATAGTCTAGCGTAAAATTCATCATCCATTATTGAAAGGGTTCTGTTAGTAGGTTATTGAAAATAAAATTACCTGGCACAATTCATGAAAAAATTATGGTGCTAAAAAAGTCAAGGGTGAGTATTTCCACCCTCCACCAATCAAAGTTGAAAAAGAATGCTGTAAATAGTGGCAAGGTTGCAATAAATTCTGCTAATAAGGTGAAGGATCCCTATGGGCAAAATATTTTGAAAACGGATCCGTTTTATTCCGGGTTATAATCCGTTTCTGGATTATAACCCGGAATTTTCCTGTTTTCCGGCTTCTAAAACGGATTTCGAACGGATTGTAATCAGTCTTGCCGGAAATGAGTCCGGATTATTTTCCGTGAATGCTGTTTTATCATATTTGTCGGCCCGGGTTATAATCCGTGAAACCGTTTTACAAACGGATTTAGAAAAATTGCCCAAAAATTATCACTGATTATAATCAGGAAATCCGTTTTACAAACGGATTTGGAAAATCAATCAAGATGACAAAAATAACTGCAAATTTTCAGATCCGATGATCGAAAATAAAAACGGACTGACAACGGATAAAATTCTCATTTTGCGGATCATTTTCTCATTTTTTGCCCATCGGGATAGATCCATGTTCACATTTGGCAAGATTTTATCAAACCGATAAATTTTAAACAAAGTATAGGAGTTTATGGAGAATTTTCTGTTTATACTTTTTATAATTTGGCTTGCTCTTTTTCAGCTTAACGAATAACAGAGCGTCGGAAGTTATCATCAGCGCAAAAGTTGAGAGAATGAACCTTCAATTTCCAACTTCGAACTAAAATATTAAATCCAAATAGCCAGCCTAAATTAGTGGAATACGAAAACAAAATTCATCCAGAGATTTTTCGGTGCCATATACACACGTGTTCGATTAATTGGAGAATGCGCTATAATAATGTAGTTGTTTCTCGAGTGAACGTCGTTCAAAACCACAATTCTTTGAGAGGCCTTTCTATTCCCACATCGTTTGCCTAGCAAAGCTCAAAGCGTAATTCTATATTGTCAGCCAATTCCATAGCAGCAGTTCTTTTTTTGTATAGCTGCATCGTATAACCGATGCGATAGCTTTTAAACCGTCGAACAAATTCGGGACTTGGTTAAATTTTCTAATTACAAGCTTCAAAAAGTTTATTCAGAAAAGTTTTTAATCGCATTATTGTTTCAGCCTTAGCAACCAAACACCCGTCTGTGTGGCTGGGCATTTTTGAGAAAGCAGGTATTTTTGATTTCACGCTTCCTCGTTAGTACCTTTACATGTATTCTACATAAAATATACGTCTACAGTTTCTCTTTCTCCTTATACAGGGTGTTCCGCTTCGAGTTCACCACAGAGCAACTGCAGATAGAGCAACATAAGTTACGTTCATGAACAATAGTTTGCCTACTCGCCGGTCAGTACGAGTTAAGTAAGATTGAAATGATGTTTTTTTTTGTACCAACTGGGGTACTTATACTTTTAAAAATTTCTACAATTAAAACTAAGATAGTTAGAAACCTCCGGTTTGCGCCATTATTTAGCAAATAGAATGTATTTTATCAGTATCAAAAATCAAAGCAATCGAAGAAATTCCAAAAAATTATTAAAATATTGAGGTAAAAAAAAGGCTTAAATTTTTCATTTTTTGTAAATAAAATAAAAAAATGTTATTTTAAGGGTCCTTTAAAAATTTTTTTTTAAAAGAAGACTAACTGTTGAGTCTTATAGGGCATAAATAAGTTTAAAAAAACTTCAATTTATTTATTTCATAAAATTCAACTTTCTTAACCTTGAAAAAAAAAACGAAAAATTAAGAAAATTTGAAAAAATCAAAATCAATTAGGCGTTGATTAGAATAGAAATAAAAATGAAAACTTAGCAACCTTACCCAACTCTCACCCCTCCACACCCTCCAATCCCGACTATTTGATTTTAATTTTTTCCAATTTTCTAATTTTTTGTTTTTTTAAAAGGCTAAAAAAGTTGAATTTTTTTAAATAAAAAAATTAACGTTTTTTAAAAATTCTTTATGCACTATGAGACACAGCAGTTGGTCCTCTTTCAAAAAAAAAATTTTAAAGGACCCCTTGAAATATCATTATTTTTATTTTACTCGCATTTTTTTAAAATGAAAAATTTAAGCTTTTTTTTATTACCTCAATTTTTCAATATTTTTATTTATAATTTTCTTAGAATTGCTTCGATTGTTTTGATTTTTAATATTAATAAATTACTTACTTATATTTGATAAATAATGACGCAAACCAGAGGTTTCTAACTATCTTAGTTTTGACTGTAGAAATTTTCAAAAGTAAGTACTCCAGTTGGTCCAAAAAAAATATCATTTCAATCTTACTCAACCCCTACTGACGGGAGAGTAGGCAAACTATTGTACATGAACGTAACTTATGTTGCTCTACCTGCAGTTGCTGTGTGGTGAACTCGAAGCGGAACACCCTGTATTGTATTGTTTTGACAAAGTACAAGAGTGAATGAAAAAAAAAAAGTTTTTTAATAAAAATTGTTTTTGAAGTTGCTTCTTGTTTTGCTTTTTTTTCTCTTCAGTTCCTTCTGATGTTTACATTTTCACCTGCTCTTTGTTATAAGCGAAATTTCCTCATGCGCAAATGAAAAATCGTATCGTTACTCTGTTCAAAACTTTTGTGGGTTAGTTTAGTATACTTTTACTTCTTATAGGGATGTGATTGTTGAGTGAATTTATAATGACTGACGAATTTCCATTGAAACAGAATCTGTCACATTAAGAACAGTACGTACTCGTACATGCAATCAGCTTGTCAACAAACTCGATTGAAAGTTTTTAATATTCTCAGCTTTCAATAGACTTCGGACACGGGTGGTCGTTATTTTGAAGTTTTGAATTTTTTACCGAACCTTGCAGAATTGTTCCATTCCGTGAAAAATAAATTCCATGAAAATTTCTGCTAGGTTGAAAAAAATGGTGGCTCAAGAGGGTTGAAAATTTGTAATTAATGTAAAAATCAGCATTATTTTACTCTATATAATTAGCATTGCATAGAAACATGTATTTTCTCCTCCAACTCACTACTACAATCCAATAATTGATCGATATTTGCCAGCATTATTACGATGTTTCAATTGGAAACGATCAATCTGCCCATAGGACACAACTATTTGGCTGATTGCCCCAAATTCATAAGATCCAACCGTTAGGCATAGGTTGGCATTTCCCTACTCCGATCAAGATCTGATCCTTTTGGCCTTGGTCAGCATACCTAAATCGATGCAACCGAAGCAGCCCCCTCCATGTGAGCCTTTTTGGAAACTGTTTGCACAGGCTAAGAGCTACTGCGTCACCACAAAAGAAAAAAAAGGAAGCGATCAATCGATCATTGGTGGTGCCCAGAAATCGTCATAATCGATTAAAATCGCTATTCAGTCGGTTCATCGATTAATTCAAAATACTCGATTATTCCCATCTGCACTAGTCAATTATTTATGGTACAGTATTTAATACTATCATTCAAGTACTACTTTGTTTCTGAATTCTGAAAAATATTTATACCTAAAAAATACAAAAAAGTTGAAATTTTTAAACTTCGAATACTTTTTTCTAAGAATTTTTTTTCAATGTATCACCAAAAAATCATTACTTATAGGTACTAATTCACCATTGTAAAAACTTATCACTTAAAAATTTTAAATTTATCATTTTTCAGATTAGGTACTTAGCTACAATTATCAGCATTTCTTGCATGGTCATATTCTTGGTAAAGCAATAGGTACATATAATGACTTGTCACGTAATTCACGTTTTCAAATCAAATTTGTTTTTTTAGTTCCTCAATAGGTAAGGGGAACGGGGAAATTACCATCGAAGATAACGATGTTGCCTCTGTAGAAAATGTACATATATATTCGTTTTCGTCGTAAATACTGATTCGTTCGTGTTAAGATTTACAACAAACAAGGAGAAGGAAGCGCCAAATGTTGGAAAATAATAGAAATCGAGCGGAAAATACGATTTTGGTTGTCGTGAAGGAGCAAAATAAAGCAGGAGGAGAATATCGTTCTTGTAGACTTGCGTGCAAATATACCATGTACTGATAAGAAATCAAAAGGGGAGGGGGGAAACAAGATAAATTGGGAAAACCTGTATGCACACAGCGTTTAAATAAGGCTTCTAGGAAGTGGAATTTGAGAGGCAATAAATTCGCCACCCACATGATGTTAACTTTGAAAAAATTCGATTTGACTGGTAAAAAGAGTTCAAGTAGGGCGCCGCGAGTTGGTATTCTGAAAAATGTACACAGTTATCGCGAACGAAAATCGATTGTTATGCGAAATTGAAAATGTCTCTTGTGCATGTTAATCGGAAATAGACTCGTTTGAATCTACAATATTAACCGGAAGAACTTTTTGCTGCTTTATCTGAGTAAAGATAGCGGTATAGTAGCTTGAAAAAGTAATTCTGGGTACAAGAAAGTTCTTTGTGAAGTCAGACTTTGCCCACAAGGAGCGAATACTTTTGAGACATTCCGTTCGTCTCAGGCAATCAAGTTTTCTAAGCAGGTGTACTCGAGGGTAACTATATGCCTTTGAAAAAAATTCTTCTGATGAAAGTATTTCTTTTTTGAAGACGGTGATAAGTATGATATCGAACCATTGAACAGTACAATACCGTAGGTTACCGCGTATAGAAAGAAGACTACGAAAAATTACCATATGGGCAAAATATTTTGAAAACGGATCCGTTTTATTCCGGATTATAATCCGTTTCTGGATTATAACCCAGAATTTTCCTGTTTTCCGGCTTCTAAAACGGATTTTGAACGGATTGTAATCAGTCTTGCCGGAAATGAGTCCGGATTATTTTCCGTGAAGGCTGTTTTATCATATTTGTTGGCCCGGGTTATAATCCGTGAAACCGTTTCACAAACGGATTTGGAAAAATAATCAAGATGACAAAAATATCTGCAAATTTTCAGATCCGATGGTCGAAAATAAAAACGGACTGACAACGGATAAAATTCTCATTTTCCGGATCATTTTCTCATTTTTTACCCATCGGGTACATACTGTGCACATGTCTCCCGGAAAATTTTGAAAATCGTCAATTTTGGCCAAAATACCAAGGTTAACCCCTTGGTCTGTTTTCTTTTTCTTTTTTTTTTCAGATAATTTTTTTCGAGTTTAGCACTGGTATGGAGGGTTTTCGAGGTCGCTGAAAACGAATCCGGTAGCTATTTCAAGCGACGACTCTCGCCCGGCGAGATATACCCAAAAAAAAAAGAGAAAAATACATCAAAATGGATCGAAATCGCGATGTAGAGTAAAATGGGTCGCAGATTCGGATTCAGCGTGAAAAATTGGATAAATTTCACATGTCGTGGGTCAATTTGAGGTCTGCTATACCAGATGCTGTTTTTTATCCGGAGTTTTTCTTTAAATATGCCATGTCCGAATGAACACTGCTTTTTTAAGCCAAATTTTTTTTCATCTTTCAGTACCTTACAGACCGATAATTCGATAATTTGCTAATAATATTCTAATTGAACCAAAATTTCTCCTAATAAACTATGTTTAAAAACTTTGCATTTCCTGATTTCTGCTCAGAGAATAAATTTGAAAGTTGAGCACTGGTATGGGGATTTTCAAGCTGAACACGAATCTGGAGGCTATCTTTGGCGGCGGCTCTCATCAAGCGAGATATGGCCAAAAAATAGTAAAAAATGCTCCTAAATGGATCCAAATCACGATATACAGCAAAACGAGTAGCAGATTCGGACTTAGCGTGAAAAATTACAAATTTATGAAACACGACAAAAGAACGTTTGTATTGAACTCTTTTTTTTTTTTTAGCCCTCAAAAGCAAACATTGAGCAGATCAAAATCTCAACCTGTGACTATTGTAGGGACAATATGAGAATATACATAATTGTGATTTTCAAATCATGAAATTTTTCTGTTTAATAATTTTGTACATTGAAAACTGCTCTGTACTAAGTCTCCTGCTAAGAAATTCGTAAAACACTAAAAATTCAAAACTGGCTTTTCTAATAAATGTGAACTCCATTGTTGTGAAGTTTAACACCTTCGAAACATCACACATGGATACACATTAGGGTGGTCCTTTTTCTGAAATTTTAAATTTTATACTTCGCACCATACAGAATGGTTCCAAATTTCATTTCATGAAAAAATAAAAATAAAACAATAAAAATTTCTGCCCCTAGGTAGAAAAAAAGTGGTGCCTCTGGGCGGTTGGAAATCCGAACATGTAAAAATTACAAGTAGCATTATTTTACTTTATAATCAGACCTGCGTAGAAATATCAAAAAAAAAAAAAAAGGCCCATAGCATCAAAACACTAGTTTTCCAGGAGAACTGTAATATTTTGGTACAGACAAGTTAGGGTATCCTTTCACTACATAACACAGTCCTAAAAGAAGAGAAAGCCAGAAACAGTGTCTTTAAGAACTCCTGCCAGCTGCCAACTACCTGCTGGAAGCTCGATTTTATTAAATGCAACAGTGAACTATGTATATCCTAAAAAGCATACAGCATAAATTGTCTGATCTCCCAGAGCCTACTACCCCCCCCCCCCCAACCCTATCAGCGATCACTTTACAAAATTATATTTTCAAGTTTACTCGTCTGTATAAACTCGCTAATGACGCGTTCGATTTCTAAAATTAAGCTGTTTATAAAGTACATTAAGTTTTAAGAACATAGGAGAGAGCACGTTGGTGGTACGGACAAAGAGACTAAATGAAATTTAAGACGCAAATTGTTGAAAATTCGATCGGCCGAAGTACCAAATTTGAATGGTTTGGTTATACGATAGTTTTAGCAAAAATCAAATCTCCATAAAAGAAGCCACAGGCGATGTACTTGGAACTCTCTCGAGCATAATAGAAAATTGAATTCCATTCTAAAACTTTGACGAGTAATTATAAATCTATTGGATTGTAATTGAATTACGAGTGTTGTGCTTCGGTAGATTGGAATACTTGAAGATGATTCGATTCAGTTTATGGTAAATACCAATCTTTGATAAGTTAGCAGAAGCTTACCCAAACGAAACCTTTCGAGAAGTCTCTCGAACTTCTACTATACGATGGCCTTCAATAAGATTATAGTTTTTTCAAATGAAAGTAAAATATTCTCAAAATGTACCCAGCGAAAATTTTTCCCTTTAAAAGGGTCATATTGGGAGACTTCCAAATATCTGGGTGAAAAATCGTTGCATAACTATTGGTCAGCAAGACCACCTCACTGCCCTAAACTGAAAGTATAAGTCACACTACCTTAACCCAAAAATAGGGAAAATACCACTCAGCGAAAAAATATTAAGAATTAATAGGTTGCATACTAACTTCGGGACAATTTAGGTTTTATGTGAAAAATCAATATAACATATTACATAATTATATTTTAGTTTGCAGCGCGCTAATTTTCAACATACCTACTCGTATTAATATCAATTTTTAATATTTTGAATTCATTTCTAATATTTTTTACTAATTTTCAATAAAGTTCTATTAATTTTTTCCTATAAGATCTGAATTGTTCCAAACTTAGTATATGTACATACTGAAATTTAATATGCATTTTTTTCTCAGTGTATGAATGTTTCAGTCCGCGATATGACCTTGGAGCACTTTTTTTTTTGATTGACTGGTGATGGAGACAGAGTATGAAACAAAATTTCATTTGAGCCTAATTCGAGTCCCCCTCCGCTCCCACCTGGAAAAATCTTGATTACAAAATCTTTTCATCACCATTACCCGTCTTTCCTTACTTCAACATTTTATGGAAATATTAAAAACTCCGTTTCAAAATTAATTTTTTTCTATACCTTTGATACCAAATATTTCTAATAATATTATTCAACTACGAAATGAATATTTATACAAATTGTTCAACATAAGAGTCGCAAAAAGACAGTCATTATTGAAATCACAAAAAAAAAATTTTTTTTCCTCTGTGTGGAAAATGCTGAGTAGTGAAAATACGAAAACGTAAACTTTATTTTTCAGCTGACTTGAAAAAACTTACCACGGTGACAGTCGACGAAAGACTACTTTCACAAGTACTTGAAAATCCCTGTTAAACGTAGTTTTTGCAGAATAGGTAGGGATGTATTTGAGGACAGGGAAAAGGAGTGAGAGGAGAGAGACAAAGCGTGTGAAAGAGGGTGGCACGTAAAATGAACGGAAAGCTCTCTACAAAGCTCTATCGATTATAGTAGAACTAGAATTCAGGCCGTGTGATTCTTATTCGCAAAACTTTACGGTATTAAAGTGGCAAAAAAAATGTTACGAATTCTCTGATTTTCATCCGGCTCATAAATGTGAAGAAAATGTAATCTTAATTTTCATTTTGATTACCAAAAAAAATGTACGAAAGTCGCATGAATATTGCAACTATAGACTCATAATATGGTCAAGCTTTTCTTCAAGATCAGCAGTTTTTCTGATAACACAGCATTAATGACAGGTCGAATTTTATCTTTCGAATTTTTCTAATTACCTACCTACGTAAAACCTGTGAAAAGTTTTTACAAGCCTGCAAAGAAATTTTTCCACCCTTCAGACATAAAATAAATATTTATAGCACAATTTTGAGTTTTGAAAATTCAACTTTTCTGATGCATCAAGTAAATGAAGAGCTAGATATCAAAATGCAAAATCAGAAATCAGAAATATTTATTGAGAAAGATAACAATTTGAACATCAAATGAACCATACCCTCCACATGCCCACTGGTGCGAAGGTGGAGGGGATTACCATTATTATCAACTTTTGATGTTTCAATGTCCTAAATAATAAAAAAACAGGTTAAACGTGATTCCTTGTGTATAAAATTCAACAGGGAATCCATTCCTCAACTTATATTTTGTCCAACTTTATTTCTTGTCCATCAAATCATCTTTCAAAAATCGTTGTCTCAAGACTCAAGTTTTGCCCTTTTAGCAAAGTTGGTTAATGTATATCACAGTGAAGCTTGGCGTGAAATCTTTCTTTTGAGACACTTTTCAAAAAATTTCGTACACATAGAGTGAAGATGCAGTTTTTAGATTTTTTTGAAAATTTTACGTTTTGGATATTTTGCGTTTTGATATCTCTTCAAATTTTCCAGCCACATAGTACTACGTAATAGTAGACTCATATACCACATTATAAATTCAAAAAAAAAAAAATACAAATTAGGTATAATATTTCATGTCAGTAATTCGAGTACTAATGAACGGAAAAAAATTTCAGAAGCAATTTTCTCAATTTTCGATAGGAAAGAAACTTATAATAGGTACAAATTACTAGGAAAAAAAAAATTAATAAAATAAAATAATGAAAATTACTACAATTATCAAGACTATCCTCAACAATAAATCTCAAATTCTCTTTGTTTCCCCTTCAAAATAGTGAAAATTCGGCTACTATTCCTTTCTGTCAGAGTAAATTTGGGTAGTTATTGCCAAAATCTCTCCCCATTCAGCCAGCCTGAAAAAGATAGTTTCGCTAAGAAATGTAAATTCTTATTCATACAAAATCATAATCCTTCAACTCTCATTCAACTATTCAGTCGTTACGGTTTCAATATCGAACAGAAAATTATATCTATCGTTTGATACGGCATAAAATTCTGATAATACATATATATGTATGTATAAGTAAAGATGGTAAGTGGGCTGAAAAGAGGTATAGGTATATAAAACCAAAAAACATGTGCGTTAAATCGATCAACTTTTCCGACATAATTACAATTAATTAGTATTTAAAATGAAAGGAACGGTGAAAGGTTTTTGAATAAATGCGTGAACTTTACCTTCGCACAATGAATGATGCTTTCAGAATATTCACCCGTACCTAGTATGTGTTTAATTTTGACTCTTTCGCTCGAACAGCTAGATCAAGAAAAGAAGAGGAAAACATGAAAATATTTTTTTCTCGTTTCTTTCTTTCTCTGCTGAGGAGGGGTGGGTGGCGTATTTTGTGTATATTTCAAAAATAGGTCAAAAATGGAGAACGAATTTTTCTAAAATGATGAAAAAATGATTACCCGATAGTGTTCTTCAATTAAGATTCATAGTTTCATACCGATCACGTTTTCCTCATTAAAACAAAATGCAGTATAGAAATTAAGAACATTTTCAACTTTTTTCTTACTGCTAAAATTTTACTATTTTTTTTTTGCAAGCTTCCATTTTATTAGATAACTTACTATGCTGCATTAGACGTTTTGTTGGCCATTACCACATTTCACGTCGTAGTCTATTATCAATTTAATGACCCATGCGGTCTTCACAAAATAATAAAAAAATAAGCTGGTTTTCACAGTGATAACCAACTAAAAAGCTAGATTTTGTAAAAGTCGTTTAGCCACGTCAAACTTTCTTTCGTAAGAATAAAAGCTGATCTTGTATATTTATTCATTTTTCTATTTTGTTTTGTATTTCATGATAGCTGCTATATGCCATTGCCAGGCCTGCAGTCGGAATATTTTGTGAGGGAGGACGAGGTTCACTTATAAGTAGGGATCGGATTTATATGAAAACGCATATTTTTTTGTAATTCACATGGAAGGGTGAGAGTCAGATAGTTTTTCGTTTCACGCCATTCTGATTAAAATAAACTTGTTTTCACATATTTCGCATATTTGAGGTATATTTGCATATGTCGACATATTTCACAAAAATTCATGCATATTTCACGAATTACTATTTTCATACTTTAATTTGTGATCTGATCTCTAATGTAGTCATGAATTGTGATGTTAGTATCAAGATTTTATACCAAAACGACATTTTAAAATTAAGAATTACCTACTCAATAAAATTGTTTTCTTGTTTCGTTCATTCAGAAATTTTATCTTAAATTATTAGGTAATTGGTATGAAGGTCAAATTTAGCTTTAGCTCAGTTAGCTGAGTAAAACGATACCAATATTGATATTTCCATATTTTTTGCATATTTTTTGCATATTTTATAAAAAAATCATGCATATTTTTCGCATATTTAAAAAAAAATCATGCATATTTTTGGAAAAAATATGCATACTTACTTGAATTTTAAGCGCATATTTTCCACTTTTTAGAGCATATAAATCCGATCCCTACTTATAAGGCACACCTGTGAAGTTTATAATTTTGATGTTTTCCTCTTAAAGTAAATATGAAAATTTGAAAAAACTCTTCACACCATTGAATTTCACCTATTCGGTTTTCAAAGAGTGATTTCAATTGAACAATGCACAAGATATTACACTTTTTGGTCAGATGATAATTTGATCGTTGTTCTGTTTCTGTGAGAAACATCCTATAATATCAAGTCGCTCCAGTGAACTAGATTTAGAAAATATCTATAGCAACTTAACCAAAACATTATTTTTCTACAGGTTTTCACTTCAAAAATCCACTTCGCTGACGATTATTACGTTGCGTTGTACGGAATACATATTTACGGCGAACTGGTTATGCAATTTGTCATACATCTCAAACGTACACGTATTAACCAACGTTGGTATCCTCAATCTGACGAAGACATCGATTTAGGATTAAAACTTTTTTAGGTAAAGGTTCACAACCGAAGAATCAATGAAATTTATACTTCTCCACAATCATTTTTATGAGATAGTCCAGTGTAGATAAATGTTTCAGATTGCAAAAAATCTTGCATGAAAAATTGTTGCGCAGACGCGTCAGGGACCGTCTCTCAAGTCAACCCTAAAAAGTCCTCCAAAATCCTCCAGCCAAAAATCCCCTCCCCCTCAAAGGAAATATAGGTATAGCCAAATTTTTCGTTATTTCCCTGAAACTCGCAAATGGTACACTGTCTGAAAAAATGCTTCAACCAAAAAATATTTCAACTAACACAAAGTTAACCATGCGATTATCTAGCCATCAAATGCACCGTGTATATCTTCATGTGGTCATGACTGTCGGCAGCGCCGGATTAACCATATGGCAAAATGGGCAAATGCCCAGGGGCTCACGGCCGAACAGGAGCCAAAGAAAAAATACATAAATATAATTTTAATTCAGGGAAATAGAAAAATGATGAAAAATTTTTGGGGGGGTTGGGGAGAGGCCCTATTATGTATTCTGCCTCGGGGCCCATGAAGGCTTAATTCGGCGCTGACTGTCGGCGAGATTCTACATAGCAACAGCAGATTTCATGGGAGTCATAAAACCCTGAGAGAATCTCAGCGTCCACAGACTTTTGTCTGCACGTGTGCAAAAACCAGGTCACCAATTTTACCTGCTATGAAATTGGAAGCACTTTGTGCATATGCAGACTTTCATGTGCAAAAATTAGAATCGATTTGTTTTACGCAGCATCTCACCATCAGTGTGGTGGGCAAAAAAATAATGTCGTATTCGCGGGATTATATTAACCTCTGTTCTCACAGAGTTAAATTTTTGATTGAAATCTTTTTTACATCTAAAATTAGCTGTCAAAGTTATATCTACTCGTACTTTGCGCATCAGTAAAAGCAGATATGAAATCAAAAATAAAAATAAACTCGAAATTAGAAACTCAGTCAGAAAACAGATGGGAAAATTTCCTTATTTTATGAATATCCTTTTCTTCGGTATTATTCTATCATATACACCAACTTAATAACAAAAATGGTAAATTTTGGATGGTTTTGGTTAATTAAACATAGTTCTATTCATATTTTTCCATGTTTCGTCGTCACAAGCACCACCATTAAGATATTAGTATTGCCAAGTAACGGAGTTCGGGCAGCGGGCTTTTAGTGGAGTGTGCCTTCCAGACAATAAAAACTGATAATTTTTGCATCCAGCTGAAGTCCTGCAATTTAGAACCAACTTCCCTGCTCTCAATTCCTACTGCATTTACATTTATACCTCACTGCATATTCCCATTTCCTAGTTTCTCACACAGCAATATTCAATAAGAAGTAGCATTTTCGAAGACGGCTGAAATACGACAAATAATTTACTATGAGCTGAGGATTTATGGTACGACATTTGCAGACAATGCGAATTTGCAGTGACGAGTTGAGTAAAGCTATTTTCACCCTCTTGCCAGGCTTGCCAAGAAGGAAATTGGCGAAAAGTGAAAAAGATAGTCTAATCGGCTTAAAATCAGCCGCAACAAGAATTTTCTTTAACCCTTTTGTAAGTCGTCATGGCGTACTAATTAGCGTGTCCGAAAACACAGGAGGAAGTAAATTTTTCAGCCGAGTGACAATGGCGAATGTTCTTGGTTGGGTATGGAAGGGATATAAGACCATAAAGCTGGACTTAAATTTATGGCGACTCCATTTATAATAGTAAAAGATGCGGTCACGGGCTGGTAAATCGAATGCAACACAGAGTGCCACCGTTCTGCCGATGCTTACGACATAAATTTAAATTAATTGAAAATAAATCAGCGTCGGATATTAAAAACAGAAGGTACGAAAAAACTAATTAAAACTTGTTCCAGGGTTGGAAATAAAAATAAATTAAAAAGATAACGAACCGGCGCCAGCCTCGTATTAAAATTCCGATGAGTCAACGACGAAATCTTAAATTCAATTAAGAAAACAAGAGGTGTTTTTTTTTTTTCGTCAAGTAGATCTGTATTTTTCTTTCAACTTTTTTTTTCTCAGAAAAACAACGTGGAAAACAGCAAAAGTTGGCGAGAAAAAGATTTTATGCTCTTAAGACTTTTTTTTTAAATTATTTATTTTACAAACAAAAATATTTGATTTTGTTGACAAATTCAAATTTCTTTCAAATACTGACTTGAAAATGAATATTATCGAGGGGCCCACTTTTGAAATTCAACAGTTTCATAATTCAAGGACTTTCATATTGCTTTAAAGCCATCATTGAGGGCACACATACAAATACTTATTCATGAATATGGCCAAGTATAACCTGGATCCAGTTGAATTTCCACTAAAGTCCAAACTTTTCCATTTTTTAAAGCAAGAAACATAACATTTCATTTTACACAAATATAATATACTCGTACTTTTACTGAAAAATGCGCACAACGATGACTATGTACTTCTAACTTATTTGGTGAATCATTTTCACAGATCTGACATGAAATAGAAATTCTTTTTTTTTTTTCTATTCCCATTACTGAATGCTTCAAGGTACCACGCGAAGCTTAGCACGAAGCATTACCTATAGCTCGCATAAGAATTTAAAACAATAAAGTTCTGGGTTTGCCACGTGGAAAAATTATGTTATTTTTGTTTCACCTTAGCTGAGTGTTGGTGAAAAGTGAAATTGAAAATAGTGTGCAATTGACCGGCGGAAAAACACGTGTTTTAGTGAACCAACAGCCAATCGAGTGGCCGAACGTAGTTGACTCCGTTTTTCGACTATCAAGAGGAATTTAGAATAACTTGAAAACTAATCGAAAAAAAAATAATAAAAAACCAAAATGTTCTTCTTTTGAGCCAATCCAGCCTTTAGGCGATATGAGAATGGTGAAATAAAAAAAAGAGGTCGTATTTTGAAATGCAAATGTTCCTTGGACAAAATCTACGATCAACAAGACAGTTTGGAATGTGGATGAATATAAAGTAGGCTGTGGAGAAAAATAAATCCATTGTCCAAAATATTTCAAGTAAACAAAGTTATAAAAGTAATTGTAGGATAAAAACGAGTTCTTCTTAGGGTCATATCAAAGCTGATGGCCAAAAATGGAACGATAAATTCAAGATGCAGGACAAAGTTGAGATCAAATGCTTGTTTAAACTAGCCATTTAACCTTCCTTTTTTTTTTTAGGAATTTGGCAAAAAGGATTAATTTAAAAAGATCAGAAATATACATGGCGAAGATTTTCAAACTTACCGAGACAATTTTTTTTTTTCAAATTCAATATAACAAGAAATAAATTTATGAGATACAAAAGTTACTTTTTGTCAGATTCCGTCAAAAGTCTCAGTTCAACTCCAAAAACAACGTGAAATTCAATACAAACGATTGTTGGTTCTACAAGGTGCGGCAAAATGATCGGCTACATTTGTTTTTTGAATTATACGCATAAGAAAAAAGATAAGGACATGAGGTTGCTTCTAAATGAAACTTCATTCCTTAAGGTTACGTATGAAATACAATCAGTGAAGCACCCAGAAATTTTTCAAGGGAGGAGCTAAGACATAAATTTATTCCCAAAAAAGTCCCAAAAAACCAAAAATCTTATATTCAGCCTTAGGTTTCAGCTCCATATCCCTACTTTGGTGCGCTACTGAATACAGTTTCACTTTCTCATGTTGACCATTTTGCCTAACACATTTCAGAAGGCGCAAATTCCAATTTTTCAACTTTGCTAAGCAATGGTTACATTATTTTGCAATATCTTCCGCTAAATGCTACCGGTGATGAATAAAATTGATCGGGGAGGAGAATTTTGCACGTGTGGAATTTTTCATGGTTAGCGCGAGGAGGTAAATTCCCTACCGGCTGAATACGTAAGAAATTAGTGGAAAAAATATGATTTTTGCTTAGCAAAGTCTTGAAGAATTGAGTTTTACGCCTTCGTAATTGTGCTAGGCAAAATGACCAACATGCGAGTGAAATTTCATTTCATATGTAACCTTAAAGCCGGGAATACACTTTGCGCTATTTCGCATTTCGCATTTCACATTTCGCCATTTCATCTTTTTTCGCAAAAAGTGTGTTGGCATTTTTTCGCGAAAAATTTTTTCACGAAAAAGGGTGAAAAAGATTTTTTCACATTTCGTCATGTTTTTCGCCTTGAGCGGTTTTTGGACGAAATCAAAAGAAAATTTCGGCGAAAAAAGTATTTAAACAAGGAGAATACATGAAGCAGGGTGAAAATGTGAAAAGTGTGTACAGATTTTTCATGAAAAACAGTGAAAACGTGAAATAGCTGCGAAAAAGGATGAAATGGCGAAATGTGAAATGCGAAATGCGAAATAGCGCAAAGTGTATTCCCGGCTTAAAGAATGAATTTTAATTTAAAACCAACCGCATGTCTCTATCTTTTATCTTACGCATATAATTGGAAAAACAAATGTGGCCGGTCATTTTCCGCACCCTGTATTTTCCTGGTTTCTTTTACCGCAGGAATATTTTCAATATTTTGATAAAAATATTTAAAAACTATAAATACCCGAAAATATTTTTTCATATTTAAATAGATAACGAAATTCTCCTGACAATTCGACCTAGAGGAAGTATTTATCTCAACTAGATGCTAAATTATTATCAAAGGTCTAAGCTTTTGCCCAGTAGAATTCTCTTGTCTTACCCTCCCCCTAGGTCGAATAAATTTCTCAAATATATTCCAACAAAAAGAAAAATTATGGTATACGAGTATGACAAATGCCATTCTCATCGCTACTGGTTGTTATTTTCGCTTTCCTTGGAGAAGTTTGTAAACGAAAAGGTTTAAATTGACGTTTACAGATTGCGAATGCTTTAAGTGAATAACAAATTCGATTCTGCCTGGTTGTTTTATAAAATGACACAAACGGTTCTGTGTATCGGCGGTTTGTTAATTTTCATCTTGAGAATGAAATTCGTTGTCGGATTAATTCAGTAAACCATGGCGGCGTCTCTATGACGAACATTAGAAGATTTTTGCCGAGCAAAGAAAGGAAAAGAAGTAAATAATACGATGCTGAAATTTTCCGATGACTTTTCACGAAAAGTAAGCTCAGTTTTTTGCTTTTCTTTTTCTCTTTTTCTTTTTTGCTTCACAAGTGACACACCAAAAACTTCTCGTATCAAAAAGTTTATATAAACAGGCACAGACATACTTCGGAAATATATCATTCCTTTTTTTCTTTTATTATACAGTTTTTTTTTTTTTTAATGGGCGTTCTTCCTTCTTTCAAGTCTTCCATCATTCTTTTATTTGATATCATCGAAGGAATTATTTTCGCTTCCATCTTAAAAGTAAACTCTCGTTACTCGCTTCAATGTTTTTGGATTCCAAATATTGAAATTCGATGCCTCGTTTTGACACATAATGCCTACGTTGTTGAAATTTTTTTTTATTATTATTCTCTCAACACGATGTTGCTCTAATTCAATGGTTTAAGAAAACGTTTTCGATCTCACTTTCAAGTTTATAGTGACAACTCCGATGGTGTCTCAGTGCTTCCAGTAAATCTAGATCCACTGTTTGATGAGAGCAGAGGTCTTTATTTGGAGAACAATGTCAAATGTTGGAAGTTAATCCCTGACTATCTCCACGAACAGTGTTTTCAGTGTTTTGTAAAATCTCTCCCTCAACCCATAACAGAGGTAAGTCATTTTCAAAAATAATTGGATAGAAGTGTGGAAAAAAAAAACGCACTCCAGAATCTGTGTTGAATTCAGCATTTAATGAGGTACACACTTTAATTTTATGGGAGACAAAACTTACGGTTAAAAACACGAGAAATTTCAGTTTATCTGAAAACTGGACTAATTCCTTTACAACAGTATAATATTTCACAGTAAGTAAGAAAAGCAAGCGCGAGCTCTAGGCGAATAAATATGCCAGTTTTTTAGGGTATGTAAGAAGAAAAGTGCGAATAAACGATAACGGGGGTAAAATATGTAAGTTTCTGCACTAAAAACTGCCGTGCTTTCCCCAATTTTTGTGTATGTGGTTGTGGAAAAAATTATTCATTTAAAAATTAATTTTTCAATTGCTTGGAAATTTGATGATGGCAACTACATGAATGACCATATTGAAAGCCACTTCAGTTCGAATGAGCATACAAGTATGACCACGCATTGACCACAGATGAACTGTAACTAGTGATGTTAAGGTTCAATTTTTTTTAAAAACCGGTACAGTTTTTAACCGTTTGAAAAGGAGGGGAGTTTTTTTCACCGGTTATTTTTGCTCCGGTTTTTTTTCAGGTTAACCGCCGGTTAACTGTCCCTTTTAACATCCAAAAAAGCTATCTATGTACCTGGTGGAGCATTTAGGTGTATTAATTGCTCAAGGCAACAACCAACAACAATGTTCAAAATTTCAAGTAAAATCCTAACCGCTAAGAAGACAGGTTTTTGACTGATAGTACAGGGTTGTCATGAACCACAACAAAAGCATTGATTTTTGACTAAATTTTTGCTAATATCTCCTTAACAGCACAACCAATCAACTTAAAACTTTTAGCAGACCTAAAACTCATCAAAATTTACTGCTGGTGTAAACAGCCCTATTGTCTGTTCTTGCGTTCAAAAGAAATATATGCGCGCGGAGGGAGACAGAATAATAATAATAAAATTAATAAAGAATTATGAAAATGCGAGATGGGTATTTTTGGATTCTGTAGATCATGAAACGAAAAACCACTGGAAGAATTATAATTTTGTTATTCAGTACTATATTTAAAGTTTGTTGGAAATTCTATCGAGCTTCCTTTGAAGCCACTGAACTCTAAATTGAGTTCAGTGTTTGATTCAGTGTTTAAAGCTCAATAGGATTTTTGACTGCAGGTTAACCGGTTAAAGTCCGGTTAACCTGAAAAAAAAAACGGAGCAAACAAAAACGGAGGAGCGAAATCCGGAACAAAAAAAAAACGAACCATTCCCAGTTAAAAACCGGTAGAACCGGATCAGTTAACCGAACCTTAACACCACCAACTGTAACCACAACAGCGAATACAACCACGACAGTGTGCTGGAGCCAAAATAGTAGTGATGTTGAGGTTCAGAGAACCTGATTGTTTTTTTTCACCCGTATTTTTTGGTCAGGCTTTTTTTCTAGGTTAACCTATCGACGTATCTGATGGAGCAATTCTGTGTATTAATTTTTGGTTTATTTTTTTTCTCAAACACGGCAGGTTAACCGGTTATAAGAAAAAAAAAAAAAACGGAGCGAAAAAAAAACGGAAGAGAAAAGTTTGGAGAAAAAAAACTGAACCATTCCCATTTCAAAACCGGTAGAACCGGATCAGTTAACCGAATCTCAACACCACTACAAAATACTTGTCGCAAGTTTTTACAAACTGCACTTTGTTGATGGTAAATGTTGGACGAATACTGCGCAAGCTGGACCTACCCAAAAAGCCTTGCTATAGAGTGATATTTATCAACACATCGTTCATAGACCCCAGTTCCTCAACCTGATGCGGACATACCTAAATTAAAGTAAGTACAAGCTATACATTATTGGCAATAATTGCCTAGTTCTTGACCTAAAAAGTTGAAATTCATCCGAATATAATCAGTTCTAATTTTCGATCAATCAAACTCTTTTGTTGTTCGAGTCCATACCTGCAGTTCAGGAATTTATAAACCAATTCATACGACTACCTTGAGAGAATTTCATCGGCAAAATTACCATAGGGAAATAAGGCACGGCAGTAGTAAATTATGCAGTATCTGCAAAATGAGTGAATTAGTATAAATTTTATATTATATATTAGTTGGAAATGTAATACGGAAATCACTTGAGACGGAAATCACTTGAGGCGAAAATTCTGGTTACAAGTTTTTTTTTTTTCTTATGGAGACTGTCAGTCAGTTACAGTGAGACCAATGTCGCTGAGAGAACATACAAAAATGAGACTGCAGGGAAGTTCAATACCTGAGCATGTAAAACTGTTTTATAACTCATTCATGACAGAGGAACCAAAATTCACGAAGGAAAGTCTCACTTGATTCTTTCACAATCCCCATCAAGCGTTCATTAATTTTGTGTAGTGAATAATGGAATTCAATTGTGATGAAGTCTGAACATTTTCAACATCTTTGAGACGTGATCCTTATAGAATCCATTAAGCTACCTACTACTAACAAAATACTACCATCCCACTTTTCAAACTCATCACAATGGCACTATTGCTTCACAAACACAGAAGGTAAGAGACTAAGGTACGGTAATGTAAATATTGCAGAAAATACAAGAAATGAACGACGTTGGCAAAATCTACCAAGTATACTCGATTCTCGTTAGCACTTTCAAATTACATAATTATAATAATAACGAGTTTACTTTTAAGCTCGATGAGAAGTACGAAAAGGTCCAAATAAAAATCACATTTTAAAGAAAACACGTATAGACTTTGGTTATGTGCGAATATTCTGAATCGTCGACTCAGCTGAATACGATAAAACGTTTTTCCTTACCCAACAAAGCACTGAAAACCCTCATAAGTACTTCTTCGAGAGAAAAGCAAATAAATTTTTCAAGTACCTACTCTTTTTGTTAGTCTTAACTTTCCTTTAGACTCCGGAGAAAAACAAATTAAACAAAATAATATATTATTTATGCAAAAAATTGGCAGTATAAGAATTTGTGACTCATATTACTGGGACAAGCAGCCCTTTTTTTTACAGTCTTGAAACATTGTGTTTCGGCCCACCCATTGGGACATAGATTTATTTGATACAAGCGGTTTTCCATCTATCTTCAATTATTTCATAAGTGTCGTAAGTCTGCTAATATTAAATTTTGTGAGTAAGGGTATGCATGTGAAAATAAGTATTAATAAATATAACTCGATTCTTCGTCATCATTGATAAGTATAACTCGTTCTTCATGAAGTGTCAATACAACAAATGTGAAAATAACAAGCCTAATGATGATATCAACAAAACTAAAAAGTCCAAAATCATTAAATTTTAAAAAGCAACCCAAAATATCCCGATGTTTCTCCATGTGAGGGACTACCTATGAAGCAATTTTAATCAACCCTTATTACAATAAAATGACAAACTGAAGCAGATTATGGTAGGAAAGGAAAACTGCAATAATGAAGGCATTCATTAGCAACACTAGGACTGATGTGCGTCCCAACTCATAATTGCAGCGATCTTATTTTTTCAACATCTCTCGTAGCATTTGAAATGACATTTTTTTTCACAGACTGACGCAGAAGATATAGGGCACCATTTCACTTAGACACATAGTATAGCTTATATACTGTACACAAAGGTAACGACTGGATCAACTTTCTTCTTAAGCTCTGTAATAATTTCTTCAGCAATATCTGACAGAGGTACATGACGACAAATGCAGACCTAACAGCACGTAAACTAAACCAAACAGAAGACAGAAAAGAAACTTTTCAACACAGAAATGATGGATTAAGTTTTAAAAACCGGAGTTGTACATACTTCGTCGCAAAAATGAAACTTTGCCTTCTTTTTCGAAGAATAAATGCGGAGTTACGCTCGTCTAATTTTCGTCTGTCTTGTCACTATTATACGCCCATTTTCAACTTGTTAAAAACGATTCTCTTTGACCAAAGTTGGTTTTTCCTTTCACATTTAGTGCTTCATCCTTTTCTTCCTTTTATCCTTCAAATGTTTTGAATGAACGATCACTTTTCTTCCTTTTCATTTTTGCTTTTTTTTTTCTTCTTTATCTTTCTGCTCTCATTTTAGAAACAAAATTCTGACGATTTAAGACACACGAGGGAATGTTTAAACCAAAAAGTTAAGAGAATTTAGCAGACTTTATTTTCATTTTATCTACTTCATTTTTATTGTAGGTAACACGACTGAACGACCATTTTTAGCCATTTTTTTCATACTTTCATGCGAATATTAAAGCCACGTACGCGTTTAATGCTTAAGGGCACGGAGAACTTTTGCTGAAATTATGAAAAAGTTGAGTAAAATCAGAATAAAATCTTTCTTCATGGTTTAAAAACTTGAATGACCCCGAGAAAAATTTCGGTAGCACTTTTTACAATGTACGAGTATTATTGAATTGAAAAACTGAGACAATTCAAGTTTGCAGTAGAAATTACTATACAAATAGGTAGTGCGATATATTGTTTAATTTGGAACGTCTTCTTTCGAATTGGTATAATAAGCAAATCTCTAAGGCTATTAAGTGCAAAAAATAGAGGTCTGTGTGGCGTAGTGGTAGAGTGCTTAGGCTTGCGATTTACGTCCTGGGTTCGAGACTCATCACCGACACAGCCTGACCCTCCTACCAAGATCTAGCGAGGGACCGACTTGAGTGCTCTGCGCATGACTGAGAAGTTGTGCGTCTGAGACTCTCCAATCACCCCCGTACCATCCCCTACCTCAGGTTCCACCTCACCTACCCAAACCTACAGTTTCAAACCCCAACCATCCGCCCAAGACGTGAAAGACCTGTGATGTCATAACACCTCTTTAAAAAAAACCATAGTAAAAAAAAAATATATATATATATATACTACAATTTAAAATACCAAATTCAGTTTCCATCATAAAGGCATCTTCTTAATTAATTTTTCTCCATTCAAAGTTTTATTTGCCCTTGATTAAGCCCATGAGAATTTTCAACTAACTACGCAAAATAACGCACGGACTTGTAAAATATTTCTCAACTTTTTATTTTCAACAATAGAGAAGAAATAAATTAACAAGGCATAATGAACACAAAAAAAACTAAACATTTTTTACATGTGAAAAAAGGTCTGTTAAAGCACACGTGGGTTTCTGTTTTTGCAACTAAAAAGCTCATTTCATTATTACGGTTTTTCCTCTAATAACCGTAAACCGTAAACTGTTTTATGGATTTTTGTCACAAACACTTAAACGAAAGCTTTGTTGCTTTTTACGCGCAAAAAATGGTACAGCTTTTTGTTTAGAGTATATGGTGGCGGTTTTTTGAAGTGCATTTTGTGGTTCGAAGGATTAAAAAGTATGTGTTTTTTCTCCATTAATCAAAATATGTACTTGATTTTACGATCAAAATATTAACTTTATGAATTATTACGTCACATTATTCCACTTGAACATTGTATGAAACATTAGATTAGTTAAATTCTGCTGAATTTAATTGGGAATCTATACTTTGAAATAAGAAAAAACTGTACTATTCAAATTATCATAATATACGTATACATTACCGAAAAATTCTGTCCAAATTATCATACCGAGTACATTACCAGAAAATTTTCAATAAAATAACTTGAAAAATTTCGTAAGGACTTGGAGATACAAAGGAATCCCCTAATTGGTGTTAGGACTCTAGTCAAATTCATTTCGAATTTTTGAATTTTTTTCATCATAAGTAGTAATCCTAGATGTAGTCTAATGCATACGAAAATTTTTTCATCGAATAGTTTCAATGTTTTTGATTTAGGTATTATGTTCCATGGTCAGATAATGAGGTACTCAAACACTATACCATAGAAAATTAATTTAGAAGAAAATTCCCATTTTTGGCTTTGAAATGAATTTATTCAGCGTACCTCGAATTTTGTGAATAACAAAACCCATTTTTCAACATCTACTATAAGTAAATTACAACCGCATAAAAATGTATTTATATATATATAGTAGCCGAGTTCGAGCGAGATAAAGTGAAAATTGGATAATCTAGGGATAAAGTTTCTCAAAGAAGAAAAAGTTAAATACGGGTACGTGGCTAAATAGAAAAATTTGCGCATTACATTCATTTTCAAAACTGTCCGACTTGGAATGAAGAAAAAAAAAATTAAATTGAAAAAGTTCGATTTTGATGGAACTTTTTGCAGTAATTTCTTAGACTCTGTATCGTTTGAGAGGGGGAAAAAAGTTGGCAAAATTACTCGAAGTCCCATCAATTTAATTCTGCTCATAACTGTCTTCAGTATTTTCTGCTCAGCAGTTGCAAAAATTTGTATCTCTCTAAGATTCTTTGGCAAAATAATAAAAATAAATGGTTTTCATTTCTCAGCCTTTCATATGCGCAGTAGGTAAGTACTCATAATTTGTAAATATTAGTTTTGACATTTATGTACTCCGTTTCGACCTACACCTATTCGATAGCAAATAGAATAAGCCCAGCAGGTGTTCGACGATGAGTACACCAAAACAGAAACTAACAAATGGATTGATTTCATTTGAATGATAATCTCTTCAGACTTTAAGTCAAATACAGTTCTTATTTTAGCTCGATCCGTTCGAAAGTTTCGCTGCAATTAGCCTTCAAAGTTAAAATTTGAGATTAAAATGCGAAATGAGTGTATTTGAGATTCTGAAATCATGAAATGAAAAACTATGAAGGTCCCAATGCCTATTTGTGAAAGTCAGACCAAAATTAATATGTAGCTAGGGTTTCGGTCGAAAACCTGACAAAACATTAATAAAATTTTTCCCAGATAAAACCTGCTAAAATGAATCGGAAATAATTTTTTGAATGTGCATCTCAGCCCAACTACTCGCATACTTGGCGCTTTGACACCTGAACTGGTACAGCTCAATTCGTTAGGGGCAAAATCAGAATTTTAAATTTGCATTTGGCAAGAAACAAAACAAAGTGATTTACATTCGACATTTATAATACGTCACAAATTCTACTCAAGTTTTTAAGGTAGCGTAACGTAGCAACATTACCTTAGAAAAGGGAGTCACAGTTCAGCATAAAGCATGAGCTGTCAACTTGTAATAGGCGAAATTATTCAGTAAGCTTTAAATATAGTCATCTTAGTTCTTTTCATTCGATCCTCCATACTGTCCTCTTTCTTTCTCTTCTTCTTTTCGCCTTTTTTTTTCCGTCTTACTACTTCTCTCATTTTTATCTCTCCGAAAGAATTTTTTGTCACACTTTTTTCCTTCATCTTTTTCTTCCGAATTGCTTTCTTTTGTCCACACGAACTAATTTCACGTCCGCATTTTTCTGGAATTTTAAAGCCAACGAAGACTGTTCGTTCTACACATAACCTTTATGTTATTTGGGATTTGTAAGTGCTCCAATAGTTTTTCCCAGTGGTGAATGAAAAAAAAAAAAAAAAGGCCAGATAAAGTTCTTTTCGCCACTCTTCCATCTCGTACTTCTAGTTCAGTAGGTAGCAGATGCAAAATTTTGCGACTTCTCAAAAAGAACCGTTAATGTCTCTGGAGGACAAATTTACATGCGAAAAAAGTTTTTGTTTGTTTATATACATACACTTTTTTTTTCGTTGCGAGATGAAAAAAATTTGGTATTTCTCAACGGGAATACGTTGGTATTTTACAAAGACCAGTTTTCAGACCCATTAATGGAGATAGAGTAGACACACAATTGAAACCTCTTTTTTATGGTTTTTTTTTTCTTTTGTGACTCTCGAAAGAAAACCTTTTTAGAGTTCTAAAAGAAGATTCTAAAAATAAAGAAGGCGTGCGATTCACGCATCAATTATTTTTTCTAACCTATCTTGGCGAATTTCTGAGTTTACCCTCCCGAGCCAATTTTCATTCAGCTGATGAAAACTGTGACTAACAAAGCTGGCTGACCCTGAGAGAAAGTAAGTTAGACAATATTATCGCCTTGAAAGGCAGTAACTAAGTCCAAAATTGACAATTTCTGTGTTTTTGTAGTTTTTGTAAGCTCATAAATTTTGGATCGAAGAGCCGAGTACCGAACGCAAACCCCCAGAAACTAACAAGTCGTTGCACTCATTAAAAAACTGTTCACAGACATTTAATTTGGCCATTCGCCACCAGGGTCCAAGTTCTTCAAGTTTTTAATACACTGAGAGAAACGAATAACTGCATTAATTACAAACAGGATACTAATTTTTTTAAATCAGTGAAGAAAATTACTATTTATTGTAGATATTCCTTATGTTTGTAGCACTTTTTTTCGATCTTAAATGACATATTTCATCATTTTAACAATAGTTTTTGCTACAAATCTTGAATTTTCCCTATTTTCCCATTCAAATTGTAAAAATTACTAAGTACCTAATTTTTTTTCAGTGTATATGTTACAGGCAAATTGTGAAACTCCAACATTTAATTAAATGACTAGGCATTTAATTAAATGACGTTTGATTTCAGGCACATTGTAAAATCACGAACAAAATTCAATAATTTGACTAGGCAGTAAAATGCCGAACATTAACTAGGCAAATTGTACAAAATGAAATCTATACATGAAAAGAATCTAATACAAGTTTGTCCGGCAGTTCTATCCGGCCAATTTGCTTCATTTTTTTTTAAATGAAAAGTATTTATGTGTAGATATGTCATCACCCATTGGAATTCACTCACCTCTGACCTTACTCAAGTTATACTCAAAATTCATGCTTTTTCCAAGTTTTTCCACCACTCAAACATCAATATCTCAGGTTCTAATTAATGTATCATGTTCATTTTGGTTTAAGAACATTCAATGGATTAAGGCCTTTCATTTGAGGTTTTGACAACTCAAATCGGTCGAGTCTAAGGAAAGTTATGAGTGGACATTCAACTTGACCTTTGATATTTTCAAGATTTTTCTTCACTCAAAGATCTATATCTCAGGTTCTAATTGAGGTAAGGAATTTGTTTTGCTCTAAGAACACTCAGTGGATACCTTTTACTTGAGCTTTTGACCACTCAAATCGGTTGAGTCTGAGGAAAGTTTTGAGTGGACATTCAACTTGAATTTTGATATTTTCAAAATTTTTCTTCGTGAAAAATAGGTATTGGCAGGCAAAATCAGATAAGAAAGAACCAGAATGGGGGGCGTGATAAGGTAGAAACAATGAACTTTTCACAACCTGCCTAACTGTGTTGCGGCATTTAATTAATTTACTAGTCCTTTTATTAAATGACGTACAGTTCACAGCTCATTCGTCATTTAACTAAATGCCTAGTCATTTAATTAAATGTTGGAGTTTCACAATTTGCCTGTAACATATATAATGTTCACCACATTCGAACCAGACCCTCTCAATTTTGACCTTGAAAATTTTTGAAATGAAGTTACTTTAAAGAGTATCGCATTAACAGAGTCTTAACATAGGAGAGGAATGATTTTCGTTTTTTTTTTCTCCAATTAAACCATAATAATACTCTTACATACATATACGTATAAAGTCATTCGTACACATTTTCACAGTCACATCAAAAAATTACTTTCATGTTATTACGAACTGTCGACAAGATCCCCGCAATAGTAATCTAAATGTAGGCATCTCACTCGTGTTGAAATATTTATAAAATCTCGTTTTAATCTCGAGTATGAGTGAATTAATGCAAGCTGGTACTCCATTAAATTGGATAATGCTTTAGAGAACGTCAGCAAATTAGTTATTTCGCACAATAAAGCACGAAATTTTGAGACTTTTCCACAGTTAAGTAGGTTAAGTACATAATTCTTAACGTGGCTGAGAAATCGTAAGCGGCGTATATGCCAGGCATGTACATGTATGTGTACATACTAGTCTGAGTGTGGCTTATGCAATAAAAACTAAAAAGGGAGACGAAAAAAGAGAAAAATTGAAAGATTCCTGCGCGAATGTTTGAAATTTTCAGTTTCTACGAAAGAAGCTATGGGCTATATCAAATTATCTGCTCGAATTTTCGCAAACGTTGTACAAAAGCAGAAAGTAAAAGTATTTATCGAGAATTTGAACGCAGGAATGTTCTTATATGTCTTTATATTTCACCAACACGACTTTTTAATTAAGTTTGTGAATACAGCAGCAATTATAAATAGGATGGAAAAAACGTGAATAACTACGATTGCACTTCATAGTAATGAAAAAAAGCGGCGTGAAATTTCCCTCGTCTTAGGATGGTTTTGAAAAACAAAAACCTGAAATGTCAACAAAATATAAAATTTTTTGTGAAAAGACAAAGGGGTAAAAATACTTCATCTTGATGGGATCTGGAAATGTAAAAACTTCGAAATCCGCAAAATAAGCGCTGGTAGACTTCTTCTTTGAAGGATTTACTTTTATATAAGGTTCATTACTGTTTTCACAAGGTTGTGAAAATATGGTTTTCGCTGACACTAGACAAATTCTGGTTTCTATTGGTAGTTTATCGAAGCTTGTCACTTGTCAGTTTGTTTTTCAGTGTAGGTTTTCATTCAAATATGCTTTCATAAGAAAAGAAAGAAAATGGCTTTTGATTAACTCTGTCTACGAGTGAGCATTTTCATATTCATAAAGACGGTTGGTTGAGTTATTCGAATTTTTCCTCGAAAAATATAAATTTTTTTGTATCCCACTGTAGTATCATAATAATTTATTTTTTGAGGTTATTTTATTCGACTTCATCAGGATTACTTATCCTTAATATCGCCAGTAAGTATTATAATATTTGTAGTACTTTTTACTATCTTACTATTTTGAAGCAATTTCTGCTACAAATCTTGAATTGCCCTGGTTTATTCATACCCAAAATGTAAAAGTACCATTGAAATTTTTCTCAGAGTGTTGATATTTTATTCACTTACTATTCTTCGCCACTTTTGTTAGATAGTGGGCATGGTTCGGGGAAAAATAAATTTTTGAAAACAAGGGAAAGATGGTTGAGAATGAGGGTTCAGTAAAAAAAAACTGAAAAATAAATAAATTTAATTAATTAAAAAATCGATTGCGAAATTCATTTCTACAGATTATTCGCTTTTATTTCGAAGTAGCTACTTTTCTGCAGGTTGTTCTGGAACAACAATTTGTCTCAAGGGTACTTATTTTCATAATACAGGGCTTTCGTTTCAACTTTCGAAGGGACGTATTCAATTACTTTCAACAAAAAGAGCTGTAAGCTTCATTGTGACTATAACTACCAGGGTACGAATTCTTAAAATTTTGTTTTTTCTACCGACCTGAATTTTCACGAGGAAAAATTTTCGTCAGCGAAAAATTTCAAACATAAAGTGACACAAAAATATTTTTAATCTCGAAATTTCTCTTTCGAGAGTCAAGCTCGCAGGTATTCCAAGGAAAAACTGATACATGTATTTTACTGGAAAGCCAGACGAATGAAATTTTTCGAGCGCCTTTCAAATGCAGATACGAGACGAGTGTATCTACCTATTTTTTCACAAGTGTAATAAAAATTTTACCCGGCATCAATAAAGATTGCAAAGAAAATCTCAACTAATAAGTACAGGCAGAAGCTGGGTAAGTCGTAACCAAAAATGCCTCAACAATTCATATTCGCTGAGAAAAATTTTCTTTCGAGAATTTTTATTCAGAAAATGTTCATGAAACTAGTTATTTCTTGGAAAGCCACTAGAGTGGAATTTATTTTATTAAAATTCGCTGTAGTCTTCTATGCATGTTTCTCAACTTGAGCAAGTTACGTTATGTAGAAAATAAAATACGTTTCCATGAGAACTGCATAAAATTATTGCATGTTGCGCAATACAAAAAGCCAAAAAGGCAAAAATTTGTATCAATTTCAAAAAATAACACTCAAAAAGTACCAGTGTTTGAGAAAGTGAATAATATGCAAAAACGAGTAAAGAAGAAATCGAACAAGTCTTACAATTTTTATCAAAATCTATACATGTAGACCCATGAAATCTATTACCAATACCAGATAAAACGCTTTTTTATTTTTCTGTGATTTTGAGACTTATTTTTCTAACACAATTTGCTTTTCACGAGTTGAATGTAGATAATAGTTGTCTATAATATTTTATTTGATTCAAAAAAAATTTGATATTTCTTTTAAAAAGTGGAATAAATTTTACAAAGATATAAATTATTCTTGCAGGTAATGGAAAAAAAAAATTTTTACCCCCATACATAAATATTTATAGAGAAAATAAACAGTTGCCACAAAAATAGTAAAATGTACTATCTACAGCAGGAACTACTAACACTAAGAATACGTACCTACGGACAATAACTCGTGAACTGTCCCTGTTTTCTTAAATAAAATAGTAAAAATTATTATTTATTATTTTCAGTGTGATTTAGGATGATAATCAACGGAAATTGCGGTGAGCTTGGACCCTGGTGGCGAATTGCCGAACTAAAATAGCAGTAGACAGTTTTTTTATCGAGTGCAACGACTTGTTAGTTTCTATCAGTCTGTTGTCTAAAAACTTCATTACAAAAGATTGAATTAATTGTTTTTTTCATCTCCAGAGGAAGAGATGCATAAGTATACTTCACAGAAATTGAAACTGGTTGGATATCAAGTAATTAAAGATACATCTATGAATACCACATACCTTCTTTCCTTAAACAGACGAGAAAATGGAAATAAAAACATACTTGTACAAAACAGGAAAAAAAACATATGCATATTCTCTTCTACGTTTCCAATAACCCACAAAAATATTCGACATCTGCCTGAAAAATATTTACATTTTCACCTAATCCAAACCTCAAATAGGAATTCCATCACTGCGAATACCAGTAAATTTAATTTTACAAAAACAGCAACAGCAAGCATCCACGCATTTTGGCATAAAAATGTCTACAGCTTCATTGGTGAATAGGTACGAGTATAACACATTCACGAAAACGAAAAACGAAAAACATGCAGCAGTTTTCATCACTTTAGGTTACTTTCTTTGAGGAGGAAAAAAAAACAGAAATTTTATCCCACTTATTTGTCAGAAATGATTTGGTTTCTGTATATTATTTGGAAAAGACATTTGAATACTTAAGGCTGAATCAGAAGCCCAAAAAAGGATGTTTTTTCTCCGTCATACTTTGTTTACTCGAACAATCATCGACCAATCCTCCATTCAAATAGAAATCACCAATAACACCTACACTCCAATTCTTCGTAACACCTTAAAGGGATAAACTAAGATGAAATTCGCTTGTTCGTGAGTCAAATTTATTCGATACATCAGCGCCTACTCATGCATGCTAAGAAAAAGCTCCATTTCCCCCCCCCAAAAAAAAAAAAAACATTTTGTATTTATATTAATTTATATTGATTTATCTACGCTCAAAGCTGACAGAAATTTTGAAAACACCTTGTAATTACAATTTTTCGACAAAAATGAACAAATATGAAGAGAATTAATAAAAATGTAAGAACAAAGGCCAAAGACACGTTTTTCGAACGAACTCTTGAAAAATGGAAACATTTGGCAATAAAAGTACAGTTTTTGCGAATTTCACGGTAGTGAAATAAGAGAGAATGGAAGAAAGTGTTTCAAAAATGGCAACAAATTGTCGAAAATAAATTGAACGTTTTAAAGGACTCGTTTACACGCATTGTTGTATGCTCGCTCTTATAGAACGTTTGTGTTAAATGAGCCATATCAACTACATTAATTCGAAAACACAAAAGAGTGAGAGAAAAAATTATGTGTGGTTTTGAGCACGAACTGTATAAGGCCAGTAAAGTAAAAAAGTTGAGCAAAAGTGGACGAAATTTAGGAGTACTATACACTTAAATTATTCTGTATTTCCAAGCAACGGTTGTGTGTGCAGTTAATAACACCTGCCACTACTGCTTTTAGATCATTATGCAACATAATATATTGTAATTTACATGAAATTTTCTATTCCTACAATACGTATACAGCTTTTTCTTTCGCCGTTGTTCTGAGAACGTAATTTCATAAATTCGTAGGTACAGTGCATAACTGTTATAGTTGTATGTACTTGAGATTCTCTATTGTTTTTTATTGCAACAAATTTTATAGCATCTAAGGGGGGGATACAATTTCTGATTTAGAGGAGTACCTGCGATCTACGATTATTCATCAAGTTCGTTCTATTGTAAAAAAAAAAAAAAAAGTAAGACTAAAACTTTGAAGGTTTTGTCAAGTTCTGATGAAATTCAAAATGATAACAGAACTCGAAACAGAGTTCTAGAGAACTTTTCTCATGCATATTTCATCAAAAAGAACGCACAAATCTAGTAATCCAAGGTGAACAGACGATAAATGAAAGGTATAATAAACAAACAAGTGAAAACCGAGAACTCGAGAACCACCTACGACTTGCTCGTCGAGTGAGTTTTCAAAGTGCTGAACTCAATCAGAACTCAAGTTCTCGGGTCTGAGTTCTATAGTGGCAGAAAGAACAGCCATAGGCAACTAATTACACTATTCGCTCACTTTTTCAAACAGAACAGCCATTTCAAGAACCTCTTAAATTCATCAGAAGACCTACTCAACAATTCAGTAACATTCAGTTTTAAGCAATAAAATTTTCTCAACTTCTTGACGTTAATTATATTTTTCAACCTCCCTTGTGGAGTATGTAAAATTTTATGTATTTTGTAAGGTACTTTCAACATTTCTACATAAATTTCGTAAAATCTTATTAAAGAACCAAGACTACTACCAGAATATTAGGTACAAATATAATTATATCTATTTGAAACGGAAATATTATAAGCCTTTTAAACTTGTTGCTCAAGTATTTCTCCTCCAGCTCATCCTAATTTGCAGGTCGAATTGGAATTTTCGATAAAAAATATGAGTCTGAATACAGAAAAAGAAGAAACGAGAATTTTCAGTACTATTGCTCGGTCAAAGCTCTCATAGCCGCATTAGCACTTTTCAATCAGCCGTTAACTTTAAGACCTATTAATAGAAGACTTTCTTCAGTGGTTAGAGGATTTTCGAAAGTACAAATCGGTCGAATTACTTTCTCAATTAAATGGGCACACCGAGAGGTGAAAAGGAAATCGACGGGAATGTCTGCGCGAAGAATGGATCCCTCAAATTACGACTGGCAGATTAATAAGGCTTTAGGAAAACCAACTTTAATCCTCGCGCGTGTAACAGGAAATGTGCGTCTTTTTACTGTCATGAAGAGTCCACTTCTAGCAGATAAATTCCTGTTCGGAAAAAAGTTACTAAACTTACTCGTATATGGTGTCAAGATTTTTGTCGCCAGGCGAATGAATGAAAGGAACTATGCCTATGAATTTAATGCCCGAGCGAAAAGATGAGAAATTATTTTTGGTCTGATTATTATCAATTCTAGAATAACATGGGTGTATAATTTTCAACTTCTACAGAATAAACGCAGGATGAAGGAGCGGCTATGCTCCCCCAGAGCTGAAATTAGCCCCCTTCCAAGGAAAATTGGATCAGTTCCCTCCCCCGCGGTTCAGTGAAAATTAACAATATTTTGATTTATTTGTATTCGTACTAAACTTTTAAAATTTTTTCCCTCTTTCCATTTTTTTTTTCCCTCATTTTATTGCCTCATCCGGTGTTTAACGCAAAACCAATTTTTTTCAAACACGTCAATCATCAAGCAAAGTCCACCTATGAGGATAAAACTACAAAGATGAGTAAAAACTTGGAAGTGAATATCAAATAAATTAGGATCATCTAAAACAGAAGTGGGTAAAAAATTATTCTGGGTAAGGTGTAAACAAATACAGACATCTAGTTTTAGTTATTGTCTAAAAATTCAAATTGATGCGTAATTTTTTACGCCCCTTTGTACTTTCATTCTGCAAATATTTTCGAAATTACAAACCTTTGCAATTTGAGACGAGAAGAAAATATGTACGACAGTAAGTAGGACTAGGTAGAATTCAGCAAATTTTGAGCTTCGAGTTATTCAGACATTTAGAAATCTATTTACATTCTATCCCCATTTATCCTTCTATATTTTCCACACAGCTGCAGGTTTCATTTTTGCATTCTACGACAACCGAGTAACTTCCAAATTATGCGCTAAAAACTAAAACAAAAGAACAACTTCGGGTTTGAAAAGGTATACAGAAAGACAAAGTACCTACTCGTAATCTGAAATTCAAATTAAGAATTTGACTTTCCTCGCATGCATCAAACTTGCAAGAAAATTTTCGTTTCCCTCATTTTCCACGTTATGGCACAATCGCATAGAAAACTATAGAGTCTGGATTAATGCAGTTACTAATAAGTGTCACAACGTTTACAAATTCGAAAAATATTATTATACTTTAATAGAAACTTTTGGCCTTACAAATTCAGACTTTTTTTGAGTGAAAGAAGTATGGTGTTGAAATATTTAGGCAGGAGCATTAACTCGTGAGAGAGGATTCGTCAGAATATTCCCTATACAGCGTCATTATAAAGGACATTTGGGTAAGAGGAAATGCTATGTTTGGAATTTAGTTCATAGTATTGCCACTGGACAGCCCAACAAGGTTGAGTAAGTAATTATACATAACAACTTTATCAACCATAATTTACCGTAAGATTGCACCTTTAATTCAAAATTACCAATTCTACATTTAGGTCACTTTTAAAAGTAAGTCCTCGATTAGGTATTTATCCAAATTACCACAGTCTAAAAAAACAGAGGATTTCCAACATTTACAAAGGAAAAAGAAGCTTCCCGATGGGCAAAAAATGAGAAAATGATCCGGAAAATGAGAATTTTATCCGTTGTCAGTCCGTTTTTATTTTCGACCATCGAATCTGAAAATTTGCAGATATTTTTGTCATCTTGATTATTTTTCCAAATCCGTTTGTAAAACGGATTTCCTGATTATAATCAGTGATAATTTTTGGGCAATTTTTCTAAATCCGTTTGTAAAACGGTTTCACGGATTATAACCCGGGCCAACAAATATCATAAAACAGCCTTCACGGAAAATAATCCGGACTCATTTCCGGCAAGACTGATTACAATCCGTTCGAAATCCGTTTTAGAAGCCGGAAAACAGGAAAATTCCTGGTTATAATCCAGAAACGGATTATAACCCGGAATAAAACGGATCCGTTTTCAATATATTTTGCCCATAAGGTTATTTTCATTTGATAAATACAGAACCTCTTTAATTCAGTCCACGAAACATATTTCTTGATTATTGGTCAAAACACAACGCAAAAGAGTCATTCTCCTTCATTTCATCGGTTGTGTACCCTTATATCTTTATAATAATAGAGCAGAAAAAATTACAATTCAGCCAGCCGGGTTGATTATGCAAATTAGATCCATATTTAACGCCAGTAAACTGCTGAGAGAGAATAATAAAATGGCATTTTCGGGCGAGGAAGGAATGGCGCGATATATTGTGAAAGTTTCAACGTGTTGGAAAATAGAAAAGTTGGTGAACTTCCTTGCACCAAAACGCTATTGCCGGTTTCTTAAAACTTTACTCGTGAACCTTAGACACTCGTTTCAGCATCTGATTTTATCAAGGCTACCCACATAATTTCTCAAAGTTAACGCATTAATTCATCATTGAAGAACTATCTTCGCTAGTAACTTAGAATAACATTTGCCATCTTCTCCTCCATGACAATAGTAGAATATTTTAGACGAAGGATGCCGAATGTGGAAAGTGAACATAAAGATTATGGATTTGAAGAAGTTAGCTTAAATTCGAGATGCAGCGAAAAAGAATTTATAATTGATTGGATGGGAAAAAGTTGAAAGATGCGAATAAATTAACGAAAACATGAAATTGAGGAAATTCAGGCCAACATGGTGGAAAAGTGAGTCGAAGTTAGTAAATGGAGGAAAGGGCTAATTGAGGCAGAAGCGGCTATAGTTGAAAGTCTACTTTTTATCAATCGGTAAAATAAATTAGGGTCTAGTTAAAATTTACAGATTTTTCATTCAAGGTTAAAACCAGACAGAACCTAAGTGAATCACTCCATTGGAAGATTTTATAAATAGAAAGGGACTTATGTATGAACTATAATAATTATACATCTTCCCTAACTTCGTCTTTTATCCAAGGGAGGTTGTATTTGGATACCTCGTTTGTTTTTAGCAGTTCTACCCGAAGTAGTAAAAATTCTTGTACACCTTTTTTCAGAGTAGTACATACGTTTCACTGTCTCACAGATAATATCGAAAAGGTTCTATGTCCCTAAGACAGAAAAAGATGTTATTTCAAGCATTACCTACTTTAGTGATGATAATGCTTTTGTCAACTTGGATGAAGATTATAATCAACTGTATCGAGATCCCAGTTGATTAAAACAGTATTACTACCAAAGAAATGCTTTTAATTTGGGATAACTTGGCAGATTTTTTCAGCATTTTCCAACTTCATCACTCTCTATTTTCCACATGGCAAATCACAATCTAGCTGTACATCAAATATATCAAAATATGCGTTGAAGGCTCTACTATTCAACTATGCTCTCGAAAATTTAATCCATCAAATATAAGTGCCCAAATATCCCTTCTCTTTTAAATGTGCCAAGTTACCAGCAAAACGGCTAACTTGGCACACAGTAGATTTTTAATGCAACATATTGGTAAAATTATGAAAATTAATAAAAAAAATATTCAAACAAACTTCACTTCAAGAGAAAATAGGTCTATAAAGAAACAAAATGGTGGTATAATAAAGGTACAAAGATACTGGGAACGTCACAATTTATTTACCCAAAGTTGGTCGTATGTACCAACAAAAATAATTCCGTAATTAGTGGGTTCTAAGGAATTGTAAATGCAGATTCTTTATTTACAATTGCTTGGCAGTCGATAAAAATATATTAAATTTTGAAAGTACAGACGTTCCTCTTCAACCAAGAAATGAAAAAAATTTGGAGTTGTGGACAGTCTCAAAATTCATATCCTAACCATAGATTAAAAGCTATTTATTGCTCTTTAGTTTATGATCCTCACACTGAAAAACTTTCAGCCACTAAATGAGAGATTTTACACAGGAAAATTTCAAATACTAGTACTTCACTCTACAGATGAATAGTGAAGGTAAGCATTTGAAGAACTTCAACAGTTTCGCGAACAGAGAGCGTTACGTACATCGTTCGGGTGCTTTATTTTTCGTAATATTTCATCTATGATCTACAATCAATGGTACAAAAGACATGGACTTTTTCGATGTGAGAATATAACGCTATGACCGAACGTCAATCTAAAAAATTAATATTCGTACTCGTGGTTTTAGTAAAATAGGAAGAAGGTTACCTACTTCGAGTTCCAGTCAAAGCAAATAACCAAACCTAATACAGTATTATTTTTGTAAAGTCATGCAGAACTAAGCAAAAGATAAAGAAAGCGAATATGCTGCTGATTCACTTTACCTTAAAATCATTACCTAGCTGGAAAGTACAACTTTTTAAGAATTTTGATTGTATAAGACGTATTTAATTTTATATGTGATATAAAATTATATTAAACGTTACTGAAATTTTATTGATAAAAATCATTAATTTAGACGAAAGTTTAGTGAAACTTCTTTCGTAAGAATTACACATAATATTTTAGAACAGTAAAATTTTGAATCTGTTTTGTTTACACATCTTATTTCTTTGATTTCAGTAAATAATTCTAAAAGCTATCTTCAAAATACAGTTTATGGCTTTCACTGCTTGAAAGAATTTCCGAAAACAAATCAGCGAATGAAGCTCAGTCGGTGCTTTCTTCAAAGTTCAAACTCATGACTTTCAAAGGAGAACATAAATAGACATCTACGTCAAATGTAACAAATTTTGTTTTTCTACACTAGAACGTTTCAAAAAACATTATCAATTATTATGAATCAAAAAAACGAGCACGAGCGAGTAATTCACTTAAATGGTACATGACGCCGTAAATGTTGAAGATACTACTCGCGATACAAGCAACATTGAGTTTTTACGATGATATTATTTGGAGTAACAAAAACATTGCGTTCAAATAAAAAGTAAGTATTCGATGAAATCTGATCTTAGCCAAAATACACCTATGGTAGATATTTGAACCGGTCAGTTCAAAAAAGCACTCACTCCAATCATCTTGATTCTGAGTAAATAAAATAAAAAAAAAAAAAAAAAACATGAAAAAAACTGGAATGAGTTCCTCTTTCCGTAAAATGAAATAATTTGGGAAATGACCTGAAAAGAGACATGAAATCATAGCAATAATCAGGATTCAACGTAGGTAATTACAGTAGCCGCTTATTATGATCACGTTGGGACCAAGGCAAATTGATCATAATAACCGATAATCACAATAACCGAAAATTTTCTTTTTTTTTTGAAACAAAAAAGGAGTTGCAAAATTTTTAATGTGCACATATTCTGAGAAAAAAATTTGATATTTTGGACTAGTACATACCTATAGCTTACTTTCTAAAAAAATCTGTAATTATTGACTGCTTTTGTGGTAAAGCAGCCAGCAATTCCATTTGGATTTCATTAAGTGTAGTGAAGTGTAGGTCGCGAACTTCGTTTTCTTCTAGAGCTCTTCTCAACAAATCCACAGCATTTAGGACTTCTGACCTCTTTACTGGAATTCTTTCTTCTTCATTCTCAAAAATACAATGAAATGTGTAAAATGTGTGTGTTTTGAGGAAAAGAAATGATCATATAAACCGGTGGCAATGATCATATTAAGAGGTAATAAATGTATGGAAAAAGCTTGTTTGTATTTGTTCTGGCCCATTTCGATCCTAATAAGCGGCTGATCGTATTAACCAGTGATCATAATACACGGCGCTTACTGTAATTAAATCAAGTCATTGAAAAACAGCTGAAAATCGCAAACAAATTTTTGACAAGAAAAATATTTTTTTCTTTTTCTCTAGTGAGAGAGTTCTTTTCTGCACCAACTAATTCGGCTACCCCAACTCGTATTACTCAAAAAAGTGGAATGAGTGCATTTTTGAAATGACCGGTTCAATTATCAAGATGACTAGAAAGAGAGGGAAAAAAAATAAAGGGAAAATTGAAAAAATTATAAATGGAGTTCAGTTCAAATAAATTAGAATTGCTGCTGTTTTTTTCAACTGGTGAAACTAACCTGATTTTTTCTGTGTAGCTAATTAAAACTCGAGGAAGGGAGCTCAGCCCCGTATATTATTTCTTGAAGTCCTTATACGCCTAATACCAGTTTGTCTCTGTTTTTATCTAAGGATTTGTTAAGTCCACGACCACGACGGAAATGGGTAAAAAGGATAACTGCGCTATCTTCCGGACAAAAATAACATAAAATAAAATCAACTGGTAATATTTTTCGAATCGAAATACGAATAGCAATTTAGAGTTGTGCAGTTCGCGGAGGCAGTTGGCAGTACGCACGCAAAAATCGTTGAAAAATTTCGTAACTTTTCGTAGGAAAAGAATTAACTACCTATGGGTTACAAAGAAATCCAACTCATATTGAATATTTGGTAGTTTAATGAATACGAGGAAAAAATGTTTAGAAACAAGTATTTTGGAAAATTCCAAAACTATGCTACCTTTGTGCTTTTATATTACTTATTCACACGTAAGTATTTAAATTTCTTATTCATAATTCTTCAGTTTCGTTAAAATCAGGGGTGCCGTGAAGGCATGATCTTGAGGAGCAACTCCTCCTTGACGATTCTGGGGGAGCCCATTTTTTTTTTAATTTAGAAAAGAATTTTAAAGATAATAGAATACCAAAAATTTTTTCTCGCGCCCTTGGGGGGGTAGGGTTGTCATCATTCCTATTTGACCTGGAGGGGGGCACTCCTCGTAAGCCTTGGGGGATCACAGCACCCCTGGTTAAAATACGAGAATAAGTAAAGCCTACACAATATAAGATTCGATGTATTAAAAGAACGCGAAACAGACGAAACATATAAAACTTCTAAGATGTGATGAGAATGCCAACAATATTTTAAGAAACCCCGACTTGTGTCATACGACGCCACCTGGTCCTTTGAGTAATCGAGTAAAACCTGGTTTTTCTAGTGTTAACTTGGAATGGTAGACTCTAGACTCTTAAGACTTTAATTCATACAAAGTTCTTCATTGTGTTTTAACTTCCTTTCTAAGGCATAAAATCGTTCGAGTGCCTGTGATTTTTTCAGCTCGATTTGTTTTGTAATTTCCTCGAAGTAATTAGCCTTTAAAGTTGAAATTTCTGATTTACATACACCCCCCCTAATACATGAATAAATAGAGATATATATGAACATACGAGATGAGTATTTTATTTTTGGAATCCTGAGATCATGAAACGAATAACCTAACTTTGTAGGTCTCATGCCTATTTGTCAAAGTCGGACCCAAAGTAATAGCAAAATAAAAAAAATAGAAAAAAAACTTCATCATAATTTATATGAAGATTCAAGAAGCTTCGTGTTATCAAATCCATGGAAATTTTACAAATTTTCTTTTCCTCTCTTTACTTTTTGTTTTGAAAATGTTATAGCATTTTTCTGACACGAAAATGTCACAAAATTGTAAAAGTCTAAAACGGCCACAGGTTTTTATATTAAGATGAAAATAGACAAACAACTAAAATATGCAAACAATTTTCTATGTCAACAGTTTTATACATAAAAATACCGTTAAAATACTCGTAACAGACCCTGAATTCAAACGCAAATAGTAGCTTCACATCAATCATTTAAGAAGACTTCTCTATACATCGCTATGCACTTATACATTTACTACTTTACTTCTAGCAGAGTGCGAACTGCAAATATTTACAAACGTTTGCTATCAAAGTCATCTTGTTTTCTCATCTTTGGGTGAAATAAACAAGATTTCTGATAATTTTCTCTTTTACTTGGAGCTTTCTCTTTCTCGCTATTGAAATCTATATTTAATTTGGCAGTTCCAACTTTAAACTATCGCCGGAACTCAAAATTTATACATTAAATATAAAACAGCGTCACTCAGTTATTTATTTTTCTATTTTTTTCCCGGCAGCCAAATAGCATCATTAATAATTGCCGAGGTGTCTCAAAACAGAATTTTCTAAAAGAAAACGTAAGCCTACGATTCCTTGGATAGAACGAAATGCACAGAAAAAAAGTACGAGTACCTTTTTACTCTTCATTCCAAAAGTATCTACATTTTCTTATTTTTAGAGTCAATAGGACACTACAGTGTAGATAAAATCCTTGATTTGAGAGTAAAAACACATACGTGATGGTTTACAGTGGCTATTTTCCAAATAGACCACACACGAAAGAATTGAACTGAATATTCATCAAACTATCGACTCTAAAACATATTGTAACCAAGAATTATAAGGACATCTTATACTCGATCAATTCAAAAATTACGAGCTCAGAAATTTTTCATGTCAAAATGCTTTTACAATTCTGTCTTATCGAAGAAACCGAATTTCCTTTGAGGGTTTGGAAAACTCTTAACGAAGCCTATGTTGAAGTAGAAGGTAATGAGATGAAAAGTGAAACAAAACAAAAGCACGCAAATGGAAACGTTGAAGCAATCCATCAGAGTTCTGGCGAAAATTTTAAACGTAGTAAACCTCTAATGCATTCGCAGTTGATTCACGAGCACCTGCTGGTGTGTAAATTTCTCGATAAAATATACACCATGTTACACTGAGAACACAAAACGGAGAAGAAAGAGTGTCTATCGAGTAGTGCACAAAAAGGTAAATAAGCTCCTCTATTAAGACGAGTAGCTAACTTTCAGTTTGAATAAACTTTCGATCAAATGTCATTTTCATAAACGGGATCATCATGCAAGCTATCAATCAGACAAAATTACGGAAATTACTTTATTACGTCATACGATTTTGTTTAGCTGTACAAAATGTTTGCAACTTTTAGAAAAGTTGCCTGATTCTGGCATTTACTTCAGTATCTTCGAGTCAAGTAAATGCGATAAATTCATAATTCTGGAATAGACCTGATTCTAGCATTTTTCTAGGCATCTTGAAGTCAGGAAAACGCTAAAAATTGTAAATTCAGAAGATTCACTAGCTTGGGTATTTTCAATCACTAAAATGCAAGAATGCCAAAAATCTGGAATATGCCATGATGGCAGTAAGCCTCTCATATTTAGGGGAGACCGAGTCGAAAATGCTATTTCAAATAACGATTAACATTCCACAGATTCAACTGTTGAGGTGAGAATTGATTTAGTAATTCGTAGTATCACCTTTACCACATATCTACTGCAAAAATATTCGCTTCCGTCTCTCACATGTGTGTATTCATGGCCGGGTGATCCCATTTACCCCAGCAGTCCTCTTTGCCAGGCCTCCCCTAATAACTGAAGCGACAGAAAAGAAATAAAAAACTAAAAAATATCCACATGAAACGAGAGAAATGGGGGAAATTACATTTTTTCAAGATGCTGGTTTCGATGGGAGACCGAAAATATATGTACGAGTACGTAACGAGGTATGCGAGTCGAAATTTCCCAATTTACCGACGGCTTTTTAATTATCATTAACACAAAACAGTTTTCATTTAATGCGAGCAGAAATAATAACGATTAAAAGAGAAAAAGACAAAAGCAAACAAACCGATCGAAATAATGATAATATTTTGCTGGGGGTTGTGTGGTTCTATTTTTTACGTGTATACAAGCGGAAAAATTCTGGCTGCAAATTTCTTACGATTATGTGAACGTGGGGCTTTGTATTTCGAGGGAAGTTGACTTGGAGGCAACAACAAGAATTAGAACAAAAGGTAAAAACAACAAGAAAACGAATCATTATTATCATTATTATTATTATTTAACAAGAGGAGCAAAAATTCTACACAACCAAAAAGTTTTTATTCCGTCAACAAAAACATGATACAGAGTACAACAGCATAAAAAGACGTTCCTCGTAGTAAATTAAATTCCTTCTGAAGCCTTCATGCAGAAACCTCATATGTCCAAAAATAATTTTTGGAGAGAATTTTCTATTCATTAATTGTATTTATAATAAATTATTAATACTCAAAAAGTTATATGAAATCTTCATATCACAGAATATCAGTTTTTCAAAAACAAATAAAAACGTCATTCATTAACTGCATATTACGTGTCTATGTGAATGAAACTATAAATTCCCATATGTATGTACTTAAAGAAGAATTGATACTCATGACTCATGAAAATTTCAAATTGAAATAGACAAAATGTGGTAACTTATGAGGTATTTTACTGTGAGTATGAGGACAAAGACAATCTGGTAGACCAGATCAGATTGTCTTCGGTGAGGAGAGGGAGAAATCTATTTAATGCATTATTTTAACCGCCTTCACCTTCAGGTTTATTTTCTCAGATTTAGTCACAAATTATAAAAAACTGACAAGAAAACATATCATAGTCGTTAAAAGCATGACAAAAACTTTCTTCGTGATTTTTTGAGATAACGGGCTAAAGTACGGCTGTTACAGGGAGAGAGACCCACAAATTATATGAAACTAATAGATTTCAAAAAGGGGGTTTCAATAGTCTTACGCTCTTCTTTGATATCCACCTTCAATTCAAGTTATGTTTTAAGACATTTTATATTATACTTTCAGAACAGACAACCATAAAAATAAAATTCAGCCTGTATCTGCGAGAGAAGACTCAACTCTCACCCATCAAATATTCTCCCTGATTCGGCAATATTTTCTATTTCTTATCCCAACTCGCATACCTTCTACTAAGCATTTCACAACTGCTGCAGAAGATTTTAAGTTTGAACCAAATAATTTTTTGATTTCTCTCAAAGTAGATAATTTTTTGAAATATTACGTCTGTTCTCAACTTTTAACGAGTGCATATATGCGCCACAAACATGTGGAGCCACGACTGACTGAAAAGTTTTTCATTTTGTTTCTATTCGAGTACAATTTTTGTTTCGGACTTTGTTTACAAACAATACGATGGCGAAAATTTATGGTTTTTTTACTCCAAGAGGTCGTTTAATTATTTTTCATCTATGGTGGAACGTAAATTAATTCGATGCTATTAGAATCAGATGAAGCAAAACAATTTTTTTTTCGCAAAAAGCTGACCTGAATATGATGAATTGGCAAAGAATATCAGGAAGTTTCACGCCAAACAGAGGAGATAAATAATATGGTAAAGAGAAAAATACGTTTTACGATTGCACAGTATTTGGGTCAATTTAAAAGTTTTTACAGTTTTCTAGCCCATTCAACGTTAAATAGGAATTACTAGATAAATGCCTGCCTCGTTAAGTGCCAACTATAATGTCAAAATTTCTTTATGTCTCCTAGCATAATTTCTCAAGTATCCTTGAGGGTAAATAGCTCCGAAGACTCAAGCAATCTTCCAGATAAATTTTATGAAAAAGAATTATGATCCTAGGATACCGTTAAAAAAAGCTTTTTGTTTATATTAAGAAAAATTTTAGGATGCAGCAAGATTCATCAAGTACCAAAATTTAGACGAGACAAAAAGTTTAGAGGTTTTAAAATTTCAGCATTTAAAGCGATAAATTTTTTCAAAGGAATCTAGCAAAAAAGTTACGGGGAAAAAATCATTAACTTTGTGATTTGAGTTCAAAAAAGAAAAAAATTTTTTAAATATTTTTGTGAAATAAGCCTCATCAACTTATACCTTAGGCAATATTTCCAACAATTTTAGTAAATTGCTCCGAAAGTACCATAATAGTTTCTGAAAAGGCTCAAACTGTATCTCATACAAACTTAGGAGGGCATTTCCTAGTAAAAGGAAAAATTGTAAAATTCTGATTTCAGTTCATCACTGTTTTACATCTTAGATGTACTAACATTTTTATAATATTCAAAGAATAACTAATATATAGATGAAACGAAATTGCGTGAACATCGGAGTTCGCTCATCTTACGCGATTTGTACTTTGATTAATATTTGATTATCTTTATTGATTAGTCAACCGGTATAAAAGAATACAAAAAACGTTTTCACATTCGCACCAAGTAAAGCTTTATTTCATTGATCATAAGAAGGTTTACTTAGGACTGAATTAGCAATTCATAACTTTGGGTCATTTTTCCCGGCAGCTAATATTTATACTTTTTTCGATATTTTATTTCATTCTCAGTAACACGAATTGAGAATTACTAAGGTGTTCTCCCATGATTTAATTGTAGGTTATTTATTAAAAAATGTATTTCGACTGATATGATCTCTTCTCAGGCCAGTTGAAAATTTTGAGTTTTTTCATGAAAAGTGTTTGCACTCTTTTTATCCGAATTTTCCCTGCCATTTGTCTTTAGAAGAATATATCCTTCAATTATTTCAAGCTGAGTATAATAAATTATTTATAATGTAGGCTCAAAGAAGCATCAGCACAGAGCAGACAAAGTTTAGTTAAGTAATCTCCACAAAAGATTGAACACATCTAAAAAACTCAAACAAATAAAAGTCACCAACTTATTTCGCTTGCATTATTGTCTTTTTCAATTGAAATATTGACCTGTATGCCAATGTGCAATTGTGCATACCTCTTTGAAGCAGGCGTAGAAATTTTTACGCCAAATTTCCGCTAAACTAGGTCGGTAAGTCGATATTGACAAAAATGTTCGATGCAGCTAAACGCCAGAAGACATTTAACCAACGATGCATAATTAAATGAGGAATTTGTGGCTGACGCTTTTCACATACAAATACCCGACTCATTAATGGAAATGGCAAATACATACATGCACAATTTTGCCGAAAAGCAAATAGAAAGAATTTTTTTGATGGTCAAATTTGAAGATAAAAAAGTATTTATCTAAAAATTTTTTTTTAATTTATATTATTCATGCATTTAACTAATAAAATATCTTTCACTACTCTTGATAAAATTACGTCTTTTTCTTAACTCAATATTCCTTTTCACTCATGCGATTTCTTATCCCGATTTTTTCTTGCGTGAATCCACATCGATTCCATACAAAAAGTTTTACATGTATGAGAACTTGTCCATCTAAGTCATACTTGGATCTTCAGGCAACTATGGAGGGGCACATAAACGTAAATAAATGTACGAACTATTCATTCGATTGGACCGGCGCGGCGCAAAGGAAACAACTCAAACGTCGAATTACATGTGACCCTTTTCAAACACCGCTGCCAAAATAAGGTATTTAATAATCATACTTTCATCAGTTTAACTAGAAATAATATTGAAATAAGCTAGAGAATCGTATTTTCATGGCATGAGCTTGCTTTAAGCACGAATAATACGGTTAACATTTGTGGATTTTTTTTCCCTGATCTACGGATGAAATTGATTTTTTTTTTTTCAATTACATTAATAGCAAGGAAATGAAAAAGGAAGTGAAAGAAATGTGACGAGAAAAGAGTAAATTCAGGAGAGGACACGAATAAAAATGGAAAATGTCTCTTTCCGCTAAAGTGAACGACCAAACAATAGGACAGGCAGAGCGGATGCCAATTTTAACCTCGAATATACAATTTTTCCAGACCAAGGAAAAACGACTAAAAAGTGGGCAATTTGGTTGCGAATTTCGCATAATAAAACGGCGCCAAAATACAAATTTCTCAACGTTTCATTTCAAAACCGTCTCTCATACAAACGCCTTTAAAAATGTTTTTTTTTTCAAAACTTTCATCTACCAAATTAAGTAAAATTGCTCGTGAAAATATAGGCGAAAAGAAAAAATGGAGTATTACTTCGAATGGCTCATTGCGAAGCGAAAGAGCCAACTATAATCCAAGGTAATCTGCAGAAAAATTAGTTCTTATTTTTTATTAGTTTGGGAATACGCAACAACCAACGCCTCTCTTCAGGTCACTATAAAGAAAGGAATAACGGAATTTTCGATTTGGTTTCTTCTGTCCAAATTTATGACTATTGCAGGGGTCCTGTATCAATTTGTTGTTAACACAATAAGGCAGGAATTCGAGGGAGCAACAAAATAAACAAATAAATAAAATAAGCTCGAGTACTTTTGAAATTGGATTGTTCGTGAAAATAAATGACGTTGAAGCAACGATAAACCTATTTCTTTCCCAACAAAAGCTCCACATACGTGTACGTAAATGATGCTGCAAAGGCTAACCTATCTCCGTCGGGCAGTATTTTTCTTCTCCCCCATTTACCAAAGAAAGAAGGAAATTTTCAATAAATCGACAACGCCGGCTTAAATTTTTAAAAAATTGTTTCTCAGCTGAAGCGAGCTAATAATATCTTGGCGGAAATCAACCATTATAATATAATTATTTATCATTACCAAATCAGTTTCTTCAGGTTCGAGTGGTTAACACCCGGAGGCGTGCTCAGAGTTTTTGAGAGCTTGAAAAGTGGTACAAAAATTCATAGTTAAAATATTAGCTGCGTGATTGGGGGGCTACTATTTCTCCCGATCTCACAGAACTTTCCTCAATAATGGGAAGAGGAGGCACAAAAAAGTATAAACGGCGTACAAAGGACAAACCATTCCGGTTGGAATGTTTATTTTCACATAAATGGGGAAGCAAAATGGACTCGATTCTGTTGGGCTAATTTGAATAGTACGTAACTCAACATTATTACAACTAGATATTTAGGATATACACGTGCGTGTATTCAAAAAATCTCGAATTTTCCTATTCAAATTAAAACTAATCTCTCTTAGTGTATTAGCAGCTGATCTAGCACAAAATTTCGCTCCTACGAGCCTCTCTCCCTCTCAACTCTGAAATCCAAGAAAAACTTTTAAAACTCAGTAACTTGACATTCTACTAGGACGAAAAAAAAAATATGTACTCTATGAAAAGTTCCAGTGCGAGAAATTTTTTAAAGAAATTAAAATAAAGTTTGATGCATTAAGAATTCAGAAAGTTTGAGAAACATGATTCATCTAATTCACGAATTTTCAAAAATACTCGATAAAACAACAGACTGAATGAATAAAATAAAAATTTCCATTCGAAATTGTTGCAACTAGATCAAATTTTTTCATGTTTTATAAAATCGGTATGAAGTACAGAGACAGACCGCTAGTATACACTGAATATTATTTTCAACCGTCCCAGATGACAAATTTGTTTTTCTAATGCATTTCAAAATCGAAACAACTTTGGGATCTTGAACGCAACTCTCGCTCTCCTCTAACAATCTGGTGCTTGAAACATATAAAAAATAAAAGAATTTTACTTTCTGCAGACGGCGACTAAACCATAATACGACATCGTTTTTTTCACGTGTCAAGTGTTTGAGGCTTCTGAAAATTGTTCAAAATTGGATTATGCCGACTAGGGAAAGAAATAATCCCCTTTGGAACCAAAAATAAGATACGGTTAACAAGGAAGACACTCATACGAGACAAGATACTCTGAACCCCAATTCGTTAACAAAACATTTCTTAGCCGTTAGCTATTTTTCATCCATTTTCTTTTTTTTTAGCCTTTTATACATATATTCTTTTGGTTGTAGTACTCAGAATTATTATTGTCATTATTTTCATAATTTCCTTCTCCAAGTATCAGAATTCCAGAGGAAAAAAATTGATATTAGGCAGATATTTTTGTTAAAATAAAAGACGAATATAAACGGGAATCGACTTAAGTGTAAGCGACTCAACAAAACTTGCACACTTTTTGAAAATTTCCGTGGATGGATTTAGATTTAGGAGGGATACAGATAAAGATAGGTATAGTCATAGAAAGTAGATATGGCAGTTTGCTCCTTTCAACTGGAAAATTGTAACATTAATATAATATATTACCTACTGTTTAACTGAATAAAATTCGTTTTATAGAAATATTTTTCTGGACAAGCTGCTTGCTTCACATTAAATTTTCCAAAAGCGGTAGGACAGAGTGACTGGACAGTGTATTCGGGTCGATGCCAACATGCCATCGACATTTCGTTACAGCATTAATATCATTGCTATCAGTTTTTTTCATTTTTATATAGCTAAATTGCTTTCTTATGCTATCCAATCATTCTCAACTTTAATCTATTAGTTTGACAAACATAAGCTACGAGTATTAATTTCACAAACAAAAATCTTATCAGGTTCGGGGTTTATACAGACTATAGTGTATACTTTTTCCATATTTTTCGTCTCAGACAACAATTAGCTTTATTAGCTAGTACCTAATAAATTGTACATCAGTTCGTCGAGGGAAAAAATGACAGTCGCAGACGATGTAAACTTTATCCATATCTCCAAGAAAAAAAGTACTCGCATTATTTTTATCGTTTGAAGTTTAAGCTGCTAGAATGAGAACAGTCAAAGAATTTATAATTAAGAACGAGGTGAATATCTTTGTTATTTTTTTGATTCTTGTTTTTTTACCGCATTGCAAAATGAAAAGGAAAGGAACGAATATAATTATAATAGTTTTCGAGGAAAGAGCTGTCTGGGTTTTGAAATTAGTTTCGAGTTGAAACAATAATAACAAAACACTCACAAAAACTTTCATTTGGGTATACACTTGCGAGATGTAAATAAAGAAGGAAATCAGAGGGTAACAATTCGAACATGTGACTCGAGAAATATTCGCAACTCCAAGACAAGCTACCAAAATATGCAAAATATGCATCACTTCCAAGTACCTACAACAGTTGATAAAGCTTGGAACTACCTTCTCGGAAGACAAACTGAAGAAGGAAACAAACTTTAGAAGACGGGTGTGAACAAACTTATGGATCAGAATTAATGGAAACCAAAAAAAAACTCTCAATAATAGCATCTTGTATTAAGAAATTTCTATACCCTGGTGTCTCAGCTGATTCGAGAAGACCAAAAATGTAGTATTTTCTATTCCCTTCTCTTATAATCATACAAGCCTAAGGTGATCCTTATTTGCATACAGACAGTGAAATTTTTTTTGCAATTCCCACTCCCACCCACCCACCCAAATTGGTTCCATTTCATGAAGAAAAAAAAATTACTCAAGTTTCACCGCCTCACTAGGAGGGGAGTGGTAGCTCAGAGCCCCTTTTTATTGACAATTTTGGCTCAATTAGAAGGAGTTTTAAAACTGATGCCCGGTGGAGGGGTTTGGAGTAAGAGAAATTTTTCTGTAAAAGATCATTCATTTTTTGATTACTTCCATTCTCAGTAATAAATAAAATCATTTTTCAATTTAACATAAAAAAATAATGATTGTAGGTCCAAACCATCTCAAATCCCATTGACCGATTTTCTTATCACCTAGCTATTTTTTCAAAATTTGACGACTCATCAAATTGACCGGGAGACATGTGCACTTATAAAATTTTTCTGCACGCTAAATCTGAATCTGCGACCCGTTCTGCCCTACGTCGCCAATTACACCCACTTAAGAGCATTTTTCTTATTTTTTTCGGCCATATCTCGCTGGACGAGATCCGCCGCCAAAAACGGCTTCCGGATTCGGGTTCAGAGACCTCGAAAACCCTCATACCAGAGCTCAACTTTCAAATTTATTCTCTGAGCAGAAAATCAGAAAATGCAAAGTTTTTGAACACATTGTATTAGGAGAAATTTTGGTTCAATTGAAAAAAATTTAAAAAAATGTAAAGCACTGGGTTGTAGTAGTAAGTTAAGAGAAAAAATATATTTCTATGCAATGCTAAAAATAAAGTAAAATACATAATGCTAATTTTTGTATGGACGGATTTTCTATCCCCTTGCGGCATCACTTCTCACTCCAGGCAGCTGAAATTTTGGTGAATTAATTTAAACTTTATTTTTCCATTTTTTCGACAATATTCATTCGGTATTTCGCTAAAATGTAGGTATCTGTCCTCGTCATTTTTACAGATGTCGAATTTTGTTACAGAAGTGTTTATATAATTATGATGTTTTCATGTACTTATGACGAGAAGTATTTTCAACGTATTTACAACGACCGTCCTCGTAATTTTTTTTTCCATCAGATATTTCAAAATCTGTGACCAACCAGGGTAATCGCAATTAAAATGCATAAAAAAATTGTAAAATTCATAAAAATTTCATTGAAAATATTTTGGTATGGGTTTTATAGGATCAGCTATAGTGGTAATTTTTGAACACCAACAGAAAGATAGACATGATGGAAGGAAGTGATTTAGTGACGAGTCTCATGTATTTTCCTTAACATTTTCAAATACCATAACAGTCTTCGAAAACGATGGCCTCTCCTATCTCAATAAAATTCAAGGTGAAAAACGTCTTCGTAAATGAAATTAAGAAACGCTTATAAATAATTTCGTGAAAATTCGCGCCTCCCACTCACAAAATTGGTGAAAATTATCATGCAGAACACCTCCATATCCTTTACAGTTGTATCTATGTACGCCACCAAGTACAAATTATTATTTTAATAATTATTTTAAGCTTCAAGTAAAGCCGCCGGCTTTAAAAAGTTTTCTTAAATTCCATCTAAACGCAATTACTTTCAGCTTTGCTTCTCATTAAAAAAATAAAATAAAAATAACAAGAAACGACGAATTTTCAAAAAGGTCTTTTGTTTCATTTCCACGGTGGGAAGGTCACTGGTCGAAGATCTTCAGTAAAATATCTACAAGAACAAGTCTTTTTCAATTCAACTGCTTTTGCCCTTTTTCTTGTTAATATTCGAGACAATTGTAACACATTCCAATCGAATATTCTGCAGAGAAAAAAAAAGTAAATTAATTTTCTGTTGTTTTCACCGCCTACTTCACGTTTCATCCTAAAATAGTTTCCAAGTAATTTTTTTTTTTTGTGAACTGAAAATGAATAATTAAATTCAATTCAAATTAAAACGTGAAACTCGAAACAGGTATTTTACCAGAAGAAAACAACGAAAATATGAAATTTTCAAGTTTATAACGTATCTACAGTATTCTTGGTTCAGTGCAGCCTCCTAGGTAAAGAACAATACTTCATATCGGTGCATGTAATTGTTTTTCTCAATTTCAGTATAACTGACATTCAGATGAAAAACTACCCCTTGAGCCAATAGAAAAATTAGGAATAGGGGTAATCTTTTTATTCATATTCAGCCATAATAAAATTATTTCCACTAGACTCAAAATAGTTCATTTTCATAACAAGGTACTCAGCTATTTTAATCAAGACAAATAATACAAATTTTCAATTAATAAGTAACACGAACTCAAGTTTAAGATCCCAGACCATGGTGAGCGTTATAAAAAAAATTTTCAGTGCCTACATAATTTAATTTAGGCATTAGAGTAACCTTCAGTTTTCATGTGCAAAATAATCGAATTTCATTAATTATGAAAAATTAGTTTTTTTCCTGAAACAGTGGAATGGAAGCTTTCAATAATTTTTTTATAGAAAAGTATTAATTTGCCTCTCAGTCGTCCATCGATGAGAACAAACATTCTACAATGAAAATTAATCGCCGGAGTTATTCATTTTTTTCTCTGAACAAAATTAATTTTCCAACCAAAAATTTTCCTTCCATTCAAATTACAATATTTTTCATTCGTTTTCATTTTCACTTTTTTAATTTTCCTCATAATGAACCGAAAGACTTTGAAACTCTAACATCCACAGTAATATACAGGGTGCGGCAAAATGACCGGCTACATTTTTGTGTTTTGAATTATACGCATCAGTAAGATGCGGTTGCATGCCCAAAAAAACTGAAAACCTTCTATTCAACCTTTTTTAGATGAAATTTAAGGCCTAAAAAAAATGTTTCAACTCCATATCCCTACTTTGGTGCGCTACTGAACACAATTTCACTTGCATGTTGACCATTTTGCGTAACACATTTCTGAAGACGCACGTAAAATCCAATTTTTTAACTTTGCTAACAAATGGTTAATTTCTTCCGCTAAATGCTACCAGTGATGGATAAAATTGACCGTGAGGAGGAATTCTGCACGCGTGACATTCTTCATGGTTACCGCATGGAGTTAAATTCACCCCCCCCCCCCCGGCTGAACATGAAAGAAATTAGCGGAAAAATATGATTATTTCTTAGCAAAGTCTTTAAAAGTAGAGTTTTACGCCTTTGAAAATGTGCTAGGCAAAATGATCAACATATTATGCGAATAAAATTTTATTTCATACGTAGGCAACCTTAAAAGATGAATTTTAATTTAAAACCAACCGCATTTCTCCATCTTTTTTCTTACGCATATAATTGAAAATATAAATTTGGCCGGTCATTTTGTCGCACCCTGTACTTCGAAAATGGCGGGGATAGTCGAAGAAGAAAAGAAGAAGAATTTCTAACGCTGACGAGTAATAAGAATGAAAGAAAATCTCGCCTCCGTTCATCACATCAGCCTCCATCAATATTAAAATTAAACTGAGCCGTACAAAGTCATTAAAAAAAAAAAACTGACCTATATAAAACAAATGGAGGTTTTCTTCCACGGATTAAAGCTGTATTTACTGTAAACAAAAGCCTGTGTTCTACCCGAATGGATTAAATTTTATTATAAAGAAGATCTGAGAATTCATGAGATTTTTCAGTCACATAATTTTCTTTACATCAGCTAACGTTATCAAAACTTTTTCAAACAACCAGCAGGCACTTTTTGATTGATACAAAACAATTAACGAATCTTTTGGGTCATCAACTAGAGACAGGCTAAGTACTAATAATGCCCAGGTTTTTATTTTAATTTGTTGTACGAGTATTTTCGTTTCACTAAAAAATGGTACATAGTCATTGTTCGATTTAGTTATAATACTCCCGAGATAAAATCTTTCAGCACTCATAAAAATGCACCACTAATCCCCTTGATGACAAGATATGACAGGATGAGGGTCATGAAAAAATTCTCATCTATCATGCTATTTGCATGGTACACCAGGCTAATAAGGCGTTAAATTTTCAGAATTTGCCGATTTCAACTGAAAATTAAAGTATTAACATTATAATAAACTAATTCTCTTTATCGACTTCGCAACCAAATGCCTACAGCAGATATAAGTACAATATTATTTTATTTAAGGGTTTGATTTATTTCAAATTTTATTTACTGAGTATATATTTTAAAAAATAGACTAAGGTTACCGCAGCTTATTTTTTCTTATTCGCACAAACAATAATAATGAAACATTACAACGCAAAAGCAATATTTTTGTGTTAGGTTTATGCCTGCAGCAGAAAAAAAAGAATATTTGTGTTTCATTTCCACAAAATTTATTCCGATCAACGGTGTAATTTAATTCTAAATAATGGAGCAGACGTACAAACATTTACAACTGTACCAACAAAAAAAAAGTTCAACTTTTGGATTTTTTCTAACAATTGAATGTGTAATTGTATTTGGCATTTTGAATAGAAAAACAGAAACTATAACGTTCCTACTTTTTATTCGTCATCTTAAGGAATTAGGTAAATAGAAAAAAAAAAGTTTTATCCATTTTCGTCTTCGAATAAAAATCTCTCAATTCATAAAAGTTTTTTCACACAGTGAACAAAGTTACACTTCACTATTTAAAATAAAAAACCTGCTAGAAAAGTAACTGAAAAACTTCATTTCTAAATACAATTAGCAACGTTAATGGGAATAAAACTTTTTCAAAATTATTTTCAAACTTATTTTCATAGGCAGACTTCGGTTGGTGTGTTCGGATGGCTAAAATAATTTCAGTAATTTTTGCCCGTCACTGAAAAAAAATAATTTTTTGCGAAAACCTGCTAAAAAGACATAAAACGATACTTTATAAGATGATAAAAAGAATTTAAAAAATAAAAATAAATTTTCAATAGAATGAATAAATGATAATTTTGTCAATTTTCATTGAACTGCGGGGGCCAATTTTTCCTGTGAGAGGGGACTAATTCAGCTTTGGGAGCATGGCCCCCCTGTCACCCCCGAAAACCGCCTATGCTTACTTACTTTTTAAAGTGAGTCCCTATCTACTTACTTTTTGGTTAAAAAAAGAAAAAAGTATTGCCTCATTTTCTGTTCTCACTGAGCTATTCAGAATTAAAGCGAATTTTCTAAATCGTCATTTATCCACCACATAGTCGTAAAATTTTTTACACTGCGAGTAGGCAAGTATATATGTATAAAACCACGAATACCTTATCAAAATATAAATTGCCTGATTTATTTCGATATGGTGAGAAGAAAAAATATTACCAACTTACATCTATTTGGAAACTCTGAATATATGCGAACATACGAGCGAAATTCAAAATTGGAAATTTTCGTCATGAAGCTGGATGAAAATTTTAAAATCACATCAGCAGCGATAGATGCGAGAAAAAATTGAAGTATCAAGTCAATTTTTTTCCTGAGCCAAGTAAAGCCGCATTAGTAAAATAAGAATTCCTTCCACTAAACAAGAAATATACCGGTGAGCTGTTTGGGGTATGGGATAAAAGAGATTTTTTATCCTCCCAAGTTGACTTTCACCTTTCTAAAACATTATGGCAGAAAATTGGAGTATAAACCGTTTTCATTGTTTTTAAGCTGATTAAAAAATTATCTTTCGGGCACAGGAAATTTTACAAAAAGCATGAAGTGAAGAAGGATCACCATGGTCGCCAGAAGAAAATATCTATCACCAATGAATTGTTGACCACAAAAACCGAGACCCTAATTAATTACGTCTCTGTAATGTCAAGATATTCGGAAATCTCCTTCCGTTCGACCGTTTTTGCATTTAATCCCAAGATGGACGATCGTTTCAAAACCAAAACGGCCAAATTAACGAACAATTCTTCCATTAAATACCATTTACTCGATTTGGTGATACAAAAGAGAAAAGTTCCGCATTAATTTTCGTTCGTGATTCCCCGACCTACTTCGCTTTGTCTACTAAAACCTTCTTATCATGTACCCTTACACAGATATCTACTAAAATTTACAAATAACGTATGGTACTCTGAAATCATAATAATATTTGCATCACATATTCGTGGTCTGACCGTACAAGTCTTATTCTTTTGCAAAAATCTTCAATACCTCGCAGCAGTGTTGCCAACTATTTCCTGCACTACAAAATCTGCAATTCCAAGAGGGTAGTAGAGGATACTTTTAATATAATTTATTAGTCGAGTGATATACCAAAAAATCCTAGGAGGGAGTGGGGTTTTCACTTTTTCTAACATTGTTTTCTTGCCCATTTGTTTAGACTGACTACTGGAAGCTGAATAATTTTGTAGCTCTCTACCATTTCTTTTTATTGGGATTAAAAAATCATGGAATTTAATTAAAGTGCGAAAGAAGCCTAAGTATCAACCGACCAAAAATTGAGCAAATAAGGAGAATTATTAAAACCAAGAATTTCGATTTTTCAAATTAATAATACCTAATTATAAATAGTTTTTTTAAATAAAATTTTAAGCTAGAAATAAGTTGCTCGATTATAGTTTCATCGAACAAGTTCATTTCTCTTTATATTTTATTCATGAAGCAATTAATACTCGAATGACGTAGGTACAAAGAAAATCTTTGAATGAATGAATGGCTTCGTTTACATTACATCTTTTTTTTCATCGTCTTTCTTTTCAACAGATTTCCTATTCTTTTATCAAACATTTTTCGAGGATAGATAGCTCGGAAACATTTACTTCAAACAAAAAAGTCTGCTCGATATACCTCAAGGAGTGTGTGAAAAATCTCAATGAGAAACGTTATTTACCCATTTATTTATTTTGCGTATCACAATTATTGTGTGTAAATAACTAATTTTCAACTTTAAATTAGCAATTAGATACTCGCAATAATCATGTTTTTATTTAAAATTAGGCTCCAGGAGAAAAAATTTTCATTTTACATATTAAATGGAAGCTATTTTTATTTAACTAACTTTGCGGAGCGAATAAATTTTTACCTCTAATATTCTGAAAATTCTGCATCAAACACTTCATTTTTATATTCCATAAAAATATAATAAAGCTAACCATAAGAGATGGAGATAATCGATTTTTCATCTCTTTAGAATTGTCCTGATTTGAAGAAAAAAAAAAATCAAAATTCCAATAAAATTCAATCTTTATTAAATTATTTGCGACTTCTTTACCGAAACTTTTTTATTTCCTTTGAAAACGAGATAAAGAACATAAAAAATAGCCAATAAGATTATATACTGCGTCTAAAATGAGTCAAGTATACCCTTTATCCCTGTTTTTAATATTCCTTATATTTTAGGAATGAAATAACTTATTTATTCCTCGACAGGACTTTTCTTGTAATCAATAAGGATATTAAGAATTTTTTTTCAAGAACATGCGAAAAAAGGATATTAATTTTTTTTTTCAAATTTATAAAGCCAATCCCTTTCATAATTCAAATTTTACTCCTCAAAACTCAGGTGATACGAAAATAAGTAATTTTTTCATTTTTAATATTATTTTGACACGCTGTTTATTGGGTTATTATTAAAATGTTACACATGAAAGAGGACTTTCGAATGTATCAAACCCGAAATATATATGTACATATAATTTTCAATATTTCCTTTTACTCGTAGCAGCTCCTCATAACTCGAAATATCTGTAAGGAATTCAACCCTATTCGTTAGTTTTTTTTTTTTTTTTTACTTATATCTGAAGTTATTTCATCTTTAAAAAAGGATATGAAAATGGAATAAAAAAGATTTCTAGTATTTTTTATGATTTCAAGTCAGCCTTAGAGATTTTGCGAAGTAAATTTTCAACTTTATGCTATCGTGTCTTCGATTTAGGGCTTGATACATGAACTGCTTATTCCTCTGCAATTCACCAAGGAAATAGAGGGAGGCGATAGAAAAGTTTAACAAAATTGATTTCGACCTTGAAATTTGTATACGTTCTTCTTTTTATTCAAAACAATCACCTACTAGAATTCATAAAAACTTGTGGAAAAAATCGACAAAAAGTTCCATTGCTTTACATTACTTTTTCCCTCTTTGCTTGTTAAAGTCCTGTGCGTCGCCTATTTATTACAAACTCTGAATAGGCAATGTCAAATGTTTTATCTAGAATGAAAAAAAATTTGACATGAAAAAGTCGTAAAACTTCTGTGTAATTCGTTTTCTTTTTATTTTGTCACCATTTATCAATCTATTCTTCTTTTTTTGTCAGGATACTAAATTCATGGGAAAAAAAAAAAATTGAATCTTAGCTAACGATGGACACTACCATGACATTTGATTCTTCGATCTTATTTTTATACGATTTCTATTTAGCTAAATCAGTAAATTTATTTATTTATGGGAATTTTTCCCCCATATTTTGGCATCAAATTAAATTCTTTCAACGTTAAAGTAGCATTTTTTCAAGCAGAAAGATATCTACACTTCTGATCTGTAAAAATTTCGTAACAAGCGACTGACAATAATCTACTGTATAATTGAAAATTTTTGTTGACCAAATTTATTTCTATCTTCCTTTTTTTCTTGAAAATAATATGAAGAATATTATTCCCAAACTACATATACAAAGGTACAAAAGGAAAACATTAAAAATAAGAAAATCACATTGTTCTTGGAAATATCGTTAAAATGATGTTAGTCAATTTGATGACTCCGATTTTATTCTAATGGACGTAGAATAATTAAAATTATGTAAATCAATTAATCAGTTTTTTCCTCAAGTTCTTCAATTTTTTATACTGAACTCTACTGTCAACTTGTATACTTACTCTTTAAGTCAAACTGATAAAGAAATAAAGAAGCTATTACTTTCCTACCTGAATTTTTTCTGCAAACCTAAGCTAATGATTTTATCAATGTCCTTAATTATTTTTCATAATACGTACTACCTTACAGGAAAGAAGCTACAAACAAAATGCCTCTTCGCATTCTACGTGATTTTTTTCATATTTTTTATCCTCGTATTATTTTCTCCTTTTCATATTTCATATCTGGTTAAAGACAATTCATCTTCGCCTGTGGCACATAATTTCTATTCGCGATATTTTTTCCTGCTTCTTCTCGTTTGTCATTGAAATTTTTTGTACTTCCTCGAATTGAATGACAAAATAAATAAAATTTATAACGAATGCAAAACAAACACCACGTCGACAATGAAACCAAGTCAGAAAAATTAAATTAAAAAAATAATAAATTGAGAAAAAGGTTTCAATTTACTTGAACTTAGGATGACATACATTTTTTATTTCTGATGTTGGACTTTTTTTAAATTCGTATCAACTTTGAATTTACAGAACGCTTCCTTAAAAGTCAATTTTTTTATATCTTTATTTTCCCTGCGCCATATTTCATTCCATTAATGTAATTCTTTTATAATATATTTTTCTGATGAGAAAAGGAGTTCGTATTTCTTTTATGTTAATTCGATGTTCATTCAGGCATGCGATAAACTTCCTTAGCATGACATCATGATCCCATTATTTTAAAATTCCGGATGCTCTCTGGAGGTTGAACAACTATACCCACAAGTACGAATAAAATACCGAACTTATTCCTGCACAATAGTTTTATGAGACTAACCACAAGTTACCTTTGAAAATTCAATAAAAAAGCCTGCGATGAATAAATTCAGCTTCCTTAGCAATGTCACTGACAATTGAACCTTCACCATGGAAAACATTGTAAGTGCCATATTTGGCAAAATCAAGTTATTCGTATAGAAATGTTTACTACAGTTATGCTAATAGCGTGGTCCAACCAGTTTGTGCTAGACCTCAAAAATTTTACTAGTAAAAAAATCCGCTGGCACTTACCACATACCATCTCCATGCAACACTTAGGATAAAAAAAAATGGTCTCCCCCTGAAGATTATTTGTAAAATGGCACTTACACCTTTTCTCATGATAAACCCTCAATTTAGGATACAGGAAGAAAGTGGGAGCGATAGTGATATCAGGAAAAAAGGTTAATTCCTGACCTTGACCAGGGGGTTTTAGCCTGATGAACCTCAAGTCGAGCCCAAGATATTCAAGATCACAGGTCCATAATGTTGTCCAAGTTGAATGAAATTTTATGGCATTCTATTACGTAAGTGTGTCAGTGATTTGAAATATTATTAAAATGAAAAGCGGGAAAGTAAGATGGTCCTTATTTAAAAAGTTTGGAATTTTAACCACTGTGGGGGATGAAAACAAGAATTACCAAGCCAAAAAATTTCACCACGCGTCAATAAGGGTAATACCAATTACCATAGGAAATATCGACACTTTACAATATCCTCATGAATCATGATGCATAGCAGCAGCATTTCTGCAATGGAGGTATTAAACTGAATCATTGCCAGGTAATTTTGGCGCAATAGCTACGTTTCTGTGCGTCGATATTTCCTAGATTTTGTCAATATTACTCTTACTGACGGTATAAAACCTAGGGTGAAGTAATCGCCATCTAAAGCTATAAGACATATCCATGATCCTACGTTGTTTACAGAGGAAAAATCTCTTTCAATTTGTTGTTAACTGTGTAAAGTTTATTTTTTTCTTGTAAATTGATAAGCAATAATAAACCAACATTTTCCTGCTCTAAAAACCTACATTCTCCAAATTGAGCCAATTATACTTTCATCATAATGAATATTCCTCTTCGTTCCTTTTTTCTCCATTTTCTGAACATATTCTATTGACATTTTACCCATAGACAGTTACAGAATAAATTACGTGACGTTCGATTTCCTATCGTTTCCACAAAGTTCAGGTTCCTAATTCGCAAAGAGAAATTCGATGAAACGTGAAAGAAATTAGCCGAAACGAAAACCTGACAGGAAATTTTTTCCAATACAGAATCGAATACGAGTATAAGGGCCTCATCTACATGAAATCTGCTTTGAACAGTCTATGCACGTGAGATTCTGAAAAATTTTGTGGAATTTTCTGCGCATAATTGATGCGTAACTCCTACCTCCGACGAAAGCTTTGTGCATAAAATAGAACTTGAGGATGAAACTTTTATAAAGCAGGAATTGAATTCTTTCTTCAAAGACGAATAGAATTTTTAACAGGTTTCAGACCAAAAACCTACAACCTTTTTATTCTGAATTTCGAGCGCCGTCGAGCGGTGAAAAAATGTGGCCGAAAAATTCACGTGTCAACAAATGACGTACATGTATGAGAAAATTACTTTTTAGGAAAGCTCAATTTAAATTTGTTATTTTCGGCCACACATTTTGATCCTTGGTAAAACCTGTATTTGGGTCGAATAATTATCAACCATTGGGCCATACAATCAAATAGTACGTCGAGCATGTTACAGTCTGAGACAACAGAATGGTTCAACCCCTCCTTTCCTCAGTGGTTCACTAAATCAAATACAAGTTTGGCGCACCCCAAAGCAGACCTTTCAAATTCTATACAAATACATAACATTTGTTCCACCTCGAGTTCACCACCGAACAACTGTAGATAAAGCAACATGAATGACACTTATTTATGATGGTTTGCCTACTTTCTGGTTGGTAGGAGTTGGAATCATTTTCCTTCCAGACCGATGCGCTCAAAAATAAGATACCGGTTGTCAAGAATCTTCGGTTTGTGCCATTATTTAACAAATAAGATGTAATTTTTTAGTTTTAAAAATTAGAGCAAAAAAAGCAAGTAGAGAAAAATGTGTAAAATTATCTTTTTGTTTTCCACTTTTGCTTTTTTTTTCTTCTTTCTCTTCTTTATAATAAAGTCTTATGCTTGAAACGCTAGCGTTTTCTCTGAATTATTTCTAAATTAAATCTGAAAAATGTTACTTATTTCAGAGGGTTTATTTAAAACATTTTCTGAAAGAGAATCGACTGCTGTATCATTGAGCATAAAAGTAATTTTGCGGAAAAAGTTAATTGTCTCATGAAAAAATTTCAATTCTTCAGCCATTTTCTTAAATATACAAAAGATTGAAAGAATCAGAATAATTTTTTTTTTAAAGAAAATTAATTATCTTACAAACATAAATTTTTAAAGTACCCTTTGAAATGAAATTTTTTTCATTTACTTAATTAAAAAGAATAGAAAAATTGAAGACGTCTCTGACCTCAAATTTCCCACATTTTCATTTTTTTTTTATACTTGCTTCAATTGCTCTAAATTTTGAGACTAAGAAACTGCATTCTATTTGCTGAATAATGGCACAAATTGGAGGTTTCTATTTTCTAACCTACAGTAATTTATAAATTAAAAAAAAAAAAAAAAACCAACTCAATATTAATCTGGGGGAAAATGATTCAAGCTGTACACAGCCCCCGTCTACCAGAGAGTAGTATGTGCACTATCATATGTATAGTCTGTTTCAAATAAGAAACGCAAAGATTCTAAAGGCACAATAAGGTGCATCAACCTGAAAAAAATTTTGCGTTTGTTGATTCGCGTTGACTTCTTATCACTAATGAAAATAACTGTTTACGTTTTCATTATCATTGTCAATTAATTGTAATATAAAACGCGAACCACATTCACAAAATTCTCTCTACGTCTTCGTCTCTCATATTCGTGCTGTGAATGGACAAAATTCGTGTATTGCGGATTGCATATTGCGTTTCTTATTTGGAACAGACTATACATGAATATAACTCGTGTTGCTCTATCTGCAATATTTACTACAACAGAAGAAAAGCTTTACATCCTTATTATAAACAACACAGGCCCGTAGCACCCGTGCGGGCAAACAGAGCATTGCCCTACCTAGCGAAAATTCACGCCTTACATAGAAAATTTTACCCTCCACAGCATTTTGCACCGAATCCGAAAAAAAAAGTCGCCGCTACCCGTCCCCTCACATATATGAGGAAAAAAGTTTGCTCTACCAAGAATTTCATTTGCCCTACCTGACGAAGGCCTCACGCTACGGGCCTGAAACAACGAGTACAACTGTCAAAGCGTAGGAAGAATTCCTTCAATCTTTCTAAAATGTTATACATATATCTGACGAAGATATCTCGCAAACAAAATCATAAGTTACAAGTTGAAAATACAAATATGAACTGAAAAAATAAGACAAAGAAATAGGACAATAAAAACGAACAAATGCGTCACAAAGTGGGTCTCACTTCTGGATATCAAAAATTCTCTGTTCGCCGAGTCTTTCACAATTCATCTTTTGTAACGAATTCTTTTTTAAAATATGAGAAGAAGCATATCTGTACCACAAACTTTAATACTCGTTTTATATAGTGTTCCATGTCACAGCTGCAGAAAATAATATCATAAGGCCGGCGTAAAGAAGCAATGAAAAAAGGAAGAGACTGAGCCTGTAAACGTTTGCACTATAAGCAAAAAGTTTATCGATTTTATTATCATTAGTATTTTTTGTTCGAAACCAAAATCGATTAGCCATGGAATACTTTATTTAATGGCTAGAACTGAACTTTAAGCTCATATTTTTCTACTCTTTCTCTTCGTAATCAGCTTTTTTGCAGTCTGAATATGGCATTTACATAGAAACGACAATTTAAGACAAGACAAAAAAAAATGTCCAACATAAAAAAAGTTTCCTCGAGAGAATTTCACAAACAGAAAAAATTGCATATGATGAAAAAGTACAGGGAAATCCACACTCCTTCGCCAAGTCAAATGAAAAAATTACAACTTTTCAGTTGAGGGATTTAAATTCCCGCAGACGATAATTCTTTTGACGTCTAAAACGTTCGAGATTCTCGTGAAAGTAGGTATGTGCAGAAAAAATGTTTCCATCTTCGACCATTCTATTGGGAATTTTTCCTTTGCTCATTTAAATAATTTAAACGCATTCCAGTTTTTTTTTCTGCTTTTTTCGTACCTAGTGCGAATAATGGTAGTACGAGTATTTTTCTTGCAAAACCCAGTAGATCATACGCAACTATCTAAATAAAAACTAGACGATTTCGCCGTAGCTATTATTCCAGCTAAAATAGTGAAAATTACTACATATTCTTTTCTCTCAGGGTACAAGCAGTTCTTGCAAACAAAGACTTCAACTAATGAGGTTTCTAAAATATAATGTATTTGACTTGAGACTACAGAAGTTTAGACTACAGAAGGATACAATACAAAGATTTACCAATAGCAATAAATAATATACTAACAATTTTGAAACATACTCTCTCACCAATCCAACAATTAATCCTCTTTCGTCTATTTCTCCCCGTAAAATAGAAATAGAGCATTAAATTTCTATAAAGTTTCGTCATATATCGTCTAGGTACGTCGAGGAAAACAATATTTCCCATTTATATTTCGATCTTACCGTGAAAATTACTATTTCCAAACGCTAAAATATTCTACATCATTGAAATGAAATTCTAGCAGACACTCATAATACCAGGGCAGGAAAATAAATTAAACGGATCTCACGTTAAGCCTCAAACATCAAATTTTCTGCACACACGTGAAACGCAAGGCTGACGTTGTAATACAGATTAGCTCCACATAAGCAACAAACTCACGGACTCGACCATTAGCAGCTGGGTTAAATTGACCTCATTTCCCAAACTTTGAACCTCCTTAAACTATAAATTTATCGCATCTGCAGTCGGCATTCATGCCCAAAGGTTTGCAGTTGCACGCGGAAAAATAACATTCTCAAATTTCGAGAATTATTTATTATTAAGAGGAAGAAAACGGAGATAAAGAGAAATAAAGAAAAAAGGTTTAAGAGGTTGAAGAAAAAAGGATGCAGTAATGGCGATACGTTGAGCTCGAATTTCTTTCGTATCTCAAAGTGCTATGAAATGTTTTTAAGCGAAGTGGCTGTTTTTTGTGACCCCTCCCCCTCGACCCATCGGCTCTTCGGCGATCTCTTCGACTAAATTTTAACTTTCTATGCTGCCTTTCCCTTTGGTCTCGACACGACCGAGGATAAAGGATAAAGCAACATCACACATGCACAACGCTGTTACATACCATCAGCTTATCCTCTATCAAACATCAATTTATTATTGTTTTCAGTAATTCCGACGGACAGTTTGCAATGTTATCAGTGCGGAGAATATACCGATGGTGTCGGATCGATAACCCCGTGCATTAATTATACGGACGAAAAGCATTTACGAGAATGCTCTAATGAAAATGCTCAATGTGTTGTAAGTATAACATAAGCACTTTTACACCTGACTTGAAATTTGCTTTTCAAAATGAATGGCGAAAATATGAAAGAAAAAAAAAAAAAAAAAAAACCTTTATACTTAACTCTTTTCAGCGTCACTATCATAATGGTCCATTTCTCTCAGGGCTACACGAAACCTTCTTTGCTGTCATTGAAAAATTTCCAAAATGATTGATAATGTTAGTGAAGATTTAAAACATAATGCCAGTGCCCATTTAGTCATTTTTGGATGAGGTACAAACAGAATCTTCGGTCAGGATTTCATTTTATCTGCAGCTTGCAAACTAATATAACAATACGTCAGCCATGAAACAAAAATTTTCGAACTGTTGATGGACCAGGCAGGAAAAGTTTTGAAGATGAAGAAATTTTTCGTAAATGAAATAACACTTGGAGAATATTATTAGTGATACTAATTTATGAACTGTATTTTGTTAATGCTGGAACTTATTTTGCTTATTTAACGGCTTATTAACATTCTATTTTGAACCAAGAAATGAAAAGGTGCTTGCTAATAAATCATTTTTATTTTAAATACATTCAAATATGAAACTAGAAGTTTGATCACATAAGCACATATGTGACTTCAAACGGAAAACGAAACTGAAATTTTTGTTTTGCATATTATATTCAGCTTACTGCCTTACTCAGTGGTTTAAGTAGACTTTAAATTTATCAATTTTTTATTCCAAGGGTACGTATTTTTTGCAAGTAGGTGCACAAATTCAAGTTTATCTTTCTCTCTCGGAAGCATTTTAGTAAAATGTTGGAATATTTAAGGCTCACGTGTCAGACTTGCCAAGTAAAGCATCTATAAATCACTCTTCTGTGGTAATAGAAGTAGAAGATTTTCAGCCACTACGCCATTCCAATTAGAAAACCATTTAGAATGTGAATAATATTGCAAACAGGAAATATAAAAACAGGAAAAAGCAATCCTCAACCAGCCATTTAACAAGCACCGAATTGAAAATTAATTCTCCTCTGGTCTGCTCTTTTTACAGCTTTGTTTCTTTACCACGAAAATAACGACCAAAAATGTATAGACAATCTATACTCTGTTCAACTTAAGAATGCCTAAAACGGATTGCAGTTTGCAGGGCTCCGGGGAGAGGAACTCGTTCACATTCAGCAACAATATTTGGCTACGCTTCCGATTTTATTTTCTTGTTTCTTATCACACATCCGATTTTTATATTGTTGATAAATGTGAATTTGACGTTCCGTTTTAGGCATTCTTAAGTTGAACAGAGTATAGAGAAGAAATAAAAAGAAACGAGAAAGAAAACTAGTCGAGAAAATTTATACGAGACGATTATGAAAACGCATTTCTCCTTCATAGTTTACACACGAATTCTTCTCGGCTGTATAAAGTACAAATTTTATGATGTGACGAGAAATGTAAGAATTACGATGAAAAATTTTTTCAGAAATATCCATTCCTTTTGGTCTCTTACTTTTCCCTGTCAACTCGTCATAGGAAATTCTATGAAAACTACCGAACTTTTAGTAGCAGACCCTTCAGGAACAAAAATGGCACACCATGACGAAACAAATAGCAACAAAAGAGCCAAAATAAGTTTCATATAGTTCACAAAGAAGGTGTGACCTGAAGGAAATGAATGTAAGAAAAGAAAGTTGGACGAAAATTTATTCGGGCTAATAATGGTGACCGTTGTAAAAGTCGATGAAAATTTTTACAATACTTTTTACGAGCTTGAACTTTGCGACAAACTTTCTTTTTTTTTTTTCCTATTCATTCATTTAACTGTAATTCTTTTCTTAGCTCATTTTTCTTCCAGGCCTTATTTCTTCTCCTTCAGTCCTTCTCGTGCTTTCGAGATTAAAATACAGTTTCGTTTGGGTTTATGTATTTAAATGAGTGGTGCTGTATTATCTGCAAATGAACGAATAAAATCGAGCATTTTCGTGCCTGGCTGAAATATTATAGGATAATTCGAGTGTCAAAATCACGCTTAAGTGGTACGCAAGACTAACGTTTTCTTACTCGGAATTTTGTCGCATTAAGGACAGACAGGCATTTGAGGGACCCATTCGAATGAGATGGAACAGGAAAAATGATCGAGTTTTTGTCATTTCCCAACAAAATAAGAAAAATTGAAGACTCGTGAAAACGCGTATAGTTAGCGAGAAATTATGGAGAGAGGATTCGATAAACGTCAAGAATAATTAATTTAAAATATGAGGATGAAATAAAACCTGTATTAAGAGATAAAATTAGAAATAAGTTATCGAATGAATTTCCGGGCTGTGCTACTCAAATTAGTCCAACTAATTTCGGAATATTAAGCCTGTCTCAACAATCATTTTTGAAGACGCCATCAGTCGCTTCTTGAATAGGTAAACTCAATTTACATTAGATTTTCTAATCTCAATACCCAATTCAAGGGTTAATTCGACTATTTCATTTAATTTGGGTGATTTCAACTTGAGACAGTGTTGATTGCACGAGAAAAAGAACATAAAACTTATGTCTATACTACCATAGTATGGAAAATCTCAAAGTGAAAAAAAAACATCTACGAATCTTATCGCACTTGACTGAAGATTTGGAAACGCTACTAATCTTGATGAAGTATGGTTAGTGATGAGCATGGTAATGGGTAGCATTTTTGAGGGAAATACAAAACAACATTATTGACAGGAAATTCAAAATCACATACCTGAAGCTGCTTCTGTAATGGTTGAAAGGAGTAACAATGACCGCCGAGACAAACAACTGGAAATAACACCGTTAGAGAACACACGCGAACACAAATTAGCTACTATCGAGGTGATTACCAATCACATGAATTTAACACAATTATAATCATAAAACACTATTTTAGACATTTTGAAACGATCCACGATAGACCTCAACATGAGATTATAACACGATACCAAATCATTGACAGTCCGTCTGAATTCAACAAATTAATAATGAATTTGATACAAATCAACTGGGCACAGGTAACTCACCTCACCGAACCCGAATAGAAAAAACATGGAAACAATGAGTTTTCATTTTTTCGAAGGCAACGTACAACACCAAGTCACAATCACGCCACGGATTCAGCCGATTCACTGCACAAACAGAAGCATAATTCACGAGAAATGGTTTTTCCATAACTATTATTAATGAACGCCCAAAATTCACAAAGAAAGAAAGAATTAATCCAGAAGGAAAGGCTTCCAACGCGAACGCGGTAATCGAAAATCGAAGTCTGACTATAGTAAACTATCATTTTTTAGATCTGATTTTTTTTTTTTCTTCAGTGCTTCTGGTACGGTATATAGTCGGTACTCGGTAGCTTTTGAACTCTTTTGAAACGGAAAAGCAGCAGTGTTGCCAAGAAAGTAATTGAAAATTTATGAATACTCAAATATGAAATTTACGATACGTTTAGAATGATTTTTATTAATGTATACAATATTCACATCTAAATGCTCTGCTTCTTTATTTTTCAAACCATGCTGTAAAATATCTCACTCATTATGGACTTTTTTAGTGCATCAGACAAATTAATGTTTATGAATTTTATTTATTCATGATTAGAGAAAATGTAATAGGGAAATTTTTGATTTAGCTACAGCCTGCACTGTTGCAGATAGAAAAAAAACCACCAGAAGAGTACCACAGGAAGAAAGTCACCAAAACCAGAACGAGCTGTTAAGTAGTGCTGACAGCTGAACGAGTTAAATGACCATGACGAAAATCGGGGGGGAAAAATCTTTTTGAAAATTGAAATAAAATCTAAAAAAAAAAAAATGTTACGTCGCATCGTGAATATTTCCATTTCAAAATCATCGATGACGGTTAGATTCTGGAGATATATTTGGTTATGTCCAAATGTGAAATTGGGGAGAAAAAAATTTTAATGAGTAAATAAATGACTTGTGGGAACTTGATAATTCTTCTGATTATTTTAATTTTGATACTTTTGATTAATTCATTATTTTTGAAATTTTGTGCAATTTACGTCTTCATTTTTAAATGGAATTATGGACACCGAATTATTGAGAATTTTAATATTTTTCAAAATAATTTCCATACATACCTCACCTTTCTTCGAGAGGAAAAAGTAAACGTTTCAAGTATTCGCAAACTTAAGAGAACATGGAAGAAATAAAATTCAATTCGTTGTTCTTATTTATTTGTTTTACAAGTTGACTAACAAGCAAAGCAATAATTCACAACAAAAAATTAAAACTATTGGTTGCAAGGTGAGAGAATCCTCGCCTACCACCCTCACAATTTCTTAATTAAATTGCTAAAACTGCACTGTTCAAAAAATTTTGTATTCAATTAATGCCACTCTCAAAATAGTTCATACATTTGAGCACCATAGCATAAGACATAAGTGTTTTTTTTAAATTATTTCAACGGAGTCTAAAATTGGAGTAGGAATATATTTTTATTTTTTCATGACAAGTATATTATCTGCATAATTTCAACATTTATTATTCAAAACAAGAAAATTATTTTCTAAAATACACCTGCTTCCAATACTACTCCATACTCTTATTATGAAATATTTCTTAAAAGATTCCAAAAAAACTATTTGAAATGAAACATAACTTTTTCATTTTGCTCTATCAAAAATTTTATTGCTAAATATTTTCCCAATAATTTACTAAACTTCAAAACTGAAGATCTTGGTATGCACTAATTATACAAAACCAAAGTGAAGATGGTAGCGTTCTAGTTAGAAATTAAAGAGGCTCCATTTCTAAAACATTAAAGCAGAACTTTATGGATTTTAAAGTTTAGAAAATAATGGCACGATAAATTTTTAAGCATTTGCGAAAGTGAGATCCTTAAAGGCGTCTATACCTCGGTAAGGTTGGTTCCTGAACAAAAGTGCAAACAAAGAAACACATTCAAAGGCGAAAATACTAAAAAGCAAAGAGAAGTGGGTCAATTTTCTGTATTATTAAAATTAATTCAACAGACCAATATCGTACAAATTTCACGAAAGAAACAATTTCAAGAGATTTGTATAAAGTGAAACGAAACTTTTGACAGATTTTTTGTTGGTTTTTTAAAAGTTGAGGTTGAAAATTTTGATTAAAAAGTTAAGGATTGAACAAATGTGGCTTGCTCCGGTTTTACTTCGTATAAAACGAGGTCAATTAAAATTTGTTATTCTCAAACTTCGAAACTTGGGCAATTCAAGCAGAGCTTTTTGTTGAGGTAGCAAAGGTCGAAAAAGGTTCATAAGAATACGCTCAATAAGTCTAAAACACAATTCTCAGCTGAATTTCGAAAAAGTATACAAAGTAAGAAACCTTCCAACTTCCAAGAAGACTTGTGTAAATAAAATTAAAATAATAATAATTAGTCGGCTGTTTTTCTCTTTTAAATAGAAGTCGATGCAAAAATCTTCTTTTTTTGGTGAACATTTGACTAGGTTTGGAACTGGTTCTTTCGATAAAACTCCCATATTTCACAGTATTTTCATTACCCATTTCAGTCAGTTGAAAAAATTATGTTATCTATTGTATATCTAAAGGTATATATTATAATATCGCTGCTATATACCTAGCAAATGCAATATGCTACCTCGCAAACGCAATCTGCTACCTTGCAAATGCATTCTGCGACCTACCGTTGAGGCTTTTTGCTACTTTAACATAGTTTTTGTTTAATTTTCATACCTCAGAAACTGAAAATTGTCAATTCCACCAATTCTGTACAAGTCACAATAACCTTCTCTCAACTACATACATCCAATAGAGGAACACCCCTCTTCTAAATTCATACACAGCTCATTCAACCAACAACAAAAAAAAAAGTGAAACATGCTGACACGTTGATTTTTCCATAATTACACGGTTGGCTCGAGTCAAAAGTAAAATTGAGAGTGATTAGTAGTCAAAAAGGGAAAGAGAGAAAAGCAGCCATCATATTTTCTAGGGGTAAAGGTTAAATTAGGGTCGTTAGGACAACGTTTAGCAAATTTCCCCAACTTTGAACACTAATTTCATCGATGGAACCTTTTTTTCACGTTATTTAATTAATATGACATTAGTCTATGCGAATTAGCCCGCATTAATTTTTTTCTTACTTTTGCATTGCAGAAATATGTCATGGATGCCAGTACAGTACGGGGTTGTTATACGAACTGCGTCGAAAAAGGTAGACTATATATTTTTTTAATCTGAATGAAGGCTACTTTTTGTTCATTTTTACTGTAATATATAAGTAAGGGGGGAAAAAAAGGCTCAATATTATTTAAGTCGTGTACAGAACGTACTCCATACGGCTGTGAAAGGAAGAAATATGTAGTAAATAATCTACGACGAAATATAGGTCACCGGAAAGTGACCATTTTACAGCAGTTTTAGCAAATGAAAATAACCGCCTACAAGTACCATCTTTGCTTTTGGATGTAGGAGAAAAAGGCAAGACTGAGTGATATTTGCATTAGAAAACCCGAAATATACTCTTGTCTGGGAATATTTGGCCAAATAACACGAGTGTCGCAACCAAATTGATGATGCGGATTGCCCCCCATCAAACACGTTTTTCTTGGGGGAAAAAATAATAACATTTTGACACAAATAGCACTAAGCTTTTCACACAATATCAATATAAACCTGGTACAACATATATTTTGAACTTTTAAGCTTTTGAATAAATGTATTGACTATGATTATCCACTAAAAACAAACGAATTATTCCATAGAAGGAAGGGGAGGGGGGCAAAAGGAACCAAATTGATTACTTTTCATAAAATTATCTTACGCGAGGTAGTGTTTACAAAATATCTAAATTAACCATGAAGGACTGATACATTACATTCTCATGGACATAGCGCTTTATTAACTTCTGTATGGCAATCAGTAAACAAACCGGTTAGGTATATCGACTAAAATATCCCTTGTAGAAGTTTATAGACTTTAGCATCTGACACAATTAGAATTTTGGCAACGTGCCAACAGATTTTCTGTAGGTATTTACTTCTGCAATCCTTTAGCAGAAAGATAGCAAAAATCGAGAGCAAATAAGGCTGAAATAAAGATAACTGGCCCAAAATATACGAATGCAACTCGCAGTTGACAGTCACAAACCTCAAAAACGAAGTCGATAACTAGTTTTGAACTATGGTAAATAAAGACGTTCAGAAAGACAGACGTGCGAAGGAAAAATAAAATAAAACAAATAAAAAGAACGAAGATGAAAGGGGAGAAAAAGCTCAATAAACAGTTTCCATCAGAGGATCAATTCTTGAAGAAGCCATAAAATTTTTTTCTTTTTCTCCACGCAATTGGAGCATAAAATAGTGATACGTTTTTTAATAAGAGGGCGGACAGAGTGTGATAAAGTGAAAACAGAAACGTTTTATGTCCGTTTTTCGGATGTATGACACGACAGCTTAGAGAATAGCAGAAAAAGCTCTAACTTTTAAGATAACATTCAATTTTTTTTTTATTTCCTTTGAAGTGATTAGGAGCTTACACAATTTGAGAAATGAAATTAGCTGAGGCAATAAATCTGCACGTGCTATTCTTTACATGCCGAAAAAGAATTCGAGGATACAAAAATTTCAGATGAATAGGGCTAAGGATTTTTATTAGTCTCCTATTTTTTTTTTTCAACAGGGACATCTCCAAGGTAAATTGTTATTTTTCTGTCATTTTAGTCGCAATGAAAAGAGCAGAAGACAAGCTAAAAGATTTGAATTTCGACTGCAATTTACAAAAATGTTCTCCTCGAATTCACAGTTTGGATTTTCATCTACGAGATCCTCAGTCTAAAAAATGAACGGACTTCTTTATCCATCTCATCCCCTGCCTTTATCTCCTCCTCTCACTTTGCACAAAAAGGATACTTGGCTGGTCTACTATAGGTTTGATAACTTACCACAACCACTTCCACCTCCTCCTTCTTCTTCACAATCCTCTCTCTTTGTATATGTACTCAGTAGAGTGATTCTTATTTTGAAGTTTTAAATTTTTTACCTCCCACCTTGCAGAATGGTTCCATTTCATCAAAAAAAAAAAAGGTTACTTAAAAATTTCAGCTTCCTGGGTTGAAAGAAAGTGGTGCCTCAAGGAAATTGAAAATCTTTACATGCAAAAATTCGCATTATTATAAGCATTTATTTTACTTTACAATCAGCATAGCATAAAAATATATGTATTTTCTACAACTCAGTGAGGAGATTAGAAAACAGGTCGGGTTGATTCGAGAAGGCAGGGAATTAAAAATTGATTTACTTATTATCATTAGTGGATGTAATCAAAAATTGAATGATTTTTGAAAAAAGACTTCCCCTGCTCTAACCTCTCCACCCACAATCAGTTTAAAAATTTCAATGTCGCCATAATTTTCAATGAAGGGGACTTTGAGGCACCACTCCCCTTCCTGTGTGGGAGGAGGGTGAGTTTCGAATATAATTTGTTTAATGCAATGGAACCACTTTATCAGAGGAGCGATGGAAGCGGGCATCACAAAAAAATATTTTCACCATAATATAAATGAAGACCAGCTCATAGTCATAACGTCTCACCTTACTCACTATATTTCAGCAAAACGACCTTTCGTAAAAACTTTGTTTGTTTATGATATATTATAATAATTACTCGTACCAGAATAAAGGATATAAAGTAAACAAAGTGGTAAAAATAATAACTTACAGTAAACATTTTCAACTAAAACGGGAAAAAAAAATCATTTCACAAATTTTAGTCTCACCAAGATGAGGTAAAAGTTTGAAAGTTATTTTTTACAACCTTGCTGAAAGCAGGCATCGCACTTTCAAAAATTGAAATAAAAAATTAACAAAATTGACAAAGTGCTTTCAAAACAAAGTTTCGAATTTCTTAGATATTCGACGTTTCTGCAATCTTTAACAAAACCCAAAAAGTCGAAAATACCGAAAAGTTTTGGAGAGGTAAGAAAATGGGGGAGCCTTATCATATTTTTTGAAACTTATTTCCATCGTTTCACTGGGAAGTAAATACTTTTACGAATAAGAATAATAATTGAAACCTGACCATCGGAAAAGGTGTAAGTGCCACAATTTTTCAGATCATTTTTTTAACCTATTAGTCTATGCCTATAACTATATTGCATGGAGATGGAGATGGTAGTAGGTGCCAATTTAGAATTTTGCCAAAAATGGAACTTACACCTTTTCCCATGGTAAAGTATCAATTAATATAGCCAGATAAATTAATATTTTCTTCGAAATCACTTTTCTTTCAGCTGAAAGATGGGGAACAAGAATATATTGTTGCAACGAACACGCCTGCAATTCGTCGACGACCAAATGGCATTATATTATTTTAATAAACATATTTATTTGTACCTCAGTAATTTTAATGATAGATCGTACACCGTTATTTAATAAAATAAAATGTTAACGATTACTTGAATAAAATTACCATCAGGATTAAGCCAGCAGAACAATAATTAATAAAATAGAATTGACAGTTTTTTCCATCAAACAATACACAGTTTAGTATCACAATTGAAATATTGGTGCTTCCTACTCACAGAAATTTTATTTGAAAAATAGTGAACCTCGCTTTTGATATCTTACTACTGAAATAAGCCTGTCTGTTATGAATATAAAAATAAATAAATAAATGAATGCGGGCATTCAACCAGTCCAATGCTGAAATATATTTCAAGACCATTCTTTTTTGACAGAATTTCATAACAATCAGTTTTTCAACACTTTTAGAAAGTATTGAAACTAAGTTTCATTCACAATGTCATCTTTATTTTCTACATCACCTCATCAGTAGGTAACAATGGTGGCAGCATTCTTATATTTATGAACATCTATACGTAATTATGTACATAAATATTAGTATTGAAACATTTTTCTCACCTCTACTTATTTAAGGTAAATAGGACATTAGGGATGTTGATGGAAAAAACAAGTTTTATAAGCATTAGGAAGTCTAAAGAATGTACTACATTTCTTATTTTTGAACATTACCAACATTATTTCACACTATAATTCACATTTTGACACATTCTCACATAATTTACAACAGCTTGTAAACAGTACCACTTTTTTGTATTTAATAAAAATTGATAATTAAAATGTGTCTGTATTTTTTCAACAAATTGTAAATTTTTATAATTCCTAAAGTACAGGATTTATTGCTGAACTAGTGGCGGCGCAGTAAGAATACTTACAGACTCTGAGATAATGGGTTAAAGCCAACTCAAGAACAGATATGTGAAAAAAATGCGGCAATATAACATCTACCGAGTAGTCGGGTTGAAGGTCTCTACATCAGAGAGATAACTTTAGCTTGAACCCTAATTAGTTAAAATTCTCTAGTGCTGAGAATGATAAAACTATTTCATGAAAAACCTGCAAAAAATATAGATATTTTTCTCCAAAACTGGTCAGCACTCACTACTAAAAGAAATCAAAACGTAATTTTAACAAACAGCTTCAGCCTCTTGTTTCCTAAGGCTTCAACTCTCCGTCCCTTACGTCAGCTTTTAGAATAATGGGGTAGGAAGTTCCAACTTCTAGCCAAACCGAACCAATGCCTGCAAAATTCAAAGCTCAAATCCCTCAGTTCATTTTATTTTATTTCGTATTTTCTTTCCTTACAATCATAAAAGTATATCTATACTGTACACAGCACCCTTAAAAAACTGTGAGGCTTGCAAATAAATAAATAAGTAAGTAATAGTCTTACTAATAAACGTCCCTATCAAGAATTTAATTCCAAGATAAATTACACACCAGTTACTCTGAGAAGTATTGGTATCAGTAATATTGAATGGAAAGTGGAATCTATCTACATCCCAAAGTTACAGAATTTTGGATTTTCAAAGAATCCGTAATTCTATGCTACCAAGTTCATAAAAATGAAATTTGATTTTTTCAATAATTTTCAACACTGCCGTAGTGAATATTTCCAATTGAAAATCGTATTTTGTATGAAAATATTTACACGCTGTATTAGGGCTCCTTCAGCATGACTTTCATCTCACCAAAGGTTATCAAGGGGGAAATGAAATCAAATAGTTAAACTTCCTCCCCATTATCAAACGTTTTTCCGGTTCATAATTTTTCACTAAAGTATTTCTATATTTCTCCTTAATTTCGATAAAATATTTTCTTCCGAGTTTTTTCCAAAAATATTCTGAAAATATTAAATTTAAAAAAAAGAAGTTCAAAACTGATGAAGGGTGGGAAGGAAAAATTTTCATAAAGACCATTTATTCACACGATCGCATTAAATGTCGCCTTTACTCGCATATATCAACTGAGAGAATTGTGTGTAAGTGATTTATTTCTTATTTCCAAGGGAAGTCAAATTACACACACACATTAAAAGCTAAAAGAATTTGTGCAGTTATACGAGGTATAAATGAAAAAAATTTTAAAATACCTCCGAGAATAGAAACCGACGCAGACAAATAAAAGCCACATCTCATTCTGAAGAGCCCTCGCCATAATTGTAGGAAGGAAAGAAATAAATGCTTAGAATAAATGAGAAAATAATTTGCGTAGTCAATTATTTGGTCGAGATGGCGGGGAAAAGGAATTCTCTAAGAAACAATAACAAAACCATTCTAAATGAAGGAAATGTACGTACCTGTACTTTCAATGTACAACGATGAATGCATTTTTCGTGCATCGCCGCGAATAATGCAATTAAATACTAAAGACGAGGAAAATATAAAAAAAACTTTCGAATGCTGTATGAGAGGAAAAGTTGAGGAAAAAAAATGAAAATACTCGGGCGTAAAAGTTTTATTACAAAAATTCTTTCGAGATTAAATAAATACCGAGATCCAACATTTAGCGCAATCAAAAATTAAAATATGATTATCTTGGTTAGCAATTCTGTTATGAATCGTCGGAAAACTTTTTTTTTTCATTTTATAAAATTAATAATTCTTCTCGAAATCATATTATACGAATATTTCCATGGTATTTCTTCCACCACCAATTAGGTACAATTGAAATATAATTTTTTTGATTTTTCTATCTTTCTATTATGACAATTTCATTGATGATACAAAATTTATTATTTCAAAAACATTCTGTAGGCTTTCTCGGGGTATCTCATAGATGATTGAATTTTACTTCATTCTTCTCATCGTGACAAGGACAAGTGCATTCTATCGATTAAAAATCATAAAATGGAACGTGGAATTGAAAATTCATGGCCTTCTCAGATCGTCTCTCAAATCAAATCAAAACATCAAAACTAACAGGGCAAACTGACTAATTCTATTTTTAGGATTACAAAAAACTTCACGATGAACAACTTGCACCTATTATCTCTCCCATTTTGATGTTTTTCTAGTATACACTTCTTGGCCGGATTCTGTAATTACCGGTGTATATCCCATATTCTCGTATTTCTTTCGCATATAGAATATGTATCCAGCACATCCAGTGAGACAAATTAATCCTAACCCCATGATAATCTTATTCTAGAAAAGATGAACATGAGTCAGTAGAGTGAACCATATTATTTATGATTCATTCTTTGCAGAATGATTAATATTACTCACCGGTTTAGCGTATAACTCGAAGTTCAAAACTCGAAATGCATTTGAAGTTCGTAAAGATCTTATACCGTCTCCAGGTTTTTCTGTCATTCTGCAGATAACGTGAAACGTCTATCAGTTCGACAAAATCAGCATAGCTTATAATTTGGCTCAGTAGATAAGGTTGACTAAAGACAAATCTTGAATTTCTGTGGTCGTAAATTTTTTCCAAAGGACCTAGGTATAGGTACTTCAGAAAATTAAACAACTATTGGAAGCGAGTTTCAACCTTCAATATCATTTCAAAAACAAGTGTGCACCGGTGTCTACTTTTTTTATATAATGATAAAGCTGATAAGAGATTTTGAAAATACGTGGAACTGCGGGTAACATTAGAAATAACGAAACAGAAATGCTGGAATGCTGATTGTTGAATTTAAAATTTGATTTCCTTTCAATCGCCTTTCAAGTTTCAATTCAAATTTCATGAATGACATATGATTAAGAATAAATATGGTCTAAAAATTAGAAAAAGACTATTTAATACTTCAGGAAGTTCAAAGTAGGAACTTGGTAGGAACTCATAATTCAGAACTCACTACTCACATAGAAATTCAAAATCGTGAACAATTTTTATTTGGATGGTCCAATGCTTTCAATGGTTCACGGTTGGTCTAAAGCAGAGTAAAAAAGCTTCATCTACTTTATTACTCTCATTTTAGAGTAAAAATTCAATATAAATATTCAACAATATTACAGTCGACTGGAAGCGTCCGAAAACACCAAATACGTATTTCTAATGCACACGAATGATGAAGGTTACAATAAAAATTAAAATTAAATTCGTTGAAGTATTTTGAACACTATCCAGTATGATATTTCAAAACGAAAACTTTACATTTGATTTTACACAGAATAAAAATAAAAATGTAACAAAATAGTGAAAATCCTCCAGCCTCAACCTGTGACCTGTGACCTCAACTCAACAGAAAAATTTTCATAACTTCTACGAGCTTGATAAATTTTTGCAGCTTCAAAAGAGAATCTAAATTAGAATTAATTATAATAATAAAGCCTTTCAAAACGAAGATCTATGAATATAATCTATTAGAATTAAAGTTGAACTGTTAGGATTCACTTAATTTACTCGAAAACTACAAGTCATATAATAACAGTGACATAAATAAACATCAGGAAGTTACGATATTAAGCTTAATTTGCGAGTAGATCACAATTAGACCTTCCTTTTCATTACTGTACCATACACTTTATGACTTCAAGAGGATATATTGGAGCAATTGATTATTAGCATTTGAAAGGAATCCATTTTTTTCTTTCAGATATGATTCCAGTAAGTAACAGAGAACTGTTTCATGATACACTTTTTTCTTCTTTCACAAATCTGAAAAAACGTTTCAAAAACAAATATTTATTCAGCAATGCAATTTTTTAAATATTTCAAGCAGAAAAATTCTACGAGTAAATTTCAATCCTACCGAAACTAGCAGGAAGATTTAATCCCAAATCTTTCATCCTCTGACGTCTTTCTTCCTCTTGTCTTGATTGTTCTAATGCGAGTTCGATAACTGGATCATCTAAGGCCAATTTTCTAGCGAAAAACCAGGCACCAAATATTAACGATGCATATAAAAATAATCGCCCGAATTTAGGCTGAAACAAAACATCAGAATACTAATGAAGATATTTGTTTGGAGAAAAACCATTTAGTCATCAAAAAGCTTGCGTTTTATAAATTTTAAATCTCAACTATAAAATCAGAATCATCCAATAAAATGAAGTGAATGTTAATTTACCTTTTGAGCCTCATTGTATTGAAGATCATATAAGCCATGAGCAAGTCTATTTCCTTTTCCCATTCCATCACAACTGAAATCCCCCTTCAAAATTTTATCGTAAGGATTTGACATTATTTCGGTGTATCTGTAATTTCACAAAATCAGTCGGAATGAAAACGTGCATTAATGTAAAAGCGGGAAATAATCAAATACTCATAATTTCCGTCGACTTCGACTGATAAATGGAAACGTTATTTCTACCTGCTATTTCGAAATATTCAGCAGAATCTTTGCAGCTTTCTTCAAGCAATCAAAATCAGGTTTTATTAACTTTCAACGTAATTCAACGCTATGCTATAATAGCTGCGAAATTCAAACACAAATGTTGATTGATAAGAATACGCGGAATCGCTGATAAGCTCGTTCGGTCAATTCAAAATTCGAAAATAAACAATTTGTCAATTTTTGTTTCCTTTATCTATTTTTCATTTTTTTGGGGCCACTTTTTTCACAATTAGGGCGATTATTTTTAATTTCATTGCTCATTCCTGGTCAAACGAAACAAGAACTAAATCAACTCTGAACTAAATCATAACTCCGAACTCCATCGTGCCAAATAAAAACTAATTATTGGAAAAAATTATTTCTTGTTTTTCAATTAAGAATAACAACAGAGTAATTAATCGAAAAGACCAAAGCCCATGTCGTCATCTTCTTCAGATTCCGATTCCACTTTCTTTTCTTCTTTCTTAGGTTCGGATTTTCCACCATCTGCAGGAGCAGCAGCAGGGGCAGCAGCGGCGACCGCGAATTTCGAAGGGTCCTATTTCATAAGTTAAAAATATTATAAATCAGAATAGAATATTGAACAAACATTGCCAACAGAAGAAAAATAAAAATAATGAAACAGTAGAATTAGATAAAGACCTTCAGATATTCTTTTAGTGTTTCGGCTTCTTTGAAAACGATTTCGGTTTCAGCTGCAATGGCAAGTAAATTCTTGAAGCCGTTGATCAACATATGAGGAACAGAAGCCATGGTTGGATAAGCAATACTCAAACAAACGGCAGCAACGTTTCCCACAGCCTACGAAAAAACGGAAATTATTCAACAGAAGAAACGAACATGATGTTAGTATATAGTGTACAAGTCTTGTTATTTCAGAAACTTAGTATCATAACAGAGTATCAGACTGGGAAAGAAGACCAAAATTAAGTTTCTTCATCATGAATAACAAAGATGTAAGCTTGAATATTTACAGCGTAGAAAAGTTTAAAAAATACCTCGGAAAATTTGGCCAACAAATCTTCAGGCTTAATATCGAGAATCTTGGGTTCAAATACCGTTCCTGAATCATAAACCATTTGAACAGCTAAGCCATAAGAAAAGGGTGAAATGTTGAGCATGTTTAACAACGCGGCTTCAGAAGGACCAACTTTTTCTCCTTCTTTCAAGATATGAACATCGTTCTGAAAAACATTCGTAAAATAAATTCAACGTTTATTATACGAAAAATTAGCAATAAAAATAGAGGGCTAAGTTCGAGAATGATGAGTTTTGAGTCTGATTCAGTTTCAGTAAGCCAAAATAAAGATTTATTTGGGGCATACTACATAATATAGTCAGATATGGTAATAATAAAACTGCATTGGCTCTTATGAATGATGTGCAGACTAATACAATTTTCAATCACTATTTTCCAAGTCGTATACCATACTTGAAAGTCAATTTTTCAAATTCGGAACAACAGAATCAGACTTGACACTTCTTAAATTCGACCATCCAATTTACCGAGCAGCTCATTTATACGAGCCGTCAGACAACCAATAATTGGATTAACTTTTTCGATTATTGAAAAAGATAATCCAGATTCATAGCAGAGTTACAGAAATCTCCGCATGGAAAATCTCTATACAGAATACAAATAAATGTCATACATGATGAAATGAGAAAATTCAAGGGACTTAGCTTCAAATTAAAAATAACTAGACTTGTGAATTTTTCAACATTTCTAGTACACATTCAATGAAATTCGAGTTCCTCAACCTAAAAATACTTGAAAATAATTGTTTACTTTTCACCTGATCACTTCTTTCAAAAAGTGAAACTAAATGAAGAGCTTAAGAATCTCTATGATATCTTGTCAGATAAAAGTTTCGTAAATTAAACACCGTATTCTGTCAGTTTCTAGCCTCCCATCTGAAAAAATGAATATCAATGATGTAAGAACTTTGAAGAAATTCTCAAAATGATAAAAGGGTAATTAGGACCCAACTTCAGCTCGCTATAAATTTTTCCAGCTAAATATCAACTTTTCATGATCAACGAGTGTAAATTAATAAAATATATGAATCAACGAATGCTTACAATAATTTCGATGGTTCCCTTAGAAATTTTGGTTGGTATAGATAGAGCTTGGAAGAAAGATGTTTTTTCAGGACCCAATCCGGTATTCTGGGCTGGAATAACTACAGCACAAGGTGCAATAGCATTGGCACGAGCCGGAGCTTGGACTTTGTTTTCCAACAGTTTTTCTCGTATTTCGGCCAAATCGGACTTAGTGAATACGAAACCAACATTACCACGAATATGAGGCATAATTCTGTAACAAAACGGACAAACATCAAACCAATTAATTTTACACATCAAGCACCAAAAACTACAAAATATAAGATGCGAGGGAGGGAAACGAAAACATACTTCTCCAAAGCTGGGTTTCGCTCAATATGTCCACGAATAGCTTTTCGCATCATAGTATTTTTACCCATTAGCACAACTGCAGAACCACGAAGCGAAATACGAATTTGTTGCATTTGTTTTGATCCAACATTGTCTGCTCCTACGATGAAGCATTTTGGATATTCGTCTAAAAAGTTCTGCAACAAAATGTAATCGATTTAAGGAGATTAAGAAAAAACTAAAACACATCAACACGATTGTCGAGAATACGGTGATGGGTACCGAACTTACGATTAGTCTGACGAAATAATTGGCTTTCCAGGTTGCTTTATCCTCTCTACCCATCTTGAATGTGTGTAGAGATGACTAAGAGTACGTTTAAGGACTGAAAATCAAACAAAATGAGGCAATTACATTGGAATCGACAAAATATTGACGAATGTAAGGTCCCAAGAAAGCCACATGTTAGAATTTGTGTTCGAACTTCAGAGAAACAAACCCAATCAAAATCAGAAAACACCTGAGATGGGTAAAAGTTGAACACAATAAAATAACAGACAGAATACAAAAATGAACGCTTTTACTTACCAGAGCAACTTCAAAATTTGTATGAAAAGGAGTGGAATGAAGTTAAGTTATTTATAACATTTATTTTGCCATGCCGGCTGTAAAAAAAAGAAGATAAGAAACAAGAAGAAAAATATGACGACGGTGGGAGGAGAGGAGAAGCGAAAAACTTTCCAAAAAAATCTAAAAAAATGTATGAACAACATTGTTACCACATAGACGACGAAAATTTTCTCTCAAATCGTATAAAGAGAAAAGGGCAGTTGTGAGTTACCACATTAGACGACGAAAATTATCGTGCTTTGATTCTTTGAAGTTGTGATGTGAATGTGTACGTCCATTCAAATTTCTAACATTTCTAAAGTACGATAACTTTTTTTTGTTTTAATTCGTTTTCAAAGTAGAAAGTTTTCCCAAGTTTATATTGGATAATAATGATTAATGAGATTATCGAAATTTTATAGACCAATAAACTTTAAAAAATTCAGCAGACGTGACACGACACCCAAGATGGAAAAATTATAAATTAAAAACGAGCTGTGATACCCAGACGTGAGAGGCAACTTTCTTAAAGAATTTTCAAACTCAACCTTGTAATAATTTAATACCAATTCAGTCGTCATTTTTTTCATCGCTTACTCTAGACTATGAACTTTTTTCTTATGCTAATAAATTCTCAAATCAGATTTGCAAATCGCTGGTAATGTAAGCGTAAAATTTAAATTTCAACAATCATCAACCACTACTGTCACATCTATCACTCACTAAAATGGATTTTACATTTCACTGAATCTTGGAAATTTCCGTTTTCCACTTTCAAGAAATATGAATTCAACATGAAATGGCTCTATTTTATCGTAAAAACACTTTTTTTAGTGTCACAGATTTTATCGTCTTTTCAGGAAATTAATTAGGCTTCTGAATTTTTCTCCAAAAAAGAAAATACCTATTTTCATACTAAGGACTGACATTTCTTCTTGACTTAGTTTAAAAAGGAGTAAAATTGGTTGGTAGTTTTATTTTTGACTTTTCTGATAGTCATTTAAGCGTATACTTTATTTTCAAGAAAAAAATATTTTTCCTACTGATGATGTTGATAGCTCAATTAGAAAAAAAATTGATTTCTCAGCTGTTAATTATAAAAGTTTAGAATGTTATTTCGTATAGTATAATCAAGAAGGTTCCAGGCTCGATTTACTGTGTCGAATGGAAAAAGACGAAATGAGATTAAAAAAAACCTTAATAAATAAAAAATATTTATTAATCTGCAACCATTTAATCACAATATAAATAGAATCGTCTCTTGAGTTTCTTCTTATGCACGACACAATGAAATGGTGATTTCAGTTCCTCTACCATTATTTTAATGAATCAAATAATGAAAACTTGGGTGAAAGCTTGAGAATTTTTTCTCATTATTGCTCGCAAAAGCATATTACCGCATTACGGATATAGCTGTATCTTCTCTGTATCTTCTTCACCCTGTTTCCTTAATTTATAAAAACGTATTCGACAATTTTTTGTGCCTTTTGTTCCATAAGTGATTAATTTATATTGAGCGTTGGAGCTTTATAGTGAAAGAACCAAAGTAAGCCATATAAGAAACCACCATAACCAATATCTTTCGATTTACCATCACACATATCTTTGGCTTCGGCTAGAGATAATTCAACAATTTCTATAAATTCGCCTTCACTTTCCAGTCCACCTCCTGAAAATATTATTCAGTTATTAAAAAAAACTATTCTTATTTCTATAAAATAAGGTACAATATTTTTTCCAACCTTTGGCTTTTTTCATGTCATCTTCTACTTCAACATAAAATAAATTAACCTCTTCTACGCACGCCCCAATCGTTGATCTATCATTATTTAAAAAAATTATCAAATATATGAAAAGAAATTAATTTTCTCCAAACAACGTTTCTTCATACCTAAATTGTCTCACTTTTTCTAATTTACTGGCGGGCACTTCATAACCAGTCTCCTCCATTATTTCTTCCTGGGCAATGACTTCCAAACTTTTGTCTTTGTCAATGATTCCAGCACAGAATTCTAGGGTTAAACCAAGCTCGGCCGGGTACTTTTTACAATCTATTAGTCCTTTCTGGTCTTCGAATGGGATACTTTGAATGTAAACAGCTGGAATACATTATTCATGAAGGTAGCATTTTCCTCGCTACAAATAAAATGAAATAAAATACAAAAAATGTAACTTTATTTACCTGGTCGAAACTGCCGAACTAACACAAAAACTTTTCTGGTCACATTGAATATGATTACTGCAACGCTGAAAATTCAAAAAATATGTACAACGAGAATACTTTGTTGATTTTCAAGTACACATAGCAACATACCCTTTGTGAACTTCTATATAATCCCATTTCTTTTTGATTCCATTCTGAAACAAAGTCAGCAAGTTTGAACTATTATCGTTGCTCATAAGTCATTACAGGTGAATTTCAATTCAAGTGGATAGTAATACAATTACCAAAGTATAATGAATTTCCTTGGGATGAACGTACATAGATTTACTTAAAGGAGCCACTGAAACATTTGATACGTTGAACATGATGGCAGAATATTTTAAATGTGATTAGTTCTTTAATTTCTCAAAAACTGATTACTGATCAAAAATCGTACAAAACTCGAAAGGTTATTATTTCCTAAATAAAAAAATTCACGATGACGATGAGGGTCCGGATGAGTTTATCTCAAGTGGAAAATGAAATCTATTTTTTTTTATATAACAAAACACGACATGTCCGTACTCCGTAGACCGTACCATGGGACCGGATTTAAATTAATAACTGGAAAGAGTACTCGCTGCTAAAAACCGCAACCACACCGCAACGAAGTGAAAAACAGAGAAAGAAACAGTGTGACTTGTATGTTTTCTCTCTTGCGCTCGAGGGTAAACACAAAGCAGAAGACAGAAAAAGAAAGAGTGTGACTCGTATGTTTTCTTTCTCGCACTCGTCAGGGTTTGTCTCCATTCGTTTACGTTACGTCTCATCTTTTATCATTTAGTTCCATGCAGGTTCCATGAATGCGAATTTCGTTTCATCATATGCGTATACCTGGTAACACTGACTGACTAAAACAATCCGGCATTTGCCTCTTTTTAGCAATGCTGTATCTGTATGATTAAAATTCGATCTTGATTTTGAAATTTTAATTAAATTATTCTAAAATATTGGAAAGAAAAGAAAAGAGCTTTTGTCGAGAATTTTCAAGTTTTTCTTGCTTATGTTGGGTGAATTATTTCTTATTCCACCTGTTTTAATAGTATCCGCCAGCCATCAGTTTTGTTAATATTTGAACATAAAGTTGTACGTTTACCTCACATTTGAAATGTTATTTTAACTTGTTACGACTACTACTTCTAGAATTTGTGTTTTGAACCAAAAAATATCGTTTCCATCATGGTAAATAACGTGTACGGAACATTTGTCTCTCAAAAAATAAGTAAAATTCGTTGGAAACCCAGTAATGCTTGTGATTCTTTTCTCACCGGTTCTTGGGATGACGAGGTAATTTTCTTTTTTTTTTTTCATTTAATATTCAAGAATGTATCTATAACTATCATTCAAACGTTCTATAATTTACAGGAGAACAAAATTGTGCTATGGAGATACACAAAGACTGATTCTGAAGATGCCTTGGTCAAACCTAGAGCACAGTGTTCAGTCTTTCATGATGGAGACGTTACCGAGTTGAAAGTATACTATTTGTTAATTTGATGTCCATTAGTTACATTACTGTCATTTCTTGAGTACATTTCTTCTTCTACAGTTTATGGATTCATCCATATTTGCAGTTTCTTCTACCACAGGCTGCATTAAGTTGTACAGCATTTTCCAAGAAGATGAAAAATCACAGTTCAAGTTACTAAATTCGTGGAAAAAAGTTCATTCATTCAGGTAAATCGTATTTTATTCCTAATACTACATTTTACGAGTTGAAGAAGTCAACCTGTGGCTTTTGATTTTACTATGTGTTTTAGCACTGGGGACTTATGTCCTTCCACTGACATTACTTTTTTCGAAGATTACATTGTTTCAGTTGGAGAAGATGGACGCATCGTATTAATCTCTGTGAAAGATAATGAGCCATATCGTATAATCGGTTGGTGAATTCTTAAACAATGCGTAACAGGTCATTCAAGTATAATTTAACTATTTCAAACTTTCTTTTGATTTTAGATAATGCTGACAGCTGCTCGATTAGATGCGTATCTATCAATAAAATGAATGAAATTTTAACCGGCAACAGTCGAGGTCAAATGAAAGTTTGGGATTTGAGGAGTTTCTCCCATTCGCCTGAAACGTGTTTTACATTATCCGGAGGACAAGTAAGGAATTCTAGAAAAAATTTATTTCGTAAATGTAATATGACAAGTTTTGAGACAGTATCTTCAATCAGAAAATGGTGTTTTGAAATGTAAGGAAGAGGCGGAAAGTACAAAGATGGTTTGAAATTACTAAATTCAAGTCGCAGTATTTTCTCTTGATATTACGTAATCTGTGAGAGGCTTGCCAAACTTAAGATTTGGATACAACCACCAGATACCAATAATTTAAAAAAAAAATGTTTCTTAGCATCATCTGTCAAACTGATTGAATTGTAGATCCTTGAAATTTTATACACTAAAGTAATTCTTTATTCTTATTTTCCGTTTTTTTTTTTTTTTTTACAAGATCTTTCAGTGATGAAGATTTAGTAAAAAATTATATTTTATTTAACCACAATAATATACATTTCAGGCTGGCTTCACTCGAGTCACTTATCATCCAACTCAAACTCATATTAAACTAGCCGGTGGTGAAGATGGTACGATTACTATTTGGGATCTTCGCAACAATAAGTTTGCTGTGAATTCCCTGAATGCCCACTCACAAACTGGTAAACAGATTGTTTTTTTTTTTCTTTTCAACTTTGTTTTTCGTCTGAAATCTCAGTATTTTATTTCCAATTCGCAGTTAGCGAATTAATGTTCCACCCTGAGCGACCTGAACATTTATTCTCGTGTTCAACTAATGGTCAGTTATGGCACTGGGATAGCTCAAAGTTGTCTCATACAACGATATCACAGTTCGCTGGTGAATCTTCTGGTAAATCTTGTAGCACATTTCTAAAATTTCATAATTTGTTTTTGTTATTAATTTATGTATGTTTTCCATTTCAGATCTCCTTGAAGATACTGGTTGTCCATGGATGAGTAGAAATGTAAAAAATCGTATCACAGTATATTCTCTAATCCAAAATCTACATCTTCCTATTAATTCTCTGGATATCCTTCAGAATTCAGTCGTTTGTGGATGCGATAACGAAGCGATGTATTTGATCAAAGACTTCACAGTTTCATAATTGTTCATTTTATTTGATCATGTTTCGTTTGTAAGTGTTAGTTCTTCAAATAATTTGTAACTTGAAATTTCGTTCGATAACTGCCTCGGCATTTTACAAATTGAATTCCAGATCAACAGTTTTTTTGTTTCATTTATTGAACGTTCTTGGTTTGGGTACTTCGTCTACAGATTGTAGTTCTCTAAAGTTTGTGAGAATTGACGTGTCTTTTTTTTTTATTTTTAAACAAAATTAATCTCATTATTTCCTTTTTTACTTTATTTATTCAGGAAATGCTGGTACGGATATAACCAAAACCTGTATAAATATTTTTTAAGAATAATAATACCTTTTAAAAAGCCAGTTTTTCATCATCCGAATACAATAGTTGAGAAATTCATTTTTTATTGCAAAAATTGAATCTTGCACCAACATTGTATTTGTAAAAAATATAAATATAAATTTATAAAATGCCAGTATTCAATTTCTCTTCATCTCTGAAATAACGAGGTTTGTTATTTTGGTTTCTCTAATAATTCCCAATGACGTGAATTCGACCCCATTTTACTTCGTCTTGAGTTTTTTTAAATCTTATTTTCAAGCATTCGCTTCATTACTTGAAAACAGCTTTTCATAGGTTGAGTAAGCTAGAAGTTGGTTGTTTTTCAGCGTTTTACCTCTTCTGAACTCACGCGTTTGGTTGCGAGTATTTGCGAATTTTCATATTTTTTTTAAATTGATTTTATATTTTAGATGTTGAAGTAGGTTATGAATTTACAATAGACAAAATGTTCATGTGATTATTGCGAGTCAAAGTTAATAAATCATTATTATTGTGATGTACGTATCAAAATAGTGTTATTTTCACTACGTAGGTACTTTTTGAAAAATATAAGATACTTGACCTATCCCGGTTAATTTTTCTCTGATCAATTACGCCTTCTCCATGATTGTCAGTCAACGACAAAAGTAAATCGTAAATTTCTCTTCACGCATCCTCTGGAATATAGTACAAAATTCAGCTGAAAGTTGAGAATTGAGATGTGATAATCCAATTGATATAAAAATGAAGCAGCGATGCGATTCTCAATTAGGATTTTTATTTGTTAATTAGAGCTGATAATAGCTTCAAAATGAAAATTTTGGTTTTTCCAGGTTTCTTAATTCTTTCTTTTGAAAGATTCCTTCCCTGAATCTCCATTCCTCACTCCTTCATGCGAAGCGAAAGCACAGCGAAAGTTGTATTTCAAATTTCGCTCCGCTCTAAATGTAACACTGATCAAAAGAGTGGTAGCCTAGCAGCCTAGCCAACACAGAACGAAAAATATTTTAAAATTCTCAAATTTTTTCTTTTTCAAAGTTGAATATTGAAATCTTTGAAAATGAAAAAGCTCTTGTCCTGAATTTCTTTAAGGTACAATATTCTGATAGTAAACCCTCTAATTGGAGAGTAGATCAATTAAAAGTTTTCGTGGGTAATTTCACTTCCTAGTTCCTGCACGAAATTCGAAGTTCAAACTTCAAAGAAATCGATAGAACGAGAAAAATAGAAATTAATTTTAATGTTGGTCAAAGTGGAAGATGAATTTTTTTTTGAACAGTTTGATTGTCCAATGATGTCATTTTTCACTCCGAGAAAAAAAAATCGTTGTTTCCTCTTCCCAACAAGTAAGAACGTTTGATTCATGAATGAATCACGTTGTTTTCCGTGAAAAGAAGTTGACCACAAGTGAAAATTGTAATTGAAATTTGGCCAGCAAACGTTATTATTGTTAAAATTAAAAAGTATTTTTGGTGAAAACAACCAGTTTCATCGTAAGTATTCGCAATTCAATTACTCTCTTCGCTTAAATAATCAGCTTAAATTTTAACCTTGACATCAATTTTCTTGAACACGTATCAATTCTCGGATGACTTTCTAATCGAAAGCATTGGTTCATTTTCTTTGAAATTACTTTCGTATCCTCCCTTGTTCGAAATTCTTGTTAAGAAACCGCTCTTCATCTGTCACGATGATGCCTTATGTTCCTCTGAATTCGATGTAATCATTCTTTCGTCTGACATGAGTTTCTGCTTTACGCGCAATTGTTGCGGGAATGCGCATTAACTGATTTCGTCAACTCACGTTATCAAAGAAAAATACCCATGTTTTCTCTTTAATTCACATTTCTTTGTTGAAATCATTCGTTGAGATTTGTCAAGTGAACCCGGACCTTAAATCAACTATCTCTTAAGTGACTACGTGGTTAGTGGTGTCACGTTTTACACTCCATGCTTTCATTACGGCCCTTTATAAATCGTCATCTTTCGCTTAAATTTACTTACTTCTGTTTCAGCCAACTATTGTATGAGTCAAAAAACAGAAAAGCCAGTGTTATCAGGTCAGAGGATAAAGACCAGGAAAAGAGGTAAATCTGTTGACACCATTTACGCGGAACTGCCAACTTAACAAATCCGTTTGATCTATATAATCGATTTTTTTGTAGATGAAAAAGAAAAATATGATCCTGCCGGATTTCGAGATTTTATCGTCATCGGACTCAACGCGGCGGGATCCGACGTAGACGCCATTTATAAATTCTTGGATTCTGCTGGTTCTAAAGTCGATTACCGCCGTTATGGTGAAGCACTATTCGATATTCTTATCGCAGGTGGTTTACTAGGTAAGGAAATCAATCATCTAACTCGCTTTTAAACGTTCATCACTTTTAATCGTTTAGCATTCTTCAAATACGTAGTTCATTAGACTTATCTGAATAGGTTAGTTCCGCGAATCTTGGCTGGGCATGTCATTTTTTCGTTTAGTGTTAATAATGTTCACAAAAAGTTATTGGATCATCGTTTCAATTATTAACGTATTCATAATTAGAAACGAGTATATAAATTGTTCAGTTTTCATGTAGATTCATTGTATGAAAATGAGCTCTAGAATTTTCATTTTGTTTTACTTCTGTGAATCGAACTTGTTGGAATTCTAGTTTATTACCTGTATCTAGATAAACATAAAATGATCAAATCATCTTTCTCCATCAAGTTTTGATTTATCTTTCCATGACCCCACAATGAGGCGCCCCTCATGTTTTCATACCAGAAGAAGTCTTATTTAAATCTTATTGTAACTTCAATTTTTTTCTTGAATCGAAGTATCTAGTACATGATTCATAACAGTCTCCTCGTTGACCGTATTTATCGTATTGTTGAAACCCTATTAATATTTTACTTTTTTCCATAATATATGTGTTTTCTCTGTGAACTTGACCTATCAATATGACGGTCTTTTTTAGTGCTTCACTCTCTATTTCGGTTTAGTAGGAAATTTTTCGAACATCTTAACTTTTGGCAATCGATCGATCATGCTGCAACTTGAAATTTTCCTTAGAAAGCGCTATACCGTTTTCATACGCCTAAATTTATCGTATCGAATCTTCCGGTGAAGTAGGTCACGGATGTTGACTTCGGTTGTTCTCCGTTATGATTTTCATAGCAACGGAAGTTAGAAATCGAATCGTGACTCATTCAAATCTTACAATTTGATGACTCATTCATCTTAGATTTCTAACGTCAATTGAAAATACCTTAATAAATAGAAATACTTGTCCTGGTTTAATGGATCGAATTGCAAGCCCTTCAAGGTTGTCACCATACTATTGATTTTCCTAAATTTCGGGAAAATGAAAATGCAAATAACGGAAATTTAGAGTCGTATAATATTAAGGTTAAAGTGTAATATTATTATGTTTTGATTTTTAGTAACGTAATTGGGTGAAAATTAACCGATCATTTTATTGTTTTTTTTTTTTTTTTTTTGTGATAGGACTAGAACAAATCAGATTATTTTAAGAAATGATAGTATTTACTCACTTCTTTCAGATTTTTGATATCTCATTTGCAGTAATTATTAGTTCTTGAAAATAGAGAATTTCAGTAGTATATTTCTGATATTTTCATCTTTTTTTACTTGTAGAAAGGGAGGAGGCTTGAAACCACCTTCCTCTTGAATAATCTGAAAAGTTTGAATCTTTCGATCAAAACTTCGGGGGTGATCTGGAAGCTCCTTATTTGTAATTTTTAACAGTAGAACTCCACTGTTAGAAGAACTGGCAGAATCCTCTTGTTGATGTAGATTGAAAAGAATTTTCGTTGAAGTAACTTTATGCGCTACTTTGCTTCTATCAGTTTTTTTCTCTTCAAAGAATTTTAATTGGACAAACATCGACGTCCGATTTAAAAAAGAAGTTTTTACATCGTATTCCATCACTTGACTAAACAATAAAAACTAGTCTTGTTTTTTGAAGAACAATAATTCACGAAATACAGTATCTCAATGAATTTCAATAAGCCATTTTGTATAGAATTTCTCTAGTATCAAAAATTCTTCAACGATAATTTCAAGACTTCTTTTTCAAAAAAGTTTTGAATACATTATTCTTTATTATTTTGTTCACTTTCTATTAGCGGTTTTGTTTTGTAAATAAAATTGAATAAATTTTATTAGATGAGTATTCGTTAATTTCTGGCGTTTTTCTACGACTAATATTGAGTTAAGAGTGCAAATATTTGATGAAACTTTCTGAATTCTGTTTGAAAATGAAATAATTTCTCTTGGTATGTTCATGTAGCGATTCAAAGGGTGTGGTGCAGTTTTAACTTAAGATAATGATTGTGACAGCTGAGTAAAGATTGAGAAAATCCCCCACCCTTTTGTAAATGACCTTTTTTCATTATGATAAGAAGTTGATGAAGAAGTTACTCTTACCCTTGATGAAAAATAAATTTTGTAGACTCGAGCTAGCCCTGCTTTTATTATTGTTTTTTTTTTTTCATGAACTAAGGTATCGATTGTATGGTTTTGTTGTTAGTCGTTTTACAATTACAGGTCAATAAACAAACATTCGGTATCGAGATTTTAATTTATGCATTAATTTTTTTCATTTCAGTACCGGGCGGATCAGTTGCTCAAGATGGGGATAAACTATGCAAGACCAATGCTTGCATATTTGAAGCATCCGATGACATGGCTTCAATGCGTAGCTTCGAACAGGTAATTTTTTCACTTTACCATCGTGCGTTCTGAAATTTTGTAGAAAAAGTTTCTTCTAAATATATCATCTTTTAGGTATTCGTAAAGCTTATGCGGCGTTACAAGTACTTAGAGAAGATGTTCGTTGAAGAGATGAAGAAGGTGCTGATGTTCGTCAAAGGATTCAACGAATCGGAAAGAATCAAGTTGGCTCGTATGACAGCTTTATGGATTGCAAACGGTTCTATCCAGCCTCAAGTGCTTACCGTATTACTGAACGTAAGTATTCTTGGTTATTAGTAGATTTTCCCAGGAATTGGTTGATGAGTGGAGTTTGATATCCAGTAACATTTCAGTTTCTTCAGAAATGAGCTTTGAGTTTTGTACTTGAGGTCTTCAATAATACCAATCATGTGTGTACGTAGATATAGACGAAATTATTTTCGCATTGTATTCGTCTCATGTGGCCAGAAGCTAAAAGAAGAGAGAGACTGAGAGAAAATATTCGAACTGTGAACTTGAGACTGTCCAATGTAGAAAAAGTGTGTTTTTATGGTAACTGAACTTTTGGTTAGAGCTAAATAATACCTGTTGGAGAATTGAATGTATTTTAAGGAGTAGCACGCAGGTTATTCAACTCAAGATTAACATTTAACGGACGTGTGTTTATTGAGAATGATAAGTGTTGCGAGTGAGAACATCTAGTACGTGAGTCAAACTGTGTACCCACTTTTTCATTTTCATATTATTGAAAATGAAACTATGAGCAAAGTGAAACCTATAGCCTCGACAGACTTGAAAATGAGCATCGAATGCTTAGCCGACCTTCCCTGCGCGAGTTGCAAAAGTCGCTAATCTAAAAGTTATTTTGTATAATCTGATTATTGGTTTTGTGTTATTTTCTAAAGTGACGGCAATATTTATACTTATTATAGTTCCTGTTTATATAGCTATAATGTTTGCTTGTGTTTTAAAAACATTTTAGATGGCCATTACAATAACAGTATAATATTTAGAAATCTTCGAAAAATCTTCAGAGATATAATATTTCTAATCACTAAATTATTTTCCCCCTAACTTGGATGAAGGAATTGAAAAACAAGAGTTTGAATTATTGGAGAATATTAAGCCTAAAAATTTCCATTGTTGAATAGTTGACATATTGATCAGAAAATATTTGAAGTAAGGTGCCTGCTAAAAAAATAATTCTTTTATATTGCGAAAATTCAGCGACATCAAAGCTCAAAGAAGTAATTAAAAAACTTCCTTTGCACCGTCCAATAAATTACTGACTCTTTAATTTTGATGGTCGTTAAACTTCAGATGGAAATTGAGACTTTTTTAAGACTAATAAATAATTACATACAAAACCTAAGTAGGTACAGATTTTTATTACTCGTTTTTCTGGTTTTCCGATAAAAAATTCGAACGTGTCCTAGTTGAAACACCCCAGTCGCGGTATAATACTTTCAAATCATTCTAGTCGTTATTCTTCATTTCATATCAGCTGATGACAATATGAAATTATTGTGTAGGTAAATGACTGATGCTTCATTTGCTTTTGCAGGCTTTAGAGACTCTTACCGATTGTATTTTTTTAATACTACCCTTAACTTATTATTCAACTTACAGCTGCATTTGTATATTGAAAACTTTACTTGTCACTTATTACCAACCAGCGTTTCTCAGTCGCATGATCGTGGTAGTGGAAAATGTTAAGTGTGTTGCAAGTTCGACTTGAAAACTATGACTTACGAGGAATTAAAATTTCTCGTTAATGAATTAATAAAGAAATTCATTCAAGTAAATTTAGAGAATTGATCAATATAAACTTTCGGCCGAAAATTTCATACAAATTTTCTGGTATGGAATTTTTTGTTTATTCTTGAAAAATATTTGTCTTCCCCATTATTATCGTAGTTTTGCTCAACTTTTCAAGTTGCATCTTTTCAAACATCTGTTGATTGATAGAAGAGAAAAAATACGAGTTTGTTGTTGATTTCCTTTTTTATTTAGTTTCAGATTGCTATTACAATTTTGTTGAAAGTACTGAAAACTACCTCTCTCTCTCTCTCTCTCTCCCTCCCCTTCCCCCCATTAACACGTTTAAACGTTGAATGCCCTTGAATAGACGACGGGAAACTTCTACTTGATGAAAAAACAAACAATTTTTTCTTTCAGAATAATAATAATAATCTTATCGAAGAATATTTTTAGGATACACAACATACCGTATCAATTGAAATTTTTTCAAATCAATAAGAGGGTTTTGTTGTGATTTCAATTTTTGCCAATCGAAAGCATGAAATGTATCGACGGTATGGAAATGACCTTCTTTTAGAAATAACGAAGTCGGACATTATTCTTGTATTTTTATGTATTTTGAAGATCATAAACAGTTGATTTTCACCAGCAAAATTCTGTTTTTCTCCGTTATTTTTTCGAAAAATAACCTTGGAATTGTTTATTAATTTTCTCCTAACTATTTTGCTTCGGACAGGTAAATATTACCTGTCGCTGGTGGTCGGTATGCGTTGAAAGTAGTGGTTTATTGAACCGGTCGACGTAGAAGAATTATTACTCTTTTTTTTGTTTTTATTTTTTTAATTTTCATCGTTACTGAATTATAAGCTCAAATTCTATCAGCAAAGCCTCTTTAGAACTTCGAAAACATACGAGTATAATGGCATTGTCGTTTTCATGTTTCAACAGCTTCTCTTTCATTGCTCGAGTCTAATAAGAGATTCAGATTGGTCGATACATTGCTCCTGTTGATCTTAATTTTTATAAAATGATGGGGAAAATGAAATTGTTTCATTTTTTCTTTTAAAGAAAACTATTCAATTTCTCTGGTATTTTGGAGAAATCATTTTTTCGAAGCTTATGGTTTGTTATGATGATGTGTCATTGATATTGTAGATGTTCTGATAGACCTTTACAAAAAATTGTAGATTGATTTGTTGATATCGCCGTTTTCTCGTATACCGAACTGTCTCATTGCACATTATTAAAAAAACTTCAACTAGTCCACCTTTGAACACCAATTTAGCACTGCTTGCATGATTATTCAAAATAGGCAAACTGGGAAGCATTGCTGCTGCAGTGAGAAGAAAATGAGCAGGTTGTCTTTTTGAATTCCGTAATACGTATATTTTCGCAAGTTTTATTCTCTGCTTAGTTATTTTTCCATTTCCAAAATATGAAAATCCTTATAATAGCTACTAGCAAAAATGAAAAACACTAAGTATTTATGAAAATTCGCTAACGATTAATAACGTCCAATTTTCTGAACGGTCTGAAGTATTTTTTTTCTTTAAACATCAAGAGTGTCGTGAAGATACAATCTTGAAGAGCAACTCCTCGTTGACTATTTTTTGGGGGTAGAAGCCGATTTTTTCTTTAATAAAATTTAGAAAAGAATTTTAAAGATGACCGAATACCAAAAATTTTTCTCGCGCTGGGGGGAGGGTTTCCCATCATTCATAGTTGACCTGTTGGTGGGAGGGGTTTTGAATTTGACACGTTTCCTCGTTTCAATAAGTTAACCATGCTTATCTTCCAAAGAAATAACTTGTGCTCGGAGAGATATTGTGCAATCTATAATTATCAACTTATTCGCTTTCGCATTCAATATCTTCGGATCTTTCTTTGAATAATTAGCGCAAAAATTTGAATCACCAATCAGAAAGCGATTACAGTATTGGTAAGATTGGTTTACGTAAATTAAATACGAATTAAATTTCCAATATTTTTTTGCTTTTTCGACGTCATAACTTCTCTTTTTACTGATAACTTACGATTACTTGTCTTACGATTGCTTGTCTTGTACGTTGATCTTGTGACGAATTTAGCCTTCTATTGCGTGAAACAAATGTGAAATTGATTCAAAAGAAAGGGTTAATGAATGACGACTGAATGACACCTTAACATCTGCATTTTAGTCGAGAAGATGAATCTTCTTTAGATCAATGCTCGAAAATTATTTTGATGTAGAACCAATTTCAAATACAATTTGTTTTATTACTTTGAGTTACAGAAGAATCGTTTAGCTTTCTTTAATTGCCAATGAAATCAAGTTTTAGTATAGCGTTAACATTGATCAGTGATATGCGAAAGGGGGGTAAGCCCACTTTCATCAAGTTTTACAGGAGAGCAAAAAACTTTAAATGTTACATAGCCTTCTTATGTAGCACCTCAATTTTGAAATGAATTTTTTCTCAGTGACGGTTGCATTTTGAGACATGATATTTTTATTGCAAGTAAAGAACTGAGGGTATACAATTGAACCTTGGAAGAAGTCCATCTTTGGAAAAAAGTGGTCTTACCCGCTTGTTGTATATCACTGCTCTTTAAGATTTTTCAAGCTGATGAAAAATTTTTCAAATTTGGAAACCTAATAATTTCGTGATCATTTATAAATTTTATCGCAGTTGAAAGAATTCTGTTTTGTCAGCGAATGATGATAATGTATGAAAAATCTAGTTTAAATTCTAAGAACTTCGAAAATGAAAAGAAACTTCGGAAGGAATTTCCTCGATTATCTGAATAATTGAATATTATTGACCTTTTTTTCTATTTATTTTGTGCAGGAACATCTTGTGAAAGACAGTTTAGCGTTGGATTTTTTGATTGAAGTCTTCGTCACATGGAAGCAGGAGAAAGGATTAGCGAGCATGATGGCCTCGTTGAAAAGGAGCGGCTTGGAAAGAAGGTAAGCATCGCTTGTTTCCTATACCTATTCTTTTGCTTGTATTCATCAAGTGCCTCTATTTCCTCTCTTTTTATGTTCAATTTTGTTAATTGTATTTTATTTACTAGTTTGATGGAATTCGTTCCTCCAAATAAACGAACTGAAGATTATTTCAAATCGGTGTTAGAGGAGAAAGGACTTCACGATGTCGTGAAGTTACACCTAGCTCAAGTAATTATGGCTTGTATGTTAATTATCTTTCAAATAGGTTGTCAAGTTTCTGTTTTAATCGTTTGCTTCCTGACTACTTGATGAACGCCGTAACATATTTGACTGGTAAAATGGGGAAAACCTGTATTAATCGTTGCTTATTGGTGTACCTTGTCCATTAGTATTCTGTTTATGGCTTTTTTGACCTGGAAGATATCGTTGCACTTGTTTTTTGTGCTTCAAAACTATTCATTGTTTTATTAAATTTTCTCAGATCTGAGGTGGAAAATGATTAACAAAATGTAAACCCTCAACTCGGTTTCTTATGATGATGTCTTATAAGATGAGTATATTCTATGATTGCCTATCTTCCTTGGATGTCTGAAGGAATGTTGAGATTGTTCCTTGTTTAAGTACATTCTGTATTTAGTCGTCGCAATTTTCTTGACTGTGGACTTCGATTCATGACGTCATTTTTAATTGAACTACAGACTCAGTGCCCGAGAAAAATTAAGATTACTTTTTTTCATGAAATCAATTTCGCAATCAGTGGGAAACGTTTTTTTCGCAAATGTGAGAAGATTCTTATCATTTTAAATATTCTCTTTGAGCCTTACTTAATTCTTTCATTCTGACCGTTCATTCAAGTATTAATTTGCAGGAAAAAAAAATCGTCAATAAGTACAACTGTTTTAATCGACGTTGAGAGTTTTTTTTTCGTTTTAAATTTCAATGTTTTATTTTTTTCTCTCGGTAATCTCCTAATAGGTGTTGATATCTTGGGAATTTTTATTATGAAAAAATGATCCGGAAAACTTCATATTGGAAACGTCTTATTCTAAAATTAGAAATTTCTTGGATTATGAAATTGTTCCATCCAAAATCTTGATGTATTATTTTCTTTAAAAGTATTCTCTTCGATGAGTTGTTGAATTTAGTCAATCATCAGTATGTTTTTTCGGGAATAAATGAAAAACGTGGAAAAACAGTCATTATGGCTTGTAAATCGGAGCTCTTCGAAATTATACAACCTTATTTGCAGAATACGTTGTCAATGGCTACCTACGATTTATCAGTAAAATCTAAATAATAATTTACTGTATATAATTTTAAAACGTGTCAGTAAATTGATGTTTCTCTTCTGTGAAGAAGTAGAACAAAAATGTAGGTCAGCTGTTTTAAAACAGGTCAGAATGGATTGAAGTTGGTTCGAGTATAAAACTCGTTCATAAAATAGTATGTTGAATAAATGAGATTTTCCTTGGCCCTTTTTTTTTCGTTTTTGAGAAACGTGAGTCGTATTTTCTGTTTGATGCTTCAAATTATATGTATTGTCTTCGAATAATTCATCAGGCTTCATGCTGTCGTTTATAAATGTTTTTCGAGGGATAGAATGTATCACCGGAATGAATCATTTAGTACTTCTGTTAGCGTTGAGTTGAAAACTGTGATCGTGGGTTTTAATTTGAACATATTTGTATGAGTCACATATTTTGACCCATTTTTTAAACGCGCGTAAAACCAATAAAAATTTTAGGAATAACAGTTGTTTTTTAGCTTTGAATATAATATTAATTTATAAAAATTGAACTATCCTCTTTTTGTTGAGCTAGTCATATTCAATCTCAAAAAGTTTTAATTTGTACCGTTAAGAATTCCATGACGTCACAAGACTCTTAACTAATGAGTAGACAGTATTTTTGATTTCGACCAATCACCGTTGTCAAATCCTTATGACAACATGCACTTCTTGAATGAAACATACTATACTTACTCGTACTAAGTAAAAATTAAGTAACTTCTAATTAATTTGTCATTTTACTTTTTTTTTCTCTTTTCGTCGCTAATGAAAACCACACAATTTTAGAAAAACATACGACTGGGTTGTGGATAATTTGATTAGCGTCCTTGCATTTTTCATTTCTTGGGACAATTTTTTTTCTCAACATATTGAACGTATGTCGAAACTATCATTATTAAAATTATAGCTGTTTTCGAACAAATTGTTCCCTTCGACTCGTGTTAGTTCATATTTTCTTGCAAAGGGTTATTATATGTATATCCACTTTCTTATGATGACACCGTGTAATGAAGCGACAAAACAATGACTACCTATCTTCCTTGGATGTCTGAAGAAATGTGCCTAATCGGCCTGTATTCTAGTTCTAATTTTTTTACGCGCACTCGACTTTTGCGCAGTATTCGTTGAAAATCCTTAAATTTCGCTTCGTTGTAGGAAAGTCAAGGAGCCAAACGTAGTTTAGAACGACATCTGAGCATTAAACTTGCCGAAGAGGCTCCGATCAAAGAGATCATTTCTGATATTCAGAAAATGGCTGCAAAAGCTAGTATTCCGGAGCACGAAGTTGTGATATTGGTGCGTATAGTTTCTCACACTATTTAATATCTCGGGTCTTGACTCGTTCGCAACTGCTCGATTTAACGACGAATTTTTCCTTGGAATTAATCGCAGGTGTGGACGGTTGTTATGGATCACGCCGAGTGGAATAAAAAAGAAGAATTGTTAACCGACCAAGCGTTGAAACATTTGAAACAATATACGATGCTGCTGGCGGCATTCACCCAGACAACCAAATCTGAGCTTAGCCTGATGCTCAAAGTTCAAGAATACTGTTACGAGAACATGAATTTCATGAAAGTCTTCCAAAAAATAATTTTACTTTTTTACAAAAGTAAGCGGGGTGCTAGCAATTGATTGGTTCGATTATACGTACGTGTCTCTTTGTTTTTTTCGTATAGCGTTTGTTAATCTTTTTTTTTTCTTATTTTTCGCTTTAGCCGACGTTATTTCGGAAGGGGTTATTGTAAAATGGTACGAAGAAGCGCACTCGAATAAGGGAAAGATAATGTTCTTACAGCAGATGAAGCAGTTCAAGGAATGGCTGGAAACTGCCGAAGAAGGTAAGTGGAAAATGTCGTGTAGCCTTCGGGTGGTAGCTTCTTTGGTTGTCGAGCCAACTCGAAAATTCCGGTTGGTCTAGAGAGAAAACCTGTTCGTGAATGTAATTTACATATTGGGGTGTACCTAGCTGAAGAAATCTAATTTTTCCATCGTGTTCTACCATTCGTAGTCATTTAAAACTTGCGCAGAAAAAGTTTACCCACACGGTTGCTTGAAGGTGGGCGTAATTCTTATTGGCATCGCGTTTTTGATGCACAATTTTGTTCAGATTTCAGATGCAGATTCTGTTAATCTTGTATATTGTGCAAAATTATTTTTTGAAATTATGTCCAACCTGTCCCCAAATTGTGTGAGGCACGTATCATATTTTCAGAACAGTCTCTTGATTCTACAATCTTACGTGTTTTATAAATTGAAAATGCACATTCTCCACACTCTCTGTTGTTGATTCTCCATTCAACAGAGCTTACTAAAAATGTGCTAAAGTAAACTGCATTTCGTTCAGTTCACGAGAATACTAACTGTGGTATTTTCTTATGCATGTATGCAACATTAACTAACGTAAGTTTCGTCTTCGCGTACTTTATTTTTAAATATTATTATTCTCCGTCTGTCTGCCGTAAGGAACGAGTGACGTTTGGAAAAGTGGCGTCAGCCAAGTGGCTCCTCTAGCCGCTGGCTCATCGCAGCATATCCATCACAAACGACGGCGTCGCTCGTTTTCTTCGTGAGACAAATTCTAGCGTTTGCGTTAATTTCCTAGTTGTTGAAAACTATTCTTACTGATAAAACTTATTTTTAAGCTATGAAAAGCGTTGTATGTTTTTTTCAGTCGAGGGATTAGTATTCGATTGTGAAATTGACTGACGTCGACAATCGAATATCGGTGGAAAAATTTCACGTTAAAAAACGAATAAATTTAAACGTGAACGATGGTGTAGCATTATTAGAGTAACTTTGGCGTTGCTTCTAAGAGTATTCGCAGGTATTATGAAGATTTTGACGCATGAAAATGTAACAATATTTAGGAAGTGAAACTTGAGATTTTTTCGACTTACCTATTGGGTTTTATTTTTAGCTTTTTTGTAGATTTTATTTCTTCTAAAGAAGCTTTTCGTTTCAAAGACTGCATCATGTAGTCTAGAAGAAAAAAAAACGGTCCTTTTGATTATTAAAAATTGTGTAAATAATGCACGTTCTCCACACCCTCTGTTCGTACATTTTTCATCTTACAGAGCTTACTATAAACGTGCTAAAATATAATGCATGTCATTCATAAATGAGGTGACAGTTGTATGTGTACTCGTGTGCATGTATGCGACATTTACATCGCCAAATCTGATAATTCGCTACTCGCGCTTCAAGTTCTTCTCATAAAAAATGTAATTTACCCTTCAAATAAATTTTTTTTTTTGATAGAAAAAGAACTATGATTGGTTATTGGTGTTGCCATCCTTCCGCGTTAGTCTTGCCATAAGTAGTGATTAAATTCTGGTATTTCAACTATTATGCTCGTTCATAGTTGGTGAATCTGAATTCTGAACTCATCTTGAAGTTACAATTTGTGGAATTTTGATTCCGTTTGACCCTTTTAATCGGATTGTTATTCTCAATCACAGTAATCAGCATCAGTTATGATATTTTGTCGTATTTTCGAGTTGCTCATTATTACGTACAGTGATCCCATTGTCGAAATAAATAATATGCATTATTTTCGAATTCATGTAACTACCTGAATTTCATCATGCCATACTCGTTTATTCGGATGGTTACTAAAAACCCTCTGAAATAAGAATTGTAAAACGAGTAACGAGTCACCGGATTTGAAATTTGGAAAGATACAGCATGCACACTCTGCTACGGTGCATTTCTTGAAATATTCGCATCGTGTACAACATGTGCTAAAGTAATTTGACATCTAGTGCGTCTGGTTCGATATCGTTTCACTCCAGATTTTCAAAGATGGACTTACATTTCACTAATTTGTATTGACATTATTCTTATTGCATGAATAAAGCAGATGAGATGAATTAAGAACTAGAAGGTAAAGTCACTTCGACGATGATAATTGAAAAGCCCTAATCCCAATTCGAAAGTGCGTCAAGTGCAAAAATGAACGTTTTCAAAAAATAAGGAAAATGTACAGCTGCCAACCTGTGGGTCTTGAAAGGTTGGTTCCTATGCAGTTTTTTTAATTCACCAATTCTTCACAGTTTTGCAAAGAGAAAAAAATTCAATCTCCATGTTTTGTGGGAAAAAGTGAACTTTGAAAAACAGAAATTGATCACTTGGCGCACTTTGGAATCTGAGTTTATGCACTTGGCTCACTTTGGAATAGAAATTTGAACTGAGTGCATTTTGGCGCAGACATGTGAGTACTGCGGAATGTATTGAACTCCGATTCCCAAAGATGGACTTACATCTTACTGTTTTGTATTAAAATTATTCGCACTGCATGAATTTCTACACTAAGAACTGAAAGGTATTCACATTTCATTGGAATGAATTGAAAGTGCGGATCTGAAAAGATACAAATACCAAGCACACTCTGCTACGGTGCATTTCTTGAAATACTTGCATCGTGTACAACATGTGCTATAGTAATATTGACATTTAGTGCGTCTGGTTTGGATTCTAATTCTCTCCAGATTTACAAAGATGGACGCACATTCCACCGATGTGTACTTCGTATATTTAACAATTATTGCTATAGAATTAAGATGATCCGATTGTTCTGAGAAGATACGTTTGAAAAAATCAACGTGTTCGAAAATGATGACGAACTGTCGAGTTGTATATTTTTTTAAATTCTATCTGTATTTTATCACCACGCACATATTCTGCCACGGTGTAATATTCAACTACTGATTTGCATCGTTGGATAGTATGTGCTAAAATAATTGGCATCCAGCGCATCTGGTGTTGAATCTATTCTCTCCAGATTCCAAAAAGGTGGCCATACATTCAATTTACTGGTACCGATTACAATATTGTTTCTGGTGCTAATAAATAGTGCAAGGTGGAGAGGATTCAATTTGAAAAACGTTGATTTTTCATTTGAACGCGCTCGCGCTCTAGAACGTACAACTGATCCAAGCTACCACCACTATAAAAAAAAACTCACTTGAATTTTCGCCATTTGTCGTATCCAATTGTTATTTTTCGTTTCAACGTTGTTCTTATTCTTCTTTATTTTTTTAGAATCCGGAAGCGAAGAAGATGAATAATAATTACGTCCTTAGGGTGGCAGATGGAAATTTGGAGATGGTAAGTTGAAATTTGCGATTTTTCGCGCAATTTTTTTTATTTTCGTATCGTTGCGCCAACACCGAAGCATGGAGACATTATCCTCGTTAGCTAATTTTTAAAAATCTTTGTATATTATATTTCAGCTATGAATACTACAAATTATCATATTGCTGCCGTCTGTTACAACCATTTTTTATTTTCATCAACGAACAGATCAAGATAATTTAAGTACTGAATTTTAAACCTATTTCATGTTCCACTCAACCTTTTTTTTATCCCTTCCATAGTTCCCATTTCTGTCTCTTTTTCTTTCTCTTCGAAATCCAGTTTTATTTTCTGTTTCAGTTCATTTTTTTTCTTTTCAAATTTCCGGTATCTTTTTCGCAATTTCTCTGCGTCCCTTTTATTGTCCACATTTTATCATGACTCTCTCTCTCTCTCGCGATTATTTAACAAGTATAAAATTTTCAGCGATTTCTTGTAACAAAAAAAAAATAAAAATTAAAAAAAAAAAACAAAAGGAATCGATTTTATATTTTTAAGAAAATACATAACGTTTAAAGTTGATTTACAAATTACTAGTTAAATTGGAAACTTGGATAAGATACACGACAAAGAAGAGGGGAAAAATCGATTTTTAACTTTGATGCGTAATTTGCGTTTTCCTATTATACCAGTTATCGACGTATGGGTAAATCAGGAATTTTTAAATTATCGTCCGTTATTTTGGAAAAATATTGTTTTATTTCACGAAACCGAATTACGATTGTTTTCTTGTATTTTTTGTCAGTGTCATTTATATATAAATTATTTTTATAACTGGTGGTCGATTATTTGCGGTGTGTTTCATTTATTTACTTCGAATAAATTATCGTTAATCGAAGCGTAGAAATGTAAACCGTCATCTTTGAAATAAGACAAACATCTTTGAAATAGGACAAAGAAATTTCCGTTGAGAGGGCAAAGAAATGTTTGTTTAAGGTCGATTACGAGTTTGTTTTTCTTACAACTTGTTGATGAAGTCGGTAGTATGGTGACTCTTACGTCTGTTACAGTTGAATTTCAATCCATCTGAATTATGAACAAAGGTTCTTACTTCTTGTTGAATGTGCAGGCAGCTAATGCTTTTCAGAGGATCTTTGGAAGGCTGTTATTATCGCTAGTAAATGAGAAAACGTACAAGCTATACGAAATACAAGAGTCTACTTGCGAATGAACTGCATTGTCGTGTAATGAAAAAAATTATCTTAATTCGTCAGATGAAAACTAAATCTGCCTGATTGGACTCGTTGAGTGGCTTTCAGAGCTATTTAGAATACTTACCGAATGTAATTCAGACGCATCTGCAAGATTTCGAAGCGAGCACGTTCCTCTGTAGCTCTGTGTCTAATTTAGTAGTTCACGAGTGATCCCTGCTAGTGAATCTACATCTTCGAAGTATTATAATTGAATCTTGAAAATTGTACTCAATAGTCGAGTAAAACTTGAGAAATTAATTAGGGTTTTTCATGCGGGCTTGAGTCCATCATTTTAGTCGAATTAATTCCAATTTTTATGGTGAAAAATTTTTTAAAGTAACAAGATCGTAGGACGTGCTTTAGTATGTAGGTACAAATCAAGCACTGTTTTAAATTTCAATAATAATTAATAATTATTTGTTCCATATAGTAGTTTCTTTGCAGATTACTATCTTTGAACTTCGTATGGACATACTATTTCGGACAAAGTATATTGACTATAGTACTCTGTACTGTAAATATTCTGACTATTATCAAGTTGACTTTCTTCTGAAAAAGTATGATAAATTTCATTTCCTCCAAAGAATTAATTCGATTTTCCAAGTTTCGAAGAAAAAAAAACAAAGTATCGATGGGAGTTTTCGCTTAATTCTATTTTTCCGTGAATCATGTCGGAGATGTTACTTGATAAGTTCATTTTTCAATAGGAAAAAAATAAGCTAAACTAGCAATCGTTTATTTTCTACTTTCATTCAAGTAGAAACCTCGCACCAGCTTATTGAATATTATCAACTTCTGCAAAAACTGAATACGAAATTAAAAAAGTCAGAATTTCCATGTCTCTATTTTTTAATAATACGGCTCTCGAGCTTATTCTCAGATATTAGAAGAACCTTATTTAAGTCACAAATTTGACTGAAAATGGTTTCAGCGTTATTGCTCTTGCTCTCATTATTTTCTTGAAATTTTTTCAATACCTACTTTTAATAAATCAGTCAAAATGATTAGCTTTTCTCCAACCAATAAAGTTCTTGAGCATTCTGTTGGGCTGAGTGGGTTTGAAGCTTGAACCCTCCAAAATCCCTTCAATATTTCTCAAGTAACGGTTAGATTTTGAAAACCGACTTCCAAGTGTATAATTTGTAGATAATAGCTTCGAGATCAATATTCGTCTAAAAATCTCTGTTAAACTAAAATACAATAATTTTCAACTAACCAGAACGTATTCCAACTTTTTTCAGTACTTCCAGAATTTAGATGATTTCAAGTAACTTTTTACTTCTCTATCGAACATTTACTGAACCTAGCATACAAATATACGAGTATGAGCTAAAGAATTCTATGCACATTAAGACGAAAAACGTAAAAACTCGTATGAAGTAAGTACCTACTGCAAGTGCGAACTTGTTAGATACGAAGAAACACAGGTAACGTAAGACAGAAAGCAAGTTCTGTCATGATTTTAATACATTCTATACAATAGTCCATGCACGTCAAAATTTTATCACAATTCTTTTAACCCAAAACAAACTTACGAATGATTCAACCGAAAATCCACCAACATCGGCCACCTGCTGCCACCAAAATTCACGTCCATCACAACGCCATAAGCCGGGGCACGTGCAATATGACCAAAAAATTCAACATAACTTGCACGCGGCTCAGCCCAAATGGTTGTGTTTCAAAAACTTATGCTCGTACTAAAATAACGTCTAAAATATTGAAATTGACCGTTAAAATTTTAAAAAGAAAAAAAAACAATAATTATATGACTGAAAAATTCGTAAAAATTACGTTAAGCGTGGTTGCAGTATGATAAATTTTCAAAATATTTTTATAATTTAATCTCGATACTTCTTCATCATTCGAAATTATTACGCATTAAATTTACTTCAAAATAAATCTCTCATACATAGAAAAGCCGCGTTACAAGTTCCAATTACTCGAAATAATTACTTCAGACCACCAATTTCGCATAAATAAAATTATCAACATCTAGTTCTGTAACAATTTTTACGTTAACGTTACTTTACGCTACGAATTTCAAGATGGAAAATTAATTACACATTTTTCGAGGAACACTATCCACAGCCACGGATGTCCTCCGACATTCAAATGAAACCGGAGTTAACGAAGAAATCTGCAATAGCAAACAGGCCGGGACTGGTGCAATATTGAATTGGAAAACAGAATATTGCTCACTAGTCACGACCCATCTACCATACATGCACGTATAACATCGCCACAATGGACACTGGCTGACCCGAAGTGATTTTCGGCAAGATGCTGGTAGAAACCTGCAACACAAAAAGTACACACACACACAAATTAGTAACGTGATATGAGCAGAATGATACTACTCGTACATACAAAAACCTGAGGCAAAAATAAAACATAACACACATCGACGAAAAACATGAGAAATTACAATTTCCATCCGCCAATCTCGGTCGAGCGATGAAATCGTATTTTCCAAACCAAATATTATTCTCACTTCACGAATCGAAGGGCTCCCGGCTCCGATTCTGTAAACTTTCATGGCCAAAAAAATTAAAGTAAATATGGAAATTCTGGGGCACAATTTTACGTTCTACAACGTACCGTCGCATACTTTGGTTCTTCATCTTTCTCACCCCTTAACCCCACTAATTTACTTTTCAAAAGTAATGTCCGAGCTAAAACTTGAGGTTTTTTCACCGGCAAATGTGAGTTTTGACGCGATAATTCGATGGAAAATGAAACAAAATTATTGTTAAAACAATTTTCTATAATGGTCAATGTAGCTGAAATTTTAAGGGCACCTTGCTACGATAGTCTAGATTGTTCCTCACGCACTTCACTGCGAAATTCCTTTCCAAATGAAAAATAAATCTATGATTCTCATTAGTTGACAAGCACTGCACGCATATTTCTCTGTCCCTATTGACTATCAAAAGTGATCTAGAACAAGAGCGGGGATTCCTTCATCATGCAAGAAAAAACACCAAAATTCTATAAAATTGTAACTGGGGAACGTAAATTCTCCAATAAATATTGAAATCAATGAACTTAGAACCCGATAAAGCGTTCCATGAAAATTGAAAATTCTAAAGAAACTTGGAAAGATTTTTTCTTCCAGGCGGCTCAACGAAACTTGTAGAAAAAACCATGGCCGGCGACTTTTGTTTTCCCTGTATGTAGCAGAGTTTCTCGGATGGCTAATCTCCTTCACTCACCAACTACATCTCCCCCCCCCCCCCCCTAGCCCCCAGGAAAAACAAATTGAAATCAACACTCGTCCACTCGGAAAAAAATGAAAAAATTTATAATTTGTGAAGTAAATTTTCTGACAACGTTTTTAATTATGGTTCTCTACAAGCGAACTAACGAGTGCACCTGCTGAAAAAATTCCATTTTTTCGCGCAGTTGCAGTAACAGATGAAAAAAGACATTAGGTAATCGCAAATCAAGGTTCATTTTTGTATACCTTCTCTAGGAAAATCTGATAGATCCCCAACACTTCAACAGCGATATGGCTGCATCTGCATTGATTTAAATATTTTTCTTTCTGACTAACTGAAAAATTTTCAATCACAATCTTTTGCTTACTCAACGCCGCTGACTAAAATAGCAAACTTCATCAAGATGCACTCGCAACGTGCGATTGTGTTTGCAAAATATAATATTCCAACCAATTAAATAGCTTTGACTCATGGCAGAATAATGACTCATCATCGAAATATTGTATCGTCCACCGAGAAAAATACGTCGATATCTCACATTTCTTTCACTGATAAAATTCATCTCTCTCGGTACTCAACTATTGGAATTATTCCGAAACATTTCATGTCTCGAATCACGTCCCATTAATATGAATCTAAAAAATTGATTTACATGAAACGAAGAAATACTTAAAGTAGGTACAAGGAGTCTCAAATTTACTATTACCAGGATTTTGTAATTTGGATGGGAATACGAAAGTAACAACATCTAAATTTTACTCATCAAATCAACAGGTAGCAACTTCAAGCCACATGAATCTCCAATACTTTCATCAGTTGCAATAAAATTGGGGACGGGAATACTCTTGAATTACATACAGGGTGTCCTCGGGTTATTCAAAGACTCATTAATAGACATTAAAATATCCTCAATATACCAAGATTTCAGTTATTCTATTTACTTCAAATCAAAACGACTTGCTCATATTATGCATTTTAAAAGTTTGATTTATAAAAATTATTTCGATTCTCTCGTGAGAACCAGCGGATAAAATGAGGTATTCGGGTTATCCACAGCATACCACCAAAATAATGCAATTAACATTTCTCCTTCTTCCTATAGAAAATTATCATTTGGACACAGAGTGTTTTCTTCAATGCATCAATTTGTAAAAAATTATACCAAAAATTTTCTATAATGCTTACGTAGGTACAATTTTTTGTACATGTTTGAGTAATTTGTTTGTTTGTTCAATGTTTAATATCTCCCTCGCCAAAACTAGCCAGAATATAAGAGAGGAGAGCACACACCGAATTACATTTTTTTTTTTTCATTTATTTACTCCTAATTTATATTATTAAGAAAAGGGAACAAAACGAGAGAGAGAGAGAGAGAGAGAAAAATAAACAAAACAGAGGGATACAATTTGTGAGGCAGGGGAAGCAATATGCAAAATAATAATTGGGTAAAGGATAATAACGGTGAGGGATGGGAAAATGATAACGATAGATGATCTGGATAGAGGGCTGAAGGGAGGGATACCCAAAACATGTAGAGGAATTTGAGGGATGCAAATAGAATACGGAGGCGAAGAAGAAAATGAAAATCAAGAGGATCGAGAGTGTTGGAGGATAGGAAAGGGAAAGATTAGTCACTCAAACTCGCACAGAGGCTGATAAAAGCTTTTCGATCTATTAGGAACCGCTAGTTGGTCGGCTGTCCAGTATGAGGTTCAAGGCATACTGTAATCTATTCCAGTTAAAAGTTCCATCACGTTCTAATCTGTTGGCTAATTGTGATAATTCTTTTGAAATTCATTGTTTTAAAAATCGAAGCAAGTGTTGGGGGGAAAAAAAGGAAAAAAATTTTAAAAGAACGATCGTAAAAAAGTAAACGATTCCTCAGAAAAGAAAAGAAAATGGATCGGATCGCGATGTCTGAAAATGATAGAGGCTAGAAAGAAAATTAATTCAAAAAGTCGAAAATTTGATGGAAGAATAAAAATTTGCTTAAAAAGTTGAAAATACTGTAAGGGTCGAATCAAAAATTTAACATAAGGAAAAAGTTTGAAAAAATTGAAGATGATCACATTTTTTACATCCGGAAACTTCTTGTCTGTTTTGGCTAGTAAAAATTTCAAGCAGTACATATTAACAGAGCGATGCAGAAACGAGATAAGTCCACTTTCTAGAAAACCAAGTTTTACGGTTTAAGTGTAATAACATCGAGTTTTACCTACAGTAAAAATAATAAATCCAAAAATGTAATTATCGCTGAGAAAATAGACTTCAGAGTTGAGGGGCTATGACAGAAGCGCCTAAGTCCATTTGAGTATGCTACGTACGTTTACGTGTAATTTGTGTAAACATGTTCAACCCTTCAAAACTCATTATTATAAACGGCATAAACTGGACATTAACACTTGGCAACTATTCTTTTTCAAATTATGTATTTACATAATTTAGTAATTGCGGTAGGGTCAACTGATGTGTTTTTCATGCATTTTGCATTCAATGATTGATTAAATTACATTAATATATTATGTCTTCTGAGACCTCAGTTTTTTATGATATACTTTATTCCGAATGGTTCTCTCAAATTTGGAATTATCTTCTTTTCTTTACAGACACTTATAATTGCTACGCATGAAGTGGTTATGTCCTTCCATTCAAACTAGTTTTCAATTTCTCCATCTGCAGAAATGAGATACAAACACAATATTGCAAGAATAGTTTCTCAAGAGTTGAACCTTCACCCTTACAAACTCTAACATGTGCTAGCGCAGCCCAGTGCGGTGGAATTTCACAGGGAAGTGTTTTCCGTTCTCCTGTATTTGAAACAGTGAACTTATGAACTTATCCCCTCCATGCACCGTAAATTGTTCTCATTAAATATTATTCAAACTGACATTAGGCAAGTCTAGTCCAAAAGACAAATCAAATTGGCTAAAGAGAAAACTTGCAAGATTTTAACTTACGTAAGCACGACCACATCCTCGACTTTCTCATTTATCATAATCACCTCTTAAAAACATTAAAATATATTAGAATAAGATATATACTCACAAGTAATAATTAAAACTTGAAAAATCAAGACCAATCGAACGTGGTCACTCGGAATCATCCAATATTCGATAGCGATAGATTTCAAAACAGCATATTATTCGAAGAACATAACGACTAATTTATTTTCACGGAAATGTCTAAACTTGTAAGTTGTACCGAAAATGAGCGACCATTTTCGCATTCAGCGACCATCGGACGCACCGAACACAATATTATGCGCTTGTGCTACTGTATACTTATTGGCCTACACGATTTTTGTAGTACGTAGTAAATTAATGTATTCTAGGACCTGCTACTCATACTCTTAATTTACACGATGATACACTTTAATAGCAGCAGACGGATGATACTCTACATTACAGGTCAGCAGTTGGATGACTCAAGGTTAACCGGAAAACAGACAAAAGCTCTTGAATTATAATTTCTATGCGATCACTTGGATCACTTTATAAAACCAACACAAACGCGAGTAATCATAATCTGATATCAACTTTCGCTTTTCCTCTGGGTGCTTGGTTTCCCTCCGCCAAATGAAAATGAGTATTCAACGCACACGGATGACAAGAACGAAGATGTACACTAAAAACTGTGTTGACCAATTCGAATACAAACGAGTACAATAATACAAAATTACACTTTGCCGGTTATCTAAACAGGGGTTCGAAACATTTCGAGACAAGCTCACGAAACAAAAACGTACATTTAAAAAAAATTTGGAGGCTCGGCGAGAGGGGCTGGAGTAAGGGGGGAGGGGGGGAGTACATCGATCTCGTGAATTATAAGCTCGAATTCCATCAGATACAGCTGATAGCAAGAAATTCGAATCGTAACCAAATCTCTATGATGAGAAATGATTTAATAATATTTTCTCACTATAATGTCTACAATTCTAAACACGTGCTCCATACAAATGGATGTCATCATGCCAACGGAAGAATCCACAGAAAATGCATTATTTTTATTTTTTATTTTTTCATTATTTCACTTGAACAGATCGGCGTGTAAATGAAGGGAGGAAAACATGAAACACTCGCGCAACCGGAGTAAAAAATTCAATATTTGTTTGAGTAATATTCATCTTTCGAAAGAAAATAAGTAAGATGAAACAAAAATAAGAAATATGAAGGTTAAAGACGAGATACCAACATCAGAAGAAAGATAAGCCAACGATATTCTCAATAGCTGAATACCGAAGAATAAATCAACACAGAGTCGATAAATGATTAGAAAAAAATTTACGAAGTACTAAACTAAAATACTTGAAAAATTTTCAAAATTGTCAATTTCTTTAAGTTTATTGGAAAAAATGCAGAAGGTGGTCCAAATCACTTATTCATGGCAACCAGCAAACAAAATATTTCTGAATAAAATGAAATATAATGAAAAGAAGCTGGGAGAGGAAATTTGGGGCATTGTTCCACTTCAGGTGGAACCTCAGTTTCTTTAAGTCTACTAAAAACTAGCCCAGAGTTTTGAATGGAAAAACTCTTGAAAAACAACATTATTTCAAATCTGCCCAGCTGATAATGTGCTTCGATAGTGTAAAAAAAGGAGTAGGTAGTGTAATTCACAAAGAGTGAACACACTCTGATGGCTGTTTCGCCTGTGTTACACTTTCACAAGCCAAATATAAGGAGTGAACACTAGAAAAACCAGGTTTTACTAGATTACTCAAAATACCAGGTGGCGTCATATTCGACTTAACAGTAACAGAACCTCAAAGGACCGGAAAATGTCATATATGACACCACCACCTGGTCCTTTGAGAAATGGAGCATCCAAATTCAAATGGTGTCGTATACGACACCATCTCGTCTTTCTAGTGTTAAAAATATCAAAACCCCAAAAATTGATACGAAAATCAATTTTCGTTCATTTTTCGACAGTTACCTTTTTTTTTTTACTCAACTGATGCATTCAAGAGTCCATTCTGGCTAAATCGATGTAAAAACTAATTTTCAAGAGTAAAATATAATCGGTTTTGAGCATAAGAATGAACCGAACTGAAGTAACGCGAGAATTCTATTGGAAACCTGCTTTTCTAACGCAGCTGTCCACCGTCAAATATTTGTAAATTCTCTACAGAATGCTAAAATAAGTTTCCGACTTTCCGTAGCGACTGTCGAGCAGAAAAATAAAATTTTACAGCCACTGCACCCAACACTTGGTACTTAAGAGGCGCTCGGCACTTGTTCTGCAATGAAAAATGCATTTAAAGTTCATAATCAATCTTACTTCTCTTACCCATGGTACGCAAATCACCGACTATATTCCATCAATGAATGACTAAAGCCATTTTCACGTCTGCTTCACGCTCATATTTGCCAAATAGGTCTTGAAAATTGGCAGTAGGAACTAGAAAGACAACATAATACGACTCGAGCGAATGCGCAAAAAATCACATGAATCGAGAGTGGCCAACGAAATGGTAGACTTATTGAAAAAAGAAAAAAAAAATAGTACAAAAACAAAAACGAACAATGCACACACGATGAACGATAGCGTACAAATGAGAGCAGATTTTCTAGTAAATCACAAGCAGCACAGATATCAATGCATTGACAATTTCGAACAAGTTGGCCACGAAAAAGAAAACACCACGAATAAATGAGGACTGAATGACTAAACGTGTGCAAGAAACAACCAGGAAACACACTCGAATGACGCCTTAATTCTCCTCTACTGCAACGAACTGCACCACGGAGATGGCAGTGAATAATTGTTCTTCAGAATGGAAAATAAAAAAATGGAAAATGAACGTGTATTATGCGACGCGATTTATGAAAGAAAGTTTTTTGGCGAATAGTGTTTTACAGACAGAAAAGAAGAGAATAACAGTTTCGTGCAGCCATACTCGTGCCTCCATTGACTTCACGACAGAAAATTTTGGATATCACTATAAAAACTTGAAATAAATCGTTCAAATTGCCACTTAAATACACACACCATAAATAACCCAGAAAAATTAAACTTGATAGTTGGGGAAAAAATAAAAAATTGGTACAAATAATTTTATGCCTCGAATGTGTTGGGGATGGTCTAAGAAATCTGTAGTAGAAAGTTTCCGCACCACTCCCTCTCCTTCCATCCCCTTTAGGAACTATAGTAACTTTAAATTTCACGTTTTTCGTAGCTTCAACTTGTAAACTATGCTAATGCTAGATAATAAATTTGAAAAATTATACTTTCATAAGTGTTTTTCCAAAATAAGTAACTCAAAAATTAAGAGAAATCAGACCTATTTTCAATTTTCGTTCTCTGCACTTCTTTGCCATCAAATGAGGTCATTATTATTTTAATTGATAGAAAATGTAATGGAGAACGAAGTTGTACTGAACTTCAGAATAGATGTCTAGCATAGTTTTCTACCTCCAGTACATTCCAGGCATAATCTTATCAACCAATTTTCTTCTTTTTTTAACACTAATATTCCTGGGCTAAAACATCTGTGAGATGGTGACAATAAATAAGCTAGCTACAGAACAACCAGCTATACCTAATTGTCGTTTATTTTTAAAAAAATTAATCGTAATATTTTTCACAATTTGCTGATAAGTCTCAGAGTCAAATTTTACACATAAAAAACGATAGAAGCCTTAAAAATACATAATGGAGAAAAAAGATTTTAAAAATTGGCGAAGATGATATGAAAAAATATAATAACTTAGAATGCGAGACTCCAAATTGTAAATTTTCAATACAAAATAATTTCAAGCCCAAGAAACAGAGGGATCAAAAGTCGAAATTCGAAGCGTCAAGATACTGGTAGTGGAAATTTTCAAAACATACGCATTCCACTCATTTTGGATACTGGTTCTCATTTCAACACTAAATTAATGTACTCTTGATGAAATGTTGGAAATTCAATTTTTGAATCACATTAGACATAAGGGAGGTAAATTTATTTCTTCCAAGGCGACCAGAACACAAGGGTGTTGGTATGTCGATAAGTGAGCCTGAAAAAATGTCTGTTGTAAATAAACATTTTATTTGATTCTTGTCGAGTCTGAAATTAGATAGCTGAAAGCTCATCAATAACGAGGCCGTAGTGTGGAAGGAAAAATTCACTCTTTTTCAGAATGACTGCAGACATTATCTCCTCCTCTCCTCCCCCCACCCTCTGGAGTCATATAAAAGCAGTTCTCAAGAATAGAGATCAAATTATAATTATAAATGTAAATAAAGGTGGACTGTAGCACATAACTTACTGTGCGTGCAACAAAGAAAAGGAACATTTTTCACACATAAGAAACATAGAGTATACTACGAGTTTTTATAACGCAATAAGCATGAGATCTGACGGAATAATAAAAAAGACAGCGAAAGTATAATATTCATTGAAATCGGAATGCAGACATCAGCAATCGTAGCAATTGCAATTCCTAAGTGAACCTGAGAAGTAGCAAACATTAGAAACAGTCATGGTTCTCCCGCTCTTTAATCCAACCAAATGCACCAACTAAAATACTGGTATATCATCAAGTCGTCAAATTGTAATATTACGTTGAAAGAAAACCAAGTTATTCAGAGGGGATCAATAATACTATTCGAATTTAATATACGTTATAAAATTTCCATCTGACACAAATTAATTTCTTACACACTATATGACTTTCTCATGTACAGATTACAGGGTCTGCGGCTTAATATTTTACCGCTGCTGTAACAACTTATGAAAGAAAGAGAAGTAAGAACAAAAACGCAAGAGCATTATATATGTATTCACAAGAATACTACATTCATGCTCGTGATTAACGTTTAGGCTACCAGCACGTGACAAATTAGGATAGAAAATTGAAAGGCAACACAGGCGCCACTCAGTGGTTCCCAAAATACAACATTCAATATTGGAATACATGAAGAAACGAAATTCAAAACTCGGCAAGAGAATTCACAGAGAGAACTCAATTCGATAATATTCATTATTCTGCGAAGTCTTCAAACAATTTTTTCTAACAGATACCTGACGAGGTAGGCGATTCTATTCATGAGTGTGAGCAAGTATCATTTCGTTGGTCCAAGTCCAAAAAACAACCAAGTCCCCCAAAAAAATAATTACTTTTTCAGCGGATTTAGCATTACCAAGTACCAAAACACAATTCGAGTGTAAGTGTAAGAAATTGAAAGATCATTCTCTAGGGACTTGGCACATTTTAGACGTAAATCGTCGATTTGTTTTCGTCAATATTTTGCAATTAATCTGCTAATTGAAGACCTTCCTCATTCGCTCTTGAAACATAAAAAACATCCAACAATCGAAAGAAAACTGATTCAAACCTGATGCAGGCACCATGTCACCATTTTCAAATAAAAGGTTACAATAGTCGGATACGATCAGAGGACGGTTGGACGAAGAAGTACTAGAAATTAGCGGTTTGATGGAGGAGGCGTCCCACATAGGAGTGAAACACCAAAATCACGTGCATATTCTAATGATTTATATTATGGGTCAATTGTTTACCCAAAAAATATGTTTTTGGACGTGACTGGACTGGATAAAAAAAATACCTTGAAAATTTTAGATTTTTAGGTGGGGAGAGGCTGCACTTGGGTAGTTATCTGAGGAGTATAAATGTAATTTTATAAAGATTTGGTGATTGACCTCCATTTCGATGTATTCAAGGTCGAAGAATCCATATTTGAGGTCCTTTAATTAAATTACTAAAGACAAGTAACGATATAAAGATTCCAGCGAGAATTGGTTAGGATTATAGTCTGTCCCAAATAAGAAAGGATAAAGGCGCCACAAAGTATAAATAATAATTAAATAAAAAGCGTTTGTTGAGATTCCTTTACTATCAGTCGTGGAGACTGCATTCGCATATTTCCTTTCAAGTCTTTTATATTCGTGCTGAGATTGGACAGAATTTGAGTATTGCAGATAGCAGTTATCCTTTCTTACTTGAGATAGATTTACGTCACTTCTCTAGATTCAAAAGGGGCTAGGAATGGCAAACCAAGAATCCTTGTTTCGTATTCCCGGGTGTTACCAAATACAGTAACAGTTCAAAATTCATTCGACAAAATTGTGTACCAAATAAAAAGCTACAACTTGAAAATTAAAAAACAAAAAATCAACAGGCTCGAACGAATCGTGAATTTCAAAATTCCGAACGAACGATTTTGCCCATCTCTACATCCCGGGACGAACGCTGACATAACAAATTAGAAATTTCAGTTACTGAGTTTCTTTCGTTCAGTCCGTTGACCGTTATGCATTATTGAATGCAGTGATGTGAACTCAAAAATTGAATCAGTGATTCGTGTTGAAAATTACGAAAAGGAACAATTGAACTGAATATTTGTGAGCTTCAATATCATTCAAATTCGGGAAAAAGGAAAATCCATTAGGACCCCATGGTTTTCAGAGGTTTGAAAACATCGTACGAACGCGATCTAAGGTAAGATAAACAAATCTTGCTAACTCACCCATGACTTTACGTTTTAAAACTGCTGAGTGCTGACAAGCACAAAAAGGTACACAGCATACGCAGCAAAACATCAAAATCCCATGGCATGTCCAAACGGCGCTGCTAATGGAAACCACGTGCTTTATGTCATTTTCATTTTCACAGCATTTTACCTCACTATACGTTTTATTAAAATTATAAAATAAAATACCGAGTAAACGTAACCGTCTACGAATCATCACCGATAAAGTAACGCGAAATTGCGAAAATTCCAGACAAAAATCGAAAAAAAAAAAAAGGCAAACACAAGCACCACACGAGTCAACTTAGTTTTGCAAGAGGCACCAGATTTTTAAACACTCCCGACGAACACCGACGATCGAATGATTTCGATTTAACCAAGTGAGGAAAGAACCAAAGCTTCGGAAATTGGTAGAACTACCGACAGATTCTTTCTCTCTCTCCCCTCCAACTGATGCTTATTTCATCTCGTTCTTTTGAAAACGAGGAGAGAGATGGTCGAGTTTTTAGTGCGGTTGGTCAGGGGAAGCATAGTCGCTAAACAAATAAGAAGCAGGCGATAGGATGTGTGTATTTAGACGTGTTCGTGTATATGTGTAGTGGTAATAGTGCTTCTCCTACGAGTCTTCAGTTAAAACGCGTTCACACTGGTGTCGAAAGAATGGAAAATATATCCTTGAAATAAATGACGAGTTCTGTTTTGTAAAATGCTATTTTGAAAAATTTTGATTTAGTTATTGTATCGTATTTGATTTTTAGCCGGGAATCGACTGTGTAATAATATTTTCTAGGAAAACCACTCGTAAAACCATTCCAAGAAAGTAAATCCTCTCATTGCCTTTGAAATAAACGCCAAAAGTGAGTGTATTTTGAAAAACTTCAACTGAGAACATTTCAAAGCTGGTCTGGAACAGTTTTGGGACATGGATAAATAAACAAAAAATATTGGAATCTGAATTTCCCATTTTTTGGCAGTAACGCAGTAGTCTTTTATTTTGCAGTTGCCCCTCGAAAACTCATAATTTGAATATGAATTGCTTGATCTTGTTAGATTTTTGTTCTATAGAGACTTCATTTGTTTACATTTCATTAGGGGGAATCTATCATTCACCAATTAGCAATTATCAAACTAATCACATATCGAGTAATTTACCAATCATTTTGAACTTGAAGACAAATTCCCACCAGTGAAAAGAAAACAATAATTTGTCATTTTTGTTGAACGTTCTGTACGCAGCTGAACACAATATATGGAGGCTCCTCAATACCTTACCACTAATTTAATGTGTGTTTGTGAAAAGGAGTAAAGAGGAACCCTCACACATACACACACGATTGCACTCACACGTACGAAATGAACCACCCGAGTTTCTTTTTTTCTTCCTTTACTTCTCTTTTTTCCGATTGCCAAAAATATTTTAGCGAAGTATATTTTCATGTAGAGGAAATATTGTGTACCAATTCATACCGAATCTGATGGCGAAACTCGACTGTATCGTTGCGTTTTTCACGAGCGAGGGTAGAAAAAACGATGGTAAGTAGGTGAAGGGAGGAAGAGTTTGGTGAAGCTGGAAATGTCTTGCGAATAGCTTCTCGATTATAATAGCATTTACGTCCAAATCGATGATTTAGAAAAGGCGTTTATCTCTCTGGAAAGTGCAAATTTCTCTGTTCATTTACTCTCCACCCCACTCGTTCTTTCTTTTTTTTCGCTTTACATTCTCTTCTTCTCATGCAAGTGGTGTTTTGTGCCCCCAAAATGTTGAAAAAATGATATCTGAGGTTCAGTGTTTAGGAGGAGAGGGGCAAACAGCAGTAAGTTGTGCACTCACATTTCGCCAAAAGCAAGATTTTTCAAGGCTACCTAACAGCTATGAGAGATGTTTGGTAATATACTTTGGCACACTATTCATCTAACCGATCGTATTGCTGCATTGAAAACCGAAAAATTTGAATTGTGTGTTCGTTGCATCTGCACATACTTTCTTGGTTGTGCACGCTCAGGATTGCTTGAAATTGCGTGTATAAAAAAGCTTTCGTAAAAAAATTCACGGATCAACTGTTTATGGGGGTTTTATCGATGTATGCAGAATGAACCGAAATTTGATATACCAGTATATCTAGTTGAATGTTGTAAGCAGTCATTCCTACGTTGCATACGCTTATCTAACCTGCAGGCTTATGCATCTTGCAGTACTATTCAGCTGCATTAAATCTTTGCTTTAAGCTTGTATTTCCAGCGGTATTGTCTTAATTCATTAATTTCTCAACCAACGAGCTAATGGTACGAACACTAAACAAAATGAACTGTAATTTTTACTATTTTTCACTTTCATAAGAAAAATGATACATATTATTCGAAGATTGTAGTAGAAATCACCACAAAAATAGTTTTATGGTCGTAATTTCTTGTGCAATCTAATAATCGTCCCATTTTTCTCATTTAATAAAAGTAAAAATTACTATTAATTTTTTTTCAATAAAAGAAGTTATTAGTAATTGAATTAACTTAGTGAAATTGTAAAATTAACGAGGAGCGTTTTGCCAAAATGTGATTGAATCTAAAAAAGTGATTTTGAGAAAATCGAGAAAAACTATCTGGAATAGTTTGTATATTTGCTCACAAACTTTCCGGCACTGTTGTTTGGGACCTATCGATATTCCCCAGTTGATTAAATTAGAAAACAATTAAATATATCAAGTTGGAGAAATTTGGAAAGCAGAAAATTTTTATTCTACTTTTCAATTGCTTTTTTTTTCAACTACGACGCCGAGCAGAAAGTAGCCTTTGTATAACGAACTGGAGTGCGCAGGAGAAAATAGTTGGATTCTCAGATTATGAAAACAGTAAACTGGAGTGCGCATGAAAATAAAAGCACTTACTTGAAAAATTTTGTTCAATTTATACTACATAATTTTAAGGAAATTTGATTACTGAGGGAGCCTTCAGCCCACCTAGTTCTTTGCAACTTGGACATTTGCAATAAAAACTGCTTATGAAAATCTGTTCACTCGAGTGAAAATAATTTAATGAATCACTTGATACTTGCTTTGACCTCTATTTTGTTTCTGTTTAATTTTTTTGAATAATGCGAGACATGCTTACGGATAAACCAAAAAGAGGTTTACTGTTTGAAACATTTTCGATTTGTATCCTTCCCTTACAAGTAAATAATTTCATTGCTATTTTATAAGTATTTTATACCCAACGATGTTTCCTTTTTTTCAATTGACTTTTTTTTAAATTAATTTTTACATAATGCCCATACACAACATAAATATTGCACATATTCATATGTTGTAATACTTGAAAGTGTGCATCCTGCGTAGATAATAACTGCCACTGCCAGTGGGAGTAAGCTGAGAAGAATTGAATAGGTTCGGATTCACAGAATAGTGAAAATACTCATCTCTTTTCATTTCACCAAAATGGGCTCCGAGTATCCCGTGTTTCATTTGCTGTCCTTTTTTTCCCTCCGTGTTTGTCGACCTAAACATTTCTGACCTTGAATACTAGTTTCGAATTGTGCCTTACACACCGTGAGATTTTTACCCTCTTCGAATAAACACTCATCGCAGATATTTAATACGGTTATGGGTCGAGGGAGTGAAAAATAATGTACCTTTGGGGTTAGACACGTTCACTGGATAGTGGTGGCTTTTTTCTGTATGTATTTTTCAGGACGCGTAATTATTCGCATAGTTAGGGAAGGGGTTTCTGAAGAAGAAGCAGCACCCGTTTCGGTGATACTACATTTCGATGAGTCGGCTGGAGTGTTTGGTGTGAAGAGGGTGAAATATTTGTGAGCGGTTTTATTAAAAAACATAAGATTAATTGTAGGTATACGGTGATGGATTTTGGGTACGATGTGAAGAGAAGAGGAGGGCTGAGGAGTGTTGCGAGTATAACAACGTGTTCCTTCGGTATTTTAAGAATGAAGTTAGTGTTGAGGAATTTTGTGAATCCGAAATCTTGCCTGGCATACCGTCACACGAGATTTTCATCTCATTTTAACCAGTCGGGGTTGACGATAGAATTGTACCCATATTTCTTTCGACTATACGGTTTACTGTAAAATTTTTCACAGTAAAATTTAAGGAGCCTGAAGCTGTTCGTGAAAACAGACCCTCACCATTTCGTATTTAAATTTATCCGAAAATTGTAAGACGTGTAAAAAATTACAGATTCATTTTTCCACTAACGGTAATCATGTGTAAAAAATTTCACAACTTACAGGTCTGTAGCTCTGAACTCAGTGCTTCCCAAAATGAATAAGTAAAACATTACACATGAGCAAATGCTAAATTTACAATTTTACTAATGAGAAATTTTTCTCGTTTGTTACTGTTAATTAAATGCCTTGATATCTGTATGTTTGTGTGTGACGAATGATGTTTTTACCCTAAAAGTTCCAAACATTTTTTTTGGCTGATATAATATCCATTGATGTCATCACCATACTCGTTTTTCTCCTCATCCTGCTCCTCTCACTGATCGCGCTCCTGCTCCAAAAAGTCTCAAAGTTTTCATCCTGGCTATATCTGGGCTCGATGATGTTATTGCACTGTTCATTCTACTCATCCTCTTCCTTCTTCTCGTCCCAATCTTGCTCCAAGAAGACGAAAAATTTTTCAACCTGGCTGTACATAGACTTTATGACGTCATTATCCCAATTCTGATCCAATCCCAATCCTGCCTAAAAAAAAAGTCAGAAAAGTTTTCAAACTCAATCCTGCTTCAAAGAGTCAAAATTTCAAACTGGCTATGTATAGACTTGTCGACTTCATTATACAGGTCTTTCTGATTCTGCTCCTCCTACTACTCCCAATCCTGCTCCAAAATATCTTTAAACTATTTTATTATGCTCCAAAAAATCAAAAAAGTTTTAAAAGTGGGCACATGTAGGCTTGACGACGTCATCATCCCAATAATGTTCCAAATATGTTGTCAAAAAAGTTTCCTACTTGGCTATAATTATGTTTAGCTTAATGACGTCATCATACTACTCCTTCTGATCCTGCTTCTCCTACTGCTCCCGATCTTGCTCCGAATAGTCTTAAAATTAGGAAAAAAAATTGTTTATCACACGGAGGGAAGAGATAGGCATAGTAAAAAGTACTACAAATATTAAGAATGTCTATAATAATAATTATTATTATTTTCTTCACATGCGATGAGAAAAGTCATTATATATCCTGTTTGTAATTAATATTATTCATTTCTTTCAATTTGCATTTTTGGAAAGTATTTTGAAGAATACCGACCAACTCTTGGTATTTTCCTAAATAGTCATAAAGGTCTACAATCTGGATAGTGGATACATTTTTTCGCGATTCAGTTTCATAACCTTTGCCATCATTCGATAGCATATTTTTTACGCTCGATTCATTCAAAGGTTCGATAGAGCGAAAAGACATTGTCATTCTTCAAAAACCAATATTCAGGTTTTTCGTTTCTATAGAAAATTCTCGGAATTACACACATTCGTCCTTCGACCCGATTCTACGGGCCCCCTTTTCCATTTATCCTATATGACAGGGATTAGCAATATCGCTGATATTTTGCAACCAAAACACATCCCCAACTGCTCTACCTTTATTATTTGTACATGTAAAAAGAAAGAAAACTGGAAAAAAAAGAAAAAAGGAAAGGTTCATTTTTGCTACATCTCTCCCCTATTTATTGCTCTCTCGATTCAATATTATTTTTACTCTGAAAACGTTTTTGCAATTTACACGCCAGCAGCACGGCGCACGAAAAAAGATGTCCGCAATTCGAGAAAAGTTTTATTGCCAATTATAAAATCGTTCAAAAAGAGATAGTGGACGTATAAAATGCACCTATATGTTGAATGGTGTGCAGATAAAATTAATGATCGACTGATGTAGGTAGGGGATATTTTAAAATGTATGTTTTTCTATTAACCTTTCCTATTTGTATAACGCTGACAAATATTCTAACCTAGGTCTATGTCTGTACATCTTGTCCTTGTAATGCTCCTCATCTTCGACCATAAAAAGTTCTGGTATAATTATTAATTTGAGACGAAAAAAAGTACTGCTTTGTAGGGATTTGTCCTATTAAGTAAAGATTAGCATATACATGTGAATGAAATATAGAGGACAAAATGCTTGATATAAAATCTTACGCTTGTGATATGTTAGATTAGATTTATGCTAATCTAATGTAGAATAATTATAAGAAATTAAATTCACCTGACAACTTTATTGATAAAAGACAAAGTTGAGTATAAAATATTGTTTTTAGCGAAAGATCTACATTTTTGTCAAGGAAGGGCCCTAAATTCTTTTTTTTTGTAATCGTCTTATCGACTTTTCATCCTAAGGTCCCTTCCTGTTGGATGGGATTTTTTTAGAGACATTAATATCGGCTTCACAATAAAGTCCCTTTCCGTTAGAAGGGTTGGAAACCCAAGTGAGGCGAGGGCATCAGGGGCGAAGCCCGCAGTCTAGCTAATATATTCTACCATTTTTCAAGAGCTTCTGCTGCAAATCTTGCATTGTCCTAGTTTTCCCATTCAAATTGTAAAAATTAGTACCTAAATTTTTTTCAGTGCTCTGAAAAAAACGTTGGTTGTAATTTTCCCTATTTTGAAATGGAAAATAGAGACAATTCAAAGGAATTTTTGTGACTGTGAAATATATTGGTTTGAGTTTTAATTTTGGTTTTCAATTAATTTGGTTCTGGAGGATGCCATGTCGTCTTATGGCTTTGGTTTCAATAGACAAATTTCGGTTCAAAATATTCTGAAAATCACAAATGAATCGCAGAAAAACTTCATTGGCATGTTGTACTTATGGGAAACATAATGCTTTTTTATGATCATCTGCCTTTTTGCTAAGAATTAGAAAATAATTTCAGCTAATAAGCTCGTTGACTCAGCTCAGAATTTGTTAATTTTTAAAGTCGCTGGTTTAAAAAATTCGTTTGGAGAAATAGTGGGCGGATTTGATTTTGACTGAGGAAAGGTTACTTTCTTTCCTTCATTCATTCACGAAAAATTATACTGTAGTTGCGCAGAATGTAAATTATGGCTGTGCAAAGAATGCATGTAAAGGCTCCATACAAAAATAGAAACTTCTCTGACGTGAAGATTATGTAATGACAGGACGTTTCTTTATTCTAGTAAATTGGGTCCGAGTTTTCTGGAAATCTCCATTTATAGTCGTTCTAACCTTTTTTTTCATCAAAAAATGAAGCAAACCAAGCCGAGATCTCTGTAGGAATTCCAATAGATTTTTATTTTTCTCGAAGTGTATAACTTTAATCTCTTTTTCATATTGTTCCTCACTCATTGTTCATTTGATGAATAATTTTATTGACCTTACTGGAGTGCATTCAGTTGGAGAATAAAAACAGATCTGTAGGAAAAGATAAAAAAAATTTGGTTTGGCCGCATCAGTTTGTTTCTACAATTCGAAAATAAGAAAAGACTGGTGTCGCCGTACACTTGTCTTCCATAAAACTGGAACTACCTACCTACCTACTTGGCCTTTTGTGTGCGATTTCAACGAATTCAGTTTCTTGAAAGATCGCATGAGAAAGTATAAAAACGATCTCATCTAGGATCTTTTTTTTTTTTGTCTACTGAAAGAATAGTGGGACCCAAAACGATGCAGGTCATTTTCGTCACTTTGTGTTCGACAGACTTTCTATAATCCGACAATAGCATTCTTAAAATCGGATTCTCTTTGAAACTTACCATGAAGAATGAAATTTTTTCCTGTTTTTTTCCCATTGTGTTGTGTTCACCAAAGAGTACTTTCCTTAATTTAAATGTATTGAAAATTTGGTGTAAGCACCCATTGATATTATAATACTGATAATGTAAAGCCCAATAATGACTTTTTGATGAAACGAAGGTTCACAAGAAATTTTCACTCAGTAACTAAATTTTTCTTTGCGGATTTTTCCTGTCTTCTTTGGGAGTAGGGTGGATAAATATGTATTGACGAAAAAAAAAATTTTGATCTATATTTAGTAGACTTCATCACAGGCTCGTAGCAGGATATTTTTTTGAAGGATGGATCATTTTGGTACTCACCAAGGGCTATATACTCTTTCCCTCTCTCTTCTCTCTTCTTATTTTTCATACCTGAAGGGCTGGACTTCGTCAAAACGGGGCTCAGAACCACATAGCCTTTCCTTGGCTGCGGGCCTGTCATTACACTCCCTCCTACTGGCTCTCTGTACAAATTTTTAGTCTCTCTTTATTAGGGTCTGATTTCATTTTCGAATATTTAATACCCCATGTAACTATTCAAATTTTTAAGCATAGATTTAACCTTGAAATAAACAAATTGCGTTACGTTAACATTTTGAAATAAATTTACTATTTATCGGACAGTCAAATTTTATAAAATGGTCGATGACCTCTTAATTCAGGTATATACCTTCAACATACTTTCGACCTTTTATCGTCAAAAGCCGAGATGGACTCTTCTAGATGAATTCTTTTCTCTTTTTATTTATTTATTTTTTGTTCAGAATCATATATATTCGAGGTATCTAATATAGGGTGGAACACAAAAGATTCGCATAAATCTTTCAGAATCTTTTATTTTCCTTAGCCGATACCTATTACAAAGGCTCGTTTTGATGCGAGTCCATTGTTTTTTGAGTGCAATGACCAGATTTCTTAAATAAAGACTTTTCTAAGAAGTTGAAGAATCTTTCTAATTCATCCATTTTACCTGAACATTTGTTTAATAGTAAGGTTGGTTGATAATGCCTCATTGCATAAAAATACTCGGACGAAAATAAGTAAGTCCCTGAGAAATATGTTTTATTGTATTTTAAAAAGATAAGTATCGGAAGAAATAATTGATAGAAATAGAAGATAATGTACCTTTTTCTACCTGTAAGCCACGAACCCTAAAAATTTTTAACTAGAATCATACCTACATTGAAATTCTACCCAACACTTGGAATATACTTTTGCAAGGAAATAATAGCTGGTAATTTTTACGAGTTTTGTAAATCCCAGCAGTATAAAAAAATCAATCTATACAAGCAACTAAAATATTTTAACCAACTTTAACTACCATAATAAAATACTGATAAACTAAATTTTTTAAAAACAGTTCTTTTTTACCTGTCCTAAAAAAAATATATCCTTTTTATGAACGATGCTATACGAAAAGTGCATTAAGTCCACTTTTTCAAATTTTACAGAAGAGCAAAAAAACAATTTCACCTAAAATCCCATTGCACTGGGCTGAGCTAGCATATGTTTGGGTATATAAGTTGGAGATTTTCTTGGTTGTCTAAAGCCCCCTTCCCTCCCCGCCCTTGCCTGCTACTTGAGTTCTTCACAGTTCTTCTAATTGTGTTTTATCGATTTTATGCCGCAGGTATGACAACATCTGTTGAATAAGATTGTGAATGAAAATAGAATGTAATATAAGGTTTTATAATTTTTCCTGAATCCTTCCCTCGTGAAATTTGAGACTCATATACATGTTTCAGGTTTTATCTTTATGCAAAGTTTTTGATTTTTGACGAGTAACTATTTATAAAAATTTACTTGTTACTTTTTCTCGAGTCTACCCTCGCCTTTCACCCTTCAGAAAATCCTTCACGATTTTTGGAGGACCTTTTCGATAAGAAGTCGTCTGAAAAGTAAATGTTGAAAATAGGTAAAGTTGAATTTATCAGTTCTATCTCTCAACTCACCGGCTGACAAACCCGCCACTTTGATTAAGACAATAGCACGTGCCATAAATTATTTCCGGCCTTTGTAATGGCTATGGCACACAGGTGTTCTCCAAGACTACCAGACACTTTACTTTCCTTTAAACTCGGACATTCGTACTTGAAAAAAGCGTAATAAATAAATTCTAAAAATTAAGTTACTTTTTTTTTTGTAAGATGCACACTTTTGCTATACTGCCGAAAATATAAATGACCAACCTACGTCGCACTTTGCTCATGCAGCTGGATCCTGCAAACCAACTGGACACTGTTTCAGAGGTTTTTATAGATTCGCTTTGAACTATAATTGTCCAAATTGAAGAGAAAAGATGTATTAAAAAAAAAAAAAAAGTGAGATTCTAGGTGTACAATCACGAATCGATAAACAAGCACATGCTACATGTACCTGGGTACCTACGTCAATTATTTTGCTTGTTCAGGGGCATACGCTCCGGCTGCACTCCTCCACATTGATAACGAATTTCGTGTCAGATGTTAAAATGTTAATCCTGTGCGCGCCATTTTTTCCAGCAATCATTTTCTATACGCCTTTTCAGTATTCTTGACTCGGCAGTTTTGCTCTATAGCCCATATTAGAAAAACGAAAAATGGGAAAAAAATTAGAAAGAGTAGCAAGAAAAAAAAATGGAGAGAGAAAAAAGAGAATAGACGAATGGCAGATGTTTATAAAGACTAAATGCAGCCGCTAACGATTGATGGCACGCGACCAAACCGCCTAAGACCTAGGTGCCCCATGATTCTGCACCTGTCCAGGCATAGAGAAGCCAGCTGATACGAAAGTCTTCTCTCGCCCACTGCCACTAAAGCTAGTTCACGTATTTTTTCTAAAATGTATGATCTTTTATTATTATTATATTATTATAAACTCGACGAAAGTACTTGGCCAGAACTGTGCCATTGTTTTAGACTATATAATAAGTTAGTTGACTGGATTCTTCAGCTTGTGCTGAGGTATTTTGAAAAATTCTTAATCGCTGGAAAGTCGAAGTTGTTCAAGTGCTGAAAATCGGCGAAATTACTGGGTATGTTAAACGAAAATACCATCGTTTATGACACCCGCATGCGAAGGAAATATCCCATAAATTGGTAAAACTATGTCTATGGCGTGCACTGGCACATTAATTTATTCATGAAGTTTTTATTTTATTTATCAAGGATGCGAGAGTAGATGAATTGAGTAGTTTTGATGTAGAATCCATTAGAACAGTATGACTTTCTATTTGGAGGGTATTTTGTTGAACTTGCTACATGACTGCCAGTCCATCTTTTTAGGTTCCGATGAAGAGTAAATGCTAGTTTTTTCAATAAACTATGCAGTATATGTTAATCAGCGAAGGTCACACTTAGATAAGCATCAGAATTTATTTTTAGGGCTACTTGGTATACCATTCTGTTTTCATTTTTATTGGTGAGATTAAAAATAAAGAAATTATTATGCATATTGGTTATTATGTCCTGGAAATTAACATTTAATTAACCCTTATAGGTTGGCGAAGACTTGAGAAAATTGCTGAAAATTGTTTTATTCTAGTATGTTTTTTCAATAAGGATACCTTGTATTGGAATAATCTCTTATTTTTTACTTACGTATACGATATCTACTCAATAGTTCTACCTAGCAGCATTAATAACGTCGCTGAAATTTCCCTTCTACTCGTACTTAGTGGCTCATCGACAAAATAAGACTTGGAAATCTTCCTACTAAAAAAGTAATTAAAAAGCCGTCATAATGAATGACTAATTTAAAAAAAAAATTTTTTATGAACCGATAAAGTAATTACGTTGAAAAATAAAAATTACCTAAAATTTGGCAGCAACATAAACTAGGAAGGCGGCTCAACTTCGAAGCTGTCATTTTTTGAAAATGTATTTTAGATGCTCTAGACAGTGACATTGATAATTATACACCCATTAGCTGTAAACCTGTCCTTCCCTTCAACCTGGCCATCCTCCTCTTTTAGAGCAAAGAACTTGATATTTCTTGCTCGATTTATTCGTTTCACTTAATTACAAGGTTGTAAATTTGCAGCTAGTTTTCTTCAGCCTCATGAATATGTCCTGTACTTTCAACTTCTCTATTTTTTTTCTCTTCATAAACGCATTGCTGGGCTACATTTTGGGTATTACCTTGTCTAGCATCTGCTGCTTGAAGACCATTCTTCCATTCTTATAAAATGGAATGTATTCGAATACACTTTTTTCTTATATTTATTTATTTATTTTCTAAAGCACCAGCCGGATGAGGGAAGTGGTTCGATATATTAAATTACTCTCATGTTCCAGCTGTTGTTTCCACCAAAGGTTATTTACTTCTAAATATGCGCGTGCTTCTAGCCATCGTATTGGGTCAGTGATTCCTATTTTATGGTCTAACAGTTTTTCCGACGCCACCCAAATAACAGACCTGTAAGTGCCATAGTGACCTTGAATCGGGGCTATTATGGACGTGTTACAAATGAATTGCATAAAAAGTTGATTCGGCTGAGCAAAACGTATATCCTAATTATACAATTTTGAGGAGACCAAGAAAACCAACTGCTCCAAGTAGAAAGGAAAAAATTTACCGCTAGTTTGAAAAATTTGAAGATGGAAAACAAGTTTTGTGAAACATTGCCTCCAGTAATGTTAGTTGAAGGAGGTTCGAAGTTGAACGACAATAAACGAGAAAGGAGACACCGAGCAGGTGTGATGATTTTTTCTGTACTCACGTCACCAACAGAATGATAACAATATTTGAGAAACATATATTTTGATGGGAGACATCGAATAGAAATTAAATTATCATTAGTGAGGTATGAAACGCAGTTCAATACATTTTTATAAGTGTAGCTACGTCAAAGCTCTTAGGAAAAACAAAATTTTCCAAAAACTAAGAAATTTTCTTGTTTACATTCCAATGCTTTCTCACTATCACTTCATTGTTTTTTGTCTATTGCCTCTTGACTCTTCAAGCATTCACTGTTCAAAGTGTCTATTCCTTATTTCTGAAGAGGCTCATTACAACATTTCTGAACCGAATTTAATCACTCGCAGAAGGGCGCTCAAGGGGGGCTAGGAAAGCTGGTATTGAATTTCATTTTTTCAACATGAATAAAAACGATGTTTTTCTCTTAGTGTGTACATTTCGTAAAATTTTTGCTTTTGGTAAAACATTTTAGACTCAATCCCTCTTTTAGAAAATCTCTGGGTATGTCTGTCAGTTAAACAATTGAGGTTTTCGAAATGAAACCTATCTTTTTTTGGGGTGAGCCAAAGCTTATAGGGTTACCAACTCTGCCTGAGAAAAAAGCACGCTACAAAATTTTTTGCTAATTGCTTTACTAAAGAAACTGACTCTAAAACTTTTTGGCTTGTCAAGTTAATATAGTCTAGGAATAATATTTCGTCTCGAAATTTTTTGAGGTGGGACAGAAAATGTTTTCTATGGACCATGATTTTCCTTGGTCCACCTCAGCCCACCCTTTGTTACGCCACTTGGACTTTGGTGAATGAGTATCTTAGGTTAATTTCATGTAAAAAAAATCATAGACTTTGGGCTTTTTATATAGATGCCACTTGGACAAGTTATTTAGGCCCGTAGCCAAGATATTTCACAAGGGGGGCTCCGTGAAGGGCTTATTATGGGTGCCAGGGTTGCCGAGTCGAAAAAAAAACATAGAATATTGAAAAATTACCCCAAAAAGTGATATCAAAAAACACCAAGACCAACCCAGATAAAATTTAGTTCATAAATTCTTTGTAAAATTTGATTTTTCTTATTAATTTTAAGGAAAAACACTACAAGAACATTTTGAAATGAAAAGGGCTCAACCACCCATAGCCTTTCCTGACTATAGACCTGATTTTCTTGAAAAATTTATCTTATAAAAAATGGTTATAATCCAAGGGATCTACAAATGACTGTATTATTGACTTGAAAAACCAAAATCATAAAAATTGAAAATTCCATCAACATGAAAAGAACTTATACATGTAATTTCCTATAATACTCTTTTTTTATAACAAATACTTGAGCTTTCCCACAAATTTGAAAGTTTTAAATGTATTTCAAAGCTCATTATACATTGCATTGGATTTGTGAAATAACAAAAGATCGACGTACACTTATTTAGTATCAAGGGCAAAAGTAAACAAGTACAACTACAGGCTTACGCTTATATACAATACGCACCCCATTTGCGTCATAACAATTAGCCATTGATTTGCATTTCAGTTATTTGGTTAATTCAACCCTCTAACATTAACAGTTCATGTACGTCAAAAATGGGGTTTACACTTTAAATTACGAGCGCAGAATATAAGCATTCAATACGGTGTAATAAAACGTATTCTTAACTTTAGAATAATTCGAATATGTAAGCGTTTGCATTTGACAGTAAAGATGTATTAGCTAGTCACAATTGCTTTCAAATACATATGAAATTGGGGTAGTTAGTATAGTCGAGTTGATGAATAAAATTGAGAAATAAAGAGAATAAAAGCGCAGGAGGTATATGTGGGACTAAAGCTCCCTTCAGTTAAGGAAAGTAAAAGTCAGAGAGAGGGAGTAGCCCCCCATGAGCTCCAAGTAAGGTCCCGCTTGTAAACTATCTAGATGAGTTTGAAAAAAAATTTACGTAGTAAAAAAAGAATTTAGATTATCTACTTAGGTATGAGAAATAGTATCAGGTTAGGTTTAATAATAGTTCATGGTCCTATGTTTGGAGTTGAAGACTTCTCGAACATTGCAAGAATAAAATTTGCTTTGTTAGTCTAAACCATAGCGATATTGCTCATATTAAACATGTGGAATTTGTAATTTGCTCTATAATGACTCAAGTTGATGAAAAAAAAAATTCACGTCAAGTTGGCAAAACGTACGTATAAAGATTTGATAAACGACAGAAAGGCAGCTGAAAATTAATCTCACATTTCATAATCACTTTCGTAAGCATAGTAAAACTGGCTTTCAACTTATTAAGTATCAAATTATTTGTAGGCACGCCTTACAGTTATGTATTTTCGTTTGACTGGCCTTATGAAAATTTCAGTAAAAATTTCTATAGTTGTCTTTACATTCGCAATTTGAAATTTTACAATGTAGGAGAATTTTTTTCATTGCCTATAGTTAGCCAAAATGTTCCCAATCTTTTATGAGTCGATAACGACTACTTACTTGAAAATCCAGACTGTTGGTAATTATACTAGGAACATTAAATCCTTTTCAAAAACAAAAAAGAAATCTGCAAAATCCGCAGAATTATTTTGAATGAAAAGTGCAGGTGTTCTAATAAGACATGAGTCGATTTGAAAATTTAAAAAAAGTTTAGAGGTAAAACTGACTCTCTGAAATGAGCACCAACTGAACTGACTGTGTGCCCAAAAATTAAATTAGCACCAAGTTGACCAATTGGATGCCGCGTATTACGTTAGATTAACTTGGTGTCAACTGAACTACCTATTTGGGGGCCACCCAAAATAATTAAATTGGTGCGAACTGAACCAATTGAGTGCCACCCAAAATAAATTGGCACCAATTGAACTAATCGAGTGCCAGCCAAAATCAAATAGGCACCAACTAAATTAATTGGCTGCTATCCAAAATTAAACTGGTGACAATTGAACCAATTTGGTGCTACGCAAAATCAAATTGGCACCAACTGAACTAATTGGGTACCATCCAAAATCGAACTAGCGCCAACTAAACTAATTTGGTGCCATCCAAAATTAAATTGGCATTAACTGAATCAGTTGGGTGCCATCTAAAGTTAAATCACCATCAAGTAAATCAATCGGGTGCCAACCAAAATTAAATTAGCACCAACTCAACTAATTGGGTGCCACATAAAGTTGAATCAGCACCAACTTAACCAATTGGGTACTACCGAAAATGAAATTGGCACTTACTGAATCAATAGGGTACCACCTAAAATCAAACTGACACCACCTGGACTAATGTGATGCTACCCAAAATCAAATTGGTCCCAACCAAACCAACTGGGTGCCACCAAAAATTTAATTGGCACCAACTGGACGAATGAGGTGCCATCTAATATCAAATTGACACCAACTCAAGCAATTTGGTGCCACCCACAATTAGAAGAGAAGTAATGTACAGGCAACATTGTAAGTGTTCAACAGGTTTATGTTTGAAAAGAAGGTATTTCCAATGGGCCCAACACATAGAAATGTGTTCAATATTTACTATCTTTCAAGTGTAACAAAGGTAATTCTTTCTCGATTTTTTTTTCTTCAATTTATACTCTTCATATCACTGGCCGACGTCCAAAACCTGCTAAATTTTTAGAAAAAAAAACATCTGATTTTTCGCACTCTAAGTATACGGTATAGTCGCTGATAATAATAAATCAGCCAAAAAATAGGTAAAATTAATTTTTTGACTTAGCAGTTATACTTAGCACTTAGACTGGAGATATTTAGTTTTTGATAAAAAAATCTATAAGGCATGCTTTTAATGTACAAAAATGTTTAAGGTACGTTAAGAGATTTTTTCTCTCTAGTATTGAAATGCTCGATGTACCGAAAATTTGCAAAATGATAATTTTTACTAGCTGAAGTATCTTCTTCACTAGGAACCCCAAAGAACCTCATCTCTTCTTGGTAAAGGTGGCATGTGCTTCTGCTTCTCATTTGCTTCCTCATCGAGACTTTCTCCCAAAATCTCAAACGTCTGAATACACTTCTGCAGCCAACTGAACTGCAGACGTGGTATTTATTTTTGACAGCTGAGGAAACTTGTTGAAGATTTCCGGACACGCATTTGCAGGCATACAGAGAGTGTACATAGGAAAATATAGTTTAGTATAAAAGACGATGGAAAAAGAGGGAGAGAGAGAGAGAGGAAGAATCGAGAAGAAAAAAAACGGCCACGATTTCAACATCAATCTAATATACAATATAATACATCAGGTATATTATGAGCTAGCGATCTCCGAAAGATTGTTGCAGCCGAGTTTTTAGGGGGCAGGAAACACCTGGTTTCCGAGTTACACCCATCCAAAGGAGCCCAGTTTTTCTTCAGAACCCAATTCACTTCGGCCTTTTGTTATCAAACCCTACTGACAAGTTTTTGTTTCTTTGTACACCTCTCCGAGTCTCTCTGCTTCGTGCACTCTGTCTCTGTCTTTACATAGTCTTTTTTAGGCATGGTCGCCTTATAATATGTGTATGTATTTCCTAATCCCTCCATTTTATTTCGTCGTATTTCTCTTCTATAGCTTCTTCCACTGTTTTTTCCTCTCATTTCGCCTCGATCTTTCATCCAAACACGTGCTAACTCAACGTTCCAGCACATTTAAAAACGCAAAGGAGGAAGAAGAAGGATGGTCTGAAGCGAGACAGACTGAGAGGGTACGAAGGATACCTTATAAAAGGACACAATATTGATAATAAATATCCGTTAAAAGGATCGTCGTTCCGATTATTTGCATACTGTTCCAGAAGATGGCTTTTTCTTTACCATTTCTTCTCGGATTTGTGGCAACATCGCAAACAACCCCCGGGTACTCGAAACAAACTCGAAGGCTACTTATTTTGTCGGCATGCAGTGAAGTTTCGCGAATAATCTGTTGCTTTGAATTCGCACGAACGTGAAACTGGTTCAGTAAATGGTTTAGGAAATTTCTAATTTTGGGTTGAATCAGTGGAGAAATAATATAGTGAACGCTTCGAGGTTGCAAATATGAGCTCTTGCAGACATGGTGATTTTTAAAAATTCCGATAAAAATGTATGTCCAAAAAAAAATCTCAAAGAGCTGGCCAAGTGCCAAAAATAAAATTTCACAAAGAACAAAATAATATTTTAAATGGTGACGTGGGAGCTAATATTATACAGGGTGAATCTTATTTTGACGTACTGTAAGAAACATTTGATTTCAATGTCAGTGCACCAAAATCATAAAAGAGTATGGGACTTGCACTCCACTAGTTCTATGTGTTGTTGGTACCGTAAAGGGGGGGGGGGTAACTTGGCATAATTTGTACTTTTTTTCAATTTTATTGAATTTTACCCGTTTCTAAGATATTGGCTACACTGTTCAACCATTTCATCACGTTCCGGTTCAGCACAATTTTCCCGTTCGAATGGTGGTATTAAAACATTAAAATGACGATTTTATCGACTGCTAAGCAATAATTGTAAATAAAGAATCTGCATATTTTACAATTCCTTAGCAGCCACTAATTACTGAATTTTTGTTGGTCCAACTTTGGGGGAACAAATTGTGACGTTCCCAGTATTTTTGTACCTATTGGTATTATGCCACCTTTTTGTTTCTTTTGTAGACCTATTTTCTCTTAAAGCGAAGTTTGTTTGAATATTTTTTTTATTAATTTTCATAATTTTACCAATATGTTGCATTAAAAATCTACTGTGTGCCAAGTTAGCCGTTTTGCGGCTAACTTGGCACATTTGAAAGAGAGGGGTATTTTTCCACTTAGAATTTATGGATCAAATTTTTGAGAGCATGGTTGAAAAGTAGAGCCTTCAACGCACATTTTGATATATTTGAAGTATAGATTGTGATTGGCCATGTGGGAAATAGAAAGTGACGAAGTTGGAAAATGCTGAAAAAGTGTGCCAAGTTATCCCCATTTACGGTTTTTGGATTTGTAGGAAATAGGAGTAATTAAATGATAGCTGTCACTTTTCAAACAGATGCATGAAAATAAAATTTTATTCATTATGAAAATGAAATTATTCTATTAGGAAATATAATTAATTGTGGTAATTAATTATTAATTTAGTGTCTCCTTGTAAGTAGTTTCAGCAGGTTTCTTCAAAAAAGTGAATTATTATTTTCGTACTTACAATATTTTGATTTTTAGGCATAAAATGGTAGCACCTTTATAGCTGATTTAGCATTATCAGATACCAAAATTATTTTAGAATACATAATATTACAATATACGATGATTTAATTGTGACTTAGTAGGTCTTAGATTTGGGTTGGCAAAATTGAGCGTAATTTCTCAATGCTTCAGTTATTAATGATGATTATTTCAATTTCTTACACATGCAAGTCTAGACCAAGCATACATGGCAGAAATGGTCATAGAGTTCCATATTTTCTGAAGCTTATGTTGTACTGAATTGTAACTCACCTTGAGTCCTTGTTATAGTAAAGAACCAGTCTGCTCAATAAATTAGGGAACCTATTTCTTACAGCTTGACAGTGACAACACTTAGCAACTTTTTAACACTAAAATACTTTCTATGGTATACTTTTTCTTGCAATCATTTCTGAATGCTTTTCTTACTCTTTTTTTCTGCGAAAATTTTTGATTACCTCTTAGCAAGATAATAATATAGAAAATTTCAAGAAGCCGCATCACTAACTAGAATTAAGAAAGTAATTTTCTCTCTACAAAACTTACAAGAGAGGCATCTTTAGCTGACACCATTTGGTACACGATATCCAAACCATATGGCTTGAAGAAAGAAAATGGAATAAATTATAGTCGAACTGTATTAGAAATTTTCTTGCCTCACAGCAACCTTCAGCATACACTATAATAATAGTGTCCTAAGAGGAGCAAACAAGTTTTTAACCAAAATAAATAAATGAAAAAAAAAAAAAAAAAAAGAGAAAAAAAGAAGAAAAAAGGTTGCACTTATTTTTGTAAATGAAACAATGAACATTGAACACTGGATTATGTTGTTCCTATATCTTGGATTGGTACTCAGTTTTTCCATTTCACTTTTTAAATCGTCATGAAGCAATCATCAATTACACCCTGTAATTTATTAACTACAACTTTTTCCGGTTTAGGGGTTTACATTTTACAGAGTTGTAATTTTAGGACAACGTGAATGGGGTTTCTGTGTAACATAGTACCTGCTTACCAGTTTTGAAACTAGAAAGGATTACCTTTATAAATTATGAACTGTAAAGGGAAAAGGTTTTATACTTATAGCTCTGTGAAAAAGATGAAATAACGCTTTGGAAACGAGAAGCGAAATGGTTGAGATTTAATTTGAAAATGTTTTGTTGGGATAGGTTATTTTCTCACATTCATCATTAACAATTATCTGGCTGGCAGGTATGACGCCATACTTAATTTTATTTATCATTTATCACTTTTCATAATTTTCTTTCCATTCAAACTTTCAAAGCTGCACAGCGTATGTAACCTACGAATTTCTGAATGATTTATAATAATCAAAGCCTCAATATCGTCACATTATAAACTGAATTTTTTAAATCACTTGAAAAACAGTACTTATATGAAATATTTTAATTTTTTTTACTTTCTGACTTCATAGTCGACTAAAATGAGGCAAAGCACACAATTCACAGCCCTCTAGCAGGGATGCCAACTGCAGGGATTTTGTACTACCTTGAAAAATGTCGGGGATAAAACCAGGGATTTCGGGGATGTTTTTATATTTTAGGAATGTTAGGGGATTTTTGAAATTTTGGCGACTTTTTTTGAGAATTTCATGTATTTTCTTTCAATTAGCAAATTATTATTCGAATAAGAGATGATATTATTTAATAATTTTCAACAAAAGAAACCAGTTTCAGGAGGGTGTTTTCTCCCCTCCAGGGTTTTTTTTTTGCTGCAAACATGGAACGTACGAAAGTTTTTGAAAGTTTTTCCACATTGTCAAACAGGATTTGTGATTAGCAACGTGGGTCGTCGTTAAAGAAAAAAATCGTTATAAATGCGACTCAATTTAAACGTCTTTTGTTAGTAGCTACAAAAGCATTGTGAAAAGATTTTGTACAATAAGATTTGGAGAGAGGGGAAAGTGACCTGAACCAGAAATAAGGAGTTGTCTTCTACTTCCCTTGGCATATCAGTTTTTTCCTCCACAGAATCAAATTTAAAATGCGGCGAACTTCATGAGACTAACCCTTATCGAGGCGCGGGAGGGTGGGGTTGGGAGATCAACAGTTTGAAGAATTTTGAATTATCTACTAGGGAGGAACAAATTAATAAAGCAAGTGCATTTATTTGAAATGCAGCTCGAATTTCGTTTCTTCTAATGGAATTTGTTTTTTTTTTTAATTATAAAAAAAAAACACGTGCGACTATAGAGAACATACCTCTCATGTGTGAGTTTTCGGTTTCTCACTTGATTTAAGATGAATAAACAGCGAATGAAAATCGACTTTGTTACTGTAAATGTAGAAATAAAAAAAGTAAATAAATTTGGCTGCTGGTTTAGTGTACAAATCTTTAAGTAGCTTATGCTAATTTGGATAGGCTTTTTTTTGTCAAATAAAGTAAGAATAATTATTTCTATGGGTGATTTAACGTTTTGAATAGGTAGGATAAAGTGGCATGCGGCTTTAAGTGAAATGAATTACATCAATAATACGTGAGGAGGCAAATTAAATTTCTCGGGGGTTTGACCCCTTCTCTTCCTATTCAAAAGGAAAGTTTTTCCTGAGGAGAGAGGAAATGACGTTCCTGGGGGAGCAATGCACTCTTCCCTGGCTATGGCCTTGATTTCAGGAATTTAAACTGCAGGGGTTAATCTCCAAAAGCAGAGATTTTTTACTGGTTTGAAAAATATCAGGACAAAACGAGGAATCTATTTAGGATTTCAGGGATTTTTTAAATAGAATTTTAGGGATTTTTTGAAATTTAAGGGGTTTTTAAGTGAACCGGTTTCGGGGATTTTCAATTCGCCTCAAGGAAATTTTTTTCGATCCGAAGCAGGGATTTTAAACAATTTGGATTGACAACGCTGCCTGATTTCTAAACCAGACCTGTATCAAATTGTACTCGAGTATATGAGTCATTTTTAATCTATCCAGAATGATTAGCCCAAATGGTTTTCAAATTTTATTTTATTTTCAAATATTTTACCTCGTACTTCATATTTATAGGTACTTCAAATCGAGCACCCTGTCCCTTCGCTAATATCACTAAAATAGCCCATGGGAAAGATGAAATGTTGATTTATTTTCAATGTTCAAAATGTCAAAAGAATGATACTCTCTCCTTCAGAAAAAATATAATCTTATAAAATAAGGATGGAGAGGGAGTGAAAAAATTTCATGAATGCGGATGTCAAAATTTCAATAACCTTGTAAGTTGAATGTAAAATTCCACTTATGGTCTCTACCAATTATTTCTTCGCAACTCTATGATATATTTAATCCAAAACTTTCCAGAAAATCTTGGATTTGTTACACTGTTTGAAAAAACAAAATTGTTTTACAACTTGAAATCTATAAATCTTCTCTAAACTCTAGTCCATTCGATTTTTTCGTTGGAGCTTTCTTGTTTTAAAAGCTGCCTCCCCCCCACTCCACTTCGAGAAAATTAATTGAACCTTATTCTGTAAACAGCTAGGATTATTTGCTTAGCAATTTTAAAAAAAAATAACCTTGAAGTAAAAATACTCAGTTTTTCTTGCACTTTTAGCTTGTATGTACAATGTAAATCCTCTCAGGACTCAGTCTATTTGCTGTAGACTGCCATATATACCTGTTGAATCTTATAAATTCAAAGGAATTATGAAACTTAAGATACGAATGTAATTTGTGTTGCCAAAAATAAAATATTTTTATATGATTCTGACATATTCAACTAATTTGATCCGCCCATCATATTGTACAGTCAGTGTGAAAAGTTCGTTGAAACCGAAGCTCGTATTTTAGGTAGTGTGAGAGAGAGATAATAAATGAATGAATGGATGGATGAAAAAACGGTTAGTGCGACGGTTCGTTTTATTCTCATTATTGGTAAAAAACCGTGCATCATACAGCATAGTGTATAGCGGAGTACCTCCATAAATTAATTCCGTAACATCTGGTACCCATTGCTCCTGCCCCACTTCACGAAAAAGAAGGCAGAGGTGACACTGACGATCACGACACTTTTTTCTGATTTTATCCTACTGAAAAATTGTATAAGCTTGGAGCTTAATGAACAAAATTATAGTGCAGTTTGATTGTTTATAATATTCTATTTTCGTCTGCTTTGTTTTGAATTTGTTTTTTGTGGGCTTTACATTTGATTCAGAGGTCTTACAGTTAGTTACAATTACTATGGTCTTCGCGGTTTTAGCTTTCTTCTTTTACTCTCGATTTGATTTTCACAAGTCATCCACTGCAGAACCTTGGTAAACTACATACATTCAGTTTGTATAGGTATACAACTGAAGATACCGATGTTTTTTTTTTCCTTATAGACTTGCCAGTTTTACTGCTTCATTTTCCAATAAAAAGACTATTTCTTCTTTGCTTCACGAAATAAAAAAAGAATAAATAATAAATGAAATAATAGCTTCAACTAGAGAAATCCATGAAATACTTGAAAATTTTTTGAACTTCATCAAGATTTACTTTGATTTTATTGAATTTTTTAGTTTTAAAAGCACATGGAATACATTAATAATTCTCCTAGAAAAAATTGTACCAAAAACACTCTTAAAGGCATCATTTGGAAATAAATAATTGGTCAACTTTTTAGTTAAATTGATACAATACTGAATCACTGTGGAGTAAGCGCACAACTGCATTTCCCACTTGCAGGATTAAAATAGCCTCTGTGAAAAATATATCTAGTTCTTGCTCTAACAGTTGAGAGTTGAAGGGAGTTGTATTTCCTACTCAAATGTTGGCCTGCTCTAAATGTTTAGCAGGTTTTTTTCATTTGAATTCATTCTCCACGAATGCTGTTAATGGAAAAATTCGAAACTTTAGCCTCAAGTTACCCATAACTTTTATTTTTTTTGCACGAACAATATATATTTTGATCTTGAATTGATAAAATATTAAGTGCGCACGAAAATGTCAAAAATAAAAAATTTAATTCACTTTTTACTCATTATTATTACTGGGTCAATTGAAGTATTCCTCATTATTCCAAGTACCCAAGACCTCGATTCAAAGTTCATAAAGAAATAAGCAGAAAAAAGCTGAGGTAATATTTTTAAACGTTCATCTCGAATTTCCTGAAAATGATATTTTTAAGAAACTGCCTCTCTTCAAAAACGAAATTACTAGAAATATTTTTCAAGAACCTATTATTTATTTGATGAGATTCTCTTCAATGATTCATCTCCATAAAAGTTTCAATGTTTTGTTAATAATTGAGAAGCTTTTAATTCGATATTTTTTCTACACGCCATCACAAATTCACAAAATATTTGCATAAATGTTGATTACATTAGTGAAAATAAATTTCTGAAGCCTCCCATGAACTTTCCTAAATATTTCAATTCTTTTTTTCTTTTTTTTTCTTCAAAATATGAGAAACTACTATTGTAATGGCTACTTAAAAAATGCAATTCGTTGAATTCTGAAAATTCATTCAACAAACAACTGTTCTATGAAATTTTTCGATAATAACAATCAGTAACATTTTTTTGAACAGTAATTTATTAACAAAATAAAGCAACATACAATCACAGTATACACTTTACGATGTTTCCATAGCTATCGTATCTTCAGTATGTTTACCCTTTCCTTTACTAAGAGCCAATTCACGTCCTTTTGCTCTTCTTTCGAGAATTTTCTTTCTGTCTTTATCTAACTTCAACTTGACAATAACAGTCTGAAAAATAAAAATAAAAATTGTAAAAGCAATGTTAAATAAAATTCTTTATTTTTAAGAGCTCTTGAAATACGGAATATTTTACCTTTGATGGATGGATACCAACAAAAACGGTCGTACCATTAGCTTTTTCTCGCTGGATACGTTCAATATAAATGGCGAATTTCTTTCTGTAAACTTGTACAATTTTACCAGTTTGTTGACCCTTGTAGTGACCTCGGATGACCTACGAAAAAAGCCAACTCTTTAAAAAACAAAAAGTGAAAAAGCCAAATGTTATATTAAACAAATTATGTAAGTTTTACACTCGGATGTCAGGAAAATTTGAACTTAATAATTATTACGAATACTGCTTTAGAGATACTTTCGCCGTATAACTTGAAATTCAAGATGGCTAAAATTATAAAGAAAATTGTCTCCTGTGCAACAGGTCTGACTAAAATTATTGGTCAAATACAATTAACTCATCATACAGAAATTGTTCAATTTCAATTTCTATTGTATCTTAGAAGTTATTTTTTCCTGACATCGGTCCTTGAAAAAATTATTCAACACTGCATGAGTGAAATCAGAGCCATAATTTCAACAGACTAAAAAAAATAGAATTTCGACTGATCCAACTTATATTCCGATGAATTAGTAGTCATCCTAGTCATCCACAAGAAGTGAAATTTCGGCAGAAACCAATCCAACGATGCAACAGTTGCACTAATCTAGTCAACTATTTCTAGTACAGAGAATGGTTTTTTTCATCATTAATTTTAATATATTTTTGTAAATTTACGAAATTCAACGTAATCAGAGCCATATTTTCAGCAGACCAAATGAACAGCATTTCGACTGACACATACGATAGATTTATGAATTGCAATCACCCTAATCATCCATTTGAGAACAGAATTTTGGCATGAATTCAATTCATTTATCGAGACGTAAGTGCAATCTAGTCAACAGCTTGGCTAAGAGAATGGTTTACGTCATCACACACGTGCAGTTTAAGAATCTCAATTCTCATGGTATATCACGTATATCAAGTAAATTTGTTGTTCTGGACTTTGGTGCAGTTTCGGTCATATGTTGGTCGAAACGAAGCACCGCAGAGCATACAAATACAAAAAGTAAATTAACTGAACATAAATTACTCAATGAATTAAGTATAAGAAGATTTCAATTTTTGAAGATTTTCACCTGAACTTCGTCGTCTTTTCTCACTGGCATGGATCGAACGTTGTATTTTTGTCGCAATTCCTTGGATAGAGGAGCCGACATTAATCTCCGACGAATATGCGACGGTGCTGTGAAATGTGCTTTTCGACTTTTCCGCCTCGAAGCTGTCACGAATTTGTTCAACTTCATGATAGTTCCTTCTTATTTGAGTATCTAATTTCGAGACAAATAGAATGCATACAAAGAATATAAACAACAGTTATGAATAAAAAAGACCAGGGAGTTTTGAATATTTAAATCTTAGTTATTCATCAAAATCTCAAATATGAGAAAGGAAAACTGATAACTGAAAAATGCCAACAACAAGAAGGCTTGTAAAAAATATACAGTGTTACCAGATGATTATTTCAAAAATGTGTGAAACAAGTTGAGAGTTGAGACTCCATTCTCAGAGAATCGCAAAAATTCACAAATCAGGATTTATTTTTCGTTCCTGAGCTTACTTTGGCAACCGAAATGCAACGATAAACCTGCCAGTTGAGCCCCAAAAAAGCCTAAATGTCAAAAAATCCGTTCTAGTACAGGCCCTAAAGGTATTTTTTGAAAAACACTTTCCAAGTGCCCGAGGTACAGTAATATTTTGAAAAAATGTCAGAAAAAACCAATACCCATTCATCTACATTTTAGAACTTTAAATTTAATAAGCAGAGAGAATGACAGATGCTAAAAACAAGATACCTTGAATTTTGAGGGGCAACTATCCCTCTTTTTACAGAAAACAGTGAAGAGGAAATTCTGACGTTATTTTTGAAACAGTCTGTACAAATTTTGAAAATCGCTTAAAGGTATGTATAGTTTTAAAAGAGGGAAATTAATATCAACTAGACTAGAGTGAAAGTTAAATGAAAAGAAGAGTAGAAAAGAAAGAAAATTTTCGAATAGAAATATAATTCTGCAGTTACAAGACACGTGAAAAGATGAAATCACGAAGGTAATTAAAATCTGAAGATTTGTTTTCATAACCGAAGAAGAAAATGCAAAAATATGTTCACGTTTCGACGAAAAAAATAGCATTTTATTAAATCAAAAATACCCTTCAACACAGAAAAATTAAATAAATAAACGCGCAGACAAGGACAGTATAACTCTGAAAAGAACCCACGTATAAAAAAAGTACGTATAACGGTTTAGAAAAATTTTTTCACAATTTTTTTCAATCCATTAATTTTCTTTTCTTTGACTGGAGTAGACGGCACAGAAGAATCCGGATCGGAAGAAACGTCATAAACGGGCGATAAAACGTTTTTGCCGTTATATTTACAGGATAATCGTTTTGTTCTAGCAGACGTAGCAGTTTGCAAATACGTAGGCCACTCTCTGTCGTCGGTAGTTTTCATATTATTATTTTCTTTAAATTCGCCGTCGCCATCATTGGCTCCATTGACACTGCTAGTCAGGTAACGTCTACCATGACTACCACCATTGCAATCGATACGCGTCCAACAATGGTCGTCTATTTCAGAAGTAGAGGCGCTTCGTGAAAGTGGAGCATTCATTGTACTCAAATTTGTTTTCTTTTTCAGCACGGTATCGCCACCGGTTTCTAAATTTATAGCATTTGCATTCGATTTAAGCAGTAGTTCCTTCCTTTTTCGACGTTTTCGACCCGTTTTCGAGCCACGATGAGCCTCGTAAATCAACAAATCCTGGTGGGTGGCGCCTAGAAAATAGATAAAAATTATTAAAAATTGAATCCAATAAACCATACACGATTTCGGTAGATTCGTTCAGGTTTCTATCCCCTACCCAATGCATCTTTTATATTTTCTTCTAAAATCAAAGTTTTGCTAAAAATAAAATAAATCGAAGCAACAAAAATTGTTTACCATAATAAGGATATTCGAATTCGAATTTACTAGCTATTAATCTACTACTGTTAATAGTTTAAAAGTTCAATATTTTTGATTGTTTCAATAAATCATGATTTGATTTTAAAAAAAGACGATTTTCCTCCCAGTATAATTCCAAATTTTGGTGAAGACTAACCGTCCATTTTCAAAGCTTCTTCACTGGGGCGTCGTTTAGCAGTTGGTTTGGCACTGGCCGTTAAATCATTGAATGACTGACGACGTTTCAACGAAACTGACGGCGCATTTGTTTCATCCTCGAGTCTAGTTTTACCCCGATTCCAGTCTAAGCTGAATTTACGTTTTGAGATCTCCACATTTGGAATGCCACGACAAACGCACACGATTAGGACAAAGATTGCTACTTCCAAAAATATAATTAAACTGTGCTCGCCGATCATCATCGCCTGTAATGAGTAAAATAAGAGATTATTGAAAGAATAAAAAGGTGGAGAAGTCAACGCAATTTCTAACTAGAAACTGAAACACGAGAAATACCCCAGTGGACTCATTTAAGACACTCATACGTTGTTTCGCTCGCTCCAGCTACATTCATAGAAAATGAGCTCGTTTCTCTCGTATTTTAGAATTTTACGATAGGGATAAACTTGTTTTAAAAATTACTAACGTGTAAATGGTTTCAATATTTACGATTGACAGATTTTACTGAATAAGTCATTCTGACTCTTGTTTAATATAGGTACTGTACACCTCAAATTAAGATATGCCAAAGCAAAAACATCTAAAACCATTCAGCAAGACAGATATAAAGGTGCTTCGAAATGAAGTAAGAGGAAAAAAATCTATCACTGGCCAAAAAATTAAAAAATTTGACCCATCAAACGTAAATGGCTATAAACAGCACACACTCACTTTATGACTCCAGCCTTCTCGTTCGACAACCAATCCTTCGACCGCGGTTGTTAATTCTGCCACGTGCCGATTAAGCGTAGCCACCTCTTCGGAAAGTTTCGCCTCGCGAGCCATGCTTTTTTGCCGATCATCAGCAGCCTCAGTAAGTACTCGCTGCATATCCTCGACCTGTTTTTTGTATCGTCGACTTAATTCCTCGAGATATTGGCCACTCAGTGACATATTACGTTCCAGAGTCTGCAATCGGTGATGATATAAATAATTTGAAGAAAAAAAGCTTGGCAGGGTGGACTAGTTGTAGAAAAAAAATGAAAAAAATAGGTACATCATAATATCAAACACGATTATGACGATGCTTACTTTGATACGGTTGGCTAGTCTAACGAAAACAGATTCTTTTTGTTGGATTGGTTTGGAAGCGGCAGTAGCGGATTGCACTGGTTGGGCTCCTTCACTTTTTTCCCATTCCGATATCAACGAGTCTATGGCTACACCGTCGTCTGAAATTTCTGCACCGTGCCCTTGTTCAATTCCAGCACCACTATCTTTATTACTCAAATCGTCATCTGAAAATGAAAAGAATAACGTGAAAATAATAATATAACGGTGTATTTAAAAACGAAAGAGAAGAAACCAAGCTAAGAAAGTTTGTGTTTAAGAAATTATAGGTATAATTTATTAAATAAATTATACGAATGTTTTCTCAATCGGAAGGCTGGATAATAATATCGCCCTTAAATTTTCAACTCAAAAACGAGAGAAAGCCTTGATTTGAAAATACATACTAATTCGATTATAAAACTTAATTAATTTTTAACACCTGCGATTAAGCTATTCATAATATTAGATTCTAAATTCTTTATTTCAAACAATAAAAACAAAACACACCCGCTACATTCTGGGTCAGTTGCCTAGTCTACCAAGGGGGCCACTCATGAGTTCTTAGGGTACATCACTCTAAACGCATACTCGAGATCTCTTAGGAAATATTCATGCAATAACTAGAAGATACTTGATTCTCAACAATTTTTACATACAACAGAACTCTAACTAAGGCCGAAAACGTACCTTCGGAACGAATAACCTTCGCACGATTTTGGTCAACGTTCTCAACTGGTGACGGCTCAGACGTAGCGGAAATGAAACCACCAGAGGGCACAGAGGCGTCAACACGGACAGGATGCTGCGATTCCAGCGAAGAAGTTTTGGTAGGTTTAATCTGAGCGGCAACTGAACCACCATCAACTCGCGTTTTTCCGTCGATCGAAACTTGGGTCAGTTTAACATCGGCCGACGTGAAGGGTGCCGAGTTAATAATCTTGGAATGCTGAATGACTTTAGAAGCGGTTGATGAATGACTGGAGACAAAGCCTCCGGGCATTTCGGTGCGAGAGAACGAATCCGTCTCAACCTCTGGCACATAATTTTCTTCGGCGAATCCATGGATGCTGGTATTACCAGCAACTGGGATATCCAGAGAAGGAAGCGATTTTTGTTTGTTCAGAGAGGCCAGCGTAACATTTTCTTCAGCTAGACCAGTTTCGATATCCAAGAGGTGACACAATGCAGTAACTATCTCGTTAGTCAATAAATGTATAATGTATTGATTACTACTCCGAGTCAACGCTGCACAAATATTCGATCGTAACATAGACACACGAACGAACTTGTTAAGTAACATACGCTCAAGTTCTTGCAAGTGACAACTGATCAGGTGGTAGACACTGCCAAAAAAATTCATATACGTTAAAAATCTGGCTAGATTCAAAGAAAAGATAGACAAAACATAAATTATTCAAACAGATACGATCTGACGAAAGTAAAAACAAGAGATAACAATTCTATTGAGGTTTTGAAAAAAATATCAAGATTAGAGCTAACTAAGAAAATTTATGAAAAACTTTAAAATTAATACAGTCAGCATTCATTTTTACTGTACCTTTCAAAATATGACTGCTCGCAATTTGAACACGATATTAGATATTTAAGAGTGATGCACGCAGAAGGAACGGTCTCATGTTTACAAATACTAGTACCGTTAGGCTGATGGTTGACACCGAAGTCACTTCGATTTAGTCGTGGTCCATTGCCTAACGCTTCAGCCGCCTTCTTAACAATGTTTATGACAACATCTCTGGCACTGCCGAACAAATTATTTGACGATTCGATAGTTTTGGTGCTCTTGCTATCAGATTCATTCATAATAGGCTCAGTGACATCGTCATCATACAGTTCTTCGTTGTTGGCGTTTTGCTCAAATTCGTCACTTTCCAAACTTCCAACTCCTAATACGTCATTATTATCCACTGTTTCGAGAACCTAAAATAATGTTATAAAACCTGCATAATGTGAGTGAATTTTTTCACAGAAATTTCAACAGTTTCAGAAGATACTGTCGGAAAATCTAATTAACATTAGTGGAAATAAATTAAGATGTTCTTTAACAAAACTGAACATTTTAACCAGAGTTGTAACTCGGTAACGAAAATTAACATTTTTTCTTGATCTTATAATATAAAAGAAAGAAAAAAAAAAGTCAGATCAGAAAAAGGTAATGATTATAGAACCCGAATTAAATCATGGAACGGAATGAAATTTGAAAGTATTACGGCTTTTCAATAAACTACGAAGGTATTTGATAAACTTTGGGGACCCCGTAATTACATAACAGCAAACAAAACGCACGGGTAACTTACTTCAAATTCGCTGGTACCATAAACTCGAAACAACGAAATAGGACAAAAATGTTCACGGCCATAATGCGTGTGAAATTCGACTTTGATATATTTTGTGAAATGACGCGGTGTAACACTAAAACTCTGAATGGACTTTTCATCTTTGGCAGTAAACTGACCAATTAAACTCCAATCACGAGATGGAAAATGATCGGATATAGAAACGGAAAAGTCGCGAGGAGAGGATGAAAACAATTCAAAGTTGGCTAATTCTATCTACAAAATCCACAAAACCAAAATAATTAGCTCGACGAATAATATTTAAAACAATTTATTTAAATTTGGAAAAATAAAATGATTCGAAACAAAACTTACTTTTTTCAACTGTACAGCTTCGCATAATTCAACAACGAACCAAATTCTACTATTACAAGGGCTTAACAAATATTCATCTCTGGAACTAGATAAGAAAGACCCGGCTGCTTTAGCTTCTGAATTTGTACTCAGAAGTTTGGCCCCGCAATCAGGCGATGCATAATTTTTATTACGCATCTTAGGAACTTTATTATTACCAGCCACATTCGTATTGTTATCTTCACCTGCAATCGATTGAAAAAAATTCGTTTAAGGGTATAGACTATAACAATATTTGAATTTATCAAATCGAAATATACCTCTTTCCTTTTCTTCAGCTGCGAGATGCTTTTCAGCCCATTCTCGAAAGGAAGGAATATCTTCAGCTGTGGCATCGGCTGCTATGATATTAGTTTTGTTTTCGACATTCTGATCGTCAAGTTTGTGCGTTTGGAATGTTGTGTTGAGATCCTCGACAGGTGGCTCAAAATTGCTTACCATACCCAACTGACTAGATTCGGAACTAGATTCGGTACGAGAAGAGGCTGTTGCCGCTGCATTGCTCTCTTCAAGCATCACTGTAGCCTCAATTTTCACGTTATCAGTTTTTGAAGGCCTGAAAATACAAATATTCCTCTTCAGGCTTTGCAAATTACGGTGTCACTTCAAATATTCATTACGGTGAGACAAGTATCACTATTCATTTATAATGAAGAATAAACTTGAACGGTTTAGAACAAAAGACAATTTCAATCATTTTTAATCAGGAGCGCACCCAAAGGGGGCTATAGAGTTTCAAGTCCTTCTTGGGAATCTGATTTTATCAAAAAAACTGAAAAAAAAAGTACCACATCAAACTTACATGGTGTTAAAGTCAATGTCCGACATTTCCGTTTGTATCGTCCTTTCATTAATTGAATCCTCAATCCAATATGATTTACTCTTTTTTGGAAAAACATCAGCGATGAATGATCGGAAGTGATTCCGGGTTTTTCCCTGAAATGACGAGGCAAAAATAATTTTCTGACGTCACATAGCGCCATATTTCAAAGTCATGCTCTGTGGCTGCATGTCATTGGAACGTACCCTAATTCTGATAAACTTCCCTTCCTCCAGACCATTTTCATAGGTGCTATTGGTGGCCACGTCCTTGGTATTCTGACATTTAGAAATATGAGCCTCATTTTCGGAGGAAATTATTGGACTGAAGGAAAAGCTGAACAATGAAATTTAAAAGCGATATAATTAATAAGTTTAAATTCTAAATTTAAAATTAGAATCAATGGAAATTTATAACTATTAACAGACAATGAGAAACACCTGATGAAATTTTCGAAAAAATTGCGTAATAATATATCGTCCCTGTTCTTGTAAAACCGCGCAAGTCGAAAAAGTAAATTGTTGGGAAACTGAAAAAAACGTTTTAAAAATTCAATACACGGTATTTGATCAAACTTTTGGGTTTTTAATTATCAGTAGGTGTATAGAGATCGAGTTTGATCGATTCAAAATTTTTTTACCCCCTCCACTATATTTTAAAGGGAATTTTCCGACTTACGTGGTCCGTTTTCTTATTTTCTGTTCTCGTCAAACGACTAACGTGGTTTTCAAATATCAGCTGTATGAATAATTGAGTGTTTCAGTTGAATTGAGCTTTACCACGTAAGTCTAACTTACGTGGTATTACAATACCCATTTTTATAAAAACCGATTTACGTGGTTTTTTTAGGCTTTTTAGGTACTTTTTTTTTCGGCTGCTGATACTAGTCTGGGCCGATTTCTCGATTTTTTCTGCTAAGGAATCAACAAAAACATGAAAATCGTCAAAATTCGACTTACGCGGATTGACAAGAACAGGGAGGAGACGATATTTAAAAAAAAAATAATAATATTTACCAATATAAAACTATGACAGTCAAGATCACAAGCTTAAATTTGATGAACATAACGCATTGTAACGTTTTCCTAGTTTCTTTTCTTTGAATCACATTATTTTAATTAGGATCATAATCGTCTGAATTCTCGAAACTAATACAAAAACAAGAAATTAACAATAAATAAATTATTAATTACCTATTATAATAGTCAATTAGAGTAAAATTGACAAGTCATGGTGTCGACACCTAAAAATATCTTATCAATGTGTTACAGTAACATTTCAACGGAACATTTATGAAACTAATGAGGATATGGCCAATGGGCAGAGTGAATGTAGGATTCCTCCAAGATTTGAAATTACTCATGCAAAATTCTTACTAATAGTTACATTTTTTACATTTTGAAACTTTTCCACTAAATACTATTTAGTTATTGGATAAAGACAAGTCCTAATAATTTCCTACGAATTCTGTCGCCTTCATTCAGAAAGTATAAAAATGCTCGAAAATGATAATTTGTGTTCTGCCCATTTTGCAGTTTACAAATGTCATTCCAATTCGGCTTTCATTCAACACATATCATATACTGAAGTATCGACTACTCAAATCTGACAGTACGAACTGTTCACGATAATGAGAATGTATCAAAGTTTTCTAGTTAAATGTGGAAAAAATTTAAATTCTTAGGGGAGCTGCTGTCATGTACTGAAGAAGAGAAGTATCTAGTTTTTTTTATCGTTGGTAAATACGTTGGTAATTATTGAGAAACTGATTAAAGGTGATACTTACGACAAATGGAAAAAAGATTTCACGAAAGAAAGCAACAAAAATTAAATAATCTTTTCGAAGAACTTACGGAGATTTTTGAAAATGAAGATTTTTTAGTTTTCTGCTTCCAAAGAAGAACTTGTAAAAAAAATTCATGATTCAGTACAACTACAAGTTATTTTTTGTTGGCATTCTTATGGGAATTCGCATAAAGAACTTATCAGTTATCACTTTTGCTTCCAAGTTCAATCCGTGGTTCAACCATGGAGGTATCAACCAAAATATTATCTAGGCTTCAACTGATCAACTGAAGGCTCTCAAGGCCACAAGAAAAATAAAAACAAAAACAAACAAAAAATACAAACACGCAGTACGCACACACACTACAACACACACATATCATATGCATGAATTACAATCAAGAATCAAATGCGATACGTTTTTGTTTTCGGTCGTACTGACTACTGTTGTACACAGTCGGTATTTCGCATAGTGTTATTTTTCTAGATATTAAATTTTATTTTCGACATTTTCGATATTTTATTCAGTGAAGTAGTTATTGACTGATACTGCGCGAAGTTATTTATTGCCTCTTTTATTATGTACAAAATTGAAACTGATTCATCCGTTTCTTCGGAAGAAGAAAAAAGCCCTATCAAACGTAAACCTCCGAAGAAGAAAACAAATTTAAATAATACGGCGGATCCACTTCCTTATGGACGGAAAAGAAGTTGCTGGAAAAGAAGTTATAGTGAGTCAATCATTACCAACTTTTTTTTTTTACGTTTTTCCAACATCTGTTTCAAATAAAATTATAATGCAACTGATTTCAGGCGAAGGTGAAAAACTTGGTAAAAGTGTTCCTGAAGCTGGTGTTATTACTTGCGCCATTTGTGGTATACAAAGATATTACAAATTTATCAAACAGACCAAAAAATTTGGTTTACACAGTTGTGAACCTTGTCGTAAATTCATTTCTGCGATGATAGCGAACGTACGAAATGGAACACAATTTTCATTCTCCTGTGTCAGAAAAGGTATTTGTTCTATGTTTTTGAAATGTTTATTCAGAAAATATATTAAAATGTTATATATTATTGCAGGGCCTGAAAATTGTATGTTGTTAGAACGTCTTTCAGTACAAAATGGTGTGAAGACAAAGAGGGATTGCCTTTCGAATATAAGATGTAAAGCTTGCTGGCTTGCCCTATGTTTGCAGAAATACGAAATGCATCCAGGTTTAAGGAATTCTTTAGCCCAGTTTATCGCAGAGGATGACAGACCTTCGTTTTCCACTAGTAATACCGAGAATGAATTCAGCGATATGGGTACTTTACTATACATCAGTTTACTCATTTCTGATGAACGTAACGGAGCCCGATTTCATTATTTTTGATATTTCTTTACAGATATAAACAATTTCACCAAGAAACGATCTCAACGTAATCACTCTGACAAAGCATGCGTAAAAGTGTTGACCAACAATTATATTAAACAAGCAGGTTTGCTTGACGTTAAAAATGGTTCTCCCAATAAAGTCATAATATTTCGTATCAGTAAGTAAATTCAGGTGCTTCATGTTGTGTGGTAATCGAATTGTTATTTGAAAATTCAACAGTGAAACAATGGAATTTCTTTTTATCCTATCGATACGTGCTTGTAAGATTTAATTAAAGATACAATGTCTCAAGACCCGCTTTTGAAAAGAATTATGAAAAAAATTTAAAAAAATGAATTTTCAGCTACATCTGGTGGAAAATACTAGATTTTTCGAATCTTAGGGCGTGATTTGAAAATTTGTAGAAGTCTTGAAGAAAAACTGTAAATAGTTGTCTCCCACTTTACTGAAAAATGAAGCATCATAATTGATATGATTCCCCCATTATGTAACTGTAAATTTCCTTTACCGCATTTTGAAAATGTTTTAAATTTGAGTTAGTAAATTTTGGAGGTACATCCTCGAACTTTGATTTTTTTTGGTATCAAGTAAAATTTTATTTTTATTGCAGAGGATGTTTGGTAATGCCCGTAAAGTCTAGTCTTACTCCAGTTTTCCAGGCGCAAAGAGCAGAGAACTTGTGAATTGGGCCCGTAATTGGTTATGCCATTATATTTCTGCCTTGTATACGTGCGGATATTGCTGGAATATTGTAATAATTTTTCAGTTGTGACATTCTTTGTACCGGTTATTTCTTTGTAATCTACTCTTATTTGGTTTTTGTCAATTCGGTGTGAATCTCCGTTTTTCCTTTTTACTTGTTTATTATTTTAGTATGAAATATTATTAATTTCATCCATCACTCGTTATACATGGGATAATTTGTAACTGAGGATTATTGCGAGGGTCGTTCACAACGTACTTTTGTCTTTTGCTTCTGCTTTAACCAATTAAATGAAGCAATTTCATTTTTTATTGTGTTTTTCTTCACGATTAAAGTACATTGTGAATGGGGCTTAGAATCTTTAATTCGTATAAAAGTTTTTTGGAGCTAATTTATAGAAAAATTCTTAGCTCAATATCAATATTTTTTGCAAAAATTGGAAAATGTTTTGTGTCATTATTTTGTTATTGATTTTTCTTTTAGAATTCGTAAGTTATTGCAAATTTCACTGTAGAAGGCTATTTTCGTATTTTTGATGAATTTTCAAGTTATGCTCTGCTCTGATATTTTTCATGTAATATTAAATAATAATAATTTATCCTGAAAACGTAACTTTGTGTTTTACTTTTACTCTGTCCACAAAAAATGTTTATCCGTAGACCGTAGCCCATATTAACTGGTATTTACTCGAGTCGTTTCGACTTCCTCAATTTTTTTGATCATGAATTCAATCGCTCTTTTAAAAACTCGACTTTTTTCATCAATTATTCTTCCCTTCAGAGGGAAAGTAAAAAAAACGTGAGATTCATAGACCCGTCTCAACTCTCAATATGATATATGAAAAGTATATGAATGAGAAATTTGAATGACCGACTTTTCGTTAACCAAACCAAACTGTGTCGTATCCGTCGTATCTGCACAGTGATGTTAAATGCTCGAACATTTATTCCTGGCGAGCAAATGCTCGAGGATGCTTAAGCATTTTTGAGCATTTTTGAGCATTTATATTTTTTGTAAGAAAATGAAATAAAAAAAATGTTCGAGTAAATTCTTTAATTAAGAGTTGTATGTGTACTTCTTTGAGGTGTACTTTCTACTTTGTCGTTTTCACTTCAGTGTAACAACTTTTTTTTTCCATATAACGTTCATTTTTGAAAAAATTTTTACATGGCAACACTGATTGAATTACAAACAAGCCACTTCCACAAAACCGGGTATTTGATATAGATATTCGATTCGATTGATTTGATTTGATTTAGATTTCTTTTTCCTAATATACTCGATACCGTATTATAGTTTGTTAATTTCAAGAAGTATGTGTTCATTTTAAATTTATCTTAGACCTGTCGGATTTTGAGGAATCATCAAGATGCTAACGTTGAATCCGAAGAAAGACGGTGGACCCAACGCAAAATTCTTCGAGTCACCAGAAACCATCAATTTATTGGATGCAGTACGAACATGGCTGCAGAAGAATTGCAAAAAAGTAAATATCTTGTTTCTCGAAATCAATTGAAACATTTCTCATTTTGTGATTGTCATGATCATTTTTTTGATCTAAATATTCACTGTTAAGTATGAATGGTCTACAACGACTCTGTACTTCATTCCAAGAGATGAGGAACATGTATGCTGCACTTGAAAGTATTTGTTAGATTGATCCAATAGTTTTCCAATTTTCCAGCATCTATTGGCTCATTTCGTTTTTTTCATCGTTTCTGATAACTCTTGCTCCAATTTTGTGAAATTTTTTTCGTGGGAATTAAACGTGATCTCTACTGTAAGCCAATTATATTGATCATGTTTCGTAATGATTGAATGAGATGCTTCTAAAACCGGTAATCATGGATATTAATTTCAAATTGAAAGTATTGCAGTTTTGAATCATGATGCTAGGTATCTTTTATGTTTATTAGAGTTTTATCTTCAATGTTCATCAAAATAATGCCGTTGTCAAGTATCTCTTCGTTGCTTCGCCTTTATGAAAACAGAGAAAGTTACATTTTTCAATAAACACACATTAACTTATTTATTGTTTCATTTTTAGCATGTTCAAGCGGATCCTCCAACCAACAAGAGTTTGGCATCGTTGATCGTGCAGTTAATTCAATTTCAAGAAGATAATTTAGGCAAAAATGCTAGTAAACCAACTCCACTCACTCGATTACCTGTAAGTTTTATTACATTGAGTAGTTTTTTGTAAAACGTTACAAATCCAGTTTAAAATATGGGGGTTAAAGAAGGTTCCTCATGTAACTATATTTTGTATTGGATTTTTCACATTTTGCGAAAAACTTATCGTTCGAAATCGATCCTATTCTTTATTTCACGTATTAATGTTGTGTTCTGTTGTTTCAGATGAAATGCTTTTTAGATTTCAGACCTGGTGGCGCTTTATGCCACATTTTAGCGAGTGTGTATAAATTTAAAAGTGAACAAGGTTGGAGGAGATTCGATTTTCAGGTCAGTAAGGTATGGTTTAGCGTTGGACTCACGCTTTTTCATCACTAACCACTAATATTTACCTAATCATGTTTGTACGTTTGGATCAATGTATGCACGGCCTGCGACCTCTGAATGGTCACTACTTGTCATCATGTTTACGTATTTTGAACACGCTGCTGGTGTATTATAACAAAGCACCTTGTGAAGCGGTGGTAACCTTATTTATTATATCCTTGTATTATACATCTTCTATTAGCGTTCGTTTCAAAAACTACGGTCAACTGATTTGCAGTCTCTTTTCACTAATAGCATTATGAATATTTTCTTTTGGCTGTTTAAATCGGGTAAATTTTGAGATTTGTCAAAGTGGGAGCAAAATATTGATCGCATAAAAGAAACGAAGTTACAATGTTATGGACTCGAAAAATATGTCAATGTAGAAAGTTTTTAAAGGAAAAAGGTTGTAAAAATTTGACCATGTCCTTCATTTTTCAATTCTTTGTTAGAGAAGGCATAATCCTTTCTGTATCCATTGCTAATTGTAGTCAATCAAGAAGTTGCATTTTGAGATATGGTTTCTTGGTTTCGTATGTGAAGTTTCGGCTATAAACAGAATTTTTAAATAGAAATGTTAATGAAATTTACTGTACAGTAACTATGTACATAGTGTTTTAAAAATTTGTTGTTATATTCAACCAAATCAATTGACTGTAATTTTGTGCAGGTAACATCGCCCAAGCTTTAGTGTATTATACGTTTAGGTATTGAAGGTGCCTCGTTTGAAGGGTATTTTGTCATTGTTACATATTTGCTGTGGGATTTTTCTTACTCGTTATATGTTAATGTTACTGTGCCTACGCTTGTTGAAGATTATTGCTCATGTAAGGTGTTATTCGAAATGTTAGCGTTCTTTTATGGTTCTTCATTTTCATTCTAGTTGGGGCCTT